>OX602126.1:87500-1287500 GCA_951449985.1 Falcaria lacertinaria
AAACAAAAGCAGATTCTAATGTTAATTTAATTACACCACAAAATGGAAGTACAACCAAAACCATATTGTAAATTTACAACATTTAACTGTAAGTCAGTGAAGCGCTCGATCGACAGTGTAAGATATATTTGTGAATTGTCTGATGTAGTTGCATTACAGGAAACGTGGCTCCTTCCCCATGACATACCAATATTAGGGACGGTTTCCAGAAATTTTGAATATACAGGAAAGTCAGCGGTTGATACTTCCGAGGGATTATTAACAGGTAGACCATATGGGGGAGTGGCCATTTTGTGGAGAAAAGGTATTTTTGAATCTGTTTCTGTTATAAGTTGTAGTAGTACCCGTCTAGCTGCTATTAAAGCGACGATAGGTGGTCGTTCTATAATTGTATTCTCGGTGTATATGCCAACGGACTCTACGGACAATATGCCTATGTTCACGGAGGTTTTAGGGGAAATAAGTGCAATAGTAGAGAGTGGAGATGTTGAAAGCGTTTTTGTATTAGGAGATTTTAATGCACACCCACATGAATTGTTCCATCAGGAATTAATGGATTTCTGTAGTGACCAGTCCTGGATCTGTGCTGATTATAAAAAGCTAGGTCTTGAATCAAACACATATACCTTTGTAAGTGATGCACACGGGTGCAGGAGATGGTTAGACCATTGTGTGGTTTCATCATCAGCGTGGCAGACCATCATTGATATTGATATAATGGAGGATGTGTTTACGTCGGACCATCGGCCATTACTTATTAAATGTGATATGAATGCTGTAAGACAAAAAGTGTCGACACGGGTCACGGCTCGAAGTTCGATTATATGGGGACAGAGAGACGACAGGCAGATAAATAGTTACCATGTCTTATGCAATAATAGGCTTCGTAAGATTTTATTTCCCCCCGAATTTACTGAGTGCAGTCGTGGGTCGTGCGATTCATTAGAACATAAATTAGTGATAAATGATCTTTATGAAAAAATTTTAAATATTCTGTGTGTCTCGGCTGAAAAAACAAAAGACTCCCCAGTGAAAAAACACGTTAAAAGTAGATGCTTAGCTGGCTGGAATAGTCATGTTCGTGAGGCTCACCGTGAGGCCAGACTTAAATTTCAACAGTGGGTTTCATGTAATAGGCCATCGTCTGGCATAATATACTCACAGATGCAGAAGTCGCGTAAGATTTTTAAAGGCCGTCTTAGGTGGTGCCAAAATAACCAAGAAAAAATAAAAATGGATATCTTGGCAACACATAGATCAGCAAAGAATTTTGGAAAGTTCTGGAAGGCTACAGCGAAGCATGATCCTAAACCTGGCCTCCCGGTGAGTGTAGACGGAATAAGCGGATCCGTGGAAATAGCTAATATGTTTAAGGAGCATTTTAAAGTAAACTCCCCTCTTGGCACCACCTCCACACAAGACACCAAGGCAGCCAAACCTATTCTTGGGTCCGAAGCTTATGATGAAAAGCCTCTCATAAGTATCATAGGCAAACAGGTGAGAGACCCATACAGAAAATGAGTGGAGGAAATCTCCTGGGCATGACGGGCTCAGCATTGAGCATTTGAGGTACGCGGGTGTTCACTTACCAAGGGTACTTGCATTGTTCTTCACGATGTGTATCAGTCACTCTTACTTACCAGAGGATTTAATGAAAACGAACTGTGGTGCCTATCGTGAAGAACAGGACAGGGGATATTTCGGACAAGGGAAACTACCGCCCAATCTCATTGGCCACTATTATAGCGAAGGTATTGGATAGTGTGCTTGACTCTTACTTAAACAAATATCTAAAGTTTCATGATGCTCAGTTTGGTTTTCAGTCCAAACTATCCACTGAAAGCGCTATAGTGGGACTCAAGCATACTGTTCAATACTACACCGAGCGCAAAACGCCGGTATACGCTTGTTTCCTTGACCTCTCTAAGGCTTTCGATCTAGTATCGTATGATGTGCTTTGGAGAAAGTTGAGAGACAGGTGTACCCACGGAAATTACAAATATTTTTCAATATTGGTACAGTCACCAAACAAATTGTGTGAAGTGGTCGGATTCACGCTCGGAACCATATAAGCTGAAGTGTGGAGTGAGGCAGGGGGGATTAACTTCTCCAAAGTTCTTTAATTTATACATGAACGACCTTATAGTCGAGCTCAGCAGCATGCGGGTCGGGTGTCGGGTGAATGATGTCACTATTAACAACATCAGCTACGCGGACGATATGGTGTTGCTGGGCCCGACTGTGGGTTCTATTGTTGAAATGCTTGGGGTTTGTCAAGCATATGCAGCTGGCCACGGACTCGTTTATAACGTAAAGAAAAGTGAATACATGGTCTTTGGGGCCGCCGGTAGGTACTATGAGGGTACCCAAGATATTTCCATTAGTGGTACGACTGTGGTAATTTAGACCTTCATAAGAGCCTTATTAGGGCCTAAACTGAATAAATGATTTTTGATTTGATTTGATTTGACTCTAAATAGGGTTACCAAGTTCAAATATCTTGGGCATTTTCTTACCGACGACCTCAGAGACAATGTAGATATTGAGAGGGAGCGTAGAGCATTGGCGGTTAGAGGAAACATGCTGACGCGCAGGTTCTACCGTTGTACCAAACAAGTTAAGATCACGCTGTTTAAAGCCTACTGCCAGAGTTTTTACACTGGAAGTCTGTGGGTCGGCTACACTCAAAAATCGCTCAATGTCCTACGAGTCCAATATAACAACATCTTCAGGATGCTGCTGGGGCTTCCACGTTTCTGCAGTGCATCGGAGATGTTTGCGAATAACTATACGGATGGTTTTCATGCAGTAATACGCAAAAAGACCGCATCTCTGATCACCAGAGTAAGGGGAAGCCACAACAGCATCCTGAAGACAGTGGCGGGGAGTTACACATCTCCCTTCTGGAGGTGCATTGTCCTGAGAACAATTAAATAACAACTCTCACAATGCGCCGAGCAGCCGAGAGTGCCTAGTTTAGCTGCTATTTCGTTTATTATTATTATTATATCTACTAACATTACTATTAAAGAATCTTTATAACATACTGACCCTCTATAAATTGTGTGTAATGTACCTGATGATTGTAATATGGAGTTGTGTTACCTGAAATAAACAATTATTATTATTATTATTATATTATTATACTTTATACTCGTACCAATGTGTGCTTTATGAAGTAGGTAGGTAAATACAATGTTATACACTATATTATATCATACTAGCGGCCCGCCCCGGCTTCGCACGGGTAGACTTTTATATCAAATATTTTGACTACCCATGCAAAGCCGGGGCGGGCAGGTAGTATAATATATAGCCTATGTTACTCAGTGATGATGTAGCTTTCTAACGGTGAATGATTTTTGAAATCGGTCTAAAATATAAAATTAAAAATTTAGGGGTGGACTACCCCTAACATTTAGGGGGATGAAAAATAGATGTTGGCCGATTCTCATAGATACCGGATAAGCACAAAAAATTTCATCAAACTCGGTCAAGCCGTTTCGGAGGAGTATGGCATCGAAAACTGTGACACGAGAATTTTATATATTAGATAATTGGTATATATGCACACACCAAGCCCCTTCGGGATAGGCAGAAGCCACTAAGTATTTCGTAGGTAATGTGGTACAAATCCATTCACAATACTCACAATCTGACAATAATAATACTGTAGTAGGACTTCATTGCGAAAATAAATTAAAATGTACCTTTGTAATAAGTCCATAACAACCGCAATCACATCATCCTCCATCCTGATCGTTAGTGGCAGCGAATTCGTCTAATAAACGTTTTTTATAAAATATCAGTAGCGCGGTGTATTGTTTTGTTAACCGCGACAAATATAATTATATTTTTTGAATTGGCGCGTTCGCTCGCTGTATGAACGATGCCGGCGCATTCCATATTCGTTTTTTTTAATTGCATAATCAATGATAAGTTAAAATAATTGCGTATTTTTAAATATTTACGGTTAAGAAATATTAGTTAAATTTAGGAGACAACAATTTACATGCCACTTAAATTCATCGGATTTTAGTTTGATGTTTCCGTTTTTATGAATAATTTGACGTAGATGATGAACAACAGAATAGCAAAGTACCACTTAAAACTAAGTTGAGTAATTTAAATCTGACAGACCTAGTTTTAGGTTAAACTATGTAACTCTGAATAGCGAACGTCGTTTGACAGCTCTAAACCTAAAATTAAGTTAAGTTTAGGCTAATTTGTGACAACACAATGGGCACCATTATTTAATTTTAATTTAGTTGTTACTTTATGATTTATGAAATAACAATATTTATTTTCTCGTAGTGGGTGATGAAATTTTCGTTCGAAATTAACGTTCAGGATTCTACACTAGAATCCCTCGCTACGTTCAGGATTCTACACTAGAATCCCTCACTTCGCTCTGGATTAAAAAAGCGCCCTCGCCGTAAAAATACTATATTGCTCCCTTATCTACTATTGCGCCGCTATAATGCGACTATGTTAAACTTACCAAACTTCACGACAAATGTCAAGCTGTGCGTAGAGCCGCAGAACAATGACTGAAATACGCTAAGTATTTTTTATTTAGTAGCATATAATTTAAACCTGATTTACAACCACCGATTCAAACATGCTTCGAGCATATTCTGACTGCTTCATTTTTTTTATACCACTAATGTGTCAAACAAGCATTCGGCCCACCTGATGGTAAGTAGTTACTATTTTTTTTGTACTTACTATTGAAGTAGTTCTTAAAGTGAGACCATTTTATTTATTTATTTTTTATTTATTTATTTTTGTTTATTGGAAAACCAACAGCTAACTTAACATGACATAAGTAATGGATTGTTAACATAAAGCCAATTAAAGGTTCTCACTTATACGTAACATTAAAGGTTAGCATTAAGCTGTTTGCACTGAAGCACTTGTATAGGCACGCCTTCATTACATCTTATGTTGTTATAATAATATTGTCTACAGTATAATGTATTCGCTCTGTGCACGATGAATGTAACTAATTGAAACAAAAATGTGCAATAAATAAATAATGTCATGATTTGAAAAACTCGTTGCTAAGGGCACGTCTCACTGCAGCCGCATTGCAATTAAAGAGATCAACGCTCGGGTTCTTCTTAAGTAATGAGTTAAACTTGTTGCTCGCACGCGTTAAATATGTGTTTCCCATGTAATTAGATGTAGTGAGAGGGGGTACCAAAAGGTTATTATGTCTCAAAGGTTTGCTGGGGCAATTAATTTGTAGTTGAGTTAGGAGTTCCGGGCAGTCGGTTTTACCTTGTGCGATGTTTGCGAGTAAACAGAGATCGGCTATCTCCCGGCGCTTCGTCAATGTAAGGAGATGATGTTTCTTGCATAGTTTGACATAATTATCAGAACTAAATGTATGGTTCGTGCGAAAGCATAGGTATTTGATAAATTTCTTTTGAATATTTTCAATACGGTCTATGTATTTTAGGTACATGGGGTTCCAGATCTGGGATGCGTACTCAAGATTACTTCGGACAAGGGTACAATAAAGGATTTTTAATGTTTTGATGTTTTTAAAATCTTTTGTACTGCGCATCAGAAAGCCGAGGGCCTTGGAAGCTTTGGTAATGATGTTATCAATGTGAGTGTCGAACATCAGCTTCACATCGTGGTGTACTCCGAGATCGCGAATGACGGAGTCTCGTCGCAGGTTGGTGCCCTTGAGGATGTAATTGTGAAGCACAACGTTTCGCTTACGAGTGAATGTTACGACACTACACTTGGATGGGTTGAGCTCAAGATGGTTACATTCACAATAATGCTCAAGACGGCAAAGATCGGCCTGCAGCGCCAAGGCATCTGCTTGGGTGGCTACTGTGGAGAATATCTTCATGTCGTCAGCAAAGCTCAGAACATGGGAGTGATGGAAACAACTATCGATGTCGTTCACAAATATGACAAAAAGCAAAGGACCCAACAAGGATCCCTGAGGTACACCACTAGGGATCGGAACCCAGCTGGATATGTAGTTATTTATGACAACAGCTTGAGAACGATTGCTAATATAAGATGTGAACCACCTGAGCAGGTCTCCACATATACCAATACTCTGCAGCTTCATAATAAGAAGGGAACGCTGAATTCTGTCGAAAGCTTTGCTGTAATCAGTGTACACTACGTCCGTTTGGAGACTATTGTCCATGGCATCTGTTAGGGCTGAATTGAGAAGAGCAAGGTTAGTTACAGTAGAGCGACCCTTCAGAAAGCCGTGTTGTGTGGGACTGAATGAATGCTTTAGGACAGAATACACTTGATCGTAGACTATTTTCTCGAAGAGTTTCGAGACGATACATAATTTGGAAATGGGTCGATAGAATTCAACATTGGTTTTAGATCCTTTCTTGTGCACAGGTGTTATAAACGCTTTTTTCCATACGGCCGGAATTGTCCCTCAGATAGAGATCTTCTAAATAGTAAGGTTAGAGGATAGGCGACAGTTTTAGCGCAAGATTTAAGGAAGGTTGCCGGCAAATGGTCCGGGCCAGCGGATTTGGCTGGGTCTAACTCCAGTAGCAGTTTTGTAACCATGTCAACACTCACCACGACTTTAGATATAAGGGCGGAGGAAATTGTATCGGGTGATGAACTGGCAGCAGCGCCACGATCACCGATGCTATCAAGAAAGTTGTTTTGAAAGAAGTCTGAGAACGCATCACAGATCCGCTCGCCCGTAGTAAACATGCTGTCCTTGTAACACATATTATTGGGCATGGAGTTGGACTTAGATTTGTCCTTAAAATATGTCCAGAACTGTTTCGGATTGTGGGATATTGAATTTTCAATAGACGAAATATAGTTGTCATAACATTCCTCTTCGTGGGCTTTTACACGATTACGCAGATATTTGTAGTTCTCTTCAAAAGCTTTGTTGCCGTATAACTTATATTTTCTTAAATTTTTGTGTTTTTCCTTAATTAGTTTCTTAAGCCCAGAAGAGTACCACCTAGGAAAATTATCGGAAGAGATAACCTTAGAGGGCACAAAATCGTCAATTAAGTGGTTACAGGCCTCATAGAAATAGCTAACAGCATCATCCAGGGACCCTGTAAATAAATCTTTGTCCCAGTCGATACTTGTGAGCTCTGTATTAATTTTAGCATAATTGCCTTTATTAAAAATATATTTTTTGTATGATTTAAGACTAAGAGGCTTGAAGTCAGCAAACCTGATGATAACAAGAAGCGCGCCGTGATGCTGGTTCAGGGGGTCACAGACATCCCCCTGGCTCGTCACTCTCCACACTATGTTACTGAGGTTAAAATCTCCAGCAATTAGGTATTTATCATCAGGGTGCATCAAAATGATGTTGTTTAGATTATCTAAATAATTACGAAGTTGTTGTGAGAATGAGTAGCCTAGATGTTGCGGGCACAGGTAAAGGACACTGATGTGTAATTTAATAGGCGAGTTCGTTGAGCGTAGCTTGAGGTGTAACGTGAGCCACAGGTCCTCACAGGACGAGTGGAAGGAGGGCTGCGGTGTCGCGGAAAGTTCCCTGCGCACTGCTATAATTACGCCTCCACCTCTCGATTGTCCAGTCAGGTCATAGTCGCGATCACGGCGCCATACCATATACCGGGAGTCAAACAATTCACTATCCGTCACGCTGTCCAACAACCATGTCTCTGTTATGATAACTATGTCAAACTTCTGCCTATAAACATTCCTCTGAAATGTAATCGTCTTAGTGCGTAGGCCCCGTGCATTTTGATAATACACCGAGAGGTTATTAGCGTCATCATTAGCCATTATCATTATATTGAAGGTAAAAAACAGAATTGATATTGATTAATGCATTTGAAACAGACCTTTTGTGACCCAAAGACAAGTTGTAAGTTAAGAAGCCGAACGTATTGGAATTAATAGTATTCACACAAAAATATAAAGCAAGTTTAGGGTAGATAAAAAATAAAAGTGATATTGAGCGAGTTAGTTCCCTATGATAAGGCAAATATTGAGACAGACTTATTATTAAGGCATGCAGTGCGAGCGAGGCAAAAGATAGGCGCAAGTGGCATGAAGTTAAACGGCAGCTTAGCAATAACGAGTTGCAGAAGGCACAGGTGACAAACATTTTTTGTACTTACTATTGAAGTAGTTCTTAAAGTGAGACCATTTTGTACTTACTATTGAAGTAGTTCTTAAAGTGAGACCATTTTGTACTTACTATTGAAGTAGTTCTTAAAGTGAGACCATTTTGTACTTACTATTGAAGTAGTTCTTAAAGTGAGACCATTTTGTACTTACTATTGAAGTAGTTCTTAAAGTGAGACCATTTTGTACTTACTATTGAAGTAGTTCTTAAAGTGAGACCATTTTGTACTTACTATTGAAGTAGTTCTTAAAGTGAGACCATTTTGTACTTACTATTGAAGTAGTTCTTAAAGTGAGACCATTTTGTACTTACTATTGAAGTAGTTCTTAAAGTGAGACCATTTTGTACTTACTATTGAAGTAGTTCTTAAAGTGAGACCATTTTGTACTTACTATTGAAGTAGTTCTTAAAGTGAGACCATTTTGTACTTACTATTGAAGTAGTTCTTAAAGTGAGACCATTTTGTACTTACTATTGAAGTAGTTCTTAAAGTGAGACCATTTTGTACTTACTATTGAAGTAGTTCTTAAAGTGAGACCATTTTAAGCACAGAACAGAGTTTAGGTATATGGCTTCTTATTCATTATAGTATTTATATTAAATTTGGAATTCACAGAATATTTTGTCAACAACAGTTGATTACTGTTTACCGTCCACTTTGAGACCACGTAGGTATATTAGCATTTATGACAGTTAAGAATGAACTATTAAACAATATAGAGCTGTGTGGCCACAATTGACAGCAAACCGAATGTCAAATCATAGTATTCATAGATTAGTAAATTTGCTCTGATTAACGTTCCAGAAACCCAAAGTGATTTGACAGCCATGTTAATTTAACAGGAGTGTTAGTTGAACAATGATTTGACAAGCCGTTCAGAAACTGGGTGTAAAACTCGTGTTTGTTGCATACTAAAAAAATATGAATAACACATCTTTTATTTTACTACGGTTTTTATAGCGTAAGCGAAGCGAAGTCCTTATTCTAAGGATACTAGCAACTAGTCTCTCCAATGGAAATGTAGGTATTATGCTGGTCTCTGATGTCGATCAGTATAGTCAATCTTACTGATTTCAATTCAATAACAATGGAAATAAACTCACGCCATTTTTGATTCAGAGGAATTTTATTACAACGATCATTCTTCGAGTCAACGTTACAACCTTTACAAAATACACATTGTCATTTCATTTATGTAATACTCCCATAAAAACATACAAAAATACACTCTTTCAACGTTATTTACAAAAATACATATTTACAGGCGGGGCGCACGCGTCAACAAAATAAATAGGCGGCGATTACACACTAGTATCACACGAGCATCAGACGAGCAGGGGCGAGCATCGGACGAGCATCGGAGAGCAACCGCGAGCATCAGACGAGCACGGTGAGGCGCTCGGGTGGCGCGAGGCGCGGCGGCGGCGGCTCGGGCGGCGGCAGCGCGCGCTTCGTCAGCTCCTTGTCGCGCGGCGGCGTGTCGTTGCGCGCGTCCGCGTTCTGCGCCTTGTACAGCGTGTGCGCGCGAGGCAGCTCCTCCCCGCGCGCACCGCCCCCGCGCGGCTCCTCGTGCAGCGGGTTGGCGTACCGCCGCAGGTTCTCCTCGTTCTGCAGGTTGTTCGACTTCTCCTCGTCGCAGCGGCGCGAGCGCTCGGAGGCGGCGGTGGCGGCGCGGCGCCGGCGCAGCAGCAGCGCCGCGCCCGCCGCGGCCGCCAGCAGCGCCAGCGGGCCCGCCACAGCCAGCGCCAGCAGCGCGCGCGGCGCGGCGTCGGCGGCGGCGGCCGGCGCGCCGTGCTGCACGCGCAGGCGCAGCGCCGCGCCCAGCAGCGCATGCCGCGCCAGCCGCCGCCGCGCCACCAGCTCGCTCAGCGCGCGCACCGCCGCGCCCAGCGCCGCCGCGCCCTCCTCCCCCACCTCGTCCGACCCGATCCACTGCCACGAGTTCAAAATCATAATGACTAGAATCTTTAGAGTCGGCAGAAAAGATGTTCATATGGCGAAAACTTACGAGAGCGAGGTCGAGTTCATCCTCGTCGTCGGGTGAGAGATCGCAGAGCAGCGCGAGCGGAGGCGCGGCTCTCGGCGCGCCCGCGGCCAGGGCGGCAGCCAGCGCGCGGCGCAGCGCGGCGCAGGCTCGCTCGACGTGCGCGCCGGGTGCCAGCCGCTCGCGGGCCAGCTGCAGCGCGGCGCGCGCGCAGCCGGCGGGCGGCGCGGCGCGCGAGCCGGGCCAGCACGCGGCCGGCGCGGGCAGCAGCGGCGGCTCCACGCGCCGCCCCGCCACGCGCCGGCACTCGCCCAGCGCCGCGCACGGCCCGAGCACGCACAGCGCCGGCGCCGCAGGCACGCACACCTGCACACACACCACGCGTCACGCGTCACGCGTCACGCCGCTTGCGGGCTGCGAGTCGGGGGCCGGGAGCACGCACCTCGTCGGTGCGGCAGAGCTGCGCGGCGGGCGCCAGGCAGTCGGGCAGGCCGCACCACAGGCGCGTGCAGGCGGGCGCGCCGCCGCTGCACCAGCAGGCGTTGCACCCCCACCACCAGGTGCCGTTGTCGGCGCCGCACGCGTCGCCTGCCGCCACCGCGGCCACCGCCGTCTTGGAGTCCCTCTCTCCGCCCTCGACACCGTCGCCGCTCTCGCCGTTATCGAGGCCGAGGCCCGCTAGAACTGAACAACAAATACACACTTTGACCATATGCATCTATAAAAATATTTATATAGTTGTGGAAGTTCATGTGTTTTAAATGTTACCCGGAACCCCTAATTATCGTTCCAAAATAAATTAAGCCTAAGTTGCGAATTATAGCATCAGCTACCTGCCAGTGGAAGTCCTGTTCATAATATTGGTCCTGCCGATCGGATGTTTTTACGAAAACACTTTAATTTTGCGGGTACCTTTCCAATAAATAAAAATATAATGTATATAAGTGCAGGTTACGTTCGAGGCAGCGGCGGGCGGCGCGGTGCGGCGGCGGCGGGCAGATGCAGCGCGTGGCGTCCCCGTCGCGCACGCAGGCGGCGGGCGCGGGGCAGGCGGGCGAGCAGGCGGGCGCTGCGGGCGCCGAGCACGTGTCGCCCGACCAGCCCGGGGCGCACTCGCAGCCCCACCAGCCCGCGCCGCGCACGCAGCGCCCGCCGTTGCGGCACGGGCCCGAGGCGCAGGGGTCGGCGGCCAGCTCACAGCGCGCGCCGGCCCGCCCCGGGCGGCAGGCGCAGGCCCAGCCCGGGGCGGCGGCGCGCGGCACGCACGAGCCGCCCGCCGCGCACGCGCAGCCCTCGAGCGGCGCCGAGCACGCGGCGCCCGTCCAGCCCGCGCCGCACGCGCACTGCCAGGCGCCGCCCGCGCGCACGCAGCTGCCGCCGTTGGCGCACGTGTTCGGCGGGCAGCGGTCGACCACCTCCATCCGCACCGCACACGTTCTACCTGCAACCACAACCCCGATACTTGCAGTTCAAACTTTTATTAAGTGGACAGTGCAATTTATATGTACCCGATTCCCTTTAAAGCTTAAAGGGAAAATTTATAAAACGATGATAAGGCCTGCTGTCAAGTATGGATCAGAGTGTTGGGCCACAAAGGCGACGGATGAAAGAAGACTTTGTCACACAAGCGTTTGTCACGGTATGGGCATGTTATGCGGAAGAAAGAAGATAACGAAGTAAGAAACGTTTTATGTATGAATTTGGACGGATACAGGGGTCGAGGTAGACCTAAGAAAAGATGAATGGATTGTGTGAAAGATAGATGACGGCTATGATGGCTAGGAAGGAAGTGAATACAGAGATGACGGCTGACAGAGAAATACGTATGGCGCCAACCCCAAATAATATGGTATAATAAGGGCAGGAGAATGATGATATAAATGGAAGTCTCACCGGTCCAACCGTCGAGGCAGGTGCAGGTGTAGTCTGTGGCGCTATCGACGCAGGTGCCGTTGTTGAGGCACGGGCCGCTCGCGCACGCGCCCTCTGCGAGCACAAGCACCGTGTGAGTGTGTGAGGGGCGCGGCGGGGAGGTGGCGAGGGAGGGGGAGGTGGCGGGGGAGGGGGAGGGGTACTGACGGTCGCGCGCGGCGCGCTGGGTGCAGGTCTTGCCGGCCCAGCCGGGCGCGCAGTGGCAGTAGAAGTCGCTCTGCGCCGTGTAGCACGCCGCGCCGTTGCCGCACGGTGAGCCCGCGCAGTGGTCGCGGTCGTCCTGCGCACGTCACACACACGCTATGTTAATGCAAACACATCATACACTACACCAATTTGACCAAAATATACCAGCTGGAGCTCTAATTTATATCTAAGATATTCTACAAAAATACACAAGAAAGATGGGACGTCTCCTACTTCCGGTGTTACAATGCTGCAATTTGTAAAATACCATAAGAATAGATTCATGCTGAAATATTAATTAAAGATGTCGAAACAAAAAAGTCAGTAAAAGCAGACCGGACGCGACTAGTAAGGAAAGTAATAATGAAATGATTATACTCACGGAGCAGTATCGTCCCGAGCAGGAGGACAGCTAAAAGCAGATAGATGGTTAGTGCTGATTAGTTGAAACCACAACCCCAGGCCGAGCGGACCTGTACAGATGGCCTCGGTAGTAACATGTACATAGCGTGTTAGGGGGCTAGGTTAGGTTAGATCGGGGGGACCGGGGGGCGAGCGTGGGGTACCTCGCAGTTGGTGCCGGAGAAGCCGACGGGGCAGATGCAGCGGTAGGCGTTGAGCAGGTCGACGCACTCGCCGCCGTTGCGGCACGGCCGCGGCGCGCAGTCGTCCACGTCGCGCGCGCACGTGCGGCCCGCGAAGCCCGCCGCGCACGCGCAGTGGAAGTCGTCCACCAGGTCAATGCACGTGGCACCGTTGAGGCACTGGCCCGTGCAGTCGTCCACGTTGGTCTCGCAGTCGCGGCCCGTCCAGCCGGCCAGGCAGGCGCAGGCGTAGCCCCCGCCCGTGTTGTTGCACGCCGCCGCGTTCACGCACGGCCCGAGCGCGCCCTCGCCCGCGCCGCGCTCCGAGCACTCGTCGACGTCTGAGCAGAGATGCTGTCTGAGCTCCACTGGACACTGGACACACGCAGGGGGCGCCGCCGTAGCTGAGCGAGCGTTCTTACCTATGGCGCAGGTGGGCCCGGTCCAGCCGGGCGCGCAGTCGCAGGCGAAGGCGTCCAGGCGGTCGCGGCAGGTGGCACCGTTGGCGCAAGGCGCGCTGGCGCAGTCGTCCAGGTCTTGGTCGCACAGCGCGCCGCCCCAGCCGCGCTCGCAGGCGCACTGGAAGCCGCGCGGCGAGGCGGCCAGGGCGCAGGCGCCGTGCGCGCAGGGCTGCGGCGCGCACGGGTTGTCCACGCGCTCGCAGTCCACGCCCGAGAAGCCCTCGGCGCAGCGGCACAGGTACTGGTCGGGCGCCGTGTTCTCGCACGTGCCGCCGTGCTGGCAGGGCTCGTGGGTGCCGCAGTAGTTGAGATCTGAAGCGGACTACACGTCAGCGCCCGCCCCACCACGCTGTTGGCAGCAGCAGCGCGCCGGGGCGGTGGAAGTCACCTTGGTCGCAGAGGATGCCGCCCCAGTTGGTGTCGCAGGTGCAGTCCCAGGAGGAGCCGTTGCAGTAGCCGTGCTTGCAGCCCGGGTAGGGCTGGCACTGGGAGCACAGGTCGCCGCGCCACCCCGGCCGGCAGCTGGGGGGTCAATAATACATTCATTACGAATATGTTAACCAGGCGACGTTAATAAGAAAAGTAACGTATGTAATGTACTCACTCGCAGTCACCGGGTCGGTCGCATCGGCCGTGGGTCGGGTGGCAGCCCTCCTTGCACACGGCTGCAACACACAGTAGCGTGAGGTGGATTACCGACGAAGTAGGATAGGAAGATGTGTGTCGGAACACGTGGTGTGGGTCCCGGGGTACGCACGTTTCTCGCAGTTGTCGCCCTGCCAGCCGGGCAGGCAGCGCTTGTCGCCGGCGGGCCCGCAGGAGTAGTGGCCGAACTTGTCGTCGCGCGGGCGGCAGAAGGTGGTGCACGTGGTGTTCCAGTAGTTGGGCTGGCACAGCACGCGCACGCGGTAGGCCAGCGCCGCCGCCGCGCCCGCGTGCCGGAGCGCGTGCCACGAGGCGCTCGGCTCCACGATGCCCGACCACCACGCCTCCTCGATCAGCCCGCCCTCTGCACACCACCACGCCACGTCTCACTACACCTGCACTCCGCACACTGCCATGCACTCTCCTCCCCACCACCGACAATACATACCTGGCTCTGGGTACTCGTAGTCGTCGTACGCTTGAAGAATCAATGTGAATGACCGCTGCGAACAAATAAGTACATCAATAGGGTACGTGTGTTAATGGCGCAGGTGTTGGGAAGGCAAGTGTTGGAGCGAGATGGAGCACCGACCGTCCAGCGGAAGGAGAAGGGCAACGCGAGCGTGTAGAGGGGCTCGGCGAGCGTGAAGGAGTCGGTGCCGAGCACGGGCGAGGAGGCGCGGCCGAAGGAACAGGCGCCGGGCGCGGCCGTTGACTGGTACTCCTTCAGGCACAGCGCGAAGCGCGTGCGGCACGCCTGCGCGCAGCCCGCCTCTCCCCCCGCCCCCGCCCCCGCCTCGCCCCCCGCCCCCCGCGCGCCGCCCCCACAGCAGCCGCCAGACGCCAGCTCCAGCCGGTAGTTGGAGAACTCGAGGATTTGCAGCTCGAACACGCCCGCCCCCGCCACGCACTGCACACACACACAACACACATGTTACTATATATATACATATAGCGGGTCCTCAGCGCGGTGTTGCGAGCGATCCTCTCTATCACCGTCAGATTATGTGTCAGCATGACTGGGACATCAAGCTGAACCATCTGTAAAAAAATCTGACGCGCTCGAGTTTTCAAAATCGCTTTTTTGTTTTTTTGCATATTGTATTTTCAAAACTTCATCACGAGCTTGCGTCACGTCCGAATCGTCAGTCTTTCGAATAATAGCTTTTGTCGGGTTCGCTTAACACCCCCTCTGAAAATCTGACGCGCTCGAGTATGTCCATGTGGCTGTTTCATCAACATTTTTTTTAAAACTTGCAGGTAGTCGGTCCCCATCGGCTTAGGGGGGAATACATCATTTAACCTTATTTTCTACCTACTATCTAACCTTCAAAAATAAGTCCCCATGACGCTCGAGTGAATCCCCATTTAGCATCGTGGGCCCCCCGACTACAACTTTCAGAGCAGCTAAGTTTACACTTAAATCCTTAGGGCACACTCACAAAACGCGTTGAACCAAACTCATGACATTCCTAATCCTAAGTGATTACTAAGGACACCTATGATGCATGTGACAGTGGTCTCCAGCCTCCAGCGACACATCTCCGCTCGCTACTTGTTCCTCGACTTACTGTACTGCATGCCGGCCCTCTTCACGAACGATGTGTCGCTCATTGAATATCTTTACACAGTGTACTTGTATTGCATGATCATGAAACTATTAGGAAATAATTAACAGATGTGGAGGATATGGCAGGTACAATTATTATTTGTAATATAATATAACGATGTGCCTTAACCGACTACAAAAAGGAGGAGGTCCTTTGTTCGTCTGTATGTATGTATCTGTTTTATTTTTTTTTAAATTGGCGAACGTAGAAAAGTTGGAATGGTGCTGTCTATAGTGTTAGGTACTATTCACGTAGTACTATTCTAGGCTCGGAGTTCACGGAGTGGATGGTGAGCAGTGAGCTGGGAGAGGGGGCGGGGTCTGGGAGGGGACACGCCCCGCGACGGACACGCCCCCTCCCGCCCCCTACCGCCGCCCACCGCCGCCCACCGCGCGCACGCGACACTACACTAAGCTGCACAGGTACTACCTAACCTAACCTAACCTAAGAGCACTTATTGCCGCACTCCCATTATTATAAATGTAATCAACGTTCAAGTATTAATATTTGAATGTGGGATGACATTTCATGATTACGTGGTAGCAGCAAGCCCGGCTCCCGAGCGGAACGGGCCTCGCATTACCTGACACAAGCGGACACGCCATAGGTAATTTAACGGGGGGAGGAATTGCACCAGTCTCTAATTACACGTATCAACTATTTATGGAACACTAATAAAAAATGAAGTTATTGTCACTTGACACTGAATGTAATTGAATGTGTAGACTGTGGTAATAAGTAACTAGATGGATGGAGGGACGGCACACAGGTGGTGGGGATATGTAGTCTGTGGTCAGACGAGTGTAGTATGAACAAACCGTTGAAGGAAGTTGTGTATAAATATAATACCTTTAAATGTTGTTTCTCTTTTCAGGGAATATTTGTAATTCGTTTTTAGAAATCAAACGTGCATAATGTAGAAGATAAATATGAAAAATATTTTCTTGTCAGAGCGACTCAGTTTAGTTTTTATTTTGCGTTTCCAAGAAAACGGTGCCTTTGTATCAAGTTTCACTATATTATAAAGTAACGCTTGATTGTATTAAATCATGGAATCCCTGCCGCCGTGTGAATGGTTTCCTCTGCTCATTGTTTACAGCAAGCACACCGCGTAGCTCCCGCGACCAGTTCGGATATTATAACACTACTTGAGGACTTACAATTAGATATTAGATATTAGCAAATAATCCCACTTATATTATAAATGGGATGTTTGTGAGTATGGATGGATGGATGGATGTTACTCTTTCACGCAAAAACTACTCAACGGATATGGACGAAATTTGGAACACTGATAATATATAACCAGGATACACACATACATACAACACATAGGATACTTTTTATCCCGGGAAAATTTTAGGTTCCTCTGAGATTCTAAACTCAACGCGGACGTAGTCGCGGGCAGAAGCTAGTTAATAACATAAACTGTGAGATCTGTGGTGTTTCACAACATTTCAATAATATAAGATTAGTATTTGCGGCGTCAAAATAAAATCAACATCAAAAATCATTAATTCAGTTAAGGCCCTAATAAGGCCCTTATGAAGGTCTAAATTACCACCGGTTAGGAAAAAAGTCACCTGCGAAGAACCGACAAGAAACTCAGTGCTCTGTCTTTTTTTTTACACAATTTACAATTTGTAACAAAATTCCTCTAGACATTGGTATGAAATTACAAATATCAAAATGAAAGTTACCAAATATCAAAATGAAAGCTACCAAGTTGGTTTTGTCACTGCTTTCATGAAATACATATTCCAACTATTACAATTACCAGGAGCGGGGAGCCACTTGTGCAGAGTGAGTCTATATATTCCAAGCATTTTTATCATTTACATAATCATTAATTTTATAATAGGCTTTATTTATCAAAACTCTTTTGACATGAGTCTTAAACTTATCGTAATTCAATTCGGTAATAGATTGTGGGATTTTATTGTAAAAGCGGACGCAGTTTCCCATAAATGATTTGTTTACTTTTGTAAGTCTAAACCTAGGAGCCACAATTTTGTTTCTGTTTCTTGTATAAATATTATGGTTGTCTGAATTTAACTGAAAACTTATAATGTTCTTTTTTATAAACAATAAGTTCTCAAAGATGTAAAGAGCCGGTAACGTGAGAATATTAATTTTCTTTAACAATTCTCTTAACGATTCTTGGGGACCCATTGCAAAAATTGCCCTGATTGCCCTTTTTTGTAGAATGAATATTGTACCCAGATCCGCCGCAGATCCCCATAATAACACGCCATAAGACATAAGTCAAGATCTCGTCGCATTACATGATCTGGATGGGTCCAGGTCATTTGTTTGGAAATTTAAAACGAAAATACGCATTGTCATTGTCAAGTCAGCTGTTCATCAGAGTCGATGCGGAAATAGCGGAGCCATACGAGTTACCTAAGTGCAGGCAGGCCTGTGATATACGGAGTTACAGACAGACCAACGGACATAGCCTGTGATATACGAAGTTACAGACAGACCAACGGACATAGGGGTACCTACCCATATTATTAACAGGTACGACATAAAGGGACAAGGGATCCTTCAGTGTTGTCGTGTATGTGTCACCCTCAACGTACGATATAGTGGTGCCTACTACCCTAGTCCCGCCTGCATGCTGGTGCCCTGACCTGGTGCTCGCTTATATCACTTCGTGTTTGTTGGGCGCATCGCGCGAGCCGTGGGGGAATCAACTAGGTTACTACAATAATAAAATTCACCTGGACATTGTGCTCACAAGCATATTGCTCGCTGTGGTTAAAATGTGGTGCAGCTCTATATGTACCACATTTGTTGCAGGAAATAATGTTTTCTCTCTGTTTTTTACGCTATTGCTTGCTATGTCATTCACATAAATATATATATACAAATAAATACATAAGTACTTCTATATTATTAACAATTAATTCTCAATTCAAAATTACTCGCAACCAAAAAATACGTACTTGCGTTATTTTCAGCGCGACTCAACAAACTGTCGAGCGACGGTATTATGAAACAAAATCCCTGATGCGGGTTACGTAGCCTTAGGTGTAGGTCTTGTGTACATGGGCTGTAATATGGCGAACCTACAGAGAAAGGTTTTAGAACATCACCCGCAATCAGTTTTGGACGAAGCCTATAAGATAAAGTGTGCACGTCAGCTTTAGATGAGCCGTGCGGTCCAAGGTTCCTGAACATTCCCGGTTCAAGTCATGTTGATATACGTGTCAACGGTGATGCGTGACCCGAGCTGTGTGCATCGTTTGCAAGTGTCACTCCCACGCACTCCTAGGATAACGTAATAGGTACTGTAATGGCACACTGTGTCGAATGGAGCGTGGGAGTATTTTTATTATATTTATTTATTTATACTAACGAGTTGCCAACCCTGTTTTTGATGAGTGCTCACTGTGCTAGCAGCATTATTGCTAGCGCAGCGTATCTTCGTAGAGCTCTGGCAAACTTTACTCACCCCAGAAACACAACACTACATCAAAGTAGTGTTATTTGAGTGCGGTCTTCTGTAAAGTGGAGGTACAGTCCCCAGTCGGGTGGCTCCAATTTTAATGGGAATACCCACGGGAATCCAAAATCGCCCTAGCTCTCTTATTAAAAGCTCATGGTGTGATTAATCACTGTACTTAAGCTTAGGAAAACTCATTGGTACAGGCTGGGGTTTGATTGAACCTGGGCCCATCAGATGACAGGCCGTTAGTTCAACGACAAGGCCACCACGGCTTTTTGAAGTCATGAAAATACATAATATATGTACTTACGAATGATATTATGTAATTCCCTGACTTTAGGAAGTTTCTTGGTATAGTGTGTGTTGTATGTATCTCATAATAGATGATGACATTTCTCGTTGTTTTAGAGCACAGAGATCGAACACGGCCCGCTACCGACACCCGCTTCCTTCGCACACCGCCGGCCGGTCCGAATGTGAAGGTAAGACAGCCAAGGTAAGACAGCCAGCTCAGATTAATATTCCGATCGCGGATCACACGTAACATAAATATCCAAACCTTTTTACTAATAATATAATTGAGTTGTCATGTCTGTAATTACTGACGTACAAAATCGATGACCTTGAAAATGTTACAGGACAATCATATAAGTACCTCCAATCAAACATTGAACTGAACAATGGATTATTTCGGGCTCCGCATTTATGAGTTACAACTAAGTACATATTTTGTGTTCCATCCCTTCTGCCAAGGAAACCGTGCTGAATTCAGTATGAAAAGTAACTTGAGTTATATGCGTATTATAAGTATAGATGTATTTATTAAGTCGTTTAAATGTCCTGTGTGTTTGTAGAGGGAGTAGAGGGAGCGCGTCCTATTGCCATGCTTTGAGGTTGATTTGATACCATACACATATCTACAATATTCCGGCATGTTCTGATTCCAGACGGAAGTACATCAGTTGAATTTGGTTTTTAGAAAAAACTAAAGTAATTTTGATCGTCTTCCTCTGAAGATATCGGCAACTGTAGGAGTCCTCGAATGAGTTTGGAGCATAATTTATAACTGGAGGATAATTCTACAATATTAATGGGAAAACCCACGGGAGATCCCAATTCGCCCTACCTCTCTTTTAAAGCCCATGGTGTGATTAATCACTGTACTTAAGCTTAGGAAAACTCATTGGTACAGGCTGGGGTTTGATTGAACCTGGGCCCATCAGATGACAGGCCGTTAGTTCAACGACAAGGCCACCACGGCTTAAATTGTTTTGTAACGTTTTCCGCCGTCTATTGCTATTATTATTTGTGGGTAGAATAGACATTTGGCTGTCATCAACGTGACTGTATATACCACTAATTGCAGCCACAGTGTATATTTGTACAGAGTACATTTCACAATTGGCTTGAATAATAGTAATAATGTATTTCCTAATAAAGTTACTTTGTTATAATTACACGCCTCTTGTGCTTGTTCGACATCGATCAATCTCTTCCTAAATGCCCGTCGCCTCGATGCCCACTGTCGGGCCTGAGACCCAGCAATTGCTCTTTACCATAGCGTCGACCGTCGCATCCTTGTGTGGTTGAGTATTGTTTTAATTTTATCTAAAAGGTTAGAACTGTGGTATATATACTCTCGTCTTGCACTTTGTCTATCAAAGATACTCAGGATTCACTGCCGTATAATAAATAGGAGCCAATTTAGTACTTTTTGTGCATAGCGAGACGACCCTTCTTGTGAGTGAGATGTGTTATTGCTCACGAACGCGAACATGGTAATGTTGCGGTATCTATTATCTATATTGATATTTTGTCCCTACTTCGTGTGAGCATGATACTACGGGATTGTGCATCTTGGTTTACGCGGGATGTTTGCACGGGATGGGGAGCGTGGATAAAGATAAAGACAGGAGGATAACTGCCGGTAGTAAGGTGAATGGTGCCATGGCTGCGATAGTGGGCAACAATTATATATCAGCCAAGCATAATGCGACCCTGAGAATGTCAGAAGAATTATTAAAGTAAAGTAAATGCAGTTGAATTGCCGTTGAATCGAAGAGTGTGCGGCGTGAGAATTACCGATCGAATCCGCAATTAAGAGATTCCTTAAATAACTGGAGTGCAAGTAGGCGTGATGTTGGAAAACTGAATGCTGCGTTGGTTTGGACAAATAGAACAACAATCATCAATTGATGAAATACAGACAAAAAAGGTACACAGTGCGTATGTAAGTGCAGCAAGGTTCAGCTTTCTGGATCTGATTGTAAACGTAATCAATGATGGAAACGTAAGGAGTACTCGGTATTCGCGGGCATGTATGAAACGATTGATGAATGTAAAAGCAGCAAAAAAGGTGTGTAAGTCAAGAGTAAAATGGCGCTCTATGCTCTCTGCCTACCCTGCCCCGTAAGGGATTTGGCGTGATGTAATTGTATGTAGAAATTGTTCATTTACTGTTGTAGCACTGTCTGCTAACTGTCCATCTGTTTTGTAACATTTAGAGTTACTTGTGCGACCAAAGACTGTTCGGTGACTTTGTTGGATGAAATTATTTTGTTAGTGAGATAAATAATGAAGAGTTTTGGAGATTGCAATAATGTGTTGTTTTAACTCTTTTGCTCGGCATTATAATAATTCATGATCCGAGGCCTATACATGATCGAGATGTCGTTTACGAAACGTATCTTCGATTAGTAGCGATTGCTACGTAACCAAAGAACGTAGCAGTGTGATGGAAGTTTGGAAAATACTTTAGTTTTTAGTACCTTATTAGGACCTGAACTGAATAAATGATTCTGATTGGATTTGACGCAGTTGAGGTTGGTAAATATTTGGTGACAGTCACTCTCGACTCTCAGCGGAGCGTCGCGGGCGGTGCGGGCGGCGCTCGTCGACCGGCTAGTTCATATATGACTTGTTCGGCATGTGAGCACTCAATGGAATTTGAAACGGTATAAATAATACCTTTGGATACCATGATATATTTTGTACTTAGCTAACTGTGATTGCTCTGGTATCTTTATAGAGAGTACAGTAATGGCAGATGAAATTTTAAGAACATACCGATAGGATACTTGCAATTTAAAATTATAACGTGGCCTTTAAACTGATGTGTTACGTTGTAATTTTGCTAATGAAGAGATGTAGTCGGTCAACAATGAGAGAAGTGTGCAGTGAGCAGTGAGCGAACTGTGCCGAGCGAGCTCATCGGCACCACACGCACGTCGCGCGGCTCTCATCCTGACTGACACTGACACAGTGAACACCGCCACATAATAATATGTGACTAGAATAGGTATACTACTTCTCGACACTAACCATTAAGTACAATCTGGAATCTCGCAAACTACACATGATACAGCAGAACAGCTTGCAGTGAGCTAAGGTCATCTGAACGCTTATCGAATCAAATATGCAGCCGAGAGGAAGAAGAACACTCTATTTATGTCTATCAGAGCTCCTAAGGTCCTGAGAATTATAAATAAAATTAACGTGAGAATGGAGGAACTGACCAACGTACATCCATTAAGACCAACAGGCCTTCCCCAACATCTGGCTAGTTAATGCCTTCAGTAAGTGTCTTAGTTAAAGCTCGTCTTCGTGTATTATAAGATTCCAAGACCTTGCAATAGTAAACTAAAATTCCAGAGGAGTCAATGAACTACGGAGGATCTGTCCCAGACTGGGCATGATTGGTCCTGGGGAGCGTGTATCTGTATATGGGTGGTGTGTCGCGTGTCGTACTTGCAGGAGCAGCAGGGTGCAGGCGAGGGCTCGGGCGGGCGCGGGCCGCGGCGCGCGGGGCATGGGGTCAGCGCCGCGCGGGCCGCCGCGCGCGCGCCTCGGGCATGCCGGCCACTGCTCGGCCGGCCGCGACCACTCTACACTCACTGCACTGCGCTCAATGCTCACTGCCACTCTCACTCGGACGGCGTGTGCTCGCCGCGGGCTCCGGGCTCAGACTGCCGCGGCGGCCCCTCGCCCCTCGCCTCTCGCCCCTCGCCCCTTCTGCTCCTGCCCCGCTCCGCCCCAACGGAACAGCTTTTAATCCCGCAAAGCAGTGATTTATTTGTATGGCAGCGTGCGGTCCCGCGATGCAGTGCGCGGGCGCAGGCCGAGAGGTCGGGGGGAAGGTAATTGCGCTTGTTTTCGCAAATCGCCATTGTAGACTGCACGCGATATCGCTCAAAACTGAGGTACAACTTGAATCTTCAGCGGTTCTATGGCCTTTCATCGAACTATATTTTTGTTATAATTTCGTAACTTTGGAGTTGGAGCTAGACCTCCTTTGATTTTTTGGTTCTGTTCTTCCATCGAAGTTCGTTATACTTGCAATCAAATATTTTTGATCGCTTCTTAAGGGCATGGCATGGGTACTTGAATCTTAAAAACCTTTTTCATGTTGACTGTACTATGAACTGCGCGGATTTCCTCGGAATAAATTTGTATACCTAAATAAAAGTGGTGGAGTTGGTGGGAGTAACATTTTGGATGTCTGGGCACAACCACTGAAGACTCCCATTGTACGTTATTAAAGTACGAGTGGTTATTCGAGCTGGTGCTCGAATAACCACCGCAGCGCACCGTTAGTTGTTGACCGTTGCTGTAGTTACCTGCAATTGCAAGAAAAAAACTATAACTAGAATCTAGGTGGGTTATCTTACAAATCGTTAGCTCACTTAGCTTTGCTATGTGCTGACTCTAGTGAACCCCCCACCACGAAGATAATTTCCTTGCGCTTGTAATATTTGTATTAATTGCAGCACACGAATGATCTATCGCAGCGGTCATGTCCGTCCGTGCTGCCGTGCTTAACTTAGGAATGTATAAATAGTGTTATTAGGTAAGAATGGTGAGTGAGTGACATGTGACGTGTGAGCCGGCCGCGGCCGCGTAACGAGCGCTATTGTGCCGCAATCAGGGGCTGAGGGCCCAAATTGAGTGCTTTGTGTCCGCAGCGACCGGCAACCGGCGACAGGCGACCGGCGACCTGCGACCAGCCGCTGCTACTCATCACACGCTCAGCGACTTGCAATGACCAGTTTACAGGGTTATAACCGCGCGCATAATCTGATGCACTCGTTGGTAGATGAAAGTGAGGTAGGCAGTGCCGCCGCGCGGTAGGCCCGGTTGGCAGGTGAATGGACGGAAGCTGCGATCGTATCCGAGCCCGGGGCATATCCCTCGACAGCGCGTCGCTCGCTCAACCGATCATACAACACTCCTAGAACACTAGGTATATATTATGTTTGTCCATGTAAAAAGAAGTTATGTGTAAAACATTACTTTTAGACACAATCTTCCACGTAAGGCCATAGTAAAGTAAACCACTCTCACCAACGCCTCATTCAGACTCAAATACGTACCTGACGTCTGGAAAGTTGCTGAAGTTATAACGATACCGCTAGCCGGGTAACCACCACACGTAGCAAAATCATATAGGCCAATATCACTGCATATGCTGCCTATAATGTCAGAATTATTTGGAAAGTGACGGTTATAAGGGTAAAACCTATTATAACCGATAAGAACGTAATCCCTGCCTACCAATTCGGCTTCAGGGAAAACATTCTACTATGGACCAAGTACACAGAATCTGTAACATCATTGAAAAAGCATTAGAGGAAAAGAAGGTCTGCTCTACCATATTTATAGACGTAGCGCAGGCTTTAGACAAAGTATGGCATAAAGGTCTTAAACATAAGTTAAGAAAAATATGCTTTCTAAGAAATTTGCCGATATATTAGAATCATACCTTTCACAAAGGATGTTCAGAATAAGACGATGCTCACTCAGATCTTAAGCAAATAAAATCTGGGGTACCACAGGGGAGTGTACTAGGTCCAGTCCTGTACTATACACATGCGATATCCTAATTTTAGAGAACAATACAATTGCAACATTTGCAGATGAATCAGCTATCACGGCTACAGGAGTTACTCATGGGGAAGCAATTGTCAAACTTGATTTCAAATTTTGACCGTAGCGTAGGTACCTTTTATAACGTAGTTATCCACTAAGGAAGGGTTTTTAGAAATACATCCCCTGAGGGGGTTAAATAGGTGATGCAAGTTTGTATTGCCTCATTTTTAGGGTACCATACTCCAAGGGTAACCAAAGGAACCCTATTACTAAGACTTCGCTGTACGTCCGTCCGTCCATTATAGTATTTATTTCTGTTGCCGCTGAAACAACAATAAATAAAAAACAGGTGTCCCTTTACAAGAAACGTGTTTTTTGCTCTATCTATAATGGTTACAAGTAGACGCTGGAAATGCTGATAGTGTGAATTGCTATATTAAAAAAAAGAGGAAATCTTACTATTATCATAAAAACAAACAGTTATTATTTTATGCTTATGCTATTAAAACAGTACGGAACCCTCGGTGTTTTTTTTTTTTTTTTTTTTTTTTATACCACTAAGGTGGCAAACAAGCATACGGCCCGCCTGATGGTGTGCGGTGTGCGAGTCCAACTCGCACTTGGCAAATTTTTGAAGATAAACCTATGAATGGTGTTTGGCCTTTCAGTAATCTTCAAAAATAGCGGATTTTCATGTAAACTTTCATCCCATATTTTACCCCCTTAAGGGTGGAAATTGCAAAATTCCTAAATATGTAAGTATTTTTGTTTTTAACTTAACTCAAACTCAAACGCATGAAAATTGGTAAAAATACATATTTCAGGATTTATTGGAAAGTTCACCTCTAAGGGGGTAAAATAGCGGGTGAAAGTTTATATGAAAATCCGTCAATTTAAAGTAAATAGATGAAAATAGTCGCGGGTAACAAATACATGTTGACTTATTCACTTCAAAACGCGTGCGAAGCCGCGGGCAAAAGCTAGTACAATATAAAACAATTCCAGTCGGCATGTGATATAATGTCCGTGTGTCGCTGTCCTGTCCCCTCCCCCCTCTCCCCCTCGGGTGTACGCTGCTCTCACGCTAATCACACGCAATTTGCGCTCAATTATAACGAGTGCGAGTAGCGAATTAATGAGATGCGTCACACTCGCGGCCAGTGCCGCCTCCAGCCGTTACACACACGGGGCATACATATACGGCGTACCGCTAATGTCAACAATATTACTCGTTTGTGAAAATACATCAACCTGTATATAGTCTTTATATAGTATAGAGAGTGCCAATTTGCCAAATCAATGCAATGATAATTTGCATACGCTCCACATTGCTAACCGTCGCGTCTTTATGGGGCAGTAGGGTAGCTAGTGAGGCAATATTGTGTTCCCGGAGCAGGCGCGCCCGCGGCCAGCACGAGCCACGAGCCACGAGCCGGCTTCCCCACATCGCTGCAGGGGACCACACCACCACACACAATACACTGTCACCATACAAAGGACAACACTGTTCATTATTTAAAAGGAAGGCTCCATTTTATCCGAAATAGCTAGATTTTGGGCAAATGGCGAGTTTCTCAGCTGGCCATCGTCAATATAGCTAATATAGGCATCATTATATTGATACTAGTTGAAGTCGACCACAGAAAGGCCACACTGGTTGGTCGCCGCCGCGGCCGTGAGCGAGCGCTGGTACTGCTGTACTACACTCTTATTGCACTTTAATTTGTTTACTCATTTGGTACATTTACATTATTATACGTCACATGTATTCGTGACGTCACGTGTGACAGCAGGAAGGCGCAGGCTGTCGCGGCGTGCACAGATATCCCGGGCTCGTCCCCTCCCCTCGCCCCTCGCCCCCTCACCTCGCCCCTCGCCGCCCGCCCCGGGCGCCGGGTGCCGGCCGCCGGGCTACAGTGTCGGCGAGCAGTTGGTATATTTAGCGAACAGGTTCCGTGGCAGTCCACCTGTGCCCGCAGTGATTGCGGCGCTCCTCCCCCGGCCCGCTACCTGTACCCGTGCGTGCGCACTAAACGTGCGCCTGCGCCTGCGGACCATAACAGGGCTGTACTCTCTTTATACTATGACTCGATAGTTTTTATATTACACGGTTTACATGTTTGTATTTGCTGATTTGAAATGAATTGGCGACTTATTAAATTAAATTTAACGGAAACAATAAAAAGTGGGCGTGGTCGTATGCCACCGAACCCAACAAAACTATTTTAACAATATTACTGCTATTCAAATTGTTTTGTCGATAATCAACTTCAGGGCAGTGGCATACGACCATGGATGTCCTCTAAATATCACTAATATCATATCTAGCTATTCAAAATGTATTAAAATGTATCAGATGAGAATATTTCCTTGTTCCATACTTGTAGAGGGTGATTATGCCGTACTTGGGTTTTTGAACTTCCTGTTTTTATTTGGAGGTTATAATTAGTTGATAAAGTATTGGCAGAGCCGCTTTACAGTAATATTATTGTGAGCGTGTTTATAAGTTATTATTATATACACGCGCTTTTAACGTAATGTTCACATAATGTAACAGTTATTTACTAATACCTGCACTATACTGTGTTGTGGGTTCTTCTGTTGGAGAGACAATGTTTGTCTCACATCGGAGGCGTGTATCGGGTGCGTGCAGGCAGAGCCGCTACTAATAATGTATATACATTATTTAAATGTACTGTAACTTTAATTTGGTACCAAGCACGGCATCATAAATTATTGTTTTGTTTGTTCGTCATGATGTCTTCCCAAGGACGTCACAAGCCGTAGCCTGTACCTTATGCCTGTACCCAGCCGTAGCCTGTACCTTATGCCTGTACCCAGCGGTCGATCACGACGCTTCTTTATTAATGATAAGTACTTTGGAAGATATGACGGAACAGATCAACATACATACATACATTCTTGGCTGGCAACCCGTTAGTGATACCCCTGGTATTGCTAGCGGCTATAGGCTGCGGTGACTGTTACCATCAGGTGGGCCGTATGCTTTTTTGCCATCTTAGTGGTATAAAAAAAAACATACCGGTCATAATCATAAACTTCCATTTTGCTTCGCCGTGGTCGAGTAATAGAAAGTTGACTATTATTGTTGATTTCTTCTTTATTATTACATCATCATGGATCATCGAGTAACTTAGTAAAAATAAACACAGTAACATATCTTATTCGTAATCAATAAAATGTGCAAATCATCCTTAGATGAATTTATTCGATGTAACTTTAGTATCGAGAGCGAGGTCCTCCGGAGTCCCGGAGTCCCGGGCTCCCGGAGTGGAATCCGGGCGCAGCGGGCAAATTCCCTCACGCGCGCCCGGCTCAACGCTCTCACGTGTGTCGCGTACATTGCTCCTCCACACTCGCACTCTACTACTCAAAATTCAAAATTCAAAATTCAAAATTCAAAAATCATTTATTCAGTTTAGGCCCTAATAAGGCTCTTATGAAGGTCTAAATTACCACCGGTTAGGAAAAAAGTCACCTGCGAAGAACCGACAAGAAACTCAGTGCTCTGTCTTTTTTTTTCCACAATTTACAATTTGTAACAAAATTCCTCTAGACATTGGTATGAAATTACAAATATCAAAATGAAAGCTACCAAGTTGGTTTTGTCACTGCTTTCATGAAATACATATTCCAACTATTACAATTACCAGGAGCGGGGAGCCACTTGTGCAGAGTGAGTCTATATATTCCAAGCATTTTTATCATTTACATAATCATTAATTTTATAATAGGCTTTATTTATCAAAACTCTTTTGACATGAGTCTTAAACTTATCGTAATTCAATTCGGTAATAGATTGTGGGATTTTATTGTAAAAGCGGACGCAGTTTCCCATAAATGATTTGTTTACTTTTGTAAGTCTAAACCTAGGAGCCACAATTTTGTTTCTGTTTCTTGTATAAATATTATGGTTGTCTGAATTTAACTGAAAACTTCTAATGTTCTTTTTTATAAACAACAAGTTCTCAAAGATGTAAAGAGCCGGTAACGTGAGAATATTAATTTTCTTAAACAATTCTCTTAACGATTCTTGGGGACCCATTGCAAAAATAGCCCTGATTGCCCTTTTCTGTAGAATGAATATCGTATCCAGATCCGCCGCAGATCCCCATAATAACACGCCATAAGACATGAGGCTGTGGAAATATCCGTAGTAAACTAATTTTGCAGTATCAATATCTGTCATTTGTCTGACTTTCCTAATGGCAAACGCAGCTGAACTAAGTTTCTTTGACAAAGTCTCAATGTGAGAGCCCCACTGCAATTTTGCATCTAGTGTTAGACCTAGAAAAATCGTGTTATCAACTAAATCAAGTTTTCTGCCATCTAATTGTACATTCGTGTCTACCTGCGATGAGTTTGGAGGAGAAAACCGTATACATTTTGTCTTTTTTGAATTTAAAACTAGGTTATTGGCGTCAAACCATTTAGAAACGGATGCTAGCGTTTCATTTAGACTTATCATTTCTTTGTCTTTTCTGCTCACTCTAAATACCAGAGACGTGTCATCCGCGAATAAGACTATGTCACAGATATTATCCACTACAAGTGGGAGATCATTTATGTATGCCAAAAATAAGAAAGGACCTAATATTGAACCCTGCGGAACTCCCATTTTTATTAATGTGCCTTTGGAAGTTATGCCTCCGACACCGACTTTTTGCTGACGACCGGACAAATATGAGGCTACAAGATCAAGGGCATTTCCGCGGATACCATAATATTTATACTAATACTAATACTAACTATGGTATCCATCCAAACATGGAATACATCTTCTGATTACTCTCAAAGCAAGGAGATACGACACATCACTTCTATCTTCGCTTTTAATAACGCTTTATGCACATTATCCAGTTAGACAGTGTGCAGACGAACTCTGGGATTCCACAGGAAATCAGGAGACTGAGCAATATCTTGTTTATTTTGGTCGCGTTCTTGCAGAGAAGACTTGCGCGCTGGCAGACGCCCTGGCGGTGCGCTGAGGCCTGTGGTCAGAACAGACGCCATCAGTCTCGTGTAGGACGCCAGTTAAAGAACTATAGTGTATATAGTAGTAAATATATAGTATTCAGTGAAACTAAACGTATTCGGCGGCCAAGCCTCGGCCGCGAGCACCTTCACCACACTAGCACCCGTCCCGGTCGACGCTCAGTAATTAAGGATTATCTTAATCGCATTAGAGCACGACCCACCTAATCCAATGCTTAATTACTGTAAAAGGGTTCGTATGAGTCAATTTAAATCCTGTCAGTATCGACATGACGGCGTCACAGATACAATCAGGGCGGTGTGGTGTACTCCCAGCTTGAACTGTTATCATTATATTGATGCACTTCATCGGCAGGTCACATTGCTGTGCTACTCATATGTATGAACTTTCGGTACCAGCCCCGGCACCAGCCCCGGCACCAGCCCCGGCACCAGCCCCGGCACCAGCCCCGGCACCAGCCCCGGCACCAGCCCCGGTACCAGCCCCGGCACCAGCCCCGGCACCAACCCCGGCACCAGCCCCGGCACCAGCCCCGGCACCAGCACCACACAGGTGAGTCACGATATGAGTGTATGTACTATCCATAAGTACGTCTTCTCATATATTTCTTCTGCGTTAATATGAGGTTGGCATAGCGGTTAACGCGGTCTGCACAACTAACTGGGGGCTGTAGCTGCTGAATCCTGGTAGTCACGTGACCACCATCTCATAGGCAATGTTGCCACGTGTGACACCACCGCCGCCACCAGACGTGGCACCACTCACCACGAGCATGAGGCCCTAGTGACGCCACCAGCTTCGTAACGGCGTGTAAAGAGTATGGTGCCGGAGGCGTGGGCCGTATCGTGGCAATAAGAGGCGGCTGGTGAGTGGTGAGTGGTGACACGCCACTCGACGGTTACGGCGAGGTCGACAGTTGTGCGCCGGGTTTAATTGGAGTCAACTCACGGATTAGCCGAGCTTGGCCGAGTCCACGCGACACCGCTCTACTCTATTACACGATCGTGTGCAGTACAGTACAGTACTGTCTGTACCTGACTCTAGTGGCTGGAGCCAGTCTATTTAATATTATGATAACATCCTAGAAACACCTTCGCGGTAACTATCAGTAATGTATTGTGGTCGTGCATCCCTCTCATATGTAGCTGATATAACGCTGTATTATATATTATACACGTTAAGCGTGTTATCACGCCACAGGATGATGAACTTATCACATAGCAGTGATTTGCGCAGGCGCGATGTGTGACATAATGACAGCGACATGAATATCTCATTGGCATACATTTGAATTGCTAACGGCGTCCTGGGAATTGTTCGTAGCATTATGAGAATGATACACACACACACACACACACATACACACAGCGTCACACACATACACACAAGGGATGCTCCACGAAGCATTTATTGGTGATTGTCCATTTCAAATGTCACCCACAATATAGTAACTATATAATAGGAGCCAGTACCCGACCATGGTCCATTCCGAGCATGGTGTCTGGTTACCGGTTGGGTCTCATTCCCCCTCATCGCGACACACCATTTGATGTGTACTGTGCGCGTGGATAGTGACGTCACATGCACTCAGTGTCACGGGGACTGCTCCAGCCTCGACAGGGTCATCACAGATGTAGAGATTTAGAGGCAGGTCAATGACCCTGACCGCCCTCTGACAGGCCGCAACAGCTACTTTATTAAGATTCGCCAATTTCATTTAGACAATTAGAGATAGAAGGACAAATAATGTACAGCCGGCGTTGGCTTATTCCTAAGCATCGGCCAGAACATGTTGTGTCATATCTTTTAATTGTATCAACTGCGGTAATTCCACTAACAGAATACATTAACTGTATACCCTCGTCTAGATGAAGCCTATCGGATGATGTTCTCATTTGTATACATCAGAGATATTATTTGGAAACTGTTCAAATATAAGCGTGCAGTGCGAGACAGTCTCCAGTGCGGTGGGGCAGCGATCAGGGACCTCCGGAAAGCTTATGCGAGGCAGGTATGAAGTGTGCTGATGAATACTATCTGATGCTGCCAGCAAACGAGAGCCCTGGCTCTAAAGGCACCGTGGGAGCGCGCCGCAGCTCCACTCACGGTGTTTGCACACACAGCATTACAAAAACGAGCCACAAATTATCGTAGCCCAAACTTTGTTATTACAAAAAACTGCTCGCAGTTAAAATAACAAGAGCGGCCAGGTGCGCCGAGCGAGCAAACACGCGCGAGCAGTTTGCCGAGCACTCGGGCCGTGCCTACCCTGACCCCCTCCCCCCCCCTCCACCGCCCGCGCCCCCGCACCCCCCGCCGCTGTTTGACCACCAAATATTATGGGATGATGATACGTCATTTGTGTTGGTCGTGTGGTGGGTGTTGTTGTTGTATGATCACCGCGCGCTGGCTGGCCGCTGCTCGGAGGGCGCGTGCTGCTGGCTGCTGTGGCGTACCTGCATTGTATCGGCTCTGTGGTATCGGCTGCCCCTTCCAGAAAAAAAATCACTAGAGTTATACTTCTCCTCAGTGCGTAGTATCTACCTTTATATGTTTTTTATACAGATGTCAATCTCTCGCTTTGACATTTTTCTATCGAGTTATGAAATATTAATATCGAAATATCTAGTTTTCCCGGAACACTCTGGATGTGGACTAGTTTTTCCAGCTATAAAGCCTACTGCGGCCCGGTTCCCACCCGAGCGCGACAATTCCATTATTGCTCATAAGTCAACGGTTGTCAGTAGTGTAGTGCGCAGCCGCTAGAGATGCGACTGCGCAGTTTTTAAGAGAGGTAGGGCGATTTGGGATTTCCCATTGGTTATCCCATTTAAAATTGGAGCCGCTCAACTGGGGACTGTACCTCCGCCTTACAGAAGACCGCAGTGAAATAACACTACTTGATGTAGTGTTGTGTTTCTGCGGTAAGTAAGGTTGCCAGTGCTCCACGAGGATACGCTGGGCTAGTAGTAATGCTGCTAGCACAGTGAGTTCTCATCAACAACATGGTTGGCACCCCGTTAGTGATACCCCTGGCTATTGCTAGCGGCTATAGGCTACGGTGACTGTTTACCATCAGGTGGGTCGTATGCTTGTGTGCCAACTTAGTGGTATAAAAAAAAAAAATTGCGCCGCGCTTCTGCGAGGCCCCGGTCGTTGCGACGACGGCGCGCTCTACTGATCTGTTACACGGACATATCGAGTATTGTTCAACAGCTAGTACTTACCGTTTTCATAGTACAAGAGCCAGCCAACAGATGTGGTGTTTCTGTGATATAAGCCAGGTTGCTAAAAACCTCACATTGTAAATGCTACTAATCATTTAATACAATAAAGTCCCAATTAATCCGAGATTGTGTCGTATTTTCAGCAGATGTTTAGGAAATAATATGAAGTGAATAGTGAAGTGCTCATGTCATGTGTCGCGGCCGAGGGGCGATCGGATAGTTCGCCCGCAGCCCGGGGCGACGCCTGTCACTACACGGCAGCTCGAGTACAGGGCGCTCATTACTGGTGCGGTGCGCCCGCTGGGGCCGGGCCCGAGACTGGCTGGGTGGCCGGTGTCCCGCGCGAGGCACTATACTGTAGTAACAATACGCGGCTCCAATATTAATGGAAAAACCCATGGGAGATCCCAATTCCCCGAACCTGATGGCGCGCTTTGGCCATTTGCATCATAAGAAATGGAACATATGCCATGCAATGTAATACAACCTACAAACCTCGTTCAGTTTACTAATGCAATATACCCACTTGTGATACATGCATTTGGTAATACACCTCCAACTATTCACCAGGGAGCACCTGACTACGGATATATATTATAAGTTCCGCCTCACACAAGATCGAACTCAAATAATAATGTATACTTACTATTCCAATGCATATTGTATTTCTGAGGTTAGTAAGGTTTCGAGAGCTCTTCCAGGTGGCTCTAGCTTCGAGGTAGTGAGGAGACAATATGCTACTAGCACAGTGAGCCCTCTCATCAAAGAAACTACTTAAAACAGTTGCTGACTTCAGATTCAGACATGAAAGACACTCGCCGTTTTGAAATCGTTCCAGTTTCCAGTTCCAGCTGTGACTGTGTGGGGAGCAGGTGAAGTGCAGGCCGGGTGTCGGGTGCCGGGTGTCGGGTGTCAGGAGCTAGGTGTATCGGGTGCTCCGCCCCGAGCTCTGGCCGGCATCACGCTGGTGGAGCCGGCGCCGTGCGCGCGGGCCTCATCTCGTGGGCTGCGGGAGCCTAGTTTGTTGAGATCAGTATATATATTATTATATCGTCTGGGATGTCACTCACACTTTTCTACTGACCTGCAAATCGCTGCCCTCAATCATAGACCGTCAGTCGGGCGAACATTGCTCTTTTTTTAAATCCTTAACTACCAAGCTTAGTCCGAAGTAAAAACCTGAATTGTGTATGCTAATTAAATAAATTAATTTAAATTTAGGTAGAGATCAGTCAAATGGCTCGCACAGAAATATCAACAAGTGATCGAGGGTAATCGCCCGGACGTGATTAATGATTGTGGCTCCAATAAAAACATAAGCGGCTTATGTATAATGAGGTGGAGCGAGATGCGGGGCTGCGGGGCTGCGGCCGGAATGCAGCGCTACAAATAAACCGCGACGCTGGCGGCCCGGGTCCGGAGCCCTGCGCCACCCGCGTGTTACTCGACCCGCCTCGCAGCCGTCGCTGCGCCTTGGTTCCGCCGCCCGGGTGCTCGCCCCAGAGGTAGTCACGTTATGGGAGCGAGCTCCTCGTCAGAAGTTTTAATTAAGGCGCAGGGGTGGAGCGGGGCGGGGGGCGCGGATTATCTGCGTTAATTCGGGGGACGAGATAGGCGCGGGTTGCTGGGATGGCACGGCCGGCCGCGGTCGGCGGACACCTTATCACTGCTACTCTAATGAGCACTAGCGATTGGTCCATGGTTTTCAAGACATTTTGATATTTTCATCTAAATATATTGATACGTAATGTTGTACAAGCCGCGACCACTTGTTCGTGCGTTGAGTTTCATCATAACTATCGGATTGCCTTGAGTAGGTATTCTTGCAATTTATTATAATATACTTCACGGAGTGATGACTGTGTTGCCAGGAGGTCGTTGTCAGTGCACCCAGCAGACTGGTATTACATATAGTACTACATATAGTATATCTGCAGCGATCCGTCTCGCCGCGGGAGCTGCCTGCCCAAATGGAATCAGTCGCAATTTTGAGAATCGTTCTCATCGATACCCGACATTGGATTCTCAACCTAAGCATACTTCCATTGAGTATAAAATGGAAAGCGCCCTTTTTTGATGTAAAATAGCATGCATCGCATGGTCGCATCGCGTCGCGTCGTGGGATTAATACGGAGACCCGGCTTGCATCCACAATATTGTCTTTTAATGTAATTGAGTTGTCGAGTGGCTCCTCCTTAAAAGATACACTTACCTATAGAGCAGAGAAGTCCGTGTATTCCATTTGGCCGGCTGTACCAACCAACACAATAATTATGTCTCCGGGGGCCAGGGTCTGGTGCACGCGTCGCTCAGGACACAACTATACCTATCACGTTGGTAAGCGAGCGGAGGTGAACGGTGGCCGGGCGGGGTCTGGCACCTGAGTCCTGCGGCGACACGTCACCCGCAGTATAATTATCCAGATATAGATATATATGTACACGATAACAAGTTGTTATACAATAAAACGTACCAATTAATAATGACACTAATATTTAATAAACATGTTTCGTAAATATATATATATATATATATATACTAGCTTTTGCTCGCGGCTTCGCACGCGTGGTAAAGTATCAGTCAACATGTACCTATATCTATAATTCTATAATTATTTTTTGCCCACTGCTACATATTTTAATGAATTTAAATTAAAAAATACGGATTTTCATACAAACTTTCATCCCCTATTTTACCCCCTTAGGGATGAAATTTCCAATAATCCTCAAAAAAGTTTTTATTTATTGTTAACTGAAAGGTCAAATACCAATATTCATGTGTTTAACTTAAAAAACGACGGATTTTCAAACAAACTTTCATCCCCTATTTTATCCCCTTGGGGGTAGAATTAATCAAAATCTTTTCTTAGCGGATGCCTACGTCATAACATCTACCTGCATGCCAAATTTCAGCCCGATCCGTCCAGTGGTTTGGGCTGTGCGTTGATAGATCACTATGTCAGTCAGTCACCTTTGAGTTATATATATTTAGATAGATATTATAAATGTTATCTAAATGTTGGGACATGTCGTCGGTCTCCGAGTGAAAACTCGGTCACATACAATTAATGAGTGTTGTAGAACTAGTCGCTCATGTAACTGTTATGTTCTAGTAGGTACCTCATACCTCTAGGCACCACCACCACACCACAGAGCAAATAATGTGACTACGTAGTAGATAGAGCCGGCTACTAGTGAAACCGACGCACTAATGGTCTGGTTTAGACACTTGCTAAATTTGCTCAGCTAGCGCCCTTCCTGATATTAGGGACTGGCCTTTGGCTCGGTTAGCAATGACTTACCGGTGCCGAAGGTCGCAGGTTCGATCCCGCTCAAGATCGGGATAAACTTAGGTCAGTTGTCAACGTGTCTGGTGTATTATACACCGTCATGTTGGGCGTCCTCTGGCGTGAAGCAGCCGGCCGGTGGAGCGATGGAGACCAGGAACTGCTCGAGCAAATTGTGCGAGTCATTAGTGGCTGGCGGGCCTTCATTACGGCTTGCATTACAGATTGGTCGCGACCCGCGAGCGAGCACGGGCCGCACATCCCGCCCACCTCCGCTGTGCGCCGAGATACTGCTCCCAGTTGGAATGACATTATACAGCAGACGCTTTGGAAACACATACTTAACTCATGGCTCGCAGCCGCACACGGGGCCACACGGGCTGGCTCTTTAGTGACCACTGCTAAGATGATCACTTCTGCTGGTTTACTCTTACGACAACTTATATCATAACTGCTATATACAAACACTGACACCAACGAATTTACTTACATTTTCTAATAAAAGAACATAATTAGGATAAGTACGAATGAAACCGTCTGTATTGCAATTACCGCGTGGTTGGTATCGCGACAATGCGTAAACATAATGATGTAAGCGGTCCTCCGACCACCTGGCTGGTGTGTGGGCGTCGCCAGCAGCTCCAGTGTAGTACTATGTGTCGTGTGGTGTGGTGCGGGTAGCCGGCGGCGGTAGGCAGCCCGCGCTATCAATGGGCGCCGGGCGGCGGAGGGAAGTGCGATAGCGGCGTCCTGTCGCCGCATCGGTTTATATTTGTCGCGCGTGGCGGCCGGCCGCGCTATCGCCGCTCCTGGCATCACGGACACCGCGAGCCGCAAACACACCGCTGCGTTACACCAGATCACCACAGCTGCACCCATACCTAGCTTCAGTACTTGGCTTCAATTATAATCAGATACGACGCACACTGTTGTTATCTCTAATTAAAATAATGATGATAAAGTCTCGTGTGGAGCGAACGAGGTCCCTATACTTGTGAATCAATAATGTTTTATGTCAGTCAATAATGCACACCCGTGCTCGGCGCGGCGCGTCGTAGCCGACATGCGGACAACCTTCGCATCACCACATACTAAAACACAAAGTCGCTGCCCGCTGTCTGTCTGTCCCTATGTATGCTTCGATCTGACGAGACCGCTGGTCTAGTGGTTAGTACACCTAACTGCTACGCTAGGGGTCGCGGGTTCGATTCCCGCCGGGACATCTATGTGACAAATATGTTTGCCTGGCGTCTGGGTGTTAGGTATGTATTATAAGTACATGCTCGACATTTTTATCTTAGTTTATCACAGAAGACTGAAATGAAGTTGCCGGTAGGGATGGGATATATAAAAAATATATCGATCATTTTCGTATCGCTTATGACGTGGTTATTTAATATCGATATTTTTGATATTGATATTAACGTATTAATATTTTTTTTTACCGATATTTATCGAACGACATTTTTTTATCGATAATTGTAGTATCGATATTTAAAAAAAAATGTTATATGAATATAGATTGCCCAAGACATTTTATAAAAAAGGTATTTTTTTTAATGAAATAAAATAAATTACATTATTTTTTAATATTATATTGGATAATATTATATTGTAGCACTCGTAGTGAGCAGCAGAGTGTTACACACGGCGCTACAACCCATTGTATACCTACGAGGTAGTTTTACACGAGTTAATATAAACCGAGTCACTTTAGCCCCTTGTATGATATTCACTGTTTCATTCTGCTGCCCTTGAAAATTATTCCAAATATTGCGGTCTGCTAGCAGGCCAGGCGGCTAAGTATTCTAATGTATAATTCCTCGGCTCATACAGAAGTTGCGGATCGCACGGATCTGGTGCGAGCGTGGCGCAACATGCTGCTAGCCCAGAACAAGTATGTGCTGCACACTGTAGGCGCGGGCGCAGGTGAGATTAGATCAGATACAAAGTAGCGCAGGCGGGAGTGTTTTTGTTCACGCCGGACGAGGGCGCATTGTTCTTGGCAAAACACAGCCTCCGCCCACCGCGCATTGTGCCCCGAGCCCGGCCCGGCGGGATTGTTGCAGGAGCTTTTTCTGCGCCTGCGCGAGCCGGCTCTCGACGGATGAATGGCAGTTTAAATTTATTCCTCCAAGTCAAAAACTTACTCTCCAGTTAACGTGCCATTATCACGACTTTGTAAGACTTCATAATATGAAAGAGCTGGTTGGCCGCGTGTAGTTGTGTTACTGCATTGCGCTGTGTTGTGGCGTGGTGAGACTGGTGGGGTGTGGTGAGCGATGCGCAGATATCGGCGCAGGTGGGGTGTGGTGAGCGATGCGCAGATATCGGCGCAGGTGGGGTGTGGTGAGCGATGCGCAGATATCGGCGCAGGTGGGGTGTGGTGAGCGATGCGCAGATATCGGCGCAGGTGGGGTGTGGTGAGCGATGCGCAGATATCGGCGCAGGTGGGGTGTGGTGAGCGATGCGCAGATATCGGCGCACAATTAATATTCCTACTGTCCTAAAGACCTAATGTCTAAAAGAATTTTGTTAAAAATTATATATTATCATGATTGTTACATGAAAAAAGGACAGAGCACTGAGTTTCTTGTCGGTTCTTCTCAGGTGACTTTTTTTCCTAACCGGTGGTAATTTAGTCCTTCTTAAGTGCCTTACTAGGGCCTAAACTGAAAAAACTATTTTTGATTTTGATTTGAATGACCGGTGCATGTGAGAGACACGACTGCTGATTATGTACTAACACATGGAGCACATATATAGTTATCTGATCGGACCGCGCCTCCTGTAACACGCCTGTAACACACCTGTAACACACCTGTAACACACCTCGTCCTATATATATGTACATATATTATTATGTATTGTTGTCAGTATACACATGCTATGACATTATGTACTTGCAAATAACAGGCCACTATCAGTCAATATTGTGGTTGAGCAAGGAAGGCATGTAGGGTCGGCTCAGTGGTGCGGGCGTCCATCGGCTGTGGTAACCGCTTACCACCAGTCGAGCTGTATGTATGCTGGTATAAAGAAAATCGTCTTACTTGTACCTACAGTATGGTCACACCATGGGGTCACGGAGTCTCGGGCTAGGCACAGAGTAAAGTCCCAGCAATTAGATACTCGGCAAGGGTGACACAGCAAGGTGGCAGTGAAGGCGAGCGCAATCGTAATGATTGGAGAGCGGGGTGGGTCGGAGCGGGTCCTGGTGAATCGGCGGCAAAAAAGCGGCGGCACCGGGTTACGTCAGGAACCAGTCGCGTTATGTCAGCGGCACCTGCGGGGGCGATGACCTCCCCGCCCCGCTCGCCCGGGGCGCATCCCCGGCTGCTCCCAGGGCCGGCCTCACGGGCGAGGTGCGCGATGTCGCCGCTGTTCAGAACAACACCGCGGCGCCGACTGTACTTTAGGTGCATGCAACAATCACGACGAGAACTAATCCGTAATAAAACTGATACAAATGTAACCGATTTAAAAAAAATAAGTGAGTATGATCATAAACAGATCTATTTCAAAAAGCTAATTATTTCAGATGACAGCGAATCGTGCCTATGAATTACTCACTCTTTATTGATTGTATTGATGTAGAACATTTTCTGTCCGTCCGTCCGTCCTTCTATCTGAAAGCGAACTATCTCATGATCCACTTAATAAGTAGATAGATGCAATTTTCACAGAATGTTCTGTTACCGCTATAATTACACGATTAAACGAACTTACCTTAAGTGAAGTTCTATTGTAATTATACGTAGATCCTTGTCCGAGATGGGTTTTACAAGTAGTAGGCTCTATGAGCCATTACCAAATCATTGTGTTCCAAAGCTCTGAAAACAAAACTTTGAATTCCTCTCGCTGGCAACATTCTGTACGTCATTACGCTTTTTGTGCACAGTGCTTGCCTATCACTGGTTCTCTCGCAAACATGTTTGATAACAATGAACAATACAGTTTAAATAACTATACATTGAAAATAATTCAATAGTGAGTGAAGTGTTGGGGGAGATTGTATGGCAGACATTTCATGAAAACATATTCACCAGGCTGAAGGTTTGTTCACTCGACGGACTAGCAAGGCATGGCCGGTGTACATTAATGACAACGTTACCCTTTAATAACATATTCCCTCACTATTCATCACCAACCATAAATCAGTATAAATCTTCGTGTTTTAAGGTCACTATAGCTTGTTTACTGATCCTATTCATATGTACTTGTAATCATAGGACAAAAACGACTTCATTTCTGGTAATAAATATAATATGTTTTATTGCTTTTGAAAGTTGACAAATTCATTATTCCTTCAAACCGTTTTCAATATAATATAGCTTTAAATATTTAAAACACCATATGAGAACTTTATTCTCTTTTTTTGTGAATGCTCTTGTGGCATTCATTTAATTTGGTAACTGTATTATAAGGCAGTGTCTCCGGCTGGAGCACAACAAAGGCAATATAATAAGGTTCGTCACAAATAACCCCTTTCCGTCCCAGTAACGACCCGCCGCCGTCGAGAGGCGGGCTTCATGAAATACGTTTTGTGCGCTATAATTTTATAAATTTAATTTGAACGAGCGCAGCATGACTGGCGCAAATACAGGTGACGCCACCATCCGCGGGTAATGGAGCGGCCAATTGGATTGGTTCGGCCCCTCGGGGCCGGTGCAGTCGCTGTGGGCCGCTGAGGCTAGCTGGGGCTGCTGGACCCCGCTGGGGGCCGCTTAATTCAGCCGTTACCACTGGGGACGATTCTTCACGGAGTAGGGTGAGATTGAAGGGGACAGCGCTCGCCTGGATCGCTCCCACTAGTTGCGCGTTTAATCAAATTTATTAGCGGCAAGCGAGCGTGTCGGCCGCATTGTGCCCGGAACAAATTACTCCTCTTGAGGATCCCACAAAAACGGACGCCATTGTCGACGGTAATGCCATATGAATAGACAAATTCCTTGGCGTGTTCCATTGGTTCGGTACAGAAGCAGCTCGCGGGAGAAGTGTCATCTGCGCTGTCGTAATCACAGTTGGAGTGCGACTGCTGTAGAGCAGAGACGGCGAGGGAAGGGCCAGGGCTCAGCTTGCCACGGAGCACTCCTGGACTATGACAGGACATTATATAGGAGGTAGGCACAAGCATGTCGGAACTGACGGTTGCGGTACATCTAGTTGCACGGGCGGTGGAATGCCTCGATCTTTGCTACTATTTATGTTATTTTTACGAGCGACGGCCGGCAAATAAGATACTCCCTTGATTACACGGCGCAGGCGCGAGTGGGGTAACAAAATTCTCATTAAGTTGCAAGTATTGGATAGATAGCGTGCGTGCGCGCAGCGGGCGGCCTCAGCGCGCTGCGGCTCGGCTCAGGACCGGACAGAAATAGCCACGATCACCACCGTGACCCCGCGGCCCACAGGGGGCCGGGGGGCCCGGGGACCGGGGGACTGGGGGGCCGGGGGGCAGACACACCGCGGGCAGGTTGCTGGCAATGAACGGAGCCACACCGTATCATTGCGGATATTACTCGCGCACCACCATGGAAAGCATCATCATCATTAAACAACCTCGATGCACATTTGTATCTTAAATAAGCGAGGTTTATGTTGTCTGTAGCAATGGTCATAAAATAAATTCTATTTTTAAAATGCGAATTAACTAATCGCGCTCACAGGATGTAGATAACAGTAAAATATGCGGCTATCTATTTATGGTACTTGCAATGAAGATGTACAGAATGCTACGTTGCGACACACTTGCGGTATCTGCTGAACCATTTAATAGGCCAGATTCATTGCAGTATGTCCCGGTAGTGGTAGTGGTAGCTTATCCTCGCGGCCGTGTAGCTCAGTGTGCAGCCGTAGTGAATGCAACACGAGGGCTGCGTGTGCGCATCGCGCGCCTGATTACACCGTATATTATAATATCGATGCGGCGATTAATTGCGCGGGCGCTCGAGCATGCGCACTTTTTGTACGTTTTTTCTTGCGGCTTATTACCTGGCGCGGCGATGATCCGACAAAAACTATATGATCAGTTTTTGCCGGACGATCAGTATAAAGTATAAGGAGCGCACGCGTGCCGGGAAGCCTCGCGGGCTGCGGCTGCGAGCAGGCTGGGGTCGGCCCGAGCCTGCTCGCAGCCGCCTTCGATTCGACGTTCTAAGCTCATATAGTCGGATTATCAAATATAAGATATTGATTTCCTCCCAGTGGTCAGGTGTGACTTCTTCCGATACGTAAAATAAATCGCTTATTTCTAAGCTTTGGTTGCAGACAGGTCTACGCTAAGCCGTATCGTATTAATTAAGTGGAATTTCCGCAAACTCACACCTGATTGACTATTCCACTTACATTGATGAAGGCCAATGGAAGGTGTTCGTTAAAATTGAATTACTTATAATAAAACTGAACGCAGTAGGGGAAGTGTCCTCTCCAACATCGCCTGATGCTGGTTCCTAATTAAGCTTGCAATTATCAAGCGAGGACCGTTACGTGAAGGCGATACACATCGCGATGTTGGCGGCTCCCTTGCCTGGAGCTCTATAATTAGTGGATGCTGCGGTGAGGGGTGGCCTGGAAACATTAGCATCTTAATATGGCGACAGATGAGATGGTATCTGGTGGGCGGGCAGGGTCCCGGATACCCTGTAATACCACTATTGATGCCGATAGGGATCGTAGAGCCATATACGCACTCTCAAGGGCGCCGCCGCGCCGCGACAGGCACCGAGGATATTGTGCACTACTACTGGACACAGCCTGTAGTACACACCAGTCACAGCCTGTAGTACACACCAGTCACAGCCTGTAGTACACACCAGTCACAGCCTGTAGTACACACCAGTCACAGCCTGTAGTACACACCAGTCACAGCCTGTAGTACACACCAGTCACAGCCTGTAGTACACACCAGTCACAGCCTGTAGTACACACCAGTCACAGCCTGTAGTACACACCAGTCACAGCCTGTAGTACACACCAATCACGCTGCCGCCATTGTTGTTATATCCGGAACTGTACCACCTTCCTAGATCGCAGTGCATATTCATCAGTCTTTCAGGGCAGAGATTATTTTAATTGAATCATATCCATCATTAAAGGAACAAGATATACCTATATACTTCGATGTCTTCCTACTTCGATCACTACACCCACTAGATGCACCAGGCAGCTATAACGTACATCCCTAATGATAGTAGTATATTATCTGCTCTGTGATAGTGGTCTATGATGAATGTCAATATAATATAATGATGTAGGTGTTCGGCAGACAGCGCGGCGCCGCGTCGTGACGTCACCGGCACGACATGCACGACACTTCCTCTAGAGACACTTGCTTTAACACGTCACATCACCGACCCCTTCATACACATCGCACGCTCGGCACTATCTCTAGATGCAGCGTTTGTCCAACAGTGGATGTGTGATCGCGACCATAATATGAACGGTCGCCGTTTTTATCCGCTTAATTAGCGGTGCTGTCTCACGACGTCGCTATAATGAGGCAAGATTTTGTTTTAGGTATTTTAATGAGCGGTCGGATTCCCTGTATACCCCCCCCCTCCCCCCCCCTCCCCCGCCCCCCACTCTCCCTGCGCGTCGTGTCTGCGCAGGATTTATATGAGACACAGCGGACAGAAGGGCGACCAGGAGCACGTGACGGGCCTCCCGCGCACTGGCCGGCGTTGGATATTATAGACGGATACCCAATTAATGATTCGCAAAAACCTGCGCAGAATACACCTGGGCGAGATGTGTGTCGGAGGGCTAAACTGTTGCATCCCGGGACAACGTCGCTGTTCTCCTGCTGATCACTCCTGTACTACATATATATACATAAAGTATTTGCGTTTGTATGTACCTACATAATGAATATCTTAGTCGTATCAATTCTGTGTAGGCAGCCAGTAGTGGCCCTGTAGTGTGTCAGTCCCGGCGGGTCGGTCCCGGCCGCCACCCGAGCCGCGTGTGACCGCGCGTTGTGTTGCTCGGGCGCGTCTTTATGGCCCTTGTTATTGCTCATTCCAATATGTTCGCAATTTCATGCATTCTATTAACCTCACTCACCTCGGCTTCTCAATATCAGCTTGGCTGAGCATTAGTTCTTGTTAATATATTGACTGTAAATTACGATATAGTATGTCTGAGTATTGCGATGAGCTCCCGCCGTGGCAGTCGGCAGTCGGACTCGTGTGATGCACCCGTGTAACACTAAACTTGTATCCCATCATTTAAATAGTGCTCTGTAAACTGGTACTGTATACGTTTTTCACGAGATGATGTTGATGGTTACTTGGCTTGGTATCAGGCATAAGCCTTATGCCAGATCCTTTAATATTATAATATTGTGAGCTGTCTCGCCATGCGCCAAATCCTTGCCCTAGCGTTACTGGTGTCGAAACGTTAAGTGAAGGTCGAGTATCGTTGGAAGTGCGGCTCACGAGTTCAGCTCTAAACGAGTTTGCAGAAACAATACACTCCGGGACTGACCGGCCACCACACTGATACCACAATACCTGCAATACTTTACAATAACTGAATCTCTTTTTTTCAGATTGTGATACATAAAAATATTAAAGTAGGAAGTGTCGCATGCGTCCAACAAAAGACATCAACGCGCTCCACTTCCGCCTTCGACTGTATTCATCAACTCCTACTAATAGTATAAAACTATTTTCACAAACTCCTACCTTACTAATAATATAACAATACGACATGTTGATAATATAGAGTGATGGTAAGTTGTATTACAATTTGCATAAAATGGCCCATTACAAGTACTTGATAGTGTCAGATAACATCGGGTGCTGTGAGGCAGCCACACTCACTTGACGCATGCGCACGTCACACTCACCATAGGCACTCATGACTTGGGCGTCACCCACTTTACTATACTACACTATACTATACTATACTATGTATACAAGCCAAGCCTGCAATGTTAATTTAACCGGACGCACGGAGAGGTCATCTGCCTCCAATATACTGCCGGAATATTATAAACTTTATTTAAAATCCATACGATCAATTATCTTCATATCCATAGATCGTCTATATGTATAATTCAATGTATACTGGGTAACATACTGACACAGTTGAGGTAACGATTAATATTGGTGAGCGATGCACAGGCGGTGTGTGTGTGTGTGTGTGTGGGTTGTTACCAGAGACTCCAAAACCCATTGTTCTCGAAAAAAATACTTGCATACATTAGTGGCCATGTGTCCCGCCAGGTCAAGGCTGGCTTCTCCCATCTCCTATCGATCAGGCTCCTTCATCAAAAATGGAATCGACATCTCCAGGGACTTGCAGTGTTACTAGTTGTAGTGCGCACGGCACGCAGTAATCATCACGATAGGTGCATATCGGCCACATGATATCGTGTGACACGTGTATGGGCGAGTCGTATTATTGTAAGGATCACTTCGGAAACATGCACTCGTCTATAGCTGTAGGTTATATACGATGATAACCAGTGTGTGTAAATTACTTATCGTTGGATATTGCATAAGACTAGAACCATCCTCCCCGATGTCTATTGTCAGTTATCATATTATTAAGATTAACCAATAATTCCTAACATAATATAGTTCCATAATGTTCCCGCGTCATGCCCACTCGTGCACCTGAGGTACTATTAAATAGTGTACTACCTCAGTACCGTGTACCGCGGTGTAGTACTAGTACTCTGTAGTGCTCTATAGACATGTCCAGCCTCCAGCGTCGCCCGCTGAGCCGCAACATTGGTTATTATTTAATTAGGACTCCACGTATGTTTCCAACGAGAGCGTGTGTCTCGATTTATGAAAAAGTTAGGAGTAGGGTAAGGTAGCGGAATGCAGCCCGGACGGGGGGCGGGGGGCGCGGGGGCGCGGGGGCGCGGGGGGCGGGAACTGGTTCCCGGCGGCGGCCCGGGACGGGACACATTACACTGCGCTTTGTCTCATTCACCAACAACACAACACTACACGCGCGCCTCACGTATCACTCACTGTACTACTATATGACACTGTAGTGGTTGAAGTACTTAGTACCTTCGTAACGTAAACACGTATTCTTGATTTATCCCCTCTGTACCCCGCACACCGCAACACACTTCACTAGTACCTACTATGTTTCATTCATTAGTGACCTCAATAATTTTATTATGAAACGTTAAGTCTACAGAAATCTACGAACATTAACTAAAATGTCAGGGTAGTTTCAATTTAATAGCATTGGCTCCCCGTCTACAACCTGCCAATATGTTGCATCGCCCCCTGACATAGCTACCCTCAGGAGTTACCCCACATCACCCACATCACATCACCCACAAGCAGTGACCTGATGCGGTGATCGAGGACAGCGGGCAGGGGACCGGGGACATGGTCCACGACAAATATAATTAAATTGCCCCTTTTGTAAGCAGATTGTTTAAGCGGTGAGTCGCCCGGTCCGGCCGGCGTCGGTTATAAAACGATATTCATTAGTTTATTTGCGCTATTAATGATGTACTTTATGTGGTGCTGGAGCTGACCGAGGGGCATCACCTTGCTTAGTGTTCAGCCGCAAGCAACATACGACTATAACACTAAGAGGTACTAGGGGTAAACACGGTACCAGGAATATCATCATTTTCACGAATTATGTTTTTTTTGTTATTCCAATAAAAAATATTGTAAGTCGCTTGGACATTCAATTCGTGAGTCGATCAACTTCTACCAGATAATAGCTATCTGCTACTTCGTAGTGACAATAGAATTGTGACACTTGCGTAAGAGCAAATTGTGTGTCCATGTTAACTAAGAAGAGTCACGGGACAGTATAATGTGTTTCACAACAATCAGCGTGAGACGTCATGTCACGACCAATTATCAATTATAATTAGTGTGGAATTGCCAGCGACTTGTCATTCCTCTGACGACATGTTTAATGAAGGAGATCGCTTCCACTGTGCGCTCTTGAGCGGGGACTGGCCTCCGCGCCGCGCTGGTGCCTACTGGAATACAATTGGGACACAATCTACACCAGAGTAATACTTTCTAAGAACTATGTTAAGAATACCAGACACAATACATACTTATTGCAGAGATCGAACCCGTGGCAGCCTGGACCACGTAGCGAGCCAATTGGGTATACTGTTTTTTTTTAATTGTGTTAAACTCGGCGACATTCTTTGTCAGAAATAATGGGTCCCCGAGAGCATCCCTAACAGCGAGTCTTCTGATGAGTTCTAACCACAGCTTTATCATGTGCAGTGTATAGTAGTGTGGGGTCACGCGGCGACATTCTCACGGGCGTCGGTTACGCGGAAAGGACATTAATCCTAATTAATACGGCGCGACCCGCGTCTGACTCACACTCACACACACAGATACATTCACACACACATACCTTGTACCTCGCAACACAAACAGGTCGGTGTTCGCCACTATATCTACAATTATAAAATAATACAACGCTTAGCATGCAAGGGTACCGTAGTCGTTGTCCCGCCTTTAATAATATGGCAACAGTGACTCCGGCGCGCACGCACCGTGTCCACTAATGAAAAACAAATGAGATGAACTTGTCACTTGTCCACTTGTGGTAATGTAGCGGGGACACGCACGGCTGGCGGCGCGTGCCGAGCGCTCATCGCACTCGCTGCACATTATAGCAGCTCAGCTCCGGGACAGCGCCGCTGATCGCTGGGACGCAAAAATACTAATCTTCGGACACCGTGCAAGGGGATGAGTCATGTGGCGATGGACCACTGTGTTAAGTGGACACTCGGCACACATGTCGCGACACTAGCTGTAGCTCCGCTCGCCTCCCATCAACATATTAGATAGATACTGCATGCAGTACTATAACATATTATCTTCTTCGGTACACTTGCATTATGAGTCCGAGCACCCAGCTTCATGTGAACGAGCCTCGACCGGCTCGTAAACAAATACCCATTTTATGTAAATCATCGAACTAATCGAACGTGGTGATAAACTACTGCTGAGTGAACCGTGTGTCGGTCAGTTGTGCCTCCACTACATTAGGGATTATACTTCGTAAGCCAGTGTTGCGCCCGCGCCGCGCCGCTTCGGAACGGTAAATATTTGAACTTCCATCATCGCCGTCATTTGTAATACTGTAATCTGATGTTATTTATTACACTCATCGAGCCATTACGCATCTTATTCTATTTATCAGTTCTTAATAAAAAGAAACGGGAATTTGTCTGGAGAATGACAGGCCATTCAATTGGATTGGAAAAGATGTAAAATGTTTTTATAAGTCAAGTTAACGCGTGCGTGGAGTGCGGGCGGCGGGCGGCGGGCGGAGGGCGGCGCTCGTTAGCCGCGTGATAGCGTTAGAGCCTTCTTACATTACACATTATACTCATGGCTTGTTGAAATATTAACACATTTCGGTACAAATCCAACAAAGGTGTCTAACGAAGCTCTGTGAACGGGTATTAGGTGGCATTAATGGCGGCGCGGCAGTGGCACGCCAGGCGACACCAATATATGGACAGGTAGTGTAATCGATTCCCGTCGCAAGCTCCGCGCCGCGCCGATAGCAATGTTATTGTCGCGCGAGATCAGTACACTGCGCGCGCGCACGCGGCCTGCACACATCACACAGGAACAGGACAGGAGGTAGGAAGCTCAACATTATTATGTCCACTGTTACGAGGACACTCAATCAATATGTATCGTTGCCTAACAAACAAGTAGTCTTAAACACCTCTTTACAAACTACAGGAGTACTCAGGTCCTGAGCACGAGCACGGTTTACAAAAAGAAGCCTATTGTATAAAGTTATCAAAACCGAATGTTTTATAATATATTATGATACGAGTACGGTTTGTTATACAAGTATGAAACTAGTGATGTGGATAGTCCAGTGGTGTCTTGTCCGGTGCGAGGACATCGTAGTTATTAACAATATAATATATGGTTGACCAGCTAAGTAACAATAAGTGTGTGTTGTTCAGGCAACAGTGACAGATACATAGCAGCTCGACGCCATAACTTGTTGTGATATATTCTTGTCATGTAACTAATTTAAATGTTAATTATATATTAGGTCCTTACATATGAAATTGGCGTTTTTCGTACTGGCCACTTTAATCACGAATTTCTCCTCTTTGGTAAGGAATTCCAAATTCAAATTTGTACAGCTATAGACTCATGTATTTGTGCTTCGATGATCGTCATTCATTTGTTTTTTTTCTTCTGTTTTTTTCTGTTTGCGTCACTCATTTTACAAAATGGAAAACCTTAAATATCGCATTATTTACGAGTACGAGTTCCGCCGTGGCACTAGTGCTGCGGAAACAACTCGAAGGGTGAATGATGTGTATGGCGGTCGTGTTGCAAAAGAAAACACAGTTCGTTTTTGGTTCCAACGTTTTCGTTCTGGAAATTTCGACCTGCAGAACAAGCCCCGTGGACGGCCTGAGACTCAAGTTGATAATGAAGAGTTGAAGGCTATTGTGGAAGCGGATCCATCGCAAACCACGTCCGAGTTAGCTGCAGGCTGCAATGTTAGTGATAAAACTGTTTTAATTCACTTGAAGCAAATTGGGAAGATTAAAAAGCTTGAAAGGTGGGTACCTCACGAATTGACTGAAACAAACCGGCAAACGCGCGTCGACTGCTGCGTTACATTACTAAACCGGCACAATAATGAAGGTATTTTAAACCGAATCATTACCTGTGATGAAAAATGGGTTCTTTACGATAATCGGAAGCGCTCAGCGCAATGGTTAGATCCTGGCCAGCCAGCCAAATCCTGCCCCAAGCGAAAATTAACCCCAAAAAAGTTACTTGTAAGCGTTTGGTGGACTAGTGCCGGTATTGTTCATTACAGTTTTTTCAAATCTGGCCAGACTATTACGGCTGATGTCTATTGTCAGGAATTGCAAACCATGATGGAAAAGCTAGCGGCTAAACAACCTAGGCTGGTCAATCGCTCCACGCCACTGCTGCTTCACGACAACGCTAGACCACACACTGCGCTACAGACGGCTACTAAATTAGAAGAGCTTCAATTGGAAAGTCTAAGACATCCTCCGTACTCCCCGGACCTTGCTCCAACAGATTACCATTTTTTTCGAAATTTGGATAACTTCTTGCAAGGGAAAAAATTCAACTCCGATGGGGCAGTCCAAATCGCCTTCAAAGATTTTATTGATTCCCGTCCGACTGGTTTTTTTAGTAAAGGGATCAATGAACTACCTATGAGATGGCAAAAGTGCATAGAAAATAATGGTTCATACTTTGATTAATTAAATATATTATATTAAAAAATATTCGACTTTTTGTTCCTCCCATACAAAACGCCAATTTCATATGTAATATTTTATTTGAAAAAAATGTAATTGCTAGTTTCTTGCCGGATTCTTCTCAGCAAAAACGACCTTCCGAATCCGGTGGTAGATTCTGACGATTTGAAAGTACTTGTAAAGTCTAGTCAAATAAAGATGATTTTGAGTTTGAGTTTGAGTTAGCTAGCAGCACTGCTACTAGTACTAGCGCAGCGTTTCCTCGTGCACTGGCAACCTTATTTACCACAGAAATACAACACTACATCAAAGTAGTGTTATTTGACTGCGGTCGTCTGCGGGCGGCTCCAATTATAATGGGAAACCCCACGGGAGATCCCAATTCGCCCTACCTCTCTCATTGCTGATCAATGCTTTCTATTCCCGACTCTAATAATATACTTATATAGCGATGTGTATGTATAGCTCGCAAGGAAGTGCTCGGTGCCTGTAACTACCGCAGCGGTAATGCAGGTTACTCGTGCTATCACAGCGCATCGCCTCGCATCGCCTCGCATCGCCTCGCCTCGTATGTTACTCTGAATTATGCGTCCGTGCTCGGCGGCGCTGTATTCTTTAGTCTAATTAAGTTCAGGAAGTGTAGCCGCTTGCCTCATTACAACAAATTAATTAGGTACCTATGTTGTTGCAGTTGTTTCATAGTAATCATTACAAACACCAGAGCGTCAATGCCGTGTCATGATGTATGATTGCCACAATAGTAGTGGATGCAGTGTGTCGCTGCAGCTGGTGGCTGGCGTGGTGTGTAGCGACGGTCGTAGTCTCTGAAGTCGCCATGGGGTCGGCTGACAGACAGATATTAATACTATCGAGGGCAGGTTATTGATGAGGCGCGCCACCAGCACCGCGCGGCCGTTAATCTAATTCATTAGTGTAATGAAGGCTGCACGCGGGCCGCGCGCACGACCACTGCCGACATAAATCGGAACGATCTAGGAAAAAAGCGGTAATAAATCTTATTGCGAATTGCGCTTGGCTTCTCCGGAGAGGAATGATATAATTACATGATTGTGACCACCAAGCCCCGCCCCGACCCTCCCCGCACCGCTCCGGCGCGCATTCCGTGCTGCCATTCTTCCTGCAAGCAATCCACAAGGACAGATATGTAATTATGTACAATATGTAACGCCCTCGATGCTGATCACTTACACAAACACTCACAGGCTGTTGCGGTGTGATGTGAGCGCTGTCGTGGAACATGGTGGAGCTGCTCTCTGAGCACAGGACACTCACGCACAAATGATACTCGTGCGGATTACTATTGTGATAACATCTGTACTTGTTTCATCCACCTACCTCAATGTGAACGAACTATTTCTACAAATTACTGATATATCATGATCATTAATCTGAGAGCTGTAAATGCTCTCATATAATAATATATGGGACTTTAGGAATATCATATGGGCCGCTTCATGTAAAGCGGTTACCGCAGCTTATAAATGCTTACTACATAGTAGTAGCAGTCTCGTAACATATTGAACACCTACATTATGGTGCTCACAACGTATTGAATGTAACGATAGTGTGTTGCTTCAGGTGAAGCCCTATGCGCGTAGGCGCTGTCTGTCTGTCCGTCTGTCTGTCCGCGGCGCGGCAAGGTGTCGTCAACCCTTGGCCCATTAGCCGCTCCGGACTTATCTCCTAATATATATCTCAAATTGTCAGCCAACAAATTTGATAGTCCTGTCCGGGCTCACACAACGATATCTGTAAATGATGATCGCTCGCCGTCTATCTGTAATTAACATCACTGATCGATAGTTGGCCAACTGCGCCGGCGCACTATAATTGACGTCGCGATACCGGGCTATCTCTATTAGTATGGGCAGCCTTCATATTATTATGTGACGCCTCTCCGCGGCCTCCTGACACTAATCCCAGCGTCACGTGACGCTCCGCTCTCGGCCGGGGGATTATGTCGCGACACGACACGCCCGCGATACTCTATCGGCATCACGTCACGCATATCCCGCCCCACTAATGACCGAGTGTCACGTATCACGTCAATACTTAATCACTTTATCACTCATTGGATTATCTGATCGGCGTCCTTACAACAGTGACGGTCCTCGTATATTTACAATAACTCATAGTCACATATTATAACCGGAGTTCACGTCCAGCTCAATTGCTGAATAATACGTTTGTTATACTGCAAGGATGACAAGCAGTCGTGCGGCGCACCTGATGGTAACCAGTCTGTACGGTGATCGTCTGCACACCCAGTGCTGTCACTAACGCATTGCCATTGCTATGCACACATCTACTCAAAGGAGCCCGCACTATCCTGTAGATAGGTCCTTCTATACAAACAATAGTTATTGATCAGGGGTTGTTAGCGTGTATTTCTTCTAATAAATGTAAGATAAAATTATCTACTCTGAGGTATAAGTATCTAATTTAATTAGTGGAATCAACAATGTTATATGGAGGATATAACATTGACTGACTATATGTTACTAGAGTAGTACAGTAACACGTGCACAACAATAAGTATAATGATCATTACCACGGCGACCGCATGCTCCTCCAACATAATGTCGCTCAACACGTGTCCCGCGTCACGCGCCGTGTCCGAGCGACAACGAGCGCGCCGCAGCGTGACACGTGACGCGTGACCGAGGGCGGGTCACCTTGATTGACCACTTGTTCAATGACTTCAATGGAGGGTGGCCCTACAACATCACATCACTACTGGAGCGATGCGCTCGCCAGATGCTAATACCGTGGGGGCTAGCATCCATGTTGTAGTTATCTTTTACTATTTAGTATTTCTTCCTGAATGAATAAATAAATAAAATAAAAATCTTTTGTAAACTGTTTGAAATTTAAGAAAGTGTAAAATGTAAATTTAATCAAGTCATCATTATATTACATCAGGGATCTTCATTAGTACATATTACAGTATTCTCGTTGCCGGCGCGCAGTGCCTGATTGAGCAGGTCAACGAAATCATTTCGCAGCTCTCTTCTAATACAACCGCAATTATTGACATTCAATTATTTTTGTGTGTTTGAATTAAAATCAATAATAGTTTATTCAGTTTGATCTTAAGGACACTTATGAATGTCTACTTCACTATCGGTTCGGAATAAAGCCATCTGAGAAGAATGTGTCTAGTAACACGTGTGTGTGACCCTCAGTATACCCCGGGGGAGGGCCGGCGCTGCCCGCGTCTCCCCGGAGAGCGGTCAGGGCGGAGGGCAGCGCAGCTGGAGACAATGCGCCGCCCCGCCGCTAATTAATGCTATTTGTTAACTTAATCCACCGTGAGCTAATAGTTTTAATTGCACGTGCTCCCTTTAGTAGTCATGAGTCCTGTTCATTCTTACATACATAAGCCCTGATGTAAAGAGTTTTTTTTATCTATTGTTTAGAAGTGCATTGGGAAAAGGGGTTATGACATGATTTTTTTATCACCAACACAAATGAATGGCAGCAATACTCAGACAGGCGCGGCCGGCAGGTTGTTTAGTAGGTATTGCATGTTGTATCGGTACTCTTGACATTTGACCTGGCAACAGGTAACAAATGGAAGAATCATATAACATGGAAAGCTCATCGTCATTGGTGAATGTGAAACAAAACGTAATCTCTGACGTCAGAGAGAGATAGAGAGACACCGCATCTTGCGCCTTTCATTGGTCTGAAGATGTTCATTTTAGGCAAGGCAAGTATTCTAATATTAATAAGAATGTGTCTAAATTGATAAAATATAGCCAATGCTTACGTTGCGTATGTGTAGAATGAAGCCGTGGTCAGTGTGAAGCAAACTCAATAATGTGTGGTCATCGACCATCATATAAATAATCTATGATGCCAGTGAGATAAGCGATGGTTCAAGATACGCGGCAAATTACCGCTTATCTTTACATTAGCACAGCTTTTAAGGCACGTCTTAGCATCCGGATGTAAGCTCCGGTGCCATCCTCCACATATTCTACTGCGTGACAAATGTTTAGACTAACTTAACCAATTACCATCACCCAAAATTAATTAACCCGGAGATCTAATTTAATTAATTGCTATTGGAAATTGTGTAATGTCATCGATAAGTCATTGATGTGTTATCGCAGTGTGTCAGGCTCAGGGGCGGCGGGGCCCGGGGGCCGGGGGGCGGGGGCGACAAATTGTTCCCGGGCCTGGCGCACGGCGGTGATCGGAGATAGCGGGGACACGGCGCACGGGGCCGATAGCGGGCCTTATTACCGGCCGCGTGCTCCGAGCGGGCCCGGGCTCGAGCGGCGCAGCGGGACTGGCGACGTGCAGGCGGCCGCGCTCAGTACTCCTATCGCATACAGGACCGCTATGTCGATCAACACATTATACGCATATCTTCCGAAGCACCACAGATTGTACTGTACTAGGAATACGTTATATTTATTATAAACTGAGAATAAACTATAATTCTAATCAAGAGTCCTCCGAAATAAAATCACCCTTTCATGGCTCGCATGTATAGTTCATGGAATGTTGTTGAGCTCATTGAGTAACCAATGACGGCTAATGATGCTCAGCATAGAACATTGTCCAGCATGGAACCTGTCGCGATGTTGGATTAAATCATTAATTGGAATTGATTGTTACACCGACGATGGATTGTGTGCGACGCCGACGATAGCCTACCTCGCGGCGGCGCGGCGCGGCGCGGGCGGGTCGCTCTAATTGAAACATACGAGACGCGCGCCGACAGACGAGGGACGGCGCCTGCAGGCTGCAGCCAGCCGGCCAGCCCTACAGGGACCCGCGGGTACTACATAGACAGCGATACAGCAGGTTTATTGAGCCTCGCTGACTGGGCGCGCAAGCTATATTTGCTGCAGATACGGATACGGATATGCAAATTTTCTGGATATACATTATAGTCGACTTCACGTTCCAGTGTGTGTCTGAACCAAATCTGTACAAATGTGGAACAACTGTACAAATTAAATTCAGAATTAGAAAGCACTTTTATACGTAGTATGTACCAACCAATGGACCACCTGTTGTGTGCTCGCGCATACATACCTCGCCGACACTTGTACACAATGGATCATATGATTGTGTGTCGTGTGACAGTGTGTATGCTCTTCTAGTGAGATCAGTTCCCAGTATGGGCTAGGTGTGTATGCTCTTCTAGTGAGATCAGTTCCCAGTATGGGCTAGGTGTGTATGCTCTTCTAGTGAGATCAGTTCCCAGTATGGGCTAGGTGTGTATGCTCTTCTAGTGAGATCAGTTCCCAGTATGGGCTAGGTGTGTATGCTCTTCTAGTGAGATCAGTTCCCAGTATGGGCTAGGTGTGTATGCTCTTCTAGTGAGATCAGTTCCCAGTATGGGCTAGGTGTGTATGCTCTTCTAGTGAGATCAGTTCCCAGTATGGGCTAGGTGTGTATGCTCTTCTAGTGAGATCAGTTCCCAGTATGGGCTAGGTGTGTATGCTCTTCTAGTGAGATCAGTTCCCAGTATGGGCTAGGTGTGTATGCTCTTCTAGTGAGATCAGTTCCCAGTATGGGCTAGGTATGTAAGCTCTTCTAGTGAGATCAGTTCCCAGTATGGGCTAGGTGTGTAAGCTCTTCTAGAGAGATCAGTTCCCAGTATGGGCTAGGTGTGTAAGCTCTTCTAGTGAGATCAGTTCCCAGTATGGGCTAGGTGTGTATGCTCTTCTAGTGAGATCAGTTCCCAGTATGGGCTAGGTGTGTATGCTATTCTAGTGAGATCAGTTCCCAGTATGGGCTAGGTGTGTATGCTCTTCTAGTGAGATCAGTTCCCAGTATGGGCTAGGTGTGTATGCTATTCTAGTGAGATCAGTTCCCAGTATGGGCTAGGTGTGTATGCTCTTCTAGTGAGATCAGTTCCCAGTATGGGCTAGGTGTGTATGCTATTCTAGTGAGATCAGTTCCCAGTATGGGCTAGGTGTGTATGCTCTTCTAGTGAGATCAGTTCCCAGTATGGGCTAGGTGTGTATGCTATTCTAGTGAGATCAGTTCCCAGTATGGGCTAGGTGTGTATGCTCTTCTAGTGAGATCAGTTCCCAGTATGGGCTAGGTGTGTATGCTATTCTAGTGAGATCAGTTCCCAGTATGGGCTAGGTGTGTATGCTCTTCTAGTGAGATCAGTTCCCAGTATGGGCTAGGTGTGTATGCTATTCTAGTGAGATCAGTTCCCAGTATGGGCTAGGTGTGTATGCTCTTCTAGTGAGATCAGTTCCCAGTATGGGCTAGGTGTGTAAGTACATGTTATCAATGATGTTGTTGGGTGTTATCTGCGCGGCGGCTAATGGGCGCGGTAATTGGCCATTGATCCACCGGCCGCCCGGGAGCCGGCGCCGATAGCGTTCGGATACCGCGCCGCTTTGTCTCCGCATTGTTATTGATGACGTCCACGCGGCTGCGCCACCGACACACTGACGCCTTCTATTGTTACAGCTCTCTGAAGCGCAGCTTGAACTTTATACTGCCCTCGTCAATGGGGCTTCGAAGCCACTGTTGGACATCGCTGTGACTTAATACAGTGAAGGTTATTGCACAGATGTGTGTCTAGAAATAATAATAGCGATATGATTTCATTCCATAAAACTTCCGGCAAAGTCCAATACTCAGTGTCGAGCTCTTTGCTTGCGAAATCAAGTGGCTTAGATACAGGTTAGCTGAGAATAAGGCAAACGACAGGAAACGACGATGAGATTAGTGTTTGCTGAGAGTCGAATGAAACGTCAATAAACCGCCATTCAAATGGAACTGAACGCATACTCACATAGCGTTGTTGCAATAATAAAATCGGAGCGTGCATTTTCAATGTGGGTGCAGGGGTCAGGTATTGGTCCTTCGAGCCGGGTCGAATCCGGTATCCAACATGGTGGCCGGGATGAAGTTTCATGTTTCAGGAGCATTGTTGTTCGCGACCGAGTGGAGGCGGGCCGGGGGAGGCGGGGGAGGGGGCGGGGGAGGGTGGCCACGCAGGATTGGTCGCGGGATTGATGCATGTCACGCGAGATTAGTTGCGAAACCAAAGCATTGCACGCTTCACTTGCGAAGGGACAATTGCTAGCGTATAGTTTATATCTGACACCTTTGCTTAATGCTCTCATGATGTCTTCAGGATGTGAGCGATGTATTTGTACGGCACCTTGTAATATTAGTTTCTTTTCAACTTGAAATTGAAGTAAATATGGCCAGACTTCAAAATATATCAATAACTATGTATCATTATACTTGTTGGTAAAGAGGCCACGTGCCACCGTCTTTTGGTTCACCTGAAGGACCTTCGCGGAACTTTCTGATAATCAAAGATTTTGAAATATTAGCCTATACTTATTCAGGTAATTGGTCAAAGGTTCAAGTCCTAAGAATGTCAATACACCCTGTCCAGGTCGCTTAAGCCGGCAACAGACCAGACTCACGAGTGGGTCACGTGGCCACACCGCACCTGAGCGCCCATCACATCACATCTCTATGCAATTGTATTCTTCTGATTCTGACACGTCATGTTACAAACTGGAAAGCTGCTGTCAGATTGAGCACGGTTATTTAAACTTCAATTAACTGTTACTTCAGTAACAAAAGACGCATTACTTATATTTTCTCTTCATAAAAGATTATAACAGTTAGTGGTAGCTACTTGCAACAAAGCAGATAGTAATGAATGCTAGCCGGCGGTGCTGTATGTAGGTGCGAGACGAGTGATGCTCGCTGAGGAATAATTCATTAATCCTCGAGGGTCAGGGGTGGCGTGTGAAGCGGTGCGATCCGCCGCGATGGCTCGCCTGGCCTGCCTCACTGGCCTGCTCGATAATAGACCTTAGCCACTCCACTTAAAGGCGATCACTCATGTACACAAGCTTGGCGTGTTTGTTTAATGCAGCAAATCGTGTTAAAACATTGTATAGTTGTCCGTTACGGCGCATGCGCGCTCTTTTTACAACCACTCACGATATAATAGATTAACTCGGAGCGTGCCGACAACAATGCGCAACTGACACTTCCTTCACAAGATTCAGTTCATAGGTAATTCATATTTTAATGTTAACGCCTTCCTGGACAAGGAATATTTTACTGGAACACTTTAATTTTAATTCGACACTGATAGGTAATCAAAAGTAGTATCATTTCGTTGTGTGTGTCAGTTACTACTGTTGCTCGCAGGCATACATGTACCTACCAATCAAAAGCATTTTAATAAAGGTAGATATTAATTATATTTTATGACAAAAAGTATTCTAAATTATTATGAGACAGAAAAGTAAAATGTACTTTCAGAAACAATAATAAACAGTGATGTGTCGGTCCGAGCCGCAGCTTGTGGATCTCTAGTCACCCTAATTAAACAGTGATGTGTCGGTCCGAGCCGCAGCTTGTGGATCTCTAGTCACCCTAATTAAACTATCAACATTGAATAGTGATCAGGTGTTATAAGTGTTGTGTAGAGCTGGCCCTCACTGGCGAGGACGGCCGAGTCTGCCTGCGCCCGCGCCGGCCGCACCATCGTAAGTACTCTTCATCCAGCCAGAGTATCAACACATTCCATCTAATGGCCGCTCTGCACCACGACATACATTCAAATTGTCTTACTGAACACTCCCAAAACTTTGATCGTATCTGTAATATTTTTTATTTAATATAATGACAACTATGTCGGTGCTATAACAGAGAGTGGAGCATTAAAATCGCAATAAAACCTCTCCGGGCCCGATAGCTTATATTGTGCGAGGCGTGGCCGCGACGCAACAATATCCTACGTTATTGAGCCGTGCCCGCCATCAAGACAAGCCATAAAAACGCTCGTAAAACAGAAATGAAGACGGCACTAATTACCAGGGCGCTAATAGCCGAGAGACAGTAGCATCAGCACGGCGTCGTCACGGTGTCGTCACGCGGCCGGCCCGCTTCCGTATCGCATCCGTCACGGGCTCCATTATAATAGAAATATTAAATGTATGTTTCAATCACGAAAATGGCAACAAGATATCCAAAGTTTGTGATCAGCAAAACCATGAGCGAGATAAGCGACGTATCACTCTCTACTTAAAGCAGGTATAACTTACTCCGTGCTCCGTATGACCCGTCTAATGCTTTTGTAACAATGAATGACTCTCTCTGCACTGATCTGATGGTGAAGTTGGCTCCGGAATACATCAGTAGCCCTATATGCGACATTACCAACCATGTAGGATGCAATGACTCTAACGGCCGAATACTGAAACATTCAACGTTTGAAGGCTCATCTCATCTTACTATTTGAGGCTTCTCAAAAGGCCACCCAAAATGAATGTAGTATTAGATTTGACTGGCGTCCATAATGAAGGTAGGTTTGTCCAATTGTCCATGCAGTAGTCAGCCTGAGAGGCGCACCTGGTGGGTGTGTGTGGTCCGGGGCGCGGCGGTCGGTGGCGAGCAATCGACAGCTCCATTGTGTATAATTACAGGCCTGCTGGTCGGCCGATACCGTGTAATTATCGCAGCCGTCAATACTCATCTAATCAGTACGCCGCCCCGCCCCGCCCCGCCCCGCCCCGCCCGACCACTGACGACAAACATTGCTACTTGTTACGCTTCCAACTATTTCATAATCGTCCGAGCTCCCACCAAATATCTTGTTGTCAACCTCATGTAAACCATGTAAACCAGCATTTTCTTAGAACATAGATTCATTTACTCTTGGATTCTACACCTGCCCACGGCTCAGGACTCGCGATTGATACAGTTCCCAATTTATTTTTGTGAAAATTTGTGAACTTCTTCGGAGGAAAATATACACGTATTGCATTTAGTTATTTTGTCTCTCTACAACAACATAATACAGAGTTTATCTGAAGCATTATGTCAGAAGAACATTCCACCTGGTGGTAAAGTGGTGATGCATGATGAGTGTCCCCGCGGGCGGAGCGGCCACCCGGGACACGGCCCTCACCTGCCCCGGACCACTCGCTGCTGAACTATATACATACAATTAGATCTCTTTTTACTAAGCCATACCTGTGCCGGTAGCATGAACTTTTTCGACAACGTTTTCGTATCGCCGTCGACTATTTTTGTATTGAAAAATGAACAGCTCTGAGGTGGTGAAAAGTGGAACTAAAAATTAGTATGTCAATTTAGACATTTCGCGAGTTACGTTTTCGAATACGTTGTCGACAATGTATCTGCTACCGGCACTGTTCCATACATGTTCATGCGTTTGTTAGCATAGCGGGTCCTGGGATATATTCTCATCAATAAATGTTACAGTTGTATAAATGATGTCTCTCAATGATTTATGAACTATCCAGTAAGTGATGTGTGTTCAGTTGTGTCTCATCACTATTATCTCCAATGTTGCAATCGGATGCCACCGCAAGCGCACAGCAGACAGCGCACAGCGCTCGTCAAACAAATGTTTCGAAACCCTAATAGCTGGCTGTGTGCAGGCTAATGTTTAACATGCTGCTTTAAATACATGGCGTGTCCAGAGATTGCCAAAAGTGACCTCATAACATAATAAATAGTTGCGCGTGACAAATGAGATGGTCGGGCAGCGGTCGTGCGCGCATCATCAGCTCCGAGCGGCGGTGGAGGAGGGGAGGGGGAGGGGGCACTGACCAGCGGGGAAAGCGCGATAATATGTATAATTGGGCCGCTGTAGCTACACACCACGACACGCGCGGGCCGCGGACACTGTGTCGATCGGAGCGCAGCGTGCAGCGGCGACCACTAGAAAATGAATACTGTCAAATTTAATTTCATTTAATCACATTCTTTATAAAGTAGTATGTCAATCTGAGAAGAAGGAATAGTCAATATATGGTCAGACTAAATGAGTATTTCAAACCATAAGGATTAACTGAGCGCTTCTTTCCCGACACTACAGAAATCAGGTACTTATGCATTCCCCACAATTTGTGGAATTAATCCTATTTTGTTTATTTTCAACCGCTACATATCGGACCCGCTGCCCGCCCCGCCCGCGCGTGTGTCCGCGCCCGGCGAGCTCCTCCGCCGCCGGTGTACCCACGGCCACTAAACACTATTTAATTGTCGCACTAGCTCTATCTGGGGCACTTTTATAATTGATTATAACTGTACTTCTAGTGGTCAGTGAATTATTTCCGAGCTAGTTCATGGGCCATTCCCCTACATGTGTGCATTATTTCCGAGCTAGTTCATGGGCCATTCCCCTACAAGTGTGCATTATTTTTGTTACGAGATAGTATTACGAATGGTAATAGCCTCTTCTCTACTGAGTGCCGATAGCAGACTTTAGTACACCGTACTGCTAGATCTGCTCGCGCTCGGGGTCGCGGATTAACTTCTTCCCGAGGCAAACATTTATGTGACAAACACGATTGCCTAGCGTCTGTGTGTTGGGATGTGAACCTGACTGACTGACATATTAACGCACAGCCTTAATGGCTGGGGTTAGACTTGAAATTTTGACAGTAGGTATCTTTTATGACGTAGGCATCCACTAAGGAAGGGTTTTTGGAAATACCACCCTATAGCAGTAAAATAGGAGATGAAAGTTTGTATGAAAATCCGTTTTTTTTAAGTTAAACGCATGATAATAGGTATTTGGCCTTACAGTTAAAAATAAATGAATGCGTATTTGAAGATTTTTGTAAAATAGTTTAAAGTATTGTATCAGCTGCTGGCTCCCATAATACCATCTTTGCTTAGTTTGGGACCAGATGGCGCTGTGTGATAATGACCAAGCATTAATATTGTCGTAGCACGTTTGGATGCCATGAGCTAAATTTGTCTTTTGTCAGATCCTCGTGTCTTTCTATTGTAGGTTCGTGACGACCTGACGAGTGTAATAATAATGATCCTGGGAGTTCTGTGAGTGTGACCTCTGGCCGAGCCAGTCCAGGCCGACCACTGGATGTACCGTTTTAATTAAACATTCCGCTCCTCCGCGTCCCGCCGCATAAATACTGCTCGGCCACGGTTCGCGGAGGCTTTATTATTTCCGTGCAGCTCCACTCCGCGCTACCGCCCGTGTGTGTATGTGTGAGTGTGTGTGTGTGTGTGTGGTGCACTTTACGACGCCAGTGAACTTAGTCGCCGTGAACTTTCCAGTGCGTGCAGCAACGTGCGGCGCGTACCGAGCGCGGGTTTGATTCCTATCGCCGCGTCCATTTCATAAACCGCTCTGAATATACATCTAGCCTTAATGAGGAGAACAGTCATCGTTATCTTCAAATATTATACTAAATAGGTTACCTTTTACTATCGTAAAGTGGGAAAGGTCTAGGCCTACGATCCAATACATTATTGATATCTTATAGCGCAGTTAATTGTTCAGCATCGCGAATACGTTCACAATACGTACATCGGCGGCGCCCAGCCGGGGGCCGAGCAGCGAGGCGTCACGCCGCAGCACGGCCCCCGGCCAGACACATGACAGATCATGTTTAGAAACGCATTACTTGACCGAGGATCACTTGTCACGGAACATGTGCATATTAATCACAACAGCATGTTGAGCACACTTACATAATGTATCTGTGGCCGCGGCCGGACACGCCGGGCGACCATCATCAATCACGGCGCGCGCGCAGCTCGCCCCACTGGCTGCCTATCAATATTATAATCACTATATAAACATTATTTACCTATTCACATGTTCTAAGCATTACACCAACGAGTTAGTTACCCAGCATATGACCAGGGGTGTCTCCATCTCCAGCAAGCTGGCCGCATCGCTGTTTGTTAGTCATCGTAGTTGTATTACGAATGCCACATTATATGAATAAGGTGCCTATAAGGAAAACCAAACTTGGCACTTACAATGATCGCATTTTTAAAGTTTAAAATGTTTACCACCACTTCCAAATCCAAATCCCACAAGGCTTATTGGCAGAATATCTAACTCTGCGATGGTGCCTACCTAGCAGAGCTCTTGCAATGGCTGCCTACCTAGTCCTCGTATGATAGAGATCAATGTTACAAAACTACGCTCCATAATATTGTACCATGAGTGTGTACATCACACACATCGATAGTTATTTCACAATGCATCAAGAACTATAATAAGACAATGCATGGTGCGCAGTGCCATAAGCCGCGCGTTGTGTTTCAGCGGTGGCCCTCGACCGTTCAATCACACGGCTGGCCGGCGCAGGCTTTTAAGATGCCTATCAGACTAAAAGCCGGAATGTTTCCTCTCAAGAGGCTTTGACGCGCGGTGGTACTTGCGTGCTAGCCGCACTTGTAACCTTGTTTATAGACTGATTCACCCTTCAGGCTCGATTTCACAGAAGTCAACATTATTTTATTCGCCCAATATTTTTTTCAGGATTAGTTAGGAAAAGCCAAAATGTTGAGCATTTTTTTTTTTTTTTTTTATACCACTAAGGTGGCAAACAAGCATACGGCCCGCCTGATGGTAAGCGGTTACCGCAGCCTATGGACGCTTGCAACACCAGGGGTATCACTCGCGCGTTGCCGACCCTAAATAATAATATAATTATTTTGTTTCGGCCGTGCCGTGATCACGTGATCACGAGCCGAGTCAGGTGAAGATGTTATGTACGACACTACAGTAGAAGCTACTAGTTATATTTAGATTAGAATACATTCCACGCAATACTTTAATTGACAATATTCACGAGAGCTATGTTATGAAGTAATTTGTTTATTATATTTCGGATCAAAACGATAATAAGAACAGCTGTTGTATGTTACGATGGAAATATTATCTTAAAACTTTACTATATGTTTGACTCGACCCGTGATCCAAATCCGTCTAGAATTATGATAATCCATTTTTTATTAATTACGGGTCAGTGGTTGATCACGATCTTACCTGATGGTAAGTGAAGATGTGGTCGAAGGTGGAGCTCGCTTGTCCGTTGGTAGCCTATTCACTCTAGTCTTAAAGAGTCCCAGGTTGTAGGATTCAGGGAACACTGACGAGGGGAGAGAATTCCAGTCCTTTGCTGTACGCATTATAAAAGATGACGCAAAACGCTTAGTGCATATTGGTGGTATGTCCACAACGGTATAAGTATAGTTCAGTAGGATTGTGATCAGTGTATGAACCTCCACCAGGCAGCCTCCACGCTCGCCGTCCACGTACATCGTGCGGAGCGGCCGCGTGACTCCTGCTGCAATGGCTGCCCCACCCCCAGACACTACACGTGTTAAGCTCACTGATGCGTGTATTGTGCCTCCACACAGCTCACACGACACTGCCCTAAGCTGCTTACACTCATCATTGTTACACTTGGTAAGCTCACCTCCAAAAGAGATTTGTACAGAAATCATGCAACTATTGGAAGGAAACGTGCGCGATTTGAATGTAAAGTGATGACAGCCGCGTCTCGCAGCCCGCGGACCTGGTGCTAGTGGTGAGACTGCGCCATCAGGTGACTCGGTTATATCATAATTGTATTGTTGTAGCGTTAATACTGTAGTTTTAGTTGCATATCTCTATAAATTGCTACAATATCGCTTCTACTATGCGAAAAAGCCCATGAAAATGAGAGCACAGGGATTCAATATGAATACGAGACATTATGCCGAGCGCGGCGGTACAAAGTGCTTATATGTGTATTTTGGAGATATAATCTGCCTCTTTTGATAATGATATAAATTATACCTAAATAAAATAATTCAAATTAAATTCTTACCTTGTTGGCTTCTACTAGCGAATTTCGAACAAAATAATTATTAGCAAATTATTTTGATAATAATATTATCATATAAACATAAAATTCCAAATTGAGCTAAAATGTCATTCATTCATTCACTCAGAATGGGAACAAGATCTCTTCATACATTAACTTGTTAATAATAGGCACACACTTCAGGCAATTAATAGGAGCCTTCTCTCTTCAGATGGTGTGTCACGCCTAGATCAGGCTGTATTGTATCACACACACACACACACACACACACACACACACACACACACACACACACACACACACACACGATGAGAGGCAGCATCCCGCCTGTGAGACAATTAACGGAGTGGTTAAATAAAGTTAATGCTCGCATCGCGCACCGATCCATCACACGACCGCACACGCCCTCCCTGTCGTGTCGCTGACAAACACTTCACTCCATCATATCACGGAATGTCTACTTTGATAACCAGATAACTTCCCAAAGTGGTGTTCCAAGGCAGTTCAGGGGATTTTTGCAGGGGGTGGGAATACGCGAGTGGTAGAGCGTATGCATCTTACAAGAATAAGAATATATTTAATATTTTCAGGTATTAACCTCTCCAAGTCATTACCTTCATCAAATAAAAAAACTCGACCATTTTATCACAGTAGCTAGAAAAATATGGAGTGACTATTTATTCAGTCTTCATATTTCCCGGTAAATTGACCAACCACCAATACAGATGCTTAACTGCAACATTATTCCTCAAATTGCGCTTTCATTGGGCAATCTGTGGCTTTGACAGATGAAAGTAATTGAGCACACCACGCGTCAGCCTAAATATTTATTATCAACTAATGCGTGCCTCCGCGCAGACGCATTCTAAACTGGCTTTCATAATTCTAAGATGTTGCGTCTAATCAAAATGATCATGGCCTCCCCTTAGACACGATGCAACGCTACGTACGGATTATGTTCCAAGTATCGAAGCTCAGCTAATCAAAACAGAAAATTGGATTTGTTTAAATATTCACTAGTAATGGCGTTGACTTGGATATGAGGTTGAGTGCTTTATATAGCAACCTTACAAAATCTCTGGTTTCTAATCTTTTTTTAATACTACTAAGTCGGCAAACTAACCGGTCGGTAAGCGGTTACCGTAAACTATGGACGCATGCACTAGGGTTGTGCGTCGTGCTTTGCCGAACATGCAACAATCTCTTCCTAGCCTGTACCCCATGCTGTACTCACTTTGAGACCCATCACATGTTTAAACCTTGTGTCACCGGAACTATAGCTATGTGGTCAGCTCGGATCTTTTTTTTTTTATACCACTAAGGTGGCACACAAGCATACGACCCCCCTGATGGTAAGCAGTCACCGTAGCCTATAGCCGCTAGCAATACCAGGGGTATCACTAACGGGGTGCCAACCATGTTGTTGATGAGGACTCACTGTGCTAGCAGCAATACTACTAGCCCAGCGTATCCTCGTGGAGCACTGGCAACCTTACTCACCGCAGAAACACAACACTACATCAAGTAGTGTTATTTCACCGCGGTCTTCTGTAAGGCGGAGGTACAGTCCCCAGTCGGGCGGCTCCAATTGAAATTGGGATAACCTACGGAAAATCCCAAATCACCCTACCTCTCTTAAAATTGCTTGATTGCTACGCCGGGTTCCTTACATCACCGAGAAACAGTCCACAGACTGCGCGATAGTTCTGTTATGACGTGTCCCCTTATAGCGTGTGTTTGTCTCTCGCTCCTGTATATGGAGTGACATCCGTCACTGCCGGGGACATTAATAACTGGGGATTAAACCATTATGCCGGAGATACAATGGTGATACGAGAGACATACTCGTGCACCGATCACTTATGTGCTTTGTCGTATCTGTACGTGCCGAGCACAGATTATACTATTCATACTTTCTCAACTAAAGATTATAGATGAGGTCCCCGGCTGAGGCGGGATTTGCAGCTATATAACACTACCTCATATATAGTGCTAGGTTCTTGTTGTGGTGAGACTTGAGGTCGCCTGATGATAATCATCATGGCCTAAAGTGCTTGCAACACCAGGTATCAGTACCGCATTGCCAACCGTATTGATAAGAGAGAGTAACGTTGTGTTTGACTAATAATTATATGCTAACAAAGCGGTTATTCCACAAGGTCTGCAGCAGTACAGAAAGCTCAATTTATTACAGAGCAATTTAACTTGCGCTATGATTGTATTATTTATGAATATAATTCACAACATTACAATAATGTAGCGGTGAGTGTATAATGCAGCCGGCCTCGGCCGCGTATCGCAGGGATCGTCTCATACATACTCCATACATACCTTCATACACTAGAGGCATCGCGTGCTGCCAGCCCTATCTGCGGTCATCACACACCACTCTACACACCGCACTGGCTAATGCGCTGCTTCCACACAATGTACTCTGCATAATTCTACTGAACACTGCTACAACCATTCCATCAATTTACATAACACTAGCATTTAGTTCGCGGCCTCGTCCGTGTCAATAGCTAATCACTGCCTTAAAGTAATACAAAGTCCCTGTAAGTATTTATCAGATGTAGTGTAGCTTTTATTACTGGAATTATGTTTGGAACTCGATGCGTCCACAGACAGTATTCCACAGACCTCAAGATAGGCGCAATCTCTGGAGGCACTGCAGCTACTAACACTCGAAAATTATAGTCGATAATTGAGTTTAGTCCGAAATAAGATATTTATTGATGTTATATTGTCAACTGATTCGATACAAGCTATCTGTTGTTCTGTGTGACACATCAAACAGGAACTCAGCATCAGCAAGGCAATATGTTTTTTCATATCAAGTAAAGTTCTGTTCAATTTTTTTTAATGTAGATTAGAAATATATGAAAATCCGGTATCCACTGAGAGTATAGTAGCGTTGTTAGAGATATGGCGGGCGGTGCGCGCAGTGGCATCGATTGTGCACCATTACAGTATTACCATAGACATTGGCAGTAGTGGCGTCAGTTCTCGCGGCGATACACCGACTGCTTTGAATGTACAAACGAACCAGATCCCGATAGCAGCCTCTAATGTAAACAGAAGCTTACATTACATATTACTGGCTCTACAATACTCGATTATATGAAAACGCTGCGATGTCAGAACAACGCAAATTATAGAATACCATGTATAATCACCACAACAATTCTGTCCGCGAGGAAAACAATCCTCTATCTAATAATAGCAGAGCAGTTGTTGCAGATGAAGAAGCCAGTTCGAATCCCACCTATTTCTACCAATAACATTGTCTAAGATATTAAGCGCAATGATTACTAACACCACTCGCTTCACGATGAAGGAAAACATCGTGAGGTAACCTGCAATACTCTGAGAAGAAGTTCAACATTGTAAGAGACGGCGACGGACTCACCATCTGTCACGTTAGCAACGAAATCATCTTAAATGGAAAGTGGGTGTTGTATCACCTCTCCTTCTCCTCCTGTCCCGGTCCTGATCTTACCGCCTAGGATGGTGTAGTTGACCACTCCTGTGGCCAAACAGCTGCATGAGAACGATGTCACAGGTATGAGCGGAACTGTAGATGTGAGCAATTAAATAAATCACGAGTGGATGGTGGTGCCGCAAGTGTGTGGTGGCGTGCTCAGTGCGCACTCACGCGCACGCATGCATAACCAGCCTTAATTGAATAATGGCCGGCGGCCGGAGTATTGATTCCCGTCGCACTGTTGCGCATAAATAACATTTTACTACAGCCAGCCCTCACTAATAAATGTGCAATAAGGCCACGCATTGCACGTTCCTATATGCACTTTGTTTTCGCAATATATTATTTTGTCATCATAAATCTTACCGTATTTATAGTAAACAGATAAATATATTTGTAAAACAACATTTTATAAAAACCAAATCAGCGGATTATGAAGTTTTTTTTTCAACTTTAGTAAAAGTAATTAATAAAAATATTGCACTTGCAATAATAATTTGAACAAAACAGAAACAGTTAAAACACTATAGACAGAGGTTGGGACGATAGCTCTTTGCGTATATTACTGGTACACTACTGGTTGTGTAGCCTCCTACATCCTCCTGCAAATCTGGTACACTACTGGCTGTGTAGCCTCCTACATCCTCCTGCAAATCGACCGTGTCTCTACGGCGGTGTATTATTAGGCAACTAAGGTTACATATAACACGATATCTAGCTAGTGTAATGTTTACAATGTGCTTCAACCATAAATTAGAGTACGTGAACCGCAACGGATTTCATACGGCAATAAACGTAATTGGCGTGCGATGATAACACACATTTAAAACATTTTAATTAAAGCTACAGTAGCTTAGAGAGTGGAGTCAAAACAACTTTCACCGCGAGTGTCAGTCACTGGTGAGTTGCTCAATGTGTCAGACCACTGGGACATGTGGTCCAGGGGTCCGCCGAGCGTGGTGGACCAATAGGGACCCTATGTCAGTGGAATTAGATCCAGTATCCAGCTGCTGGCGGCACTCTCATGAAGAGTAGACGTGTACACGCGTCACATCTTGAGGGTAACCAACGGAACCCTATTACTAAGACTCCGCCTTTCGTCTGTTTGTCAGTGCGGGCTGTATCTCATGATCTGCAATAGGAATTTAAAAATATTTAGATGTTTAGGCCAAGGTACTTACATACGAAACGCATAACACTCCTTCAGAGACAGTCAGGTAAGGTCGTCGGTTAGTGATCACAGCTACCTAACTGTGGAGAATATAAGGCCCTACTCTACTACCAATATGTATTGTCAACACACAGTGTGAGTGTAAGCAGTATTATAATGATGTAGCCTGTTGAGTCAAACCGAGTTGCTCTCTGTCAAAACCAACCAAATACTTTAAATAGATTTCGAGCTGTCGCACAGACAGACATTTGACGTTGCATTATTGAAGCGTGCGTGGAGAGGGCTTCACTGTGTGAGCAGGTGAAGTGGACGGTAACGGCAAAACCCTACCCCCGCACTAGCGGCTGCATGTAGTAACCACCTCGCGCAAGCGATGGCACCGGGAACCGGGGGCAGTCACAACCGAAACACCCTGTGATCTGAGTACTTACATCTGTAGCGCGAGCATGAATAATTGCGACAAGGTTTTCGTATCGCCTTCGAAAATATTTGTATTGAAAAACTAACAGCGCTGCGACGGTGAAAATTGGAACCAAAAATTGGTATGACAATTTTTACATTTCGCGAGTAACGTTTTCGCTTAAGTAGTCGAAAAAAATTCTTGCTACCGGCACTGTTATGTCATTTCGTGCGCGCCCGAGCGTCTTTCAATGTTGTGTAGGGTTGACATCTCAGAAGTATGCGTCCGTCTGTGGGCAGTACGTTACAGTATTCTGTACGTTGCAGTCAAATAACCCTACTGTAATTGAGGGTTGTGTTCCTATCGTGAGGGTACCATAGCTCCTCGAGGTTACGCTGTCTTGACAGTAACACTACTTTTTGGTCAGAACCTGTATCATAGACAAAGTTTTTTACAGTTTCTTTACAAAGTTCTCCCCTCGGTCAACAGGAAGCACATATCTAACTTCGTAGTCAAGTTCGATGTAAATTCTTCCTAACTAAATCCCTCCTACCACACACAATCTATCCGAAACAGTTTAGATAGGAACAGTTATTTCATTCCTGTGTAATGGACGGATCTAGACGGTGGATCAAATTAGAACAACAATCAACATTTTGTAAGAGATCAATGAATTGTCGGCGGGTTCGAACTGGCGCTGTAACGTGCTATTATGTTATTAACCACGGCGCCGGGGGCCGCGAGACCGCGCGCCACAGTGCGGGGGTGGACAGTAACACAAGTATTTATGACAATATAAAAAAATAATAAATAAGTATGTATGAATGAAATAACCTCACTTATTCCTGATTAATACAAAATCTTAGCCTTCGAATAGGAAGTTGGTAGATTATTTGCCGAATTATGATCAAGACAATAAGTGTATTTAGTAATTTTTCATTAGTTGTAGTACTGTGTTCTGTGTGTCGGAGCCGGGGTCGGTAGCGTGACCACCAAACACCGGTAATTAGTGTCCGAGCCACACGCACCGCGCCCGAGCATTACACTGCAGAGCAGCGCCGCGGAGGGAGGCAGCTACCTAACATTACACTGCAGAGCAGCGCCGCGGAGGGAGGCAGCCACCTAACATTACACTGCAGAGCAGCGCCGCGGAGGGAGGCAGCCACCTAACATTACACTGCAGAGCAGCGCCGCGGAGGGAGGCAGCCACCTAACATTACACTGCAGAGCGGTGAGCCCGGGTGCATACATCCACAGTGTCTTGCTAAATAGTTCTCATTGAGTATAGCAGTTGATAAAAAATTAGAGAGTTATGAGCTTTCCTATACTTGTACTGGAGCCCCCACTGACACTCCACTTGTCAGAAGAACACACAGATGTAGTGTTGTGTTTCAGCTGTGAGTGAGGATACCAGTTTTTCTCAAGTATGTGCTGAGCTGTCAGCAAGGAACATCATAATAATGCTGCTAGCACAGTGAGATCTCTCAACAATAAGGTTGTCAACGCGCTTGTGATTGTTTCTCATGTAAATTATTGTAACCGATCGGCATGCATTTATCACTAATACTAAATGAATTACAAATGATAATTATGAAGCCCATTACTGGAACCATTCATTAATTGAATATAATATTAATAATGAACTGAACGATATATATTAATGAAGTGTATTGATCGGACACTCCGGCGCAGTCGTAATCTAACATAACAGTGCCTTATGAGTGTCAAATATCTTAAACGAAATCTCTCTCGTATGATATTTTAATAGAATCAGTGATGGGATCTCTTGTATTGTGGTCAATAACAATAAAAAGGTATTAATGTGAGTGTAATGTGGCGGAGAGCGGCGGGACACCAGCGCGGCGACACGAGGAGTCCGGGCGGTGGTCGGAGCTGGCATATTAATTGAAAATTAATTTTATTGCCTTCCGCACCGCGCCGCTCAGAATAAATGGCTAATTTAATGGTACAAGTGTAATAACTAGCCCGACACCATCACTGGTGGTGAGAGCAGACGGTCAGCCGGCGGACGATGACCGCTAACGGGACCACTTCACACTAAACACTTACCTTTGTACACATACATACCTACACTTCAATTTATTAATGTAATATAATACAAGCATTGGCTCGTGACTTCGCCTGCGTAGAAACGATATAACACATAACTGGCAGACAAAATATAGCCTGTGTTACTCTTTAATAGCGCAGCTAATCACACGTGGACCGTTATTTAAGATCAGCTCAGCTGCATACAAGCAAATTAATTTGAGCTGTAATTTATTAATATTGATTGTTTTACATATGACTGACAAATTGTAAACCTGTTCCAAGTAAATAATATCGCCACGACGAGTGCTGAATAAAGCTCCCCTAATTAGCACACAGTGTTATGTATTGTAAGGCTGGCACTCGCAGCGGCATGAATCAGAGAGCCAGGTAATAGTTCCCGTCTCGAGGCTGCGTGTCCTGCCACCCCGGAGTGCTGGCTGCTGCAATATTATGGCTGGCTACACACCCTGACATTTCTACAACTTGATAAAGAGCTGCCAGGTCTTGCTGAATGTCTCCTGCGCGCCGAGCTGCGCCGGCGCAGAGAACTCTATTACATCCTATTGGCTCCTCCTTTAACCTCGGACATAGCTACTATCAGTCTAGCCATACATATGTCTCAACCGACTATATTATCATTGCACTAGACTTGTATCGTAATCATTGATGAAGTCAGCACTATCTAAAATAATGTGGCTGGCTTACTGATTTCTACACAAAGCGACTGCCATCCGATCCGAGTTACATTTGTAATATATTTTAAAGGGACAATCAGTTATCTGTCTGTCTCCAGTTGTTCATATGTGTTCTATGCCCAGTAATTCCACTATCTCAAGAACACAGTGATGCACACACTCCTGCTTGCCGGGTGAGTAGCTGGTACTGTGGTGGAACCCATCCAGCCGGCCTCCTGCAATAAGAGACCCACCCCTACCACCTGGTCGGTGGTTCCAACATGCGTCTCAGAAACATAACACCAGGCAATACGAGGTGCTAGTGATACAATGTGTAGGCTTCACGTCCAGTTATCTCTTTATAAATTGCGGCGATGGATGTTGAAGATATAGCCTTATAGGCTATATCTTCAACATCCGTCCAACTATTGTCACCTTACACTAAGTTCCAATAGTTCCCACTATGTAAATACTGATATGATTATATCGGCAGGGCCTCACGATACTTCAACTGTATTGTTTTCATTGTGTAGCAGCTAAATATTGATGAGTAGCTTTCCGCCTGCTACTTCGCCCGCTTATAAATAGGATAACGCATATCTAAATAAAAATATAACCTATGCTACTCAGCTATATTATGATTTGGTTTTAATGAAAGAAATGTAAAAATCGCTTCTGTAATTTGAAACAAACGATTTCATACATATCTTTATTATTAGTAAAGCTATAGATTAAACTATTTACAAAAACATATCTTAACCTACCTACTTATAGATAAAAGATCTGACCCAAACCAGAATCATGCGGTAGCGTGCCAAGAATGCTGGCAGCATTGCCACGCTGGATAGCAATGCTGATTCTCTGAGCGAGATATGTTCCAGCACGCCTGTCACGGGAGGCCTCAACCAGCCGACGTGAGACCTCCTTGAAAAGCTGAAGAGCATCCGGGCCCCAGGGACCCAGAGTTTCAACCGCAAATGCAGAAAATACGTGCCCTGGACCAAGACATGCATATTTCCGGCGCTTGAGGCGCCGGCCGCCACCGAGTTGCCACGGAGCCAGGGTATCGACACAAGTTGCATCCACACCAGGGGCCGACCCAATCTCCATGGCACCAACACGACATGCCATCCGGCCTCCGGCCATCGCCTCGCGCCAAGCCGACTGGTTCCAGTACAGCAGGTACTCCGGCGGTGACCAGAGCCCGGCGTAGCAGGTCATTTAGGGTCGAATGACGTGACAGACGACCGGTGCTACCGATACATGAAAGGCCATGGTGCCCAAACACGTCAACATTATCCCCGCAATGACACCGATGAGGGACAATACACTTTACACCTAAGCGCAAGCAAGCACACAGCCTGAAAGTTGCACCAACCAACAAGGTACCAATATTAAAAGAAGGCAGCGCATGAAGCCAGAGCCCCGACTCCCACTTAGCAACTGCCAGGAGACGTGCACGGTCAGCAGAATTGGAGGAACTCTCGAGATGAGAATTATAAGTCATCCTGCTGACGGGCTCGTCCCACTGCTTCTGCGATTGTGGTCTCAGCGGAAAGTCTGAGCTTGGACAGGCCAATGCCAAAGCATCTCTGGCCTCAGTCAGGAACGAAACCTCACAGCCACTAAGTGACGGAGTGAGAATATTACCTATGAGATCTCGCACACTATGAACTGAAGCCAGAAATGCCGGTAGGGCCACGTCTGAAATTTTGCGTATTCCCAAACCTCCAAACCGGATAGGGAGGGAAGCCTGGGACCACGTACGGTCATCCAAAGCTATATTAAATATAGATGAAATACTAGACCGAATGATCTCATCTAAATTTAGTAGAATAGAACGGGCTTTCCACATATGACTACTACGTAAAACGTAAGTAAATTTGGGGACAAAAAGACAATGCCTGATAATATAATATGCCATATGGCAATTAATATTTTTCAAATGTTCTGACGAACTACGGAAATTTTTAATTTGATCATCAAAGACGGGAAAGCCTCATCGAAAATGGGAGACCCTAAGAGACGAAGTGAATATTTATTTAATATGTTAATATTTGGTGCCAAGGTATTAAATTTGGATATGATTGAACGTTTTGTCTCCGAATCGAGGTCGGCGATAAAAAGTTCACATTTTGTGAAATTTAATTCAAGTCCTATGGTCTTGAATTCCGAAATAATCATTTCGAGATCTGAAAAAACTGAATTCACGACACCGCCCATAGTCCCATCGTCCAAATACCAAATGTTGAATTTAGACGTAATTTTCGCAATTACAGGTATGCGAGGCTGAATATGGCCGGCCCAAGAGGGTCACCCTGTTGACATCCAGCGGATGAATTTAAAAGATTACCCTGGTACATTAATTTGGTCGGTGAACTGTAGCATTGCCACAGGAAATTATAGGTAGAAGGAATTTTTTGTTGGACCTGCGTCAACAAGGTACCCCTATCGACACTGTTGAACGCGTTTTTAACGTCCACCTTCAAAACTACCTCAGCCCCGCGGTTATATAAAAGAGTCCTCAAAGAGTGGACAGCCGCTTCACAGCCACCTTTCGAGCCAAAACCCAGTTGCCTTGGTTGGAAGTGGGAGGCCAAATCAACAGCCGCAGCCTTGCAGCACAACTTTGCTGCAAGCCTGCGGTACGTTGTGCCGACGGCTATCGGTCCGATACCGCCATCCTTCTTTACCAAGGCACATAGGTTAGCCCCATAGAGCACATCCAGGACGTCCCCGGGAACCTTACCTGACAACATTAAGTTGACCAGGCTTGTCAGGGCCTTCAGCAGCGCCTCAGAGGACTCACCTGCTGTTCCAGCAAGCAAGTCCTTTAGGTGTTGCGGTGACAGACCGTCTAAACCACCTGCTGAGCCACTGCGGAAGGACAAAACAGCATCGGTAATCACGGACTCTCTGAACAAGTTCTGTTTCGCAAAGCGCTGTCAATATATATTAGGTCCTTACATATGAAATTGGCGTTTTGTATGGGAGGAACAAAAAGTCGAATATTTTTTAATATAATATATTTAATTAATCAAAGTATGAACCATTATTTTCTATGCACTTTTGCCATCTCATAGGTAGTTCATTGATCCCTTTACTAAAAAAACCAGTCGGACGGGAATCAATAAAATCTTTGAAGGCGATTTGGACTGCCCCATCGGAGTTGAATTTTTTCCCTTGCAAGAAGTTATCCAAATTTCGAAAAAAATGGTAATCTGTTGGAGCAAGGTCCGGGGAGTACGGAGGATGTCTTAGACTTTCCAATTGAAGCTCTTCTAATTTAGTAGCCGTCTGTAGCGCAGTGTGTGGTCTAGCGTTGTCGTGAAGCAGCAGTGGCGTGGAGCGATTGACCAGCCTAGGTTGTTTAGCCGCTAGCTTTTCCATCATGGTTTGCAATTCCTGACAATAGACATCAGCCGTAATAGTCTGGCCAGATTTGAAAAAACTGTAATGAACAATACCGGCACTAGTCCACCAAACGCTTACAAGTAACTTTTTTGGGGTTAATTTTCGCTTGGGGCAGGATTTGGCTGGCTGGCCAGGATCTAACCATTGCGCTGAGCGCTTCCGATTATCGTAAAGAACCCATTTTTCATCACAGGTAATGATTCGGTTTAAAATACCTTCATTATTGTGCCGGTTTAGTAATGTAACGCAGCAGTCGACGCGCGTTTGCCGGTTTGTTTCAGTCAATTCGTGAGGTACCCACCTTTCAAGCTTTTTAATCTTCCCAATTTGCTTCAAGTGAATTAAAACAGTTTTATCACTAACATTGCAGCCTGCAGCTAACTCGGACGTGGTTTGCGATGGATCCGCTTCCACAATAGCCTTCAACTCTTCATTATCAACTTGAGTCTCAGGCCGTCCACGGGGCTTGTTCTGCAGGTCGAAATTTCCAGAACGAAAACGTTGGAACCAAAATCGACCTGTGTTTTCTTTTGCAACACGACCGCCATACACATCATTCACCCTTCGAGTTGTTTCCGCAGCACTAGTGCCACGGCGGAACTCGTACTCGTAAATAATGCGATATTTAAGGTTTTCCATTTTGTAAAATGAGTGACGCAAACAGAAAAAAACAGAAGAAAAAAAACAAATGAATGACGATCATCGAAGCACAAATGAGTCTATAGCTGTACAAATTTGAATTTGGAATTCCTTACCAAAGAGGAGAAATTCGTGATTAAAGTGGCCAGTACGAAAAACGCCAATTTCATATGTAAGGACCTAATATATACATATATATAGTTAATTATAGCGAGTTAATTATATATCATTGTTTGGGAGCAGCTCGCCGCTGATGCGATGAGAATATCATTATTATTTATTAGAGACATACATTAGACACATTAGAACATCTAACCGCGGCCTCACAACAGTCAAAATAAATATTAAACATAGGTTTATTTTATTTCTTTGAGTATTAAATTATCGCAATTTCGGATCATAAAAATATTGATTTAATCAAATCACATACAAGCCGTTAATTTATGTACATATATAATGCACTTATCAACACTCGTCAACTGTAACGCAACGTGAAACAAGTCTTAAGTCAAGAACTGTTTTTTGTTTGACTTATTATCCCGAACACAAAAATTAAATATAAGTTCGTGGACGGACAAAGTCGGTGGTAGGGAGCTAGTGTAGTAACCAATTATGAAGGTATCTGTCAGGTGGTGAGTTGACAATCACCACACGTCTGTTAGCAGTCTCCACTTGTCAAGTGGTCTGGTGGTCGGGTGGTCGGGTGTCGCTCAAGTGGTGTGCCACTCTGCTCGGCTCCCACGCAGTAGCGTTGAATGGGCTGTGTGTGACGTCTGCTGCCTGCCACGTGGGCTATGCACGACACACACGATATTATGATGTGTGTATGGTTCTTTGTATGTTGGTCAACGGATTGAGTAGTTTGGCTTGGATAAGCTCTGCTTTTTATAGTGCAAGTGTCGGACTTCTTGCCCCTTTTTTTAGAAGGTTAATAGATACGGTGGTAGAGCCAGTGTTTGTTGTTGACTAGACAAGTTGACCCAAGTTCATTACACAAGCTTCTCGTATCAATCAGTTTTGAAATGATGTGGCCTTTACTCCACGCGGTTAAATTCCCTTCAAAAATATTAATTTAGTGGAACCATATAATTAAGGAATAAATTAAATGTAGGTAATTTTATTACAATTGGAGATCGGAGCGGATTAGTGTACGATTTGTTCGTAATAAGACAAGACGTGTGATCAGAGGCGAACGGTATAATAAGATAACAATGTGCCCGCCTGAGGAGCGGCAGGCCGCCATCGCCATTAGCGCGCGTGACTTGCGCGCGACACGTGGGAACCGGGGGCGGCCTGCTCTGATACTATTAACACCCAAACCATTCCGTTTGTGGAAACATTATCATGCAGGCACAAGACGAGCGTGGTCACAAGAGCACGGAGTTCATGACAGCTGTCTCCTCGAAGCTGTACTCATCCCATCTCTAGTAATGGGCGCAAGTGTATGATGAACATAGTCCATTGTAATATTCAGGAGGCAGTGAATGAAGCGGTATTTCCAGCATCCAAAATGGCGTGGTTGTCTCTGCCGGAGATAATATTATATATTGGTTTGTTTACATACTTACTTTGTTTAGCAGGCAGTACCCGTAGGGTCCACGTGTGTCTGAGGCAACACGAACCTCTTATTGGATCATTTACGAGTCTGATCATTTGTAAGTCATGTTGCCAAACCAATAACTGATTAGTATCATGAACCATGAATCAATGGTAAACTAACTAATCATTAAATAGCTGGCCCCAATATGAGTCGCCAGTTCTTGAACGCAAGTGAAGCTGTGTCCGTGCACGTGCGCGTGCGCATGGGAACCCCACGTGTGTAAGCAATGTGGAGTATCCCTTGCCCACGCCTGGTCGTGTCTGGGACCTGTAATCCGATTAGCTCACAAACACTCCGTGACATGACACCCCACGCCTGAACGAACGCGGATCATAATGTGATGAAAAACGTATGTCGTGTTACGTATAGTTACGACCTGTGGCTTCCACAAGCGACTCATTATATCTAAGGCTCACAGCTCTTATATTTGTGACGAAGTGACTTTCCGTTAATACAGGTATTCTACAGTACTTGAGACTAGTTATTTACTTTTATAATTTAGTAGTTTGAGTGTAGCTCAGCTCAGAGCGCAGTTTGTTACCGCCCACGCGGCTGTTAACTGCTCGTACGGCCCAGCTTGCGCAACGCACTGAACAGCTAAAGAACGTACTCGGCGGAGTAAATGAGGGCCCGATACAAACTGGAGCGACCGATACACACAGTGTGGGAACCCGGGCCCGTGCCACCACCGCCGCCATGTACAAACCCAACACAGTACCTATCATACGACCACCGAAACAACACACCCACGCACACACCTCATTGACTTGTTACTTGAGCTGAACAGTTTAGTCACCAAGCATGTGTGCGTGCGGCACATCAAGCATTTACTTAATAATACAATAGGTACATGAGTTACTGCGTATAGTTGTGTACTGTGACTCTTAATGTAGTTTTGCACCTTGGTGTTTGCTCTCAAACAGACTGTGGCTGTTGTGTATATATCACATCATATAGGTGTGCGTATACTTTGTTTAACATTACATACTGCTCTGCATTACATACATGCATGATTGTTGGTATGAGCAGCAGAGGCGGTAACGCGGTAACATATCAAACATCAAACGGCAATCAAAATAAATATGAATGTCCATTGTCCAGTAAATGTTCATAGTTGAGATCACCGATGGACTCCACAATGAATCCTGATAACAACTAGAGTGTAGATAAAGGTAAAATTTGCTTGTTTGTTTGTACGCATAGGGTTATTTCTGGAACTATTGAACCGATTAGCAATACACTCATGGAAAGTAACAACATCTCTATATAACAAGCACGCTGGTAATTAAGGGAGGACTGGCGCGCAAAGAGTTGTCTCCTTTGAGTTTGATGCAGCTTTGTTCTCCAGTCAATATCTCACTACCTCCTGTCACCAAGCCAGCAGGCTGAGCCCGCGTATGAATGTGACATCATGAATAATATATCGACACCGGGCGAGGGACCGCCACCCCACCCCTCCCTGCTACACTCCGGTGTCGTGCGACTGGTGTCACTGGTGAGCCTCTAGCTAGTGAGAATATCCACAACACTTAGTTATTTCCTAGCTAATTGACACCATTTCCTCCTCGAGTTACAAGTAATGTTGCCAATATATCTTAATTAGATAAGTTATTTATTAATTTGGTGCAAATTCTGAAACCCAGATTCATTGGCAGGATGCGATAAATTTATTAAGAAATAATTAAAACGCTAATTAAGTAAGCGGTAATTGAGTGACTAATTGATACCAATCAGAACAGATTGACCTGGCTTATCTTTATGTATATTTTGTTTTCGGAAATACATGGGAACATTAAGTTATCTGCCGTGTCCCAATAAAAATGCTCTATAAGAAAGTGCTATAAAAACTAGAATATCCAACCAGACAGATTTTGTAATCTGCCTCGATTTGAGTGTTAGTGTCATTCAATTCAACATCAATGAGCGGAATCGCATACAAAAAAAAACCTGTGACAGAATTGCACGACACTGACTCTCTAGAGCCCGCTGGTATCGACCAGGCAGATCACTTTGATTGGTTCCCATAAAAGGGAAAAAGTTGTTTTAAAAGCTACACAGCGCTCACCACATGTAATTTGTGAACCGCTTTGCCTGAAGCACATTACCGAGCGACCGCATTCAGGATGCGTTCAGTTTAAATAGATTATTTGGGAGCCGCAGAGGAGATTTACAAGCGGCCAGGAGATGTTGCGAGCGGCGGTTGCGGTTGGCGGGCGGCGCGCAATGGCGGCAGCGGGCCTCGCATGCTGCGGTCGCGCACCATCACTCTAATGAACAGACCGTACCGCACAATAACTTTACTATATATACTATACATACTATACATACTATACTACCACATTGTAATGTATGCTATATCATACAAATACATGTAACGACTTCGTACAAGTCAATTCTACATTTTATGTGATACGGGTATATAAATAGGTACCTACACAGAAAAGAGCTTTTCTATTCTATGGCACACAAGCTTACGGCCTACCTGATGGTAAGCAGTCACCGTAGTCACGCTCTAGCAATACCAGAGATACCAGTAACGAGTTCTCTTTTGTAGCTCACGGTGTGATTAATCACTGTACTTAAGCTTAGAAAAACTCATTGGTACAGGCAGGATTTGAACCTGAACCCATTAGATGACAGGCCGTTGCTGTGGTTGACCACAAAGCCACCACGGCTCCATTAGTCAATCTTCATAATATAAATACAATATATCCCCAATGTATTAGTTAATCAGATTGAAGGTGATCATATTATTATGAAGCTCAGTTACCCTTCCGTGCAATAACTCCATATAACGACGTAGTATATCTTATCCCCACATAGAGTGCGAGTTAATTCCTTCGCGGGTCCTCGATCACAGTGCTTTATGCTCGTGGTGCTCGGAGGGTAGTCACGAGAGGTGCCGACTACATCACGCGCACCTGACTAATGCCCTCGACATCTACAAACGATATCAAGCCCTATCTATGAAACAATAGAATATAATCAAGCCTGCCAGTGCTGAAGTGTGAGAAACATCAAAGCCAGAAGTAATGGGAGCTCCTTTACAATGACACAGCTGGCGAGTAAGGGAGGCTGTTCACTCAAGATGCGACGCAGGATCTAATTAAGGCGGATACAGGAGTAAAGAGTGAAGCCTCTTCGGTCAACCAACCTGCTTTGGTAAATATCAAACCTTTGCAAATAGCACTCCGACTTATTAAATATCACAGACAATCATGAGTACCTAAAACACATAACAGTAATGAGATACACGGTGTAATGACCATGATGTTACTGACACGTAAACATAATCTCTTTTTTAATGCTACGAAGGCTTAGCTTTTTCTTGATGGCTGTATCATGAGGTATTACTAACGCGTTGCCAACCTTATCATTTCCAAGGCGTTAGCAGGTTATCTGCTAAAAAAAAAGTGTGATGTTCAAGTCCATGAGCGATTCCCTGTTCTGTAGTCTGCCGGCTCCTTAAAGTGATATACGCAGTGTCAGCCGCACTGCCTGCTGATTTACAGGGCTTTGTGCGCGAGCGGGCATGAGGCATGACGCATGACGCATGAGGCGGCGCGGAGTTAATAGATATTGGAAACACAAGCACTAAGCACTCGCCGGTAAACTGGCCGCGGTTACCTGCAACAATGATCGGCGTAGATTAATAACCCGCACTGAAGCCGGCTCATATTACAGTGAAGTCGGAGATATTATTGTTAATGCGAAGGTTAGTATAAATGACAACCAAGTCTGTGTTTCAACGACTCTTTGGCGTGGCAAAACCTCCAATTTGAGTCAGTTCAGAACCTTAGATCAAATAAGAAAGTAGAAGGAACTTGGCGCTCAACAAGTAACGCCGGTTAAAACGCCTTACAGTGTACAGATACACCTATAACTAGTACAAAGAAGTTACGCCTTGCTTACGCACTACATGTTCAGAATACCTGCGTCATTTCGTTGGTCGCAAAGATCCATCCATCGACCTTTTTTATTAGATCTGAGCAACGATCGATATACGATATACTATACAATTTTGATGGTTTTATGGCTTGGGTACAAGTCTTTGTAGAATCGTCCACAAGCCGAGCTAATTTTTATTGGCGGTATATTATGTAAGTGTTGACGAATGTAGAATTTGACAATGGAGGACTGGACTAAAACCAAATATTATGACGGATGTTGTGGCTACCCTACACCCCACATAGATTACTGCGGAGGCTAAGATAATATCCTAGTGCAGGTGAGGGCGGCGGGGTCACGTGGTCTACCACCACACATTCCTCCGCACTCCGCTCTCTCCACACTAGATATTTGCTACAATTGCCCTGGCCTTAAGATGTTGCTACAATCTTCACTTTATATCCACGAATTAAGAGACCTCGATAAAAGTCTGCATTCATTATTATTGCTGTCTCATTATAATAAAGGCACGGTATCTCTAAAACTTTATAAGCCTAATTAAGTGGGTTTTGGAACACTTTGGTGGAAAGCTATAAAAAAAACTTGTCTTGGTTTCCGTCCAGCCACGTATTTTATGTTCTAGGCCTAGTGGATTAACCAGTGCCTTGAGCATGTTAGCGATGACACCTGGACGATGATAATAATGCTGGGTAATGAAGGGATGGTATGTATTCCTCTCAATGTTGCCCTACAATAAAATATAGATATTCAGTATTAGGCAGGGTCGTTAACGCTCCTCATTTCCATATAGTTAGTAAATGAATGCAGTGACGTGCGTGGAGCTGTCAGCCGCACTGTCCGCGCACATAAAGGTGTCACAAACGTTACGGCCGCAGCGAGCGGCATATTATGCGCCCCGCGGCGAGCCGGCGCATGCGCCTGCATACAAACACACACTAGTACACACTTGGACAGTAACACAACATGGTCACGCATGACGTCAGAAAATGAGATGTCGGATTTGTTATTATGATGAAAGGTGGGAAGTCCAGGCTAACACCGAGTGACAAAACTCTACATGTCGAACAGCACATTTCACTATCACAATACGAAAAGACGAGCTACACGTCTTGGATACCATTAGTGCGGTATTTAATTAGTGGAGTGGAATCTTGGAAGTTAAATCACCCGTAAATAGGCATACCGTTTGCTTCGTGGTAGTAGGGTACAAAAATATTGTTTTTCTATTTAAATAATTATTATACAATTAAACAAATATTTTCGGAATCAAAAACTAGATACAGTCTTGATTTCCTTTCCTGCATGTACTGCCTATACCTTGTTTAGTTATTACTCTGACCGCAGTAATAACTAATACACAATGACTAGCCGTCACTGACGCGAGCGCAGATCTGCCGCTGGCGCTAGAAAAACTACAAAATTAAAGTGGTAAATGTAGTTTGCCTACTGTTCATATTTTTCTATGTCCAAGCAAAGTTTGAGAGAGCTGCAATCGTTTTCTGGGAAGCTCATGTCGGGAACGTTTGGGGTGAATGGCCGCGGTAAACGCTCACCCGCGCTGAGACACGCTAATCTGCGCTAATCTCACATCAGATCGCTAACTCACCCATTTCAAAGAGCCACACTACTTATCTATCTTTACACGATAGTCGATAGCGATTAGATTACAACTGGTCATCGGCTGCACCGAGGGTCAATGACATTCAAGAGTGTTGGGAACACCTGGCTAGCACGAGCACAGAACACAAATGTTAGATATGGAACAAGATAGGAGAATAGAGGACTGAAGAGCCACATCAACAGTATGACATACAATTTTATCGACAAGGACCGTCATAAAAGAGTTTTACCGTAAAGGAGGTTGCGCTAGCATGTATCTTCTGTAGTACAACCATACCGGCCATATAGTACAACCATACAACCACTAGGACTAGCACAATGAATGGAATATTATGTATCGTACTTTTATACTTATTTGCAAGAGTACCTACCTAATTCAATGTGACACGGGAGTGCTGAGAATGGGAGTAGTCACTGTGGATAGCAATGCTGATTCAATGTGACACGGGAGTGCTGAGAATGGGAGTAGTCACTGTGGATAGCAATGCTGATTCTCTTTATAAAGCTATGCTGCATTCGAAACGTTTTTAGGATTCCGTACCTTAAAAGGAAATAAGGAACCCTTATAAGATCGCTTTGTTGTTTGTAGTAATTTTTTTTTAAATACGAAATTATTAAAAAATATTCCTGAATCGCGCTCTTGAGATTCACCGACGAATGACCTCATTTGAAGTTCGCCTGCTTTTGACCTAACCTACAAGTGTACGGAACCCTCGGTGCGCGAGTCTGACTCGCACTTGGCGGTTTTTTTTATTCTTCCGTTTATTCATATGGGCGAACATTATCAACAAAAAGTGACGTCCAGTATTAGCAACGAGGCTTTGCCACCAAATACCATACACACAAATTACCATACAAACCATAAAATATACAAAAAGGGCTTAAATTTCCAAAGGGCCTTTGACCTTGGGCCACAATACAAGTTTACATACATACATAATAATGACCATCTCCAAATTAAACTTTGACAGCTCTAGCCATACTCGTCAGCTATCCCCATCGTTTGTATGTAGTATGAAAGAGACAGCAACTGAAATATTTAGATTAGACAATTTATGCAGAATCGATACCAATATACAGGCTGTATCACGTGGACTCGCTCCATTATGTCGTAGCGTAGGACATAACAAATTAATATTTTTATTACAAATTGGTTTTATTCGTTGCACTGAGGTGTCCAATTTTTATATGATTGAACACTGTCACTGGACAAGGAATAATAATAGTATAATAAGTGGACATGCTACGGTAACCGCTTACCGGATAAAAAAAAAACTTTTTCTTTTGGACAAACATTTTATGTGTCAAAATAAACAACAAATTATAGTTGTATCTAACAATAGCTGGAGAATATTATGGAGGAAGAGCCAGCACTGGAATCATGTAGCTTATTAAGTCACACGCACTATCATAATATGTCCTCACAAGGCGTGCTAAACTGGGTAGTACTAGTACAAGATATGTAACGGACACCCTGTATATATATATAACATGATACCCAGAAATGACTGTATACATTACACTGTTCCTAGGATGGCTCATGGCACGCGCTTGCACAATGGTCCGCGGCCGGTCGGCATGCCGCGATGCCGCGCACAGAACAGAATGAATTCTCGAATTAATTTGTAATGGACTCGGCTCGGGTTATCTGTCGCTAAAAGGGTCGCCCGTTAAAGCTTCTATAAAGGTTATATGGCAGCCGCTTATTCGCTATGTTTACGACTTTAATACGTACTCAGCGGAGATGCGTCACTGTGTGCTGCGGAGATAGGCTCGTAATCTGAAGAGAGTGCTGCGGCGAACTATTCATATTGAAACATTACGTGCACATATGTAATATATTGTTATTTATGTTATTTTTATAGCACTAAGGTGGCCAACAAGCATTCGGCCGGCCTGATGGTGAGTGGTCACTGTCTATGGACGCTACGTTATAAATATTATGTATTTACTAACACCGAGCATCACACCACACTGTGTGCAACCATTTATATAAGGGCAAGTAGTAGCATGCCTAATAATTTGAATAGCGATGTATTGAACATCAAATAATAATGTCCCTCCAGACAAGGTCCAGTTGTCGATCGTTGTTGGAGACAACTGTAATACTTTACTATATTAAACTGTTCAGCCCACATTGAACATTTGAAGTGGTTGTGCTGCAGTTGGTAACGTGGTGTCGGATCGCATCGCCGCCATTTCGCTAAAATACGAGTCAATTAAACAGTCGGCCGGTGACCGGCGGAGGCTGCAGGCTGCAGGCTCCCACGGCGCGCGGACAATACAATAATACACCGCGTTGGGACCGCGTTATACAAGGCAGCGATAAAACGCATTTGGTCGCAACATATTCGAACGTAATTTATTTTTGTTGTACTGATTTGGTATCAAGCGATGAGCCTGCAGGCTGCAACACTAGGAACGGTCATATCATGCGATGTTCAAATGCAGCTCACTTACACACATACTTACATCTCGCTTAGTACCTTTCGGGTAGAAATAAGGTATATATATAGCGCTTTATCATACTTGACTTGCCATGCCTGCTAGCTTTTTGTACTTTGATTACTTTAGCGATTTGATCTAGACTGTTTGTCAGCTTGGCCCTACATGGCTCCTTCTTTCACGCACATACGTATGTATGTGTGTATATACATACATATCTTTTAAGACAGTCTTTTCATCACTCGTTTGTTTCAAGATGTGCAGTTTGACAATACAAAACAGATTTAGCATACAATATACACCTGAAACATATCTAAAGATGAGGAAGTAGATAATCAAAACAAATTGATTAATTTAAAATTATTTCAAGAATGAGACGTGACAGACCAACATCGACATGGATTCATCGCACGTGACTACTTCAATATTCCTTACTGTGTTGTTGTTATCGTCTCATCCGATGGGTACCTTAAGCCCACGCTGCACCGTAATGTTACCTTAATTGTCACGCAAATTGCTTCAAAACGAGGTTATGTTCGCGTGCAGCTGCGAGAGGTGGCGATAGTGTGATGTTTTGGTAATGTGATGGCCTGTATACCACCTTACCCGCCACCCGCCACACCACACTACACTGCTGGCCGCAAGTGCCAGATATTGATGGTTACCTCAATGATTGCAATTAAATATCGCTACTCTGATGTAGTATTGTGTTTCGGCTGTGAATAAAGTTATCTAAACTGCTCGAAGTTATGCTGTGCTGGAAGAAGATCATATCCTGATAGCATAGTAAGTTTGGCAATGCGTCTATGGGCTACGGTGAGCTCTTACTATGGCTTACTTGCCTCCATTATAATATTTTATAAATATGTCCCTAATTATCATAGAGTGATTTAATACAAATGTAGTATCCATTTGCAGAATGCTACGCAATTAATTAGCTAGTCTGACAAAATAATGTTTACTGTACGAAGCTTCAGAGCTATTAATATTTTCATCACGCGGGTCGAGTGTAGTCATTACTCATTCATTGGTACACATCTACCGGGCCCTCATTACATATATGATATCTGTTAATTGACATCCTGTCTGTGTTTAATGCCTTCTCCAGTAGATATTAATTATTGTGTGGAGCGCTCCGCAGGCCGCGGCGCGACTGGTTTACAATCACACACGTAATTGCGGATTCGACGAGCTCCCAAAACCGATGGGGGGCCGCCTACAGTATTAATCTCTTGAAGTAATCAAGCTATGACATGCGAGAGGATGTGCCTAGCCTTGTTCAACGCCGGTTCAAACAATACTTAGGGCTCGATGGAATCTAATGTTCTTCATTATATGCCTGACTGGGGACGTCAGTGTCGTAAAAATAATACTTCTCTTATATCGTGTTGTGTCCCTGCGGTGAGTAAGGATTCCTGCTTCCAGAGGAGGTGCTGTTCTAGCCGAAGTCCCTATTTGATTCGTCCCTAATACAGGTAACACAGGTATTCCACACGGCTGACACGGCCATAAGCCAAGATAGCCGAGAAGGAGGGCCGTGTTGTTACCATTTTTGTATATAATAAAGCGAATCAACAAATTAGAATTTTAGGTATTACCAAAGTTGTTTAAGAAAACATTTAAAGTTCTTAAGGTAGTAAAATTTATAGGATGCTACACTTCCGAGCAATAAAATGATACTCGACCGATAAACTTCATACATTATGGAACATGCTACCATTTGCCCTGTGGGACAGTTTTTATGGGCTGCACTTGAAAAATGGTGGTATTAATTCAAAGAGTGACGTTAATTACGAGGAAAAGACTCGGCGTCGCGGATGAGCAGCGCGGCGCGGTGATGAGGACGCGGACGGCGGGATGAAGGCGTCTGTCACAAGAGATTGATGCACCGCGCGGCGCGGCGCGGCCAGTTGGCGAGAATGTGGCCGCAATATATTGAAAACTAACACCATATGCGGCGCACATTCCACAACTACATCGCTCGGGAATTGGTTGGACTTCCACCGTGTGCACCGGCTCGTAGTTAGACTGTACCGCCACTTCACAGAAGATCGCAGACAAATAACACCACTCTGATGTAATGCTGTGTTTCTGCGGTGAGGGCACCCGAGCTCCTCGAAGACACGTAGCCGCTTACCATCGCTTACCATCAGCAGTAGGGAGGCTTGCCACCACAGTAGTAAAAAAAAAAGTTTAGCGTCTGATCAATTATAAATGAATATAGTGAATATATTGCATATCAAAGATATTCTAATGAAGCTTAGCAACAACATGTATGTAATAAAAAATATACCTACAAGTCGGAGCTGGCTCGCTCCTCACAAGACTGGCTCAAGTGGCGGTCCACGTAACGTCTCTCTGCCCGCGTGATCTTAAATTACTCTCGTAAAAGCTGTCACAGTCACAGACATTACTAATGGCCGCAAATTTCCAGAAACTCCTAAGTATTTCCGTGCGAGAAGTAGATCTGAATCAGATACGATGAAGTGATTAAATGAGCAAACGCAACATTCCTATACATAAAATACAAATTAAACAGTTTGATCACTTTAAATGGGCGTCGATTTAATTTTATTATTTAGCCAAATTAAGTTATTGTTATTATTATTAGTGCGCATGTTCTATAGAGTGGTGTGAGTGAAGTCTATCCTCTGCCCAACGCTAGCTAGGCTTCATTTATAAACCTTAATGGTTTCCTGTTCGGTATTTAAGTCGGGAATACGAGTAGATAGAGATATTCCAGAAGCCCTCAGCCCTAAGGCGGCCTGGGCGCTGGGAGGCTGTGGCCCACGTGACTCCTCTCGCACTACTGGCTGATGCTACCAACGAATACAGATCATTACTTACACTTAATATCTCAAGCATTGAAAGCCAGATAATATAATGGCGGGTCGTGTTCGTTTTGTAGCGCGGCCACCGTCCCACCACAACAGTCGAAATGGATCGCCGGCGTGTATCCGACGCTAATGGACTATTTAGGAACATTGAATGTGAGTGAATGACAGTGCCCTTGTCAAACGTCAATTGAATATTGGATCGGACAGCCGCGGTATCTGATTGTTTTGGTCCGAGTCAGTATCGATTACGGGCCGGCCGCCGGACGCCGCGCCGGACAGGCAGACCGCCGCGTCCGATCCGAGCGGCAGATATCAGAACAACTCGCATTGTTACTATTAGTACAAAGCAACACTGAAAGGATTCGTGAAGTGTTGCTACTACATGATAGGTACCTACCTACGTGCTCGGATGAGATCTGGTAGCTTCGACCTTTTAACAGAGATCGGACGAGATAGTTCCACATTTATTATTATGATCCATACATAGTAGTGTGTCGATGAGTATTGCAGTCCGCAGTAGTAATAATACATACTTGTTGCTAAGATGACCTGTGAAAGAGAAAATAAGAGGCTTCACTACCTTGTTTCGTATTTGAACAGTTCGTAAGCTTGTCCATGACTTGTGCTCTACTCGATCATGAAGCTTCTGAGGAAGTTATATCAGCAGAGCTCCCGATTATAAGATACAACAATATGTAGCTTTGAGCAAAGATTAAAGAATGAGTTCTTCCTGAATTCATACTAAGCTACATCTATGATACAAAGAAGTAAAACTATTTGTGTGCTTGTAACTAGAGGGCGGACCATCTGAAACACTTAAAAATACTACCTATACCTGAGTATATGCTAAATTTTATTCCAATAAATGGTATCGATATTACAAAGAGGAAGTCACTGGTCGGTAGCAAAGAGGTAATAATACAGTGTAAATATTAAGTTGGTTTAATTAACGAATCCGGGATCCAGCCGAGGAGGCACTCAGCTGTGCGTAAATGAGTGTGACAGGCGGCGCCCACAGTGCCCACAGGTACTACAGCTACTACAGCTGGAGCTGCGGTCGTGTGGGCTCGATCAGCGCTCAGCGCTCAGCATCGTGACCGTCTGACCGACGCGAAGGAAGGCCGTCCTCCACTACGGACATATAATTACAGTTTCGCAACTGGAACAGCCGCGGTAATAACATTACCGTAGTACTGCCTTTGTTCCGAGTATAATTGCCGCGGCCAATTTAATTTACAGATCAGCCTCAACTTTGTGCAATCTCAATCGAGAGGTAACTGGGGCCGGCAGTGGGAGATGCGAGCCAATCGTTGACCTGCTTTGTTCACAATCAACTCGACGTGCAACTTTCCTAATAACTATTATTTTATACATAACGATGGCGGCAAACCAGCTTACAGCGCGTCGGATAGTAAGCAGTATCCAAGTTATTGTTAAAAAACACTCATAGAGCTAGCTCTGAAAGCGTTACTCACTGCTCACTGCAGTAACACAACACAATACTGCACTTTATTACAGTACTATCAGTAGTACTATTTGACAGCGATCTTCTGAGGGGTGTGCTTACTTATACCAGTATTTTTAATCCCTTTCCAATTATTACATTAAGGAACAAATACTAAACTAAATCAACATAAACATATATAGGTTTGAGAGGTCGCCTGCAATGGGACGGCATAGACTTGTTTGAGAGGTCGCCTGCAATGGGACGGCATAGACTTGTTTGAGAGGTCGCCTGCAATGGGACGGCATAGACGTGTTTGAGAGGTCGCCTGCAATGGGACGGCATAGACTTGTTTGAGAGGTCGCCTGCAATGGGACGGCATAGACTTGTTTGAGAGGTCGCCTGCAATGGGACGGCATAGACTTGTTTGAGAGGTCGCCTGCAATGGGACGGCATAGACTTGTTTGAGAGGTCGCCTGCAATGGGACGGCATAGACTTGTTTGAGAGGTCGCCTGCAATGGGACGGCATAGACTTGTTTGAGAGGTCGCCTGCAATGGGACGGCATAGACTTGTTTGAGAGGTCGCCTGCAATGGGACGGCATAGACTTGTTTGAGAGGTCGCCTGCAATGGGACGGCATAGACTTGTTTGAGAGGTCGCCTGCAATGGGACGGCATAGACTTGTTTGAGAGGTCGCCTGCAATGGGACGGCATAGACTTGTTTGAGAGGTCGCCTGCAATGGGACGGCATAGACTTGTTTGAGAGGTCGCCTGCAATGGGACGGCATAGACTTGTTTGAGAGGTCGCCTGCAATGGGACGGCATAGACTTGTTTGAGAGGTCGCCTGCAATGGGACGGCATAGACTTGTTTGAGAGGTCGCCTGCAATGGGACGTCATAGACTTGTTTGAGAGGTCGCCTGCAATGGGACGGCATAGACTTGTTTGAGAGGTCGCCTGCAATGGGACGGCATAGACTTGTTTGAGAGGTCGCCTGCAATGGGACGGCATAGACTTGTTTACTAGCCAAATATTGTGTGAGCTATGAAGTCAGTCTCGGTAAATTTTATTGGTCTTTGTTCTCAGATAAACGTTGTTCTAACCCAAAATTAGGACATGATCGAAGCAACAATAAACAACCCAGCGGCTCATTAGTAGAATGCGACACCAGTGCTGTGGTAACGGATGCGCGGGACAGTGTTACATTGTGTCTGGTTTCAAGTTGCACAACATCCAATAATATATTAAATTGGAATCTATTAATGGACTATTTGGTCTTTTGTTACTGTACATGTTTTATTGTAGTTTATGACTTACAGCTCGCTGATAAATCTTACTGGAACATACGGCACGGAAACGACTTTAAAAGCCTTTCAAACTTAAAATGTTCTCGTGTAAAATCAAGTGAACTTCAATGGACCTTAATCTATATCCATTCGATATAACCTTTTATAGAGCAACAAGATGCGAGAGCCGAGAGCTGGAGCTTAGTTTATATTGACAGGAGCGTATACAGTGTAGGGGCTCAGTGGCACAATGACTTATACTGCGCTCAGCCTCGTCTAGCTGACTATAGCTCAGTGATTCTATGATACGAAGCCCAGCCATGATATATTGTATCGATATTCCAATAAAATAATGGACTAATATATTGATTTTATTAGCATTTTAAATAAATGACTAATTAAGGTTACATTTTAAATATATGAGCCATTAAACTACATAGTTTTAATTATTTTTATGTGATTTTCCGTTGTAATGAATTAATCTTTCTCCGGGAGAATGTGAGTAGAACACGTCAGACAAACATGCCGGGTACATCTACACTAATCTACATCTACAATTACATCTACTTATACACTAATCTACACTATCTACACTTCTACACTAATATTATAAAGAGGAAAGATTTGTATTTTTGTGGGTTTGTATGGGTTTCTTTGTATTGAATAGGCTCCGAAACTACTGAACCGATTTCAAAAATTCTTTCACCGTTAGAAAGCTACATTATCACTGAGTAACATAGGCTATATATTATACTAGCTGTCCACCCCGGCTCCGCACGGGTGGACAAAATATTTGATAAATGTGTATGCTTCACACGGGTAGACATTCTACCCGTGCGAAGTCGGGGCGGACCGCTAGTTATATAGATATTTACAACAATTTAACTGAGCCTTCACCGTCATTGGGAACTTTGATGTGGACTAGAGATGTGGCAATAATATGGCAGTTTAGCACTCATCATTATGATGAAATGACCATATAAATAAATAGTTTTAATTACTAAATGTAACAGTAGTAAGCAACATATTAATCTAGTTATTTATTTGACAATCCAGTATTGGCTTCAAACCAATGTCAATGCTCGGTCAGTACCTACCATATACATTGTAATATGATATAACATTCTCATCAGCAAGTGAGCTCGTTAATCCTAATTATATATTTAAATGGTATCTATATCACCAGCAACAGGCAGCCGCCACAATATTTGTCCGTGTGTCTGTAATCAATTCGTTACCAATCTAATCAACCAGTGCTTCACCATTATACTTTACCATTTGAGATGACAGAATAATATGTCTAATTAAATATATACGCAGAGTAGCGACATCGATGCCAGAGCTACATGAGTTCATAAAAACGAGACAACTCGGCCGTACATCAAGTATTGTGACACCACGGAGGTTGTCAGTCACGGAGGATTAGAATGGACACAGCCGTAAGCCATCGGATTATATATTCAATTTTGCAGCTTGACAATATATGCGACACATACATTTGTGCAGTAAATTCAATAATAATTTAAAAGGAAATATATAATTAATAATCCGGCCGACTGTTTCTTCGTTAAAAACTCTGTTCAAGACCGGATCCTGAGTCCGGTTCTAGCAAGTGATACAGGCTCGAGTCGAGCGCGGTGTTCGCAACACACTGAATAACAGCCGAAATATTACACTAAGATAAGATAACAGCCTATCTAAGGCGTTCACGTAAATGTGAGCTTCTTTACAAAATGCTAAAGCCTCGGCACCAGCTCAAGCCTCTTGAACCGAGCAGAGCAAATGCAAATGATGGGCGCATGCCTTAGCGTATCTTTTATCATGGAGACTGCCTTGCTCGCTAAAATTAATTAAATAGCCCGTTGACGGACAGGCTGGGGCTAGGCTCGACCGATGTTATCTAGTTACATCACATCACTGTCTTAATAAGATCTAAATAGATAAAAAAAATCAATGTGATTCAATCGTTTGTCACTCCACAGCCCTCGCAGCGATTCATCGTATTTAGACACGTTGGTGTGTGAAAAGAAAATACCAGTCGGCCATATTTGATTGTGGCTGCATGCTAAACCAAAAGTATTTGATGCAAAAAAAAACATGTATCGAACCCGACATTTAATTATTGTTAGATTTATTACCTATTCGTAGTATCGAAATAAATTTAAAATTTATTTCTAATGAGACATTAGGAGTAATTAAAAGGACGTCATGCAGAGTCACAACTGGCCAGTGACCAGTAATACCACACCACAGATACATGTAATAATACCACACCACAGATACATGTAATACCACACCACAGATACATGTAATACCACACTACATATAATAGTGGCGTGACACCCGGGCATCCACGGCTTGCAGGCAACATGGCGATGGGTGCTAAATATGATCAGCCGACAGACGCGATCATTAACTAACATGCGGACAAACGAACCTATTGAACTATGAGATATGGCATTCAATTAATTAACCGTTGATAGACAAGAGGAATCCGTTTTACTACCCTACCTGCCTACCGTGGGAGAATTGTATGGAACAAGTTGAGTGGCGATATTTACAAATCTTTTGTTTCATACAACCCCTAAGGGGTGAATGTTTTTGGAGGTTAGATGTTTGTGTGCGTGGGTTCATTAAAAACTAGAGGTGGCACACAAGCCTACGGCCCTGATGGTAAGCAGTCACCGTAGCCTATAGCCGCTAGCAATACCAGGGATATCACTAACGAGTTACTAGACCATGTTGTTACTACTAGCCCAGCGTATCCTCGTGGAGCACTGGCAACCTTACTTACCGCAGAAACACAACACTACATCAAAGTAGTGTTATTTGATTGCGGTCAGGCGGTCAAGCAGTTCCAACATTAATGGCATAACCCACGGGAGATCCCAATTCGCCCTACCTCTCTTATAAATGAGTATTTATAGGTAGGGCGAATTGGCGAAATCTTATAGATTATAATTCTCTTCTTCAAGAGATAAATTCACTGTTTTTTTTCTGGATGAAAAGTACCTACGGGTTGTTCTGTACCCGTGACATCGTGTATGTAAAATTTAATGATGATCCTTTAAAAGGGTTAAGGTGTGAAAGTCAAACGAATAAATAGCCAAGTCACATTTTGCCTTAAAAATATGATTTAGGACAAAAACTACCCCATCGATGTACCGGGGCAATCAATAAAACTCACACAACCCTAAGCAGCCCGGAGACCATAGCATAGCAGTTAGTTAGTATTGCGTGGTCGGCTCGGGAGTGTAGGGTCGGGACTCACCGGCGGAGTATTTCCGCTCGACGACGATCAATTCTAGTTTCCGAGAACATCTCGACCGGCCGCGGCTATCCTGCGATGTCTGCGATACACCGCGCCGGTACATTCGCACCATCCGGCTACCAAGGATTTTTATTAATTGGAAATAAATTAAGTTGGAAACCTATTTCTAGACCAAGTCTTTCTATCCTAAAACCATAATGAGACATAGACTAAAAAAGAGTTGCTTCCCGCTGGCTGTCTATCTGTCCCTTTGTATGCTTAGATCTTTAAAACTACGCAACGGATTTTAATGCGGATTTTTTTTAATAGATAGAGTCAATCTAAGAGGTAGGTTTTTATGAATAATAAATTTGTGTTTTGTTGGTGGAGGTGCGAAGCTGGGGCGGGTCGCTAGTCCATGAAATAAACAGTGATCCACGTGATTTAAAGACATTGTTTCTTTTACCACGCTTATGGAATCGTTTGATGCAATTGCAATACGAGAGCCTTCATTGCGCTAAAATATTTAACGAGTGTCCGTGAAATTCCTCTCACTGCGATAGTTCCCACGCCGTCTAATGAAGACCGCTGCCGAATGTTTATAAGTTAATCACATTGTGACGGCTGGACTGGATACGTGCAAGTTATTAGTGACGCCTGATTGGGAGTGCGACAATGGGCATTCCTCCGAGCTTACGTATCTAATTGTTGAGGGGATTAGCGTCAATCTGTTTTTGTTGCGCGGACTATACTGTACCCCACGAGGCTCGCAGCTCGCAGACCACACGAACCGGGCTGTAGCGCACCAGAGTAACGCGGGGTAATCCTTTTAGCGTGGGCTTTAAAAGTGCGCTAATTGCACGACGCGACCGAGATTAACCGTAGCCGAGACACACGAGTCACTGACACTAGTCACATACATACGTACATATATACACGGGTTGTATATACGACGGGTCTCGAAGATATATAGTCAATTTATTAGACTACGCTCATCCTCTACATTAATACTGTAAACTAATGCGACTAGCTCACCAACTCATAGCTGTAGAGGGGAATAGCCCAATATACAGCGTTTTATTAATTTTCGTACAGAAGGACATAAAACACATAGTGTTACCGACTACAATATACCAAAACAGTTTGAATTTTGATATGAAAGAGCGATGTTTGCTGACACCATAATATTCAATGGTTACAGACAAAGACAGCGTCAAACAGCGTCAACTCTAATACTCTAATATAGCCACGTGTGCTAGATCTGGTACGGTAAAGTTTAATGTTCCATGTCCCACAACACAGGGATTTGACTCATCAACCTGTGTAACAGTGAACAAATAGTTCTAAACACTAGGATCCGTTGTGACCTGGGCCCGGCGCGGGCGCAGGCGGGAGGCAGCGAGGGGAAGGCACGAAGGCCGCGATCCCAATTATAGATAGCGCCAGTACAGCCCGGCTCGGTACAGACGACCGGACAATAAATGCTCTGCTGTGCATAAATGTTGGGTGAGATCACTTCCAAGGAGTATTAACATCTATATTGGTGTAGGGTCAAAATATATGTCTATAGTCTAGCCTTCTAACTTTCTTCCTTTCTTAGCCTAACCGTTCAGATATCGTCTCATATATTTTCATTGTGAGCTGTCATTGAGATGGAGATATTGGCTTTTGAATATAGGGAGTTTAGGGAGACACTTTTGCATTGTTAGTGTTATGTTTCTGGTCAATAATGTTCTGGAGTCTAACCATTTTGCTGCCGATAGTACCTACAAGCTGAATGTATCTCCGCGCGCCCCGCGGAGAGCACCACAAACAAAGCTCGCTAAATGCCTGCAATCGCTGCCGAGAGCCTCGACCAGCGCCGCCACTAGCTCTAGCTCGCTAACAAAAGACTTCAACGAGCGCTCGAGCGCCCACAGACGAGTATACACTACCATTACTATCATTATTATAATATTATATTATTATAATATTATATTAATACAAACTCAAGATAAATGTAGATGAGTGAGAGAACTATTGTGAACTTAAATAGTTCCTATGTAAGGAGGTACGGAGCATGATATTTTATTTTTATTTTAATAGCAATTAGATGGAATTCGTATACTTTTTTGTTAATTAGCATAACATAAAAAAAGCAATCGCCCGCAATATATTCTTGTCTCTGTAGCTGTTTCAAATGAAATGTGTGACGTCATCGGTAAATTAAATTGAACGACGTTTTATTTATAATAAATAAACTTTAATGACATCCTCGTGTTTTTGTAAAAGAAATAAAAAGATAAGAGCCACCGCGGCCCGCGGAGCCACAAAAAAGCTAATAAAATTAGTGTGAACAAACGTGTCGGCGGAGGCAGCGATTAGTCGCAGCGACACGACACGACGGCGTGACGGACACGCCGTGTCACGCTCCGCCGCCGCGACGACGTGACGACTGCACGCTCCTCGTGTTAGACCTCACACAACACAACACGACACGAAAAACTTCTAGTCAATTATATGGGGCTATGAGGCTGTGAGGGGCGAGACGGACCTCCGCTACCTGGAGCCCGCGGAGGTTCTTTTACAGCACCCGATGGCCCTGGATACTGCAGGGAGACACACTCACTGTGCTATATATATATAATACAATATACAGGACACCCCAAACATATTTTTACTATTGGTAGGCAGTCATCTAGTATCGTAGTCATTAAATCGTATTGATTGTGTTCACGATCAGATGTCAACCATTCATATTTGATCTAGGACCATTTGGAATAGTTTCTCCAGCTACAGATATTTTATTTCACGATAGTTCGCCGCAATAGGGATGGATCCACACACATACACACTGAAAAATTGGTGTATAACGATATAACTCGCACAGTACGACTGGGCGTGCCGTCGTGAAGTGAATGATGTGGACATGAATCTAGAGATATGTATTACACAACCTATTGAACTAAGCTGATCGATAAATGATAGTCATCTGAGCATCGATGGCATCAGCCTAACACCACACAATCCACTCGGGACTACAGTTAGTCCCATTGAGTGATTTGTTCGCGTGGGCGCGGCCGCCCTGTCCTAATTAACTTTCCTATCAACTCTATAAGTGCTTAATTAAATTACCTTTTCATTTCAACTTATAATTTTTTGATTAAAATAGTCGCTCACTTCAGAAATGTGTGATGAAATTGTATTTTTAATCTAATATCCCAGTATTTCAATCATAATCGAAATGAGATGTTGAAAAGTAAAAACTATCTCATCAATGTGAGAACATTATGTATGATGCGCCCACGCAGCGGTAGTCGCATACGATGCACCGCGTGGTGATAGTCGTGATAGCCAGCCAGCCAGCCAGCCAGCCAGCCAGCCAGCCAGCCAGCCAGCCAGCCAGTCAACCAGCCGTCAATCATTTCACAACACTACTCTTAAAACACCAGCTTGAGGACAATTTGCAGTTGTCGTGCGACGGGCGCAGATATGATCGATGCGTCCAGTGCTGGGCGTGGGAACGTTGCCCAACACCTCCGGCCACCATTATGCCACATTTGGTGAACCTATCCTGCTCCGAAACATGATTTCGATTTCGTTTCCATTTAGAGCTCGAGCCCCGCGAGATCCGAATTGTAGATAAATTGTCTGTTGAACGAATAAATCAAAATGTTTAGATAAAGCACCAATGTTATCTGATTATTCCATTTCGTGTATGAAGATATATGGGATTCCTAACTGGCTTATTGTTTAACGTCGCAGTAAATTGCTCTTTTATAAAGTTACATAAGCCGTATTGATCGATTATAGCCTCACTCCTATAAATATAGGAGCCTCTAGAGGTAGCCGGATAATAAGCTCGGTACTGATACAGCCATTATAATTAATGTTGAGTTCGCTCATGACGAGTGGAGCGCGGCCCGCGGCAACCTAAGCGGCTAAGTAAATAACGATGTTTATCAGCGGAGTGTGAACTCGTTAACAACAGTGCGATATAATCGCGGGCGGAGCACCCTGGGGGATGCAGGTGCGAGCGCCGGGCACCCGCGGAGCCCTAAGGCTCTGCATAAATGGACCTCTACTGCGAAACATGCTACTTAACGACCCAGCACAAAGACATATCTCCACTGCTTCTTATGTCAGAGCACACGCTATCAAACGCCTGCGCCGCCCCGCCATGTATAGAGCGTAGAGCAAATGATCTACGTTCGGGCGTGGCGGTCCGGAGCAAAATATAGGATTTTATTAAGTCCATTAGAGTGCGTAATGAACGATGTCCCGCAGGCGGCGACACTTCATGAAGACATTGATCTCACTAATGAGACAATAACTGGCCGTGGGAAGCACACACACACACACACATACACATACACACACACACGCGAATGTAAGCCGTGCGGTTTTTATGTGGAACGTAAAAAATATGGCATAACATAACGACCGCCTGCGTGGAGGCTTCGTCAGACATGTTTTATGGAATATGCTATTGTGATATTACTCAAGCGTAAGAATAATGCGGCAGTCAATCCTATAACATAACTACAACCCTTATAACACAATATTTTTTAATGATCCCTATGGTTACAGGCAAAGTTTTGGTCCGATATAAAACTTATATCACATTATCTCTGAGCAACGTAGACTACACCTTATCAGGGTATGTTTTATCCTTTGTCTACGGGGAGGAAGTCATGAGCAAAAGATATTTGCGTCATTTTGAATTGTGTATAGTCGCCGTCTGAAGGTGTTATGACTGCGAGTACGTCCGTACATCGAACACAAAATATTGTTGGCTGTTTCGTCGGATACTAAGTGGTAAGCTTGTGTTGTGAGCGCGTACAAGCCCCAGACAATGATGTTGGTCTCTATCAAGTATATATTCGAGAGGTAGGGCAAAATGGGATATCCTGTGGGATTTCTCATTAAAATTGGAGCCGCACGACTGGGGACTGTACCTCCACCTTACAGAAGACTGCTAATGTTACACGAGGATACGCTGCGCTAGTAGTAATGCTCGCACAGTGAGTCCTCATCAACAATAGAGTTGAGAACTCGTAAGTGATACCCCTAGTATTGCTAGCGGCTATTGGCTACAGTGACTGCTTACCATCAGGTGGGTGGGTGCCACCATAGTGGATTAAAAAAGTATGTATAGAGGAGTCCACAACTCGTGCCCGTGTATTGTGAAAGGCTCTAGTTTAACGTAGATTCGTCGCTCGAATTAATCCGGTGTAATTTAGATCGGTCATAACAAAGGCTAATGATAGTTCCCTCGGCATCGGCTCACGAGCACGCCCACGCCCAGCGCTGGGGTGGCTAACTACTAACTCACGAGCTATATCTTGGACCGAGTATCGAGTGAGTCTTACTTCCGAGTCACGTAACATTACTCGTATACATATTCGATAACCGAAACACGCGGATATCTGAATTTATATCGGTGTTGATTTCACTGCCTAGATATTGAATGCTTCCAATTAAGGAGGCATATTCTTTACAAAATAAAGAACAGATGGATAGTTAGTTAATTTAGAATTATTTTTGATTACTTAAATATACCTTGACTTAAAATTATAAATAAAAACGTATGATTATTTAAATTAAAATATAATTAATCCTAACAAACCGTCAATGTATCGCATCATGCATGGGTTCGGATGTATCCGCAGCCCAGCCCTACCTCGTTGTCAACAAACTCCGCCGCCCACGCACTTGTTGAAGACGCACTTAATCTACGACTGAGAGGCTTTTTTAAGCTGTGTACCACTTTAGAGGTCAATTTATAAGACAGTTATGAAGTTGACAGGCGGTGTATACACTAAACACAATAATCTGTTTACACTTGACGACTGCATTGTGGAGGTGGAGTGGTGCGCGGTGTTTGTTCAACAAAGTTGCGTTCAACTTATTACATTGTACACGGAGTGAGGGAACTGATTCATCAAGTGTCTAATCAGAGTAGGTTTCACCAGACGATATTTTGCAAACAACTAACTCAGTCATGTATCGAGATCACATAGTGATTGAACACTGATATAAGTATAACAGTTTTCATAATTAGTGCGATTGTTAGTGGAATAAGAAGCCATGGAAGTACAAGGTCTAACTTTTTAGATAAAATTACCAAATTACTTAATGATGGAAAGGCAAAAAACAATGAAAACAAGGTAAATCAAGAGTGAAATGGCGCTCTAATCACTCTGCCTACCCCGTGTGGGATCTGGCGCTTTGATATGTATGTAATAATAACCTATCAAAAATAATAATTATAATACTAGCTCATAGCTATGTACAGATATATATGCCCCGGAGTCTGTAGAACTCGCAAGCGAGTCACAGTCACTCGTAGTAAGGATGCAAGAGTATTAGTTATGTAGCGGTCTGGCACACTTGGTGTATAATTTTCACAAATCATTGCGATGGTTGGCCCACATCACATGTCACGCAGTTGCGTCATCGCGTGAGAAATTGATATTTGTGATACCGCGTCCGCGATACACATCAGCTACACTGAATACGTCTAGACTTGAGTAATGGCTAACTTTTGGAGCGTCTGACCTTTGCTGCTCCGAGCTTAGTGCCTACATCTGAGTTATGTTCATAAGTACCTGTTGCTTATGTGCTATATGACCGGATATTAGCTGCAATATATCGCATCGGACTTAAGGATAAGTTGATTAGCTTCAATACTCCTCTGGAGGCTGGGCTAGGACCACATTCCATTCCAAGGCCACAGTCAAAACCTTTGATACTAGGTATATTGCTTCAGATTTTTATGCATCTTTAGATATGCGTACTATGTCGCAATCCGGTCAAGCCTCTCTTTAGTTTCAAGTCTAGTCCATTGATATTACAATGTTATCAAACAGCACCCCCTGCAGGTAGCACTGAGTACAAGAGTACAATAATTAATCTTATAATTAAATTAAATTCACTGGTAGTGTAATAGATAGGCAATGTTAGAGTAATGCAACAAATAGATGAACTACATACATACATTCAGTATTATACGTAACCACTGGTTGTAAATATAATTGTAATCAGAATTACAATATCTGGCTCGATGTATACAAAAACTATCAATTAAATGTGATAATAATTATGCCGGTACATTATTATAAATTAAATTAAATTATACCAATTTTCATTTAAATTATAATACGCCATCCTAACAAAACCGCCGAATTGAAAAAAATAATACTGATAACTAAGTTTCTTGAACTCCATTGTGGCAATAATAGTGAGCTATATCTAATTATATTTAACAAAGGGTTAACCACTGGGCTTCGTGTCGGAGGCCTGAACGCTATAATTGTGGCTAATCCGTGCCTACCAGACGGGCGTGACGCGGGGGAGCTGGGGGCGGGGGGAACGGGGAGCGGGGGGCGGAGGGCATCTATTAATTCGGGACGCCATTAACGCGCATGACTTGGCGCTACCGGGCTAGTGATGTGACACAACTTAGTGTCCTATGCATGATAATACAAATCCGGCTGTTAGGAGGAGAGACCTCGCTAACAAAGGTAAAGGCATAAAAAATATTATGATCTTTATCTGAGATCGTATCGGGTGATGGATAAGTCATTAGTTCCTATAACATTCTTGCTAGCTCATCTTAGTTACACCGGCGTTCCAAATACAAATAAAAATAGTTATTTCAATCATATAAAAACATTCAATTATTTGAATTGGTTATAACAACTTTACGCTGATTTTAAAAATTATAATTTTATTGTATTCATGTAAAAAAATCGATCGATATGCATTATCAAATTACTATTGAACAAGACTAGCCCAAGCGGGTTACCAGCACCTGAATAATAACCATTACGTGTCAATAAAATGTACAGGTACAAATAAAATGGTTCGAGTGATAATTTATGAAGTGGTGTGTCCCGGCCCTAGCGCCCGGGGCTCTCCGAGAATCTCCTCATTTAACGCTTTATCCCAATTTGATTCCACCATTACGTGCTCATCGAACACGCGCGTTGTACTCCTGAGCCGAGCAACAGTAGACTCTACGGCCCTCGTCTTAGAGCCGTGCCGCCCGCACCAGGTATCGATCAACAGCCTCAGGCACACTCACAGAGTTGTTACAGTAGTGGGGCCTCAAATTAAACGGTTAACATAATTTAACATACCCATTAGTTCTGGTGGAGAGAGCACGTACAGATAGAGATTTGGCAATAGTAGATATACAGCTGGATACCCTAACAGAAGATCGTACCTACTGACTGATGCCATACACCATTAGGTATCTAAGCTGATCTGTATAGGATAATAATATGTATCTGGAAGTACTGAATTGACCTAATATCTGTGAGTAAGATAGACCATATTTTTTCCTGATGTATATGTATATTAATTGATCGTAGAGCAAGATATAAATACAATAATCATCAATCAATTGAATAAAACATAACCAAATAAAAAAGTTAAAGAATAATTCCGAACAATTTCAATAACATTGATAAAATGTACATATAATATGCTTCTATTGCGTACAATATATATATATATAACATAGATTATATATAACATACTTCATTATTTGTTAAATATAAATGTAATTTTGAACAGCAATCATAGTATAAGTAAAGTGATCCATATGAACAACAGTTATGCGGTAAGCTATGGTTATGTATATAGCTGGGTGTAGCGGCTAGTCCCGCTGACCGTAGCCACTTGATTACAAATTATACCTGAGAACCTGCTCCTAGCCTCAACTCTCTACTAAATCATTTATGTATACATTATGTAGTTTCTAACCTACTCTTAATTAGCAATTCCTCTATTTTTAGGGTTCCGTACCATAAATAGAAAAAAAAACCTTATAGGATCACTTTGTTGCCTGTCTGTGTGTCAAGACTTTTTTCTCAACAACAAGTGAAGTTATATAGTTGAAATTATCAAATATCCGGGTCTATGGTCTCTTTCAGCTGTGAAAATATCAAATCTGTAAGTCAATATGACGAAAAGATATGACCGTTTCTGTCGCAAATTTTAGCATATTTGGTGATTTCACACGGGAATCAAAACCTATAAGGTACTTCCCGTTGACCTAGAATCATGAAATTTGGCAAGAAGCAGTGTCTTACAGCACAAGTAAAGGAAAAATTCTGAAAACCGAAAATATGTAATATATTTTTTTTTAATTCGAAATTACAAAAAAAAACCTGAACCGCGCTGTTGACGGTCACCGACGAACCTCATTTGAAGTTCGCCTACTTTTAACCTTACCTAAAACTCGCACCGACTCGCACTTGGCCGGTTTTCATTTTCATAATTCCGCCACCTATTTAAATAAAGTATTAAACTTGGTTATTTTTATGCAGTGGCGTGTCTTGGATAGGGTCGGGGAAGAGTACCCTCTCACCGACATGGAAGAGCTGTGTTCTTCTGTTGAGAATACAATGTATTCAGCCTACATACACGAGGATTCATATGTACATACATGTCCCTCGTGGGGAGAGTATACAGCGTAATAAATTAAAATCACTGAGATATTTACGATACTGAATAAATAGAACTTATGTAATTGCATTCAACTCGCCAAACACAAGAAGACCTTTTATGTCTTTAGTTATGGTCACGCCACGCATTAACTTATTGATAAGTTCACAAAAACATGACATGCGCACACACATCCGCAACGATAAAGTTCAAGTGTGACTGTTATCTGCGCTGCGGTACGATTATACAACAATACCGCTGACTGTTCAGTGTTGGCTATCGCGCGCCGATCGTATTGCTTCGATACTCGGATCGCATTGTGTCGATAAAATGGCTGCATTGTTCGGCCTCATGATGTATTGCGGCCATCAGTATCGGCCTAATAGGCCTGCGATAATTTCCTCATTATCATATTAGCCCCCTTGTTACACTATTTGTCTTATAGTGCTGGCAGACCACACAACATGATGTATGATCGACGTTACAATATACACATGCGTTTCGTTAATCATATCTAGTTATTTTAGTATGTTAACGAGGTAGTGAAGCGACGTCTTCCGTGTTATAAAAAAAACGTACAATCCTGATTACGTCACACTTTCTGAAAAGTCCTCTAACTGTCAATGAAAGATCCTTTAAAATAAGTCAAATCATAGTTAGGTATGTACGATAGATCGGAAAGATGGGATTAATACTAGCATCACATCAGTGTATCAAACCCCTGGTATCCGTTTCGGAACCCACTTATTGGTAACAAGGTATAGGATGATTCTGAAACACAACCTGCCCTAAAGGGAGACATGGTAAGCTGTGGCTCTGGGCCGGCGCGTGATGGATGCGCGTGCGTGTAATTGACAGCTCTCGCGCGTCGCTCACGGCGCCCCGGCCACCTTCACAATATGACTACACCGCGCTTAGGCTTGCAAACCTTTAGTTACTTTGTTAATCATAGCTGGTAATGGTGCTATATCATGGATCTGGTCTACTGACAGCAAAATAAACGACTGATAATCCTACTAACATATAAATTGGTAATATTATTAATCCGATAGATGGATGTTTATATTTGTTAACTCACTCGCACCTTCACACGATCTCGGCTAAACATTATTATTATGTTAATACAAATATCACGGGGTCATTTCTAATACAGACAATGAAATGGTGTCCACATTTAACTTTAAAAAAACATGTTTTCTTTCACGAGGTGCTGCTAATTAAGTTTTAATTTGTTCTCTCAGTTGAAGTAATGTGAGCCTGTCCTGCGTAGACCAGTGAGGACTGCAGCTCGGTCCTGGCCACGGCAATATAATTGGTGCATATATTCAAGCAAGACGACATTTCCCTGAGAGTTGAATGTAGATAGTAATCTTGATAAACCTTATCACCTGCCCTGGCATGGCTGCCATCTATTAGGATTAGTACCCAGCGATGTATCTAGCTCGGGCACGCAGCATCTGTGTGGAGCGCGGCGCGGGTCGCGACGGTCGTAAATCCCGCGGCGCGTGCGCGGCGGGGCGCCTGCAGCGACACCTACAATATCATTACACGCCACGCACTGCCACCACGCCATTATGCACCTTACAGCTCCGCTCTAAACATTATATCAATACGGAGGAATTATTACAGTGCCTCTAAGTTTTGCGTCATAACACAATCAAAGCGGGTATTGGAGTGAACATCTATAAGTAGGGGAATATTTATGATGACTAGGAACTGGCGTCAATTCTCTTCTCACGCATAAGCCTAAATTATAAAAATAATTAGCTTAGTGCTGTCAAAATACATTGAAATCCTGTCAAAACGATTAATGGAGTAATTTTCAATGAGGAGCTAGAATACATATGAAAGGTTCAATTCAATAGGGTTGGCAACACGCGACTGATACCCCTGCTCTGGTGTTGCAAGCGTCCATAGACGGTAACCGCTTACCATCAGGCGGGCCGTGTGCTTGTTTGCCACCTTAGAGGTATAAAAAAAGTCAAATGAATAACATAACTGGCAATTTATTAAAGTGTATTTGTGTTTGGAGTAATATCTAAAAGGACTGGACACATAAAAAAACCTTATCTTTGAATTTGAATCACTTACTATATACCTACGGAACAATTTTGAACAATTTGTTGTGGTCAATATGACGTAAATATATATGGAAATGTTAACAGCTTCTTGCATTGTAATAATAACAATCGTTAGGATGCGTCTGTCTGTACGAGGGAGCTCTTCCTAGACAACTCATTGAGCATTGAGCAACGCGCGCAGAGGTCAGGCGAACACAAATCTATGTAAATCCGTGGAATTCCAACCGTCCGTTACATAGTAACATATCTCCACTTATAACAAGCACAGCCTGTGACTGCGCGACGAAACCCGACACTCATTTTATTGTCAAAAGCAAATGGCTTGGTTTGTTAAAGTCATTTGGTATCGTTCATTAAAGTTTATTGTAAATTATGACATCAATATCAACAGATAACAATATTGTGCCCATGCTTTGCTTTACTGTCCGTCTGTCGTATTACATTATGAATTACATTCTATGCTATGTATTAAACGCGAAATTTTACATGAATATCGTTTTTTATTGATGGTAAGCGGTCACCATAGCTTATGGATCCCGCAACAATTTCTTAACACCCTTCTTGATGAACCCCATGCTGAGCAACTAGCTCTCTTGGGCAGACCACTGCGGGGAGTTGGATTCACAATATTTATATTAGGTCCTTACATATGAAATTGGCGTTTTTCGTACTGGCCACTTTAATCACGAATTTCTCCTCTTTGGTAAGGAATTCCAAATTCAAATTTGTACAGCTATAGACTCATGTATTTGTGCTTCGATGATCGTCATTCATTTGTTTTTTTTCTTCTGTTTTTTTCTGTTTGCGTCACTCATTTTACAAAATGGAAAACCTTAAATATCGCATTATTTACGAGTACGAGTTCCGCCGTGGCACTAGTGCTGCGGAAACAACTCGAAGGGTGAATGATGTGTATGGCGGTCGTGTTGCAAAAGAAAACACAGTTCGTTTTTGGTTCCAACGTTTTCGTTCTGGAAATTTCGACCTGCAGAACAAGCCCCGTGGACGGCCTGAGACTCAAGTTGATAATGAAGAGTTGAAGGCTATTGTGGAAGCGGATCCATCGCAAACCACGTCCGAGTTAGCTGCAGGCTGCAATGTTAGTGATAAAACTGTTTTAATTCACTTGAAGCAAATTGGGAAGATTAAAAAGCTTGAAAGGTGGGTACCTCACGAATTGACTGAAACAAACCGGCAAACGCGCGTCGACTGCTGCGTTACATTACTAAACCGGCACAATAATGAAGGTATTTTAAACCGAATCATTACCTGTGATGAAAAATGGGTTCTTTACGATAATCGGAAGCGCTCAGCGCAATGGTTAGATCCTGGCCAGCCAGCCAAATCCTGCCCCAAGCGAAAATTAACCCCAAAAAAGTTACTTGTAAGCGTTTGGTGGACTAGTGCCGGTATTGTTCATTACAGTTTTTTCAAATCTGGCCAGACTATTACGGCTGATGTCTATTGTCAGGAATTGCAAACCATGATGGAAAAGCTAGCGGCTAAACAACCTAGGCTGGTCAATCGCTCCACGCCACTGCTGCTTCACGACAACGCTAGACCACACACTGCGCTACAGACGGCTACTAAATTAGAAGAGCTTCAATTGGAAAGTCTAAGACATCCTCCGTACTCCCCGGACCTTGCTCCAACAGATTACAATTTTTTTCGAAATTTGGATAACTTCTTGCAAGGGAAAAAATTCAACTCCGATGGGGCAGTCCAAATCGCCTTCAAAGATTTTATTGATTCCCGTCCGACTGGTTTTTTTAGTAAAGGGATCAATGAACTACCTATGAGATGGCAAAAGTGCATAGAAAATAATGGTTCATACTTTGATTAATTAAATATATAATATTAAAAAATATTCGACTTTTTGTTCCTCCCATACAAAACGCCAATTTCATATGTAAGGACCTAATATTTCACTTCCAGCTTAAATGGCCAGGAAGCGCTAATGTAGCGATAGATTGTACGTACACTAACCACCAACAACATTCAGAAACTAAATCTCAAGCGCGTGAATACTCCTGACTCGGACTGAAAGAATAGCGCTCTATAAATTAAGTGTTAGCGCTAAGGTAGAGGTTTTATGTGAGTTGGTAACGCGGAGACTATTAGGGCCGGTTCACATGCAGCTACTGCGTGCCGGCATTAGCATATGATTAGCGTAAATCCCATTTGAATGAGAAGGTGTGGACGCGACAGACGCATACATCGTGCGAACCAAAGCTAAGCTGGACTGATGGAGGTTTCCTGCTGACTGCTGTCTGCTGACTTTGGTGTAGAATAGACTCAGAATTCTGGATTGAAGGAAATTTTCAACAGAAAACATTCGGAGGAGTCTGGAAACTAAAAATCGAGCAAGGAAATACCTACTAATTTGATAATACGTTGGAATAAAGGTCATGAGACACCGACTGTGTTGTATAACCCTATGAAATGAAATGAAGTAGTTTTTATTCCCGATTTACATCCATATTGTCAACATTTACATTTTCATTTAATACATGAGAACTACAATTATTTAACTGGCTGGACATAGCCAGTACTGGTGTGATACTATGTCGGTGTGTGTGTATTACCAAAACGTACAAACTATAGTAACGAATTCTCAAACGCTGAAATATACCAAGTGGATTAGGCTACAGAGTGTACCAAAGAGTTCGAAGAAGATTATGACACACTGGAAAGAATACTGAACCTGACACACCATCCACGCTACTACTTTATACTAGTTAAAAGAGTAATTCCTAAGTTTCTTGCCGGATTCTTCTCAGCAAAACCGACCGGTGGTAGATTCTGACGATTTGAAAGTGCTTGCCTGTAAAGTCTAGTCAAATAAAGATCTATTTGTGTTTGAGTTAGGGTCTAACTAACCTCTAGCGTGGGTGCCTGAATTGTACATATTTCGCCAAAAATCACCCAATCCCATATGTTATATGGTCTGATAAAAACACACATATTTAAAGTTACTAAGCCAAAATCGAAATCTAAATAATTTTTTTTGCTAAACATTATAGAGAAGTACTTTCAGATCGTCACAATCTACCACAAGTAATAAATCAGTTGTTCATCCACCAGAACAACGGGCTATCAACCTATTTGCTGCATTCAACAATACATTAAAATAAGTCATAAATAGATATATTGAACTGTCCACGTTGTATCTAATCTCTAATGCGCCGGCGCAGTGGCTGCATGTTGAATGACCGTATTAACATGATAAGGGAAATAAACGGCAGCGCAGATTTGCACCGCCTTTTGTGCGACAGACAGAAGCCGTGGCTGTGCGGCGGCGTGGGGTGCCGTGACGCGGTGTGGCGTGACGCAGTGCGGCGACAGGGACCGTGGATAATCGCTGGCCGATATCACACCATAAACTTGCCATGTGTGATTTATTAATGTCGTTCATATCGCAATACAATTACACGCCGAGGCAAGCCCACTTACATGCATACATACATATTGCTCTTGAGAAATTCACACAAGCTTTGAGCTAGCGATAAGCTACTTCAAATGCTTTGAACACAATATTATTTTTGTTTCATGAGCTATTAATATTAAACGAGAAGTATATTTCTATAAATAGAATGGTGAATATAAAAATACTAAAATGACAACACAGTTCATTCTGTGCTAAATATATTCAGGTGTGCATTTATTGTGAAAAATATCATATTATTTGGTAACGAAAACAAAAAGGCACGTGTGTTGTTGTTAATTATAAACCGTGTATTGTTGACTATCATGTATTCTCACTCACTATACTCGCTCATCATACATCTTAATCATAGCTTGAATGTACCTACTACACTGTATAAGCCATTCTGATTGAAACATGAAATAAATAAACAACCTTATAAATATTATGGAGACCGTTTATCTTATTTTTTGGATACGAGTAAGGTATTACAGAGAGGATATGAATTACTTTTAAGCACCACCGTTCAGAGCATTCAGGAAGCGTTTACGTGCTATTACTCCTCGTGGAACAACTGAGATAGACCAAATGCGACCAGCGACATCTGTACTAAATCAGTGCTATCGCCGCTAATCCACGACGCGCCACTCACGCGCCGTCGCGCACCGCTATCGAGGGACGCTTGTGAAATATCTGTCCGTATCGATTTCAATATATGGAGTAACTGTTTTTAAATAAAGGATGCAGATTTAAAAAGAAATGGCTGTTTAAACAACACACATCGTTTTAAAAAGTTCAAAATTACATAGAATACATTAGGAACACAGCCTTCAATTTTAGGGTTAATAAACGCTGTGCCCGCGACTTCGTACGCGTGGAATTAATTTTGTTGACAATTTCATTTGCACCTTACAATTTTACTTATAAAAAAAAAATATTCCTAAGTTACGCTTATGGCATCAGCTCCCTTTCAGTGAAAGTCCTGTTCAGATTATTCCCGCCGTTCGGATGTTGTTCACAATTATGGGTTATGCGGTTTCTTTATTAGTTGCGTGGAACCATTTTATTTCTTCAATAAGAGTAACCTATGTTATGCCCAGTAAAATTAGCTATCTGCCAGTAAAATTCCATTGAAATCGGTCCAGCGGAGACTTAGAAGACTTAGACTTTCGGAGATTACTTGGGCTAATCTCCGAAAAAGACAGCCAGACCACAAAAAAGATTTTTGTCATAAGTACGGTGTTTACTTCCATATGCATAAAGGACATCACCCATTTTGGTCCAAATCTGAAAGTGCCGCTTTTCCAACGCTTTTTTTTATATTCTGCTAGAGCCTGCCCGTCTGAACATATATGGCTATGAAACATGGATGATGTCCTTTAAGAATGCATTGGTTTGATTTCGCTTTGTCCTTTACAAGATGTTTCGCACGGGCGCGGCGGCGTGGTGAAGTTATGCCAGGTCTTAGAGACCCAAACTAGAATAATAATATTCATGCTAATTTCCGTTTGACATGAGCAAACCCGCGTGCATTCCCTAGTGGTCCAATAAACAGCATTAGTAGGTACCAAGTATCAATGAGGCAGGTCTGCGGGCACCACGTCAGCTCTGGTGCAGCGTCGCCATCGCCAATCGTTATCTAGATCTATCGCGGCGGAATATTGCTTCATGTTTAATGCACCGGGTATCCATGCCTTATTAACAGCCGCTTAGCACACTGCTACTAATGCGATATATCTTCCAGGTACCTGGATTTAATAAATTTAAATTAAAATCCAAATTAAGACTGCTGGTCTAGTGGTTAGTATACCTGACTGCTACGCTAGAGGTCGTGGGTTCGATTCCCGCCGGGGCAAACATTTATGTGACAAATACGTTTGTCTTGCGTCTGGGTGTTTGGTATGTATTATAAGTATGTATTTACAAAAAAAAAAGTATATAAGTATTATATCAGCTACTGGTTTCCATAGTACAAGCTTTGCTTAGTTTGGGGCCAGATGGCGCTGTGAGATAATGTCAAAAAAAAAAGAAAAATTAAAAAACTCATCAAGAGTACACCTGAACCGTACGTAGCCTACAGACGCTTGCAATACCAGTGGTACTATCAGCGCGATGTAAACCTTACTGCTGAGGACATAGTGCTAGCAGCATACCGTTATTTACTCTTCTGGCAACATTAATTACCGCATACACAACACTACATTAAAGAAGTGTTCGGTTTGTTGGACGTACAGTCCCCGGAAGGGCAGCTCCGAGTTTAATAAAAAACTAATTTCACCCTACCTCTTCAGAAATTCGTATTATTTTACCACAGTCGAGTACAATGTGGTAGTGTGTCAACCGCCTTAGCTACTTTAGTTAACCATTGTATAAAATAAACGTTATATTAAGCGTTGCTCTTGTAAGCTGTCAAGTTGGTAGCAAGTGGCCAGATGTCGTGTTCCGCGGCGCTCGGTGTCAGCTACCTGGTTTTGCGATTAACCAGACACACCTCATTATTAGAGATATCAATAAATGTTTCAATACTAATAACACTCCGGTTAAATACAACTTGCGAATTTTAAATAGGTGGTGGAAATATGAAGAATATGAATACCTTATTCCTGTGTTGAGTATTCTCAGGGGTTGAAGAGAAAGGGGGAAGTTTGAGACCTAGCTCTGCATGTCTATCCTGTCTGTCTCATCGCATCGTACTTCTTACCAAATATATGAAACTATTTCATAGTGACTGTTGTTGTAATGCTAAATAATCGGAATGATCATCATATAATGTTGCTTGGTTATATAAACTATCTCAATTATTTCGACAACAATGTGATGAATAATTCAGAACAAATTCATAAAACAATTTTTATTTTAATGGTATAAAAAGGTGTTACATATGTATCGAGTCCGTTTCCATGTTTTGCTAGGCATATACTAGCATGCCATTTCAAGATCTTATTAACTAATAAAAATTTTAATGTTATAAAAACATTATTCCACTAGCCACCTATCCAATTCAATTTTGAATTGCATAGAATTATTATTTAAGATGGCTAGGTACGCGATTATAAGATTGCGAAAGATTTTATATATTATTTTCCTACCTTCTTTACAAGACATAAAGGCTCTCTGACCATGGCACGGCTTTGTACAGGGACTGTTTTGTACACAATGATTTTCAGTTATGCAAATATCCAAAAACCTAAAGCGGAATCCACTGTTGTTTCCGCCAATCCAATATCAAAAAGAGTGTATACAGTGCAAGGTAGGATCTACATCTATTCCGCTCTCATAGACCAGTAACTTCTACGTCACCAGGAAGAAGTCCAGCGGCTTCAGTAATAGCGCTATTCCACATTCCAGGATTGTAAAAGATTCGTATCGAGTGCCACGTTCAATGCGGCATAGACGGAGTGTTTGTGTAGTTGATTAGGAACATTTGGAGCGGCTCTAAGGTACCTAGTGTCAAAATACACCCAAGCACCCTTATTAGGCGCAACACCCGGCATTACACACAGGCTCGCTGCAATAAAGCGGGCAGCTCACGCCGGACGGCCGGGCGCTAACCGCTACGATTTACTGCGATCGATCCCACAGAGACGACTAAAGGAGACTCTACACACCACGAGGTACACGCTTAAATGGAAAATATCAGTTCGGAGCACAAATTAATTGTTAGTATCTTACTTTATTCAATGCTAACATTACTATTATTTTATAATGAACGCCTTTTATAACTGCTTGATATTATTATTATAATATTCATTAATTGTTGACTAAAGTCTTATCGAGAATGCATTTCTTACTGCACTTATCGTAAATCGTAAGGAGGACGCACAGACTAACAAATGAATAGGTATACTAAATATGTATTATTGCACTAATACGTCGACTGACCTCGTGTCACAACAGGAGATGAAAACAGCGCAGTCACACGCCAGCCTTGATTCAGAGAGGCGCTATGCAGACGAAAAAAAAAATTGGCGAAGCGATTAAATTTTCTCATAATGCTTGATAAACAGCTTAAACTTTACATGGCCGTAGTAGTTTAGTCAGGGTAAGTGGTTCCCCCGCCCGCAGTGAGGCAGCGCCCTAACAATCCCGCGACGGATACGGCCACAAGACGGATGGCGAGGACACCGTGTAAATATCCCGCACTCGTGAAATGTTACCCGCGAACTGCTATTTACATTCGTGTGGGAACCCCCGGCTCCCGGGAATGGCTAATGTGCCGTAAATCTGCCCCGGAGCGGCTGCAGGCGGTGACGTAATACATGTCCTATTGGAACCGAGAGGAGCCCTACACAACCTGCCCTTTAGCAAATACATTACTTCGGTATTGGAAATTACTTCCTACAAAGGTTTTTTATTAATTAACTATTAAGAACTCTTCTGATAATTCAAAAAACACGTCCTATTTCCACGCGGACTAAGTCGTGGGCAAAAACCAGTACTATATTAAATTCTGTACACTGCGTTCAAGAGCAGCAAGAATACTAAATCAACGCTCATAATTAAAAACAGATATAAGTATTTTAAATAAAGGTCAATAATCTTTTAAATACATTTAATGGCATAATCAATATGTATGAGTATGTATGAGTATGTATGAGTATGTATGAGTATGTATGCACGTGTATACCCACCGTGTATGTCCACATTATATCGCAACAGCCTGGGATTTCGCAGCAAGTGACCGCCCACAGAAACAATTCCGCATTAATAACTGGTTCACATCGAGACCGACTAATTACAACCGAAGCAATTGGACCAGTTGGCCAACCGACCGACATGTCTTCACGATATTAAAATGATCATAAAATATAAATTACTCGCTGCCATTATAACACGGTCGGACAGACTGTGTATACTCTATTAGCTCGCAGTGCCTCTCCTTAAACTGGCTCAATCAGGGATTAACAGTTTCTTTTTCTGTTCGAGGAATGCTGTATCAAATTAAATGCGAGTATGTAGACTATAAATTGTAAGTATTACAGTTAGTTATTTCCTGTACCTAGGCTCACATATTATATTATACGCAGAGACAATGAATAGATTGAATGCATTGACTTTATTAAGAGCTATGTTCAGTAAATGGCATTCTCTTAGATAATAACTGATCGTTTATTGTATTGTATATATATGGAAGAGAAGGATCCTACAATGGCTTTTAGTAGATACACAATCGATCAGTGGCGAGTCAACGACATGTTCTGCCGTCCGAGGCGCCGTGCTCTATAATCACGGGCTGCAACCCGGTGCACCGCACGCACTTGCTGCGATTAATATCGCACTAAACGCGCGGAGCACGAAAACAAACTGACCAGCCTCACAGCTCATAACACGCGGGGAATTATACATAATGACCACTCACGAGAACATACTGGCCCATGGTTACTGACTTCTGCTGGATAATGAGTGGTCACTGCTCACAGACAGAGCCTGCCTATATCATTACCGTGCCCCTACTCTACAATAGAATTCATTTTAATTTATTTCACCATAATTAATTAATTAAAATTAAGTCTAAATGCTGCTTCAACGACGGATTTACAACAGGTACTAAAGTAATAATCATTCCGACGGAATTTGAATAATATATACCTATACAATATAAATGGTATGTTGTTTATAAGTTTGGGGAATTTCTGTAACGTCTGAACCAAATGTAATAATACCAACAGTATACCTAAGCAACACATGATACACATTATAGGCTTAAGGCTGCGTGTAATCCTATCACTACGCGGAGGAAGTCGCAGGCACAGACTAGTTTGAAATACTGAATATTGTCGGAGTACGGCACAGTGCTTGATCTCAGTAGACACGACATAAATACAGTAAGGCTTGTTCATTCCACATGTATAAGAAATGCTAACATGTCTCTGTCGATGATTGCAATACTCGCAGACGAGATAGCATCACTTCCTGTGTGGTAGCGGGTAGCGGGTAGCGGGGACATTAAATCAATACGCAGGGACAGTGACATGGCTGCGACATGCCGCGGCGGCAGATGTCGCCTGTGCTCCTGTGGCAATACATGTCACATTGTGTGTCACATACACCCGTAGTGGGTGACGCTGCATGTCACAAACAAAACTATCAAATGGTCAAATCTAATATTGACTAATTCAATAAGCGACAGTAAAAACTACTTTTGGTTTAATAAATTGATGACGGTTGTAGTCATATTTGATCATGATTGGTTCTAAGGCTTACAACGAATCCTTGGTTGGTTCAAATAAGACACGAAAAACATATTATAATAAATGAACAGAGCATCCAGTTGTTGGTCCAATGCAGTTTTGACCGGTCGAATCAGACGACACTCATTTTGACCAGTTGAATTTTGACTGTTACATAGATGACTAACATAATAATATAAAGTGTCTCTAGATTCGTCTTAATTTGTGCTAGAGACACTGAATTTAAAACGTCCGGGATGTATATTATTATGATTTTCTTAATATTTATCTCAGTGGGAGGCTGTACAGGCGCGGGCGCCTGCGCGTCGCAATACCTCGATCAGTATTCGCGGCGCGTCCCGCCGCTATCAGCCCCAGCGGACGGCCCCATCGCACGACACTTGTGAAAGCCCCACTAAAGAGAGCCCCCAATCTCGTGAGATTAATCTTGACGAGCGTGATTTGAATGCTTATCAAAATTGTTACAAATAACTTTAAACTGTTTTGGGATTAGGTTACGTATGCGCGCGCGTCGACATCCACTCTTACGGTCCACTCCAAGTATATGAGCGTGCGTCTTATATGTATGGAAAACGTCACAAAATGTATAATAATTTAGTAATAGCTCCTCAACATATTGCCACGACGAAAAATATATTGACGTCTGTATACAGCCTTAGCACTGTCATGTTGTCATCTAGAAATAGTCAGTATAACGTGGTGTCGATACACATGTGGAGTCGGTCCTTCGAGCAGGGTTCACGAAAGCAACGAAGACATGGTAAAGATTTTTTACCGTTATAAATGCGTATAGTGTCTATATTAGTATGTCCCAAGTAAGAAGTTTCGTTTCGTGACGTTTGTGTGGGTGTGGGTGTGTGTGTGTGACACCCATCAAGATACAAGGAATCCTAAAGTAGAATGAGAGTGGTCAGCATCAGTAGTGAGTTTGACTTGGTGTTTCTTCTGTCCCACGCGGGTACAATACTAAGGTCTCATGCTGCATGCGGGCACAGCTCACAGCAAGCAGCTAGCGACAGGATATTATAAAGCTATCGATGCTATCGCCGCGCCGATCGCGGAGACTGCGGCTTATCGCGCGCATCGCGGCCGGCTGGGATCCATGTGAGTAATTGTTATGTACATACATAATACATATTTATTACAATGTATCCGATAGTAATAACATTTATCTGGACTCACAGTTCTCTCAGTACAGAATTCTTCCACACCTCCACCCGACTCCTTGTTGCCTGGTACGACACAAGGTATGTGCCCTCTGTAATAATAACAGCTTTATTTATTGTTTGTTTTTTATTGTCGAGGGGGAAACCTTCAGAAGGTACCCGCCTGCTTTTGGGGAGCAGACGGGGTATGTGAGATTTGTACTCACTAAAACCCCCCGGTGGCCATCCGCCGTGCATGTAGGAGGGCTCCGGGATCACCAGTGGAACGCACCGGTGCCCTCCTGCACTTTGCCTGAGCACGTCCCGGGGGGAGCCATGTCGCCGCCCCTGGAACCCTCGCGTGCTCTTGACAGCACTTGCCACGTCGTGCTGCCACCAGCCCGGGCCCGCTTGTAGGGGCAGTCAGAGCCTCGACTCTGGCTGCCCACGGGCTCATCGGCGCCCTTTTATTCGCCTTTTACGACAGGCAGGAGATACCATAGCCAAATTCTTAGCGACCCTGGCTCATTGGGTCAATAGTGTTATATCCTGTGGTATGGTTTCCAGGAATAAGTTATATAATATTTCCTCAAGTGTGTCCTTTAAACTGCTAACTCAATAACTCCTCTGAACTTATGATTGGCAACACGCTGGTGATACCCCTGGTGTAGCAGACATACATTAGTTTACGGTAAACGCTTACCATCAAGTGGGCCAGACACTTCTCTGGCACTATTTCATGTCCTTAGGGTATAGTAGTCATCATGCAATGTCCAGAACGTTGGTAGTTTTAGGGCCGGCATCGCGCGAGTGATACCCCTGGTGTTGCAAGCGTCCATATGCTACGGTAACCGCTTACCATCAAGCGGACAGTATGCTTGATTGCCACCTTAGTGGTGTCAGAAACGAATATTCCCGGAGCATAGTATCCTTCAAACTATGTAGTGTGTAAGATGGCATGCAATACACAACAGAGATGTATGTATGTGCGATATTGTATCCCCAGCTCGTGAGATATTGTTATCAGGTGGCAGCACGGGGCACGGCCGCTGTATCGCTGTATCGCTGTATCAGACAAGCGGAGCGCGCATCCATCCTGTAACCCCGTCACTGGCAGCTCACGATCGCTCTCTGCACTAAATTTAGTGCGCAACATACACACAATATACTGTTACGGCTTATCTTACTTTACCATATAACATTGTTGCACCTTGGCTGCTGTTGTATCTTGGCTGCTCTTATCCTTATCAGCAGCCTTCAGCATAGGCTGAGAGTTTGACATACAGTATTTATTTTGTTTTATACGCCTCGTTCGTTGTCTCGATACTCATCAATATTTTCATCAAACTAAAGTTGAAATCTAAATGCGTCATGCTCCACGCAGATGGGATAGAGCAAGCGAAAGCGAAATTCCTTCGTTTGGCGATTCAATTAATTGTCAAACAAGCGACAATGTTGTCACAATGGAAATATATTTCATATTGATATGTACGTTTAAATTATTCACACGTATTGAGAACATGTTTCATTCAGCATAAGGTGCCCCTTATGCTCCGAGGTGCCCCTCGGAACACTACTTATGAAACATCATTATTTTTTGAAAAGGCCACAGCTCTCAATTCAAACCGAGAATAAAAATTACAAGATGGGTATGTAACTATGTACTTGCCTAGGATACATATACGGCGTTTTCAGTTCAACCTCTGATATCTTAATGAAGTTCAGATGCTCTCCAGCTAACTGGAGGTTTCCCATCGCCTAGGCATCTCCTTTAACATTCTATTCTATATTCCTCTCTTAGAAGACCAGTAACTCAATTAATAAATGTGGCTTATCATAATATTTTTATCACTCGTTTATATTGCTCTATAACAATAAATATTAAAATCATTACGCCTTCTATATTAAAAAGCCAACAGCCCGCCGCATAACATGCAATAACGTAACCACAACAATAAAGCCCGGAACATAAATCTAAGCGCAACTACGTGCCTATTCAACCCATTAATTCCATTCTACAATAAAAATACCGCATCGTTTTCCAATCGGGTGCCGAGCGGAGCGCGGCGGATGAAGAGATCGCGACCGCAGCCGCCATCGATATAACTGAACGATGAATACTATAACTAGTACGGGCTACTGGCGTGTTATAAAACCGCAGGAATGTTCAACCACAACTCAAATATAATATATAATGGATTGAGTACATTTTAATCGCCTTGCCATTCCCCGTAGTATACGAGTACTCTTCCTTACTTTTATTACAGGAATAAGAGACGAGACATGAATTTTATGCACGATAGACTTGTCCTTAGTTTATCGATGTACTGATCTAGGTATACATAACGCTATTCTTTAATAACGTTTTTAATACCACCTATAATAGTATCTAGCGAAATCAGGGGTATCACTAACGCGTTGCCTACCATGTTGTTGTTGAGGACTCACTGCGCTATCAACATTAGTAACCTAGCGCAGAAAAACAACCTCATGGAAGCAGTATTATTTGACTGCGGTCTTCTGAAAGGCCCCAGTCGGGCGGCTCCAAAACCTCGCTTTATCTAATTATACGGTGTGGTAAGGGACCCCAGGCGTCTCTCTGTAAAATAAATAATAATAATAATAATGTTTGGACATTATCACACAGCGCCATCTGGCCCCAAACTAAGCAAAGCTTGTACTATGGGAACCAGCAGCTGATACAATACTTATATACTTTTTGTTTGTAAATACATACTTATAATACAAACACCCAGACGCAAGGCAAACATATTTGTCACATAAATGTTTGCCCCGGCGGGAATCGAACCCGCGACCCCTAGCGCATCAGTCAGGTATACTAACCACTAGACCTGCGGTCACGTCGTAAATCAAATCAATTTTCAAATCCCTACTTGCACAAACGCTTAATAATGAATGCACCTAATGGATACGGTATAGTCTTGCGCATATGTTTAAATAACAGTTAGTGTCGGTTTAACGTGTTTGGCTGAGACTTATGGACACACACTCCCACGCGCATGCGTGCCTGCTCGTGCCAACAACACAGAGCACTCGTGTTGACACTACCACCAGTATACCACCAGTACACCACTCCCACGAGCTCGCTTCCACGACCAGAACAAGGACCCCTGAACAGATATTTTAATGACCAAATATTTCACACATTTAGGTAGCTGCGATGACCGTGTAGTAGGAACGTGCCCTCAAACATATCACAAAAATAAATTGTTAACAACTCTAGAGTGACAAAAGGATATACACGCCATCACACTAAATCCCTTTCGGGGTAGGCAAAGAGTGTAGAGCGCTATTTCACTCTTGACATGCACACCTATTTTGTCTGTTCTACAATCATCAATCTCTTCATACATGGCCGCCGGTTCCGAGTACGAATTACCTTACCATGGTTGAGTACTTTGACAATTTGATCAAGAATACATTTTGAATACTAAAATCCCAAACGAGGCATTACCCAGACAAGTGGCAACAACGTGATTAAGGTAACCCGACTAATGAGCGACCACTCCACCAGTCTCGTAACAAGGGTCGTACATCGTAATGGTAATCCACGAGGCCGGCCCCTCCTTTATTTATGGCCATTATAACGTGTACATCACAATAAAAGTGTAATATATAAATAATCCGGACCCGTTCCGTGAAGGCAGCGTGTCGCAACGACCGAAATTAATTTGAGACAACACGCTGTAACGAGTGTTCCATAAATAACCAGAAATTCAATAAAATCAACGGCGGCGATCAATTAGACACATTTTGTTACAAGCCAGAGCCACGCAGCGCCGCGCGCCGGCAGTGGCCGGTACTCGTACAGTCCCACTGCGATTATACCGTACTGTTGACGAGACTTTTGAGGTCTGGTGATTAGTATACACGCCCTAGGGGTCGCGGGTTCGATTCCCGTCGGGGTAAATATTTATGTGACCAATATGTTTCCATTGGGTCTGGGCATTTGTGTATTATATCAGCTGCTGGTTCCCAGAGTAAGCTGTCTTTGCTTAGTTGTGGCTGGATGGCGCTGCGCGATAATGTCCAAGCAATATTATTATTATAGTACTTCAACTCATCTCCGTACACATCGTATCCAGACAAAATGGAACCGACAGTCTTCTTACTTTCTTTAGCTTTTTTTAACATAACTATCATTAAGGAAATTAACATAAGTGGGTGCATTCCATTTAGTGCAAATAAAGGAAAAAACCGCCAAGACCGACGTAGCGTACAGGCTTCTATACTGGAGGAAGGTATCTCTGTGTGAGTGTGGTATTGTAGATCATTGATCATCAACAATCGTGTTGATATACTGATTAGACGATGTTTTGAACATTTGTTTACGTGCTGTTTGATAATATTTGTGTTATTATCGAATCTCAACAATAGAGCCTTGGAAATCTGACGAAAACACCAAATAACGAGACTACCCTCTCATTGAGGGTGATGAATTACAACGATATGAAAACCAAACACAGCATGAACTTTACAGAATTAAATAATTCCCTAAAATACCATGAACTAAAACTGTGGAGAATAGTGTTAACAAAATTGGTTGCAGTGTACAGCCTGTGGTGATGTGGTAAGTGAATACCAAGCAGCAGCGGGAGGCTGGGACCGCTGTGACGTCACTCCCACAGGTGGACACCGGCACCTTATTTATTGGAGCGGCGACGCGCGTGCCGGCTACATGGAGATACTCCTACTCATTGTACTACTATTTAGTCGCATCAAAGTCGACTTTTATCAGCATATTATCATTTTGAGTGACCAAGCCCACTACTGGGCGGAGACCTCGGCATCCGCCACGAGCATGTCTTGTGAGCTAGAGACTCCAAATTAATGTATTTCACCAATCCAATAGAACTTTTTCTACTGCGGTGTAAGTCACTGATGTGAATAGCCAGCTTTAGGTAAACTTGCATGACAGTTAAACTCCCATAAAGCGTAGATAACCGCGACGACAAAACTTATAATATACGGCACGGTGCTATTGCAGTACAAGCCGTTCCTTACCCGAACACACCGACAGACAGACAACTAATTATTACTGCTGCACAGAGGAAATTTATCGAACTGTTCTATATCTATAGTTTATGCTATAGTTGGCTTTTTCACTATCGACTGATGGCCGGAAATGATCGCCTGAGTACCGTTCGTCGAGGAATAAATGTAACGGGGCTCGCTAGGCAGGCCGAGGCAGATCTTAACAGGGTTTGACGGCTTAACGACGTTTGTAACTAATGTGGGAGCCACACAACTTATCAAAAAAATATCAACAAGTAATTTTCTGTAAGTATTTTTTTTTGCATATGGCCCACCATATGGTAACAGTCACCATGCCTTATAGCCGCTAGCAATACAAGGGATATCACTAACGCGTTGCCAACCCTGTTGTTGATGAGGACTCACTGTGCTAGCAGCATTACTACTAGCGCATCGTATCCTCGTGGAGCACTGGCAACCTTACTTACCGCAGAAACACAACACTACATCAAAGTAGTGTTATTTGACTGCGGACTTCTGTAAGGTGGAGAAACAGTCCTCAGTCAAGCGGCTCCAATTTTTATGGGAAAACCTACGGGAGACCCCCTTCGCCCTACCTCTTATTTTAAAAGCTTACAGTATGTTTAATCACTGTAATTAAGCTTAAAAAAAGTAATTGTTACAGGGCGGGGTTTGAACCTGGGCCCATCAGATGACAGGCCGTAGCTTCAACCACAAGGCCGCCACGACTAAAAGTAATGTAATTGCCTTGATAGTAAGTATCGCAGGATACACAGGTAGGTATGATCGGGCTCAGGGGGCATTCTATTAGCCGCGCGTCTCGCTAGGGCTGCCACACTCAACATACTTGTTCGTGTTCTTATTGCGCGGTTGCCACTTGAAGATTATACTGCTACAATCATTTGCTTGATACTTTGAAATTTAATTTTAAGCCCAAGGTAACAACTTACTAAGGATTAAAACTGGTACTAAATTCATTATAGACAATAAGTAAATCATAATTATGAAATTACTCATATTAATTAAAAAACAAAATATTTAATCACCCACGGTACCTGCAGATCAGCCCCGTATTTATCAGTTTATTAACATTACAGCTGAGCTGCCTCCCCCGCCCCCGCTAAGCCTCCCGCTTAATTATGAGATTGTATCGTATAATTGCTTGCCGACAACCGGCCGGCTTGAAGAGATTTATTAATTATTGAATTTCCTAGTTGTGGTTGTAAATCATCTCCAGGTATACCAAAACAGATAGGAACATCTAAATAGTATCTCTCATCCACACAGCACAGACAGATATTCCAACTATAATATGTATCTACAACCCCAGCGTAACCTATTATACTAGGGAACGGGACAAAGATGAAGATGGGAAACTTAATGGATGTATACAATTGTTTATGTATTCAACAGACTCATTTAGTTGGTTATTGAAGCCGTGATCCCTAGAATAGGACACATTTTTTTTACATTGGTAGCCTTCTTGAATTACTAGTACAAAATGTTTTTGTTTAATCGGTACAGTGAATTACAAACAATTAGTTTGTCTTCATATTTATTTAAATGGCTTTATAGTTTATTGTAATAATTTATATCGTGAATTGTTTGTCTCACCTTAGGCTACGTAGAAACATTCTTATTAAAACAACCTTATAGGTAGCAGGCAAGTCGCCATTTTCCCATTCAGTGAGTCGAATCCAAATATCAGCTAACGAAAGACCGCCTCAACCGGGTCTCACCGTGTTACGACATCGCTCTTTTACGACATATTTATATGTTAATCAATACCAATAGCGGCTGTATTTAGCGAAGCCCATGTTATGATTGCCATGAGAGTGGGGTTCACCTGAGGCTGTTATAATACAGATAAAGCTTTGTATGTTTATTATTAATTAAATTATACTCGTAGGTGTCGTAGCACAGGCTGCAGCGACATTCTAGCATGTAGCGGGTATTTTAATTGAATTGCCTGACTTAGAAGGAGGGTAATGATTTTGGAGGGTATGTATATAAATGTTTATACAGATATAGGTTCGTTCAGTCGCCTCAACAGCTAAATGGGCTGTTAGAGCATATGCATCGTTTTTCCAAAAGTACAGTAATGTATTTCTTTTCTTCAAATTTAATTCCTGCATCGAGTACCTTGACAAACCTGTGACATATATTTTTATTGCCAAACCAAGTGCTAGTACTTGATTGTAGGGATGCCAATACCGCAATAATGATAAAGCAGAATTTTCACCGACTATGCTGACAGATGTTCATCGCACTTGCTCGTCTCTTTACTTTGATAAAACAAACTAGCACGTAGCAAGTGGCGGGCCAGCACTAGTGTTGGGAGGCCAGTGCTGTTAAGGTGGCAACATCGCCACTCCGGCGGGGGGTCGACAATTAGCGGCGCGCGGGGGGTCGCGACACCTACCTGTAATATTGCTTCATTTGACAACCAGCCAAAATACCGCCCGCAACGCCGCGCCATAACTTACTGCATTTTATTGGAAATATATATTTAAATTGATAATAACCACTAACGTGAAGAGTCGTAAATATAATAACAGACTGGGAAAAACAAATCTACTACCACCGTATATTATGAATATCAGAAAGATTCTCAAAAAATAATAATTAATATATTATATTTCTGAATATAATAACGTTTCCTGTATCATCACCCACCATCCCAAACTATGCCTTTTTAATCGTTTGTACCAGCTTTTAAAGTGAAACTAGACACCCTACTTCGTCCGCGTTACAATCGATTAACATACATATACAGCCTAAAATATACCTATGACGTATTCCATTTTTTTGGAAATCAGTTCTGTAGTTCAAAGAAAGGCCCTTGCATGCAAACAAACAAACTAGTATATTTCACTACCTTATAATATAAGTAAGTATATATTACAATTCCTTGTTCTCCTGCGAGGCGTCGTCTCTATTGAATTGTATCAAATATTTCCATTTAAAACAGAGTCGGGAACTCGCTGTACAACTAGGATATTATGGCTCCTGCATTAATTAATATTATATTACCTGTCAACACCAACATGCGATAATTATTTCCAAATTAAGCTCTAGGATAGATATTTATTTCCGTAATCATCTTGTGGCTATATTTCACGACAATGACTGTGATAAACAAACACAAGAGGCGTGCAGTAATCAGCGACGGGTACTACCTAGCTACCTACCTACTCCAATATAATATAACACTTTGACAGTTCGACGTGACATAATTATTACCGCCGTGACCCGCGGAGTGACCTGCGCATTCCGCTAACACTCCGTATATCACTGACGTGTTGGGAAACACGCTAACAATATATTTGTATAATCTATATATAAGTAGGTAATAAATAAATGTCTGATGAATAGTACTCTTTATCGTTATTTTTATTAGTTCTCTAGCTTGGAACATAACGGTACATATTGGATATTTGTCATTGTGGCTATTGACTTTATGTAAAAACCAATTATGATTCGGCGCAGTGCACGTAAAGCACATACTCGTGTAAATTAGTGATCGTCTAATCAAAACCATTCTTTTGAATTTTCCAAGACAGTTAGTTCTAGACGTTGACAGGCTGACGCAAGGCATTCCGCACTGACGTGTTTCCTGCTACTATTATATCTATACTAATATTATAAAGCTGAAGAGTTTGTTTGTCTGAAAGCGCTAATCCCAGGAACTACTGGTACAAATTGAAAAATTATCTGTGTTCGATAGTCCATTTATCGAGGAAGGCTTTAAGCTGTATAACATCACGCTGCGATCACGCAATAGGAGCGAAGCATCAGTGAAAAATGTTTCAAAAACTATCCTTCGGCATCCGTTGCGTGCGCTGCATAAACGGTTCAAGTTACCCAAAAAATATGTATGAAAGAATTATTCCTCTTTAAATGATCTAAAAAAATGACTGCCCGTGCGAAGCCGGGGCAGGCCGCTAGTAAATAATATAATATGTTTCCTTCTCTATTCTGCTCAATCAGATGGTTATAAAGTGGTTGGATTTATATTAAATGGACCGGCCTCGCCACTGTTAGGCCGAATACTTCTACTTGTGTTCATTAACAACTAACACACCGTAGCCGACACCATTGTCAGTTAAACTATCGCTTTCTCATACACAATCATAAAATGTATTTATATGTACTGAATTTTTCGTTTATCTAATTTCTGTATAAACAGAATCGACGCTGCCTGGTATATGATTAAATAATTATGAGAGTTGTCAATCCGGGAGTGAATATAAAAATTACGTGCCATTTGTGGCTTGACAGATGTAACAATCATAATTAATTACGTTGAGCGAACATTGTAGAGGCCCGCGGCGTGCGCGCGCGCAACTAGTGATGTGACAACTTCCATATTAGTATTATTTGGATATTGGTCAGTTTCTATCTCGAACCAGCCGCGCTGGATGTGAGTATCTGTAACTAATGTACTCATTAAATACACACTATCACAACACTTATTCATAATGATAAAACTGGACTAATACTGTCGCATAGTGGGTGTGCACTACTGTTTTGATTGAAAGGGCACTGTAGCCAACGACAACTGGACAAAGAACACTTTCCACTTATGAACAAGAGCTCGAGGTGAGGGCAGTGCAGCATCACGTCACGTGGGACTTTAAGGTAGATGTGCATCTACTGCATGAGAGAGCGTGACCCTTAACATGAGGCGACTTGCTCAACTGGTCATCTATACATAAAAAGTTAACACAGTCTATAAAAGAAATACCAAAGACCATAGACCGACAGCCCGACTTCCAGATACGCGCATTACCTTCCTAAATATTGACGTCTCGCGGTTCGTTAAGTAAAGCCGGCCTCCACTAGCGGCGCTATTATAATAAACGGCAGTGCCCGCGGTCAGCGGACACCGCACTCAATAACTAGGGACATTCAATTTTGACACGTTAGTCGGTGACTCGCCCGAAAAATTACCATAAATCAAACGAATCGCCACATACAGATAAACGGACCTATGGGGTCGGCTTTACCTGCTGGGTCACGGAGAGGAGGATGGCAGCAAGAAATAAGATGTTTTTTATTGAGACATGTCATGTCAGTCATATTATATAATACAATTACTAATTGTCACAAGAAACATAAAACCCGTCTTAACAATTATAGTTCATATCAAGTCAAAATAAACTGAAGTCGGACTTTATAACAATGATCGTCAGAGCGCACTTCTATGAATTACAGATACATATTATATTATATGCACCAGATCCAATATATCAATCACTCAATCAATCACCTTTCATTTTAAATCACCACTCAGGCCTATTCATTTAATTATATCACTTCAATGTTTGCATCGTGCCTTCAACCCTGCGTAGTAATCCATTCGCTTGGTCAATATCGCAGCGTGACCGCTCTCGCAATCTCCCCTACCCGTGTATTTCAAAGATGCAGATGGTACAGATGGTACAAGTATTCGGTAAGATAACGGAACACATAATTTGCTCTGACCGCTCCGTGCTCCGGTACCACCGCATGTGTACTGATTGTACTCACCATGTAAACTGATCTCGAATGGGATTATGCACCAACTATACGCTTGCCCGTGCAACTTTTGAGATACACTATGCACTTCGTAACATATTCATCCATTTTATATGAGAGTGCATCGCCCTAGCCTTATTTGAAGCACTGGGGTCGGCACGAAGTCTAACCCAATTTAGTTGGCTACCGGATTTTCACAGAAAGCGGCTGCCGTCTGATCATCACAACCCATAATGTAGGGCAAATCGGTTACCTGGATTTCACATGTTGTGAGTCTTTCTGCTTATTGTAGGGATACATACTGTATTTAGATTGATTGCCGATTAACTTTCCAACCACAAAGAGGCTCGCTGAAGAACCAAAATCGAGACACCATAGGATGATACTCAAGCAAGACGTAAAATGTCTTTAAATCATCATAGCTTCTTAACATTTAGTGCGTGTCGAAGCTTCGGTACATTAATTCCAACTTAAAAGGCGTGAGATATGCAACGAACTAGCGTCATTAATTGGGTTCTTACATAAAGTAAGACGTCGAGACTCATACTAGTTATCCAAAAAATACCATATTGAACACGCTTTGGGAACGCTAAGCGTGTTGTGTTGTGTGTGTTATCATAATGGGTAGCTACCGCGACCCTATGGGGGAGTTATTCGGTAACAATGTGTAGATAACCATTATAACCATAATGGTTATTCGGCAATAAAGCAATGGTTGCGACAACCGTGGCGTGCGGCGGACCACCGACGCGTGGCCTTCGAGTGCATCACATAACACGCAGTAAACCAATATCAATTTACCACGCTAGGACGTATCATGTAATATTTTATACATTACCAGTATATTCAATCCTGCCAGTGATGGGCTGCGACCACCACTAGTTTTTTATTATCTTTGAAAGCGTAAGGTGCATTGAATTTTCAAGTAAAATGCATTAGAATAATTGTATGATACTTATTAGAATAGCTTAATAATCTACCAGTACTGTTTCACTATGTAATATATGAATGGTGAATCGACCACGTCTAGTGGTTTGTTAAATCTTTGTCTTCCTCGAACCAGTCTGTGAAATGAATTGGTATCTATGATTTGGTTATAAATAATTATTAATTTTACTTTAGTTTAATTAATCGATGCATTCTCTACGTCTTAAGTACACCAGCGAATTATAGTATGTATGTAATGTAATAAGGTAGCATTATGAGGAATGATTCCCTTAGTGATATAATATAAATAACTTGTGGCACTACGACGGCGCTGCTCTGTGGCCTGGCACAAGCATGAGATAGGCCGGTAATGGGCGCGCTGATTAAACACATCACAGTGATTGGAAAGTCGTGTCGTGTCGATTGTCGGCCGCACTCACGGGATGGCTCACCTTTGTGTCGCTTCACTGATGACCGCGCCACTAGTACATACAGACAGACAAATGTATAGGAGCAAAGCTATCAAGAGGTTTGATTTGAACTAGGCAGAGGTAAGTGGTCTAGAATGAAAATCGAAATGTTTTCCTTTAACGTATTTGGACTGATTGCTCCTACCACCATTGTGCCGAGGACAGAAACACGTGGAAGAGCACGGTGCATCCAGAGACACGACTTTCAGATATGAAGACTCCGACTAAGATGACGAAGAGATGTTCCTACCACAATGTTTTTCGGATACCACAAGCGGTATTTTTTGTCTTGGGCCGGACCTTACTCCGAACCTCTCTCCGACCAACCCTAAATGTTTTTGTTCTCATAGCTCAAATAATTTTATGTTAACGATATGTTAAGTCTTAGAAACACTAATAGATTCCTTAAGACATTTATATTTATTATATTGTATACTTAATTACAAGGCAGTAGTTATTGAATGGTACCTATATATACGGCTATTAGTATAAATGTTAAAGCTAGTAATTTATAGATGTGAATGTGGGCAACATGTACCGGGACTGCCTTAAAACTGTCCGTTAGCTAAGTTAATGTTCACTTTATAGATCTGTTTATGAAGTTGTCAGCGCAATAAATAGCGGAGTGAGCGACAAGCGTGGCGGTGGTCCGGGAGGCCTCCATGGTGGCCGCCGCGGCTGCCGCGACTGACGCGACACAAATCGCTCTCACGTTACACTTGCTTTATCGTCGTATTAGGTTTGGAGCCCGCAGCTAGCGTTGTGACTGCTATATACACGAGGCGGTTGAAATTACTGCTAACGATCTGTGATTTCTTAATAAAAACACCGATTGTGTGCCGTGTTGATGGATGCGTGCGTCACGTGACTATTACACGGTGGATAGCCAGCTGTCTAATGTTTATTTTCACCGCAAAGTGATATTTAGTCCATGTATAGTTTGCCCCAGGCATGCGTGTAGCGTGAGCAAAGCTAAGCTCATATGGAATAACATAATATAAATTGTCGATTATGACTATAGAAAATCGTGCACACCTTAACAGTCAATTCCTGTATAGGCCTGTATGTTCCTGTTATTATATAAGTGTTATGTCAAATGTCACTCGTCATTGTCGTTTGACAGGTAGCCAATTCAGTTGCGAATACTCACGCTAGCGAACCTCGCAACTATAGATATAGAGTGTACAAAAATCCTAGGTCTGTGCTCACAACTGTTAGCACGTTGACATAGTACACGTTTTTTTAATCAAAGTCCCACACTGATAACTATACAAATTATGACTTCAAAATTTAAAGATCAATTGTAATTATATAGTAGAATATTCCGTCATAGAAGTATTGTTCCATGGTACAGTATCGTTTGATCGTATTGTGGATGATCTTCAAGTGTTTGTTGGCGGCGGTGGTAGAACAACAACATAACAGCAACAAAGGAACACAGAGCAGAGCCTTGTCTGTTATCTGATGCTGGCAACAAAACGGGCGGCGCGGCGCTGCGCGGCGGCGTAATTACCACAACACGCCATTGACAACAATGGCCAATCGCGCGACCTGCGACCCCAGCCTTATGTAAGGCCACGCACATGGTGTAAGCATGGCGATATTGCGGACTTGCTTGTAAGCGACAGCGGAAACTGTTAACCTGTCGATACGGTGCAACCTGAAACTATTACGTAGCACTAGGGCGTAGTTATAAGCTACAGCTGAAATCGTTTGTTTTTATTGTGAGCACCCGAAGAGACCAGCCATTGCTTTAATCGATTTGTAAAAGTTTTCATACTTTTTGTACTACAAAGTCGACTAGCAAGCATACGGCTTGTCTGATGGTAATCGGTCACCGTAGCGTAACGTCTGTAAAATATTGTACCTTAAATGGTGTGTAAAGCATTAATCGCCTCCGCTTCCGCCCAGCACCGTGCCCCCACCCAACCAATAGCGAGATAGCATCTCGGCATTATCGTAACATGGAGCGGGTGATTGCTTTCTCCGCTGCCCAAATATTTGGGCTCCATTCAAACACGGCGCTCTGAATGGCTCAAATGGTTGGTCCACGTCGCTGTTGAGTAAACTGGCCGGTTTGAACCCGCACTCGAGCCCGACGGAACAGTCGAGCGCGCCTACAATAATATTGATTGAGTATTCCAATGAGACTGGTAAATACACCAATATTATACCATAATATTAAATTAAGAAATTCCAAAACTGGTTTTTATATAATATTCTTCTGCCTTATCAAGGTGGCAGCTATATCTTGGAAGCACACGGAGCGAGCTGCGAAATAACTTTGTATTATCCTCTATGTTTACCAAATATCACTAAATATCACTGTTTTCTTCTCATTTAATAGTGACTCAGATACTAAGTACTACCTTCACTTTTTCTACAAATCATCTTCAATATCTAACCAGTAACCAAGTCATCTCCAACATTAATTTTGTAATATAAATAATGTGTTTACATAATCAAGGAAGCTTGGAGTAGTGATGTATCAATCAGGCTCCTGCGCCAATAAACACAGAATAGATCCAGCACGCCGATAGCAGGCCAGGCCAGCATCGATCGCTGGGAGATGGATGCGCCGCCTGAGCGAGGGGAACGTACTCAATTACCAGCTGGGATCAATGAGGCACACTATTAATCTGCGGTGCGGCCCCCCGCGGACCCCGCGGCCCCCCGTGGCAGTGCCCTGTACAGGGTTACCGCATATCCATCAACTGGACTAGGGCCGGCGCCGGCGCACTATCATCTTAACAACTAGATGTGTTAAGCATATCAAAATAAAGTATGTGATCCTTCAAGAAGGGTGTGGAGAGATTTACGCTGCTATATATATAGTTGTATACTCATCATTTCGTGGTTCGCATGTTTAGAACTACAGAATGGATTTCAATAATTGTTTCTATAATGATAGGTACATTAGCCTCAATACTATCTATATTCTATCATACGTGATGTGTGTTACTATAGGCGCGTGAATTCTTGAGTGGCAAGCTCTTTTCTGCACTAATTAGATAATACCCTACCTGTTGAAGTGGAAAATTATTGCCTAAGTCATACATTCAACCCAAAGTACTATATACTTAACGCATTCAATGTTAATATCATCTCTATGCGTCGATATGCTATCATAAAGTAAGAGCATGACACGTGACGTAACATCCAGCCAGTCAGCCAACCAGCCAGCAGCCCTGCGCCATCCGCCGGATAATGACGTCGTGACTGCGGCTGATCAATTAGGGCGGCTCGTTGTAAATATCGCCAATAATTTAAGTTAATTCGCGCGCGTCCGCTCGCCGCGCGCGCTCGCCGCGTATGGCCGCCATATTTTATTTCTGTATAAGGACCCGCATTCGTACAACAAGCTCTTTAGCCATACATGGCGCCGATAACATTATTAAAATGTATTACAGCTGATAATCGCTTCCCGTGAATAGATGCCTCGAGAATGCCTTCTGAAGGGTGCTTTCTCACTATTTGTCGTTCAAACTGTGCGTGCAAGTATGCTTATTGTTAGACAGTAATTAGATCTAATGGGTTTGAAAGCTTAACATGTTTTCATAAAGGAAAATTATTATAAGAATTACTGTTTAAAAGTATTTCATTTTTTATACTACGATGGTGGCATGCAAGTGTACGGTCACTCTGATGGTAAACGGGCACCGTACGCCTGCAATATACAGAGTATCACCAGCGCATTGGCAACCTATAAAAAGATACATTGTGCTAGACTACATTTTGTTAAAGTATGTTCGTTGTAATCCGAAGGAGTCTATTACAATAAATAAATCGATAAGTGGAGAACGTTTGCAATTAAATCGATATCTAATTTCGATACCGCGGCACGGCGTCGGCTCGCAAGCGTCACGTACCAATCCGCGTTATCGCGCCGTCGCGTCGCCGTGTCGTGACACTCCTCTAGATAACGCTTATTTAACACTTGGCGTATCAATTACTCTGCTAATATACTGGCCTCTGTGGATGACTACCAGACACGTATCTAAGTGCTCCTGCTCGCTACAAAACTCGTTAGTTTGCAGATTACAGCCACCATTGGAAAAAGAAACAGTTGTTACTTTGTTTACTTTTTTTATTACCTTAATATACATCGTATTTCCAACAAAATTATATTTAAGAGCTTTGTCAATCGTTGTCCATTCATGCCAGACCATGCTATAAAACCTCTAACGAGGATCCTGCAAGAATATCGTAATACTTCAAGAGAGCTCCTTACTCAACTCAACCCACTGATTGAGCTACAAATTTTAGTCTTTACCATAATGCCCTCATTTGAAACCTCACCTAAAGAACCCGTCGCCGTAGAAGGCTTTATGAACCCTGGTACAAGGCAATCCGAAGGTATGACTAGCGTGGCTGAGAGACGCGCTGAATATAAATGAACAGACGCGGTGAGCCGCGATCTCATCTCGACATCACACTAATTTGTTGTTCTTCAAACATAAATGCTATAAAGAAGGGTTTGAGATTTTTGTTAGGTAGGGATCTTAAAATATGTTGCAGTTTGTAGCAACAAATATAAGATAACTTAAGGTTAAGGGAAAGGAATCAGGGTTAAGTTAAGGAGGTGTCATTGCCCCGAAGATATTGTAATGCTAGGGCGGCCTTCCCCCCGCAATCTCTCCAATATTAATCAAATTATTATGTCTGTCTATCATTCTAAATATATTTTTTCTTAAGCTCATTCACGGCTATTGAGATGAAAACCCTAACAAGCATTTATAATATGTTTGTCTGTAAGTCTGTCTTAGCTAATCTCCGAACCAGCTGAACTCATTATGACCGAACGTTCATTTATAAGCGAAGACTTTACAGTAATATCGATTTCCTTTTAACTGGGAAGAACTACGATCTTTTCCGATGATGAAAATCTGTCCTTCACGAAAATCTGCCTTCACAAAAGGGACTGGTCGGGGATTGTGATGTGGCCCCGTCCTCATCACCGCCAGTTAGTATTCCCCTCAGCCACACCGCGTCGATCAACTCGCGCGCACGTCCTTAATTGTGCACTTTCTATAACTAACTGAGCACGACCACACATTATCCTATTCTTCTAGATTTATGACCTCTCTGAGATCGTCTGTTGTTTTAAGGACTACAGTAGGTGGTCTTCTCAGCTATAAGCACGATCATTAAAATATAATGATTATGGAATTATTCCTTATTTAACTCAAATGCGGTAATCAAGTATGCCTTCATTGATGATACGCTTGACTTCAGTCTTTGGACGTCTGGTCTATCAGGGCTCAAATCAGCACGCTGCTATAATTTGCTTAAAAAATGAAGTCACCGGAAAAGCTATCAGAATACGTAAGTACCTCGTACATTATCGCGATCTTAAGATTAATTTTTGCATATTATACAATTCATTAGTAAATCACGATACGTGTTTTCGATAGGAATAAAAAAAATAACTTAACGCACGCGTTGATGTCTTTTGCTCGGAGGTTTGTTCGCAGCTGTCGAGAAGACTTCAACGAGACCTCTTGAGTTTAATAAATAATTATTATTATTTAACAAGAATATAAACTGAAATTGATAGTACACACATTTATGAAGAAAACTGTAAAAGTTTTTAAGAAAAACGTACCATCTACTGCGCTTAATAAAAGTTTATAAGTATGTTAAGAATGAATGGCGCTACAAGTGATCGTTCATCTAATCAATATTTTAAATATAGAGAGATACATTATGTTATAATGAAGTGCCTGGAGGACAATGATGTAAGCACCCCGGCTGTCAGGTTGGGGCCTAAGATATCTTCGGTACGATGCGGGTGTCGACTGATGTTACACCTCTGCCTACCCCATAAGGGACACTTCAGTGAAAGCATATAAGACTCATACGTCTTTGTATATCTTGTCAGGCAACAAAGTTATGCGCCCTTCTCAAGTAGATACTGACTACTATCGTTAAAATTGCTCTGTCCTGCTAAGATTACTAAAGACCTTTCGTACTTGGATGTGTGGGAGAGTTGAATAGCATAACTCCTCTCGGCCATAACATAACTAACATTTGTAATTAAATCCTTCGATCGAGCGCTGAAGCAAATCGGCATCGAGTCAACAATCACCGGCCGGCGGCCGCGGCGCTCCGTCATCCGTGACGAACGGGTTGTTATGCAACTAGGAGCAGTAGGAGCGGCGCTGGCGGGGCCGGAGCCGGAGCCTTAGTGCATTACCGGTGTCACGTTTCATCCATTGTTTATAATCTGGTGCTCGAGTTTCAGCCAATGGGAGGAGTGTGGTGTGCTGGGGGGCCAATAGCGGAGGCCGGCGCGGCTCGCCCCACGCCCCGCGTCACGCCGCGCGGACACAATACCACTCGCACAATACACAGCCGCTATCGCAGACATACAACACTGATGCAATCTGCACGCTATGTACTGCCTCTCCCCGTCACATTGATAACATCACATCCTTATGTATTAATATAACAATGTGAACGTGCTGCCCTATCGCGTCTGCGATCAGCCTTCCACTCAAGTTAGGTTTCTTGCAACAGCCCAAGAAACTTGTTACGCACATAAAACATAATCATATATCTAAATATCTCGCCGAACATTCACGAAAAATGTAGGAATAAGAGTGACAACTACCGATAATTACCATTATAAGTAACAGCCTACGTGAGCGATGGGGTCTGTTCTTCCTAAGGCTCAATTGTAGTCCTACGGAGAAGAAGTGGTATCCCGTGTTTAGCAGAGGTTCTATCTCCGGCTTACGTATTTAATGGTAAGATTAATCAAATTTCAATGCAAAATAAAACTCGAAGAAAAGCTGGATATCAGGATCTCAACTATTCAGTCACTAAACAGTTTGATCTATCGCATCTAGGATCTGCGATCCCGCTCACCATGAAACATGTGTGCAGCCTACATGCACTTGTTTAACTTATGTGCATGGGATATATAGGTTTGCTAACTTCAAGTTTTGACAAAGTTGCTAATTTCAACTTGAAATTTATCCGGGTGGTATTTTTATATACAATATTTCAATGTATTTTGAACGTGAGTTTCGGCAACGATACTATAATATACGTTAACGATCAACGATGTATTCTTCTGCACGTGGGAAGCCGGGCGGGCTCTCTAGTCTAGTCTGTACACATCTAATGCTTACATATTGAAAGTGTTCTCTCTTCCTCAATAACCTCTAAAGAATTGTCATCAACCGTGGTATTATAACGTCAAAATAAAATCAATGTTCAGCGCCGCAGGACAAAAGATGAATAGCGAGCGGCGCGCGACGCGCTGAATAAAGAAGAGATATTTAAAATAATAACCCCCAGCTTTGTGTGGAGGTAGCTCCATATATAAATTACTCCAATGAATCAAGCTAAGAGACGAAGCCAAGTGATTCACGGCTCGTAATAACCAAAGTGAGAACCACAATATACACTTGTAAAAATAGTACTGGAACTTCAACGAACTAACTTTATTAGCGCAAGCATCGCGACACCACAAACAGCTTGATAATAAGTACACCCTGGTTGTTTGTTGCCACGCTACGTCTACAATGTGTTATTGAAAGGCAAATAAATATCTTATTCAATTCAACTGTAGACAGCGTAGTGCTTAGTAAATGATCGATTGTTTAAATCTCAGGATGTAGGTTTACTAAATCTCTATGCATAAATATGAGATAGATAGCTGAGCTACTGTATACGTATATATAGCGGCTAGACCTGTAGAAAACATTTATCGTAAGTGGCCAATTACGTGCGTTACCCTCGGCTTCCACGAAGCAATTAGACTGCTCTCATTGGAGCAGGGCCTTTGTGTCTATTTAAAGCGATACTATTGATAGCCGCCCGTGATATATCACGCGAGTCAACAGTACATAGCCGGTGTCACAAACGTACCGCTTTTTTATAAATACAGTTCGCTTGATCGTAAACTATGGTTGCAGGTTTCTAGCGTATAATATATAACAATGTAAACGACTTTTTAAAACGGAAAATAAACTGCGTCACTCCATAGAAGTCTAGACACAATATTTGACAGTATGCGTTGGTGTTAGATCTCAAAGAAACAAATTATATTTTAGTTAAGTTTGTTGGCGTAGAGAGCTAGAGGATCGAATATTGTATATCCGCTTAATAGAACGTTCCATCAATAGACGATTGTGTTGAATATTTACCGAATGTCCTACAGTAAATATTAAAGTCAAATGTCGTGAGCGAGACACCATCTCTTAGAGCTGTAAACTGAGCAAGAGACGCTAGATCCAGTTGCCTTTAAACACAAGCAGCATACATAAAGCTGTTATTAGCACGAGCCCCCCTATTAACGTAGAGATGGCCACGATAGCAGACACAGGCCCGGCCTTATTGAGAAAAGTCCAAGCATGCAAGACGTGGGACTGAGCGCACGACGTCGCGGTCATGCGCAGGTTAACACAACCAAACGGGGCTTCTCTCAAGAGACCATTTATCTTTTATTCCTAAGCGGAGGGATTAACTCGACCACAACTACACTGTACGACTAAAACAACACACAATAAAAGAAGACCAAATACAATGGGATAAGAATTATGAGTCGTATTGAGGACGTAAATCTACCTACGAAGTGGTGAAACTTTGGCAATCAATGCTTCTTGTTACTATCTGTAAGTTTAAGATAATCCAGAAAAGAAATGAGGTTTGAATTTTAATTTCGTCCCAGTCTATTATGTACTCCTTATTAAATGTATCTTACTGATACATTTTGTATATTTCTTAGTGGATTAAGTTGAAAAGACTTATAAATGTTAGATTGAGGAATACCCTTACGGTATTTCGTGATTGTTGTTTTAAAGCCTATATTTTAAGACCTCACGCTGAATTATTCACGAGCGGATAGCTTAGATGTTGATAATTGAAATAATAAAGTATTCGTTATCAATCCAGCCTCGGGCTCTGGGCTCCAGCAGTGGGAGTGGGGGTGGGCATCACGATCGCACTGGAGGTATTTAATTCACCGCTCCAATTACATAAGAGGTCAAAGATCTTGTGCAGCAATATACTTTTGCAAGGAGTCTGCGTTGAGCAACGGTGAATTGAAAGATGCTTAGTTAGTGCAAATACTTATTTATACGCCCATGTCCTTTGTTTGTGGTCTAGTTACTACTAGAAGACCACTGGACTCTACACTAGACTCTAGTAGGCAGAGCTAAGAGCGCTGCTTTACACTACCTCCAATATCTCTTCATTTATGACTATATACAAAATTATTAAAATTGGTCGCGTGCGAGATATTTATTTATTGTTGCCGCAGTTGTAGCAGCAACAGAAATACACATTTTGTGAGTATTTCAACTGTCTACCAAGTATTACGGATCATGAGATAGAGTCCACTGATTGACAGACGGACGAACGGACGGACAGCGGAGTCTTAGAAATATGGTTCCGTTGGTTACCTTTTGGGTACGGGACCCTAAAAATATGATTCATAATAATGTAAATTTAATTAATTTATTTTTTTATTTTGAGAAAGACACTAATTTAATACAGGGTTGGGTTTAGTGGAATCTTCACCCTTGTAATGTATTTGTGCCTGTCTTAGTGTTAGCTGGCTCGCCCTGTATTCCTGCGCCCTGCATCACGTCGGGAGCTCCCAATCAAGTCGTGAATCAACAACACGCTGTAGTGTCGCTATCAGCGCATCTTCACACTTGCACCAATCACCAGGTAAGGATGCTTACACACTGACGACAACGACAAACGCTTTGTAGTTATAATTTAGTAAATTTCTATATAAATTGCCGATTGCCGTATGTATAAAAAATCATCACATGAGAATGGCTAGCCTCGAGCAATTTGCCAGGTGTTTTTTGAGTAAATACAAAGTAATCATGTTTTTTTTCGAAAATACATTGGAAATTTAGATCTGATTCCAGATGTGCGAAGCCAGCCCGGTAGTACCTACAGTCCACTGGTGTAGTGCTTACAACAAATCAAATTATGCGAAGAAATAACAAAACAAATAACAACAATGATATTATTATCATAATGATCACTTTGAATTATACGGAAACCGTTGAAATATTTATTTTATCAAATATTGTGCTTGTAATAAAATATGTAACACATGTAAAGTGATTTTGTAGATTGGTGGTAAATATGCAGACCGGCCGCCTCCCGAGCTAAGTGCGGCGGTGGTCGTGCGTGGGATCAGGATCTAGCAATAACTCAGCGCGGACAAACGATCGGGCGGCACGCCACGCCATCTGCCGCCCGATGCTGGCACTGATCGTGCGCCGGCGCGGCCCTAGCCCTCCTAGGGCTGGCCCATTACTATTCAAGAACAAAGCCTTTACCTTACCTCATACAAATACATTCACGAAAAATCTATAAATATAATAATTATTGTTCTCACGCTATATGTATCACTGTCTGACTTATTTGTTTCATCATACTAAATTGGCGGTCGCTTCTGCGATCTAGCAACAAGTTATATCGGGTTAGATCAAGTGCCGACCACAACAGTATATGGATATGAGCCCAGGGCGATGGTGATGAGGCTAAACTAAATTGAAGTGTTTTCAATAGTTGAGTTTACCATTGGATTTGCATGGCGAGAGTTGCTGAAGAAAAGAACCCCTTTATCCATACCATGAAAGTGTGAATTCGTCTACGCATGAGTGGTACACCTACACTGGTGTTGCGTTAATAAGACACGGGTACCGCTTACCATCGGGCGGATAGTACCTATGCTATTTGCCAACTTAGTATCAACATGTTTCATATATGTATTCAACTATTTGAGTGGTTCTTTTCGGAGATCAGGTCCCCAGAGCAGCTCAATATTATCGTCACAAATGTTAGACGGCTGTTTGATAATAATAATATTTGAGATTAGATTCCCTAGTCCGGCGAGCCCTCAGCTTCAGAGTACATTGTCCCTCATCGTCGGTAGGCACGGAGGCTGTCTCGGAGCACGACGCCGAGCCAGTTCCGTGAGCCAGCCAGCCGTCACGAGCCCGCCGCGGAATTTATGAGAGCTTTCATCTTACTGCACCCTGTGCATACCCACCTATAGCCATCCATAGCCAGGAGACAGCCAGGATAGGACAGATTGATAGATATTACTAACCAACAATATTGTACAATCACTTCGCCTTAACGGTCAAATCTTTCATTTATTGACGCATAATTAAGCTAATATTATGGTGAAGATACTAAGAATAATTTAAAGAGTATCTGCAGAAGTCATATATTGTATAAGATCGACGAGTCAGCGCATTGCAGAAGAACTTTCTCAGTCTTCAACGCAATACGAAGCCTTCGATCGTCGTACGGCCAATATGAGTACTAGACCAGAATTGTTAATATTAGTCGGCAGAACATAATAGATAGCCAGTATATTGTTCCGCATTATGTAGTGAGTACCATATCACGTGACCTCCCATATCTATCTATTCAATCAACACGAAGTAACTCGAACAACAAACCATTAGAGGATAAAAAATATAACACATATATTGCCAACTGTTGGTTAATTAACCGCCCTATTCTAGGCCTTTCATATCTGCAGCGATACAATAGTTGTGAGCACAGATACGCAGATGTGGGCACATCAAATATAATCACATTCCATTGAGCGGACCCCGCGCAGTAAACTACCACAGTTTATTTCAATGGGCCATATTTAACTCGCGGAGCTGAGCGCATGCGCAGAGCTCAAACAATACAAGAGCTGTATAATAACTGCCTTCCTAATAATTACTCCGGCGCGAGAGATCCTTGCAGCGCAGTGCCGCGCTTCCCTTTGTACTGTGGTGAGTGTTCGTACTTACAATTTATAAACCTATTTCCTGACATATTAAAATATGTACTGAAATGTAAGACTACGATTTGAAAGACTTATTCATAATATAAACATAATATTAAGTGCAATGCACTCTATTGTAGTGTGTGGTATTATTGTCAGGTTGAATCGTTTCCCCAGCTTAGGGCCCACAAAGATTATAAAGCAATAATACGAAAATAGAAAGGAAGAAATAAAAGAAATAAGGAAAGAAACAATCATATCGACATAATATATGTAAATTACGCATGTAATGTGTCCCTGTAATTGGTTATCAATTAAGCTATATAATTTAAAATTAGAACATAAGTACGTACTGTAATGAATAACTGTTGGTATACTTAATATAAATAAAATAAAAAAAACTGTTGGAGGTATTTGATTGGTGTAAAGAGATTTGTGCAGTCAGCAATGCCCGAGTCTACCGTAATAATTCTTTTGAGTCTACTCCAATACTACTTATGAGACTACAATAACCGCTTACTATCGGGCGGACCGTGTGATTGTTCGCGGATCTTAGTGGTTTTTAAAATAGACATAGTGATTATACCTACCATAACCTTACTCACCGCAGAAACTACATCAAAGTAGTGATATTTGACTGCGGTCATCTGTAAGGTGGAGGTACAGAGCCAGTCGGGCGGTTCCAATTTTAATGGGAAAACCCGCGGGAGATCCCAATTCAGGCTGCCGCTCTTTTCTAAGCCAAGAACAAGAAATAAGTATACTTAGGACATGATTACGACAATCTATCACATCCACATCCATGGCTTCCCAGTGTACCCCGTGTGGTAATAACCGCGACGGTAGACACTGAACCACTTCAATCCGGTTATCATTAAATCCTGTTACTCTGAACGCCTAGAAAGTAAATCCAATAAGTTATAAATTATAAGCAAATCGATTTAGATAGTTGCTCTTAACCTCACTAATGTGTTTAGATAAAATACGGATTCAATACGTGTACCGATATCGGCGTGGGCGCGCTGCTAGAGCACCAGAGTCCGACCGAGGGCTATTTACATAATACGGTTATCTAAGTATTTACAACTTAGTGACCACAAATCTAGGCACGTGGTGTATGACCAGACTACAATTCTACGGGAAGTAAGAGCCTAAGAGGATAGTTATACACTCTTGCTGGCTCAACACCTTTCTAACAAGGCGAATTTCGAATAACATTTATGGTCAAATTTGACGGTGCCAAGTATTTTTACTTCAGTATTATTGTGTACAAAAAGAATGGTTCAGGAAGGTGAAACTTATGGTATATAGTTTATCTTTGTAATGCAAAACTAATTACTTTTCGATAATCATCATAAGAAGATAAATACTCCTAAATCATGTTTAAATCTAATAAATAAACTATAAATGTGTAATTTCTTGTTTAAGTTTATTTATAAATTTGTAGCGAGATTTTAATGTCCACCTACTTGCTCAGTTTTCATAGTAGGTAGCTGTACCTACTCGCCTAGATAGCCTAATTAGACGAACATTTATGTATCTTCTTTCTAATATGAAAGGGGGAAACTACTTAAGCAATTTGAAAGTGTTCATCTGCTGGTAATCCAGAATGTAAATAAATAAATTAATTAAACAAAACGCAACCCCACCATTGGATTCTGACAATGTAGTTAGCTCAATACAGCAATGAATCCCTATGTTATGTTCCTGTGTGTGTAATGCAAAAGAGTTTTACCGGTCATGTTAAAAAATACCTCAACGGTATATTGAAAGCAGTCGACAGGTACCTAATACAGTTCTATCGCCGTTCACGAGCTCCGTGTGTCGTAGATACTCATTGCGATAGCACAGCACGTTGTATCGCCACGGACACTTAACCCTGACAACCCGGCTCTAATTAGTCGGTACTGTTAGTGTTATGTAGCCGGAAGCCACCCGAGACCCGAGACCCAGGGCATGCGCACACGCTAACTATATATATATATATATATATATATATATATATATATATATATATATATATATATATATGTAATTGCCTTCAAAGTTTTCAGTCTTGTTACATATTATATCGAAGTGACTCGTGCGAATAAATTAACGTTTAGTATATTCTGTATTGTATTACTATATAAAAGCAGTCTGTTTGTCGTCTCAATATTGAAGATCTTTTAGTAAATATACTTGAAATAGAGTCATTATCAGAATATTACGCATACATTATGTAAATTCAGGAGCTGAATATGCGCCATGAACTGAATTTGTGGCAGCATTTTTTCCGTATTCAAACGTTATAACCGTTTTAAACAAATAACAACATGTTTCCACAGATTAGTACACAGTACAGAGTTGAGGAGAAAGCTAACTGTATAGTTATTAAATCATAATTTATAATTCCATTCACGAAATTCGTCATAAAAATCGTGCCTCGCTAGAGATCATGTGATTTGATTTAGTTGCATTAACATTACCGTCGCGGTGAGACTACTTGAGATTACATCACATCGCTGACATCAATATTAAAATTTACATTTAGTAAACAACATAATAAAAGCCGGGCTTTTCTGCCTCTATTTTTAAAGGTTTTGGGCACACCCGTATCTAGTCACTATGGTATAAATGATCAAAATTAAATTATAGGTAGCTCGATGTTGCGAGCGTCCAATAGCCAATACAGAATGAAGCTATGAATTAAGATAAAATAAAAAAACGGAGCATCCAATTGAGGACACATTGGTGATTCCGTATTGAAAAGGTATATTGTACAACGTCTATTCTTTTAGTATAATTTAATCTTGGTGAAGACTGACCACCTTGTAACTTTATCAAGATAACAAAAAACTTGCAAGCACGACAATGAATGCGATGGCTAGGAGAGGAGGGTAAAATTGTACGTACAGACTGCTCATAACTAACTCAACAGACAACAATTTAATAAAAATACAAGTTTTACGTCACTAAGGCACTATTAAATCAACGGCCGACAATATCAACAAAATGACACACGCCAGTAGCACCATGGAAAACTCAGCCCTTGTTTTATAGACCTATAGTATACACCTGCTATCCCTATCAGAATTCAGATTGCAGTTTTTTCAGTTGCGGTGCGTGTGCGCCGGTCACGAGCCTCGTTGCTCGTTAGAGATACATTTGACTTTGAGATGCTGCGCCTCGATCCTGGCTAACAAGCCACCGTGGCGACACTACCGTTGTCCATACTACATACATTGTCACACGCAAACTGCGCAATGACACGAGATACACATTTACAGCATGTCACGCTAGCTTCCTTACCTACTTCATATATCACAGGGCACTCACAGCTAGCGCTAATCAGGTACCTAAGCACTTATTTCGACATATTTATTCAAGATCGGCCTCCATACCAAATTAAAACAAGATCGGCTTAGCACACAGACAGATATTTAGTGTGATGTTCATGAATGATTGTGTATGAAAATCAGTAGTTAGGTTGTTAATTAGGTACCTACTGCTGTAGCCAAACTAATAGTAACACAGTAGCAGTAGTAGCCCACTTAGGAGTAGGTACTGTTAATGGAATCCATTGGAAAACAAATTAAACTATCTAATAAAGTTCACACAACATTAACCACTCGATCCGCTTGATTCTCTTAATCTCCATTCCATAAAAAAGCGCTTTAAATCCCATAAGTGCTTTCATTTACATTCACACAGTAGTACAGTAGTAGTGGTAATAATTCAAATGGCTCAATTCGCCGCGGCGGCCACGCTCATCAATATTCTGCGGAGATTATTTATCGTTCACGATAATGATCGTTTCATCTGTTGCTGCCAGCGCTAATCGATCCGATTTTACGCCACGGTGCACGGTCAAACGGCATAATGTTTGTAATGAATAAAAAAACACGAGGGTGTGTTACTTTCAACCAAATGTAGACTTTATTCATTAGCGCTGCGATAAAAACACCCCTCGTTTTTATTGCGGCGGTAATGAAATTGAAACGATACGATAATGTAATCCCATTTTTAGCACACAATGCTCCACTTGCGCAGCTGAGGGTACAAAGGCGCGCGCGGCGCCATTGTCCTCCAACAATGTGATTCAGTTGTATCAAGTGGCCAGTCTGTGCACGTACACATGTTTGGAGATACTATTGTAAAAACTTACCACATTGTCGCCGTATGCGGTAACCGCTCTTCTGAAAACTAGAGGATCAATTTTAAAATCCAAATTTAAATGAATAATGGTCTTGGAACGACACTAGCATATGATTGTCGTCGACACTACCATGGAAAAGACAAGAGACTTATAGTCTTCAAAAGGAAATATAGAAATCTTTTATTTCACTGCACACGTACATTTTAATTGAACTATGCATAAGGCTTAATATTCACTATTACAAGTCACTTTGCTCCAAAAGACAACATGGGATGACTAAGAATTATTTAGCTTGTATCATCATACATTTTGTAGCACTGTGTGACCGGAACGCGCACTTACACCTTGCAAAAATAAGTCTAATAATGTCACAGATGAATAATAAATAATAGACGGTACTTGTTCTTTGACACAATATACCACACCACACTAATGTCAAAAGGAGGGTAGGTTAGAATTCCTCAGAATAAGTAATAAAGCTAATTCATAGCGTGCTTTTGTTATTATTCTGTGGTAGTTTAGCATGAGTTGGTCAGTTAAGTGTCTATTAAATTATATGTAAAATTTCAAGATTCTGCGGATTCGAGTCTTTTATACTTCACAGGTACACATACTTTAATTTTAAAATGCATAGCACACAAAATGTTAGAAGATGGGTAAGTTTGCATTTCGGCTAAAACAGGTTTGCATTGTAGAAAAAGTATCAACGATATTTCATTGAGAACACTAACGTGGCACTTTCTATAGTTTAGCATTGGTTTATAGTTTGTAATATTTTCTGATATTACTTTATTAATGATATCGTGTCAGTATTCTCTGATCTATAACAAGGCTCAGGAGTTCCTCCAAAGGAACTAATTGAATAAATAAGTTAGGTACTTGGGAGTTCCAGTGATTCCTTTGAAGGAACTAGAGACAAAAAAACATTCACAGTTCTTTAAAGGAACTGCCAAAGGAACTACTGAGAACAACCCATTTATTCCAACCAGTACATTCAATACATCACATTAACCACGAGTAGATAAAACTGGGCATTACTCGCGGTGTATCCGTATTATTCCGTAGCTAGCCGTGGCTGTCTCTTCATTAGCACACGCGATGCGAGCCGCGAGCCTGTTGGATGCACGCGACATCGCTTGGGTGACCTGCAAGACTAACATTCATTTCATCCACTTGGCTACGTACATTGCCACCAAATGCCTCAACATACAGAGATATCTTTTCACCCTGAAGTTCTAGTAACCTAGGTGTCGCCGTTTTACCAACTAACATCTGCTCACATAAGACTATTTTACTAGTAAAGTTAATAACTTACATGACAGCTTATAAATCAATCCTAATTGACACAAGACAAACTATACGATGGTCTGGGCTGGTTGCAAAACCTTCGAAGCGTTTCTGTGTTCACTGAGTCACTTCCGATATTGATCAATAATACATGATTGTCATAATGCAATAAAACAAAAGTATATTATCTATTTTCATTGATTTAATAGACATGTAGGATTACACATACATATGTTTATCTCAACATAAAACTATATTATATGCATTAATTTAGTCAGCTAAATGTGTCCTAGTGGTGATCAGTGAACAAGCAACATAGTGTGTGAGGGTCGACGCCCTCCGCGGGACCCGCGCTCGCCTCACGGTGTTAGCTACAATTAATCAACACAATATAAACATAGCCGACAGCACGAAGTACGCTTTGATAACGAGTTTCCAATTAATCTAATGCAAAATTACAAATTAAATATTCAAATGAAATCAGATCCAAATGTGATCAGGCAGCCGTTGTGACAGTGACCGGTTGCTAATCACAGATTGCTAATAACATTTAAATATGATCTAAGTACAAAATGCCGTGTTGTGTTTGATCGCTCAAGTCTGGTTTGTTTTGACTTGCTGTTAATTATAGCGACATAGACAAAAACACTTGCACGGCTTCATTTATAGTAGCGCCGAGGCGCAATGGTAAACGGTGCGCCATCTAGCGACGAAACGAGGAAGCATTTCGGTATATTGAGATTCTATTGTAGAAAGCTTTACCTCGCGCTGCGCCAACGAATCAAACGGTTGTTACAGAACACTGCACTGGCAAGACAATACATCGAACAATAAAGTTATCAACATAGGAAGGCTTTAAGCCGCTTTGTACAATATACACTCTTTGGTTACATCACGCCTCTGGGAAGCGTACAATAATATATTTTCATCTATAAGCATTTCCGTATCGTCAACAGAAACGTCGTGCATTTGTAGTCTTCAGTAGTTACACTGGCGTGCAACACATGGCTACAACAAAGCTACAGACAAATATTACTTGTGACGAGATTATTGTGCTAATTATGCTAAATAAATATACCTGCACGCCACGTATCGTCCGCTAACAATTTTGTACTATTATATAATATAATGTATAATTATATATTCGTGGATAGCTCTCTCTTGCACTGCATCACTAAACAAGTAGGTATCTACCCGCAAACACTACAAACCAACGAACTGCACAATGCGCTATGTTTGACACAGGACATCGTAGTGAAAAACTTTGCCTAAAACTGTCTAAGGGATATACAAAACCTCTGAACCTTGAACATGCGACTACGGTAGGTCATTTATAAAAACTAACGCTATCCTTTTCTCATGTATGGTAAACGAATAAGATGGCATTTGACCACAAGACCACGACTATGTAGGTATATCACACCTGGCCGCACTGTAGTTGCATGTTCAACGCTCAACTAGACAAATATAAAATTTGCATACAATAATAATACAGTAACGAAAATATGTGATATGTAAAATTACAGCTAGCTTATGGCTTATTTAATATAATGGCATCAGTGGTTCGTTACAGTACAGTACAGTACAGTAGAGTAGAGTACAGTACAGTACAGTACAGTACAGTACAGTACATTAGTGGACTGGCGAGCGCTGCGTGGTCGCCGGCCGCGGGCTCGACACCACTCTTGCAACCACAACACACTGACCAAACAGAGGGCGACAATACCAAATTAACCTTCTGTTAAAATTCGAAAGAATCGCGACTAAATAAAAATGACTAGATGTTCACATCTATGAAATTATATAACCAAATAAGTAGGTACCCACTCAAAGCACCATCCATAAGTGATAATCAACTTTAAATGTCAAATATAAGAACTAAATTTCAATAAATAAGATATAAAAGCACCCGACAGTAAAAAACTCATGCCAGTATACGTTCTACAAAAGTAACCCCTTTGTGTTATGTCGTGGACTCGTGGTGACAAGCCCGGCAGACCCGAACACATTGCTTGATATATCGTGCATCTCCTCAACATTCTATAATATACTTGGTCTAGCCAAAGGACTGGGTTACTTGGTCAAACCGATTGCAGGATGTGGGTTTTGAAAAAATACAAATGTTTGGGAGCCAATCGCCTCGAGTAAAAATCCATACATATTTACTATACCTACAGAATGGTTTATAGGTACCTATGTATTCGAGGGCTGTTGTTATATATGATAAGATAACTTCTATTATTATGAGTACAGCACATAGTATATCAAGCAATGTATATTATGTAAACAAGCATAACAATATTAGCACTCAGCTGTTCCAAGCTATGTATACAATTGCATAACGCGTACATATCGGCCGGTACAATACTAGGTAGATTACTTCAAAACTTAAGTACCTTTACACATAATTTAAATATAATATAAAAACACATCAACACAATAAAAATAGTAAAACATTATCCTTATTAACTAAATAAAAAAAATCTGTTAAAAATAACAATATTTTCTTGTAATAAACACAACACTGGTAGCTCACAAACTGTTTGTCCGACCGTTACGCACCACATTACTATTTCGAGGGTGATTTGGCACATCCAACTATTACAACCACTTCAATATAGACAAGCAGATAAATATTATATTGTTATTAAGCTTCCGATTTGGGTTGAGAAACGTAAGCTTTAATATATCAAGTATACCAGCGGTACAATATCACACAGCGTATACGATACAATGACTAGAATGTTAAGGGAACTGAACTAAAGATGTTCATTTCATTCCATTTGGCTTCTAACTGTACTGAATTAAAGACGAAATTACAATATCGTGCCCAAATCGCAGCTTGCTATAGAATTTAGGAACATAATCTAGATTAAATTTCCTTGTTACATTGTCTAACTAAAGTAAATAACTATCTGTACCATTTAATATATATATATCTCTTTATCCAAAGTGCCTGTCTATGTGTGTAAATAATATATATTTATTAAATAACAGCTTTATATAGTGCTCATCTGTCTGTTTGTACATCAACGGCGACTGCAACACGCTCAAGTTAATACATAATTGTACTAGTATCATTAACAGCTATTACAAATATTAAACAATGATCAAAAGTAAACTCTTATAAAAAAATATACTCCAGAAATGTACGACCGATATTATTATGAAGAGAATAGAACAACACAGATCAGCAACGAAATGACACCCACTATGAGAGTATCGCTACTAGCTCAGGTCAGCGGGAACATGACCACATCGCCGCGACAACGGGATTACTGTTTAATACAATCGGTGGTGAAGAGAATGTTCTGTCGACAGACAACAACACAATACATGCAAGTAGAAAGAGAACGCAGTGTTACAAGCGACAAGCCGCGCGCGGGGCGGCATGTGTAGTGCACACCATATACCGTGCCACATGTGGAGGAGTATTCACTAGATCCCTTTCAATATCTCACGTCATCCCAATCCATCATCCATCCATACAGTCATCCGTGTTATCAACAGCAGCATTACTTTGCATTAGTACTAATATTGCAATAATTCTGACGTACATAAAAGATACAACTAATTATCTCTTGCTCATCTGTATCCAAGTAGTTTCGACGTCAGAATGATCGCTATATTTGTCACAAAATACAGCACAGGTGTGACTCGACAGCCGCACCACCACAACTCTTTAACACACACACACACCACAAAAAACCACATGTGAACAAGATGGCCGCCAAATAAACGCTACCCCGCCATATACAATGCATACTCTACGCTATCATTACGTGTGTATTAGTATGAACCACGCCACAAATAAACCAGTACATACATCAACTTACGCAACAACAGACAAACATTCACGATAACATACAATCTCGTGCCGCGGGGTCGCCTCGTTCGATGCGGCTCTATAGGACAGCTGGCGGAGACTCGGTGACATAATATATTACTGAACACAATTATAATATTATATATATCGTTGACAAGCACCGACTAGGATACATAAAACACTGAACAAAAATAGCGAAGGACTAACTTATTAAAAAATACTGTCCTATAGTATTTTCTAGCCTTTTTGCCTGTCATTTACAGTCAAACGTCACACTTAATGAAATATAAAGCAAATTGTCTTCGGTAGCATGTTATGTCACCGCGTCTACAATCGACGTAACGTGAGTATAATAAGTATAAGATTAGCGCGTGCTAGGAACCAGGATACGCGGTAGGCCGGGCTCGCCGCTCCCAGCGCACGCATCCGACCAGGCTACACCGGGCACTGACCAAAACACATCTCACAAACACACATTCATTAAGGCCACACACACACAAAATAAAAAAAATACAAAAACAAACGACAGATAAAATATATATAACAACATGTCAAAAATGTAATAGTAACACTTCAATACGGGAACACGTACGTACAGACAGAGATTTATAATAATGTATATGTACTATATTAATTATAATATTAAGTATTAATATACACTAACAACTACATAAAGCATGACATTTGTGCATCCATCTCGCCCGCACTGACGGAACTGAACCTTTGGTGCACTCGAGCGGCTCGCCGGTGCGCCACTACCTCGTACTACCGGCCACTACCGGGTACTACCGGGTACTACCGGCCACTACCGGGTACTACCGGCCACTACCGGGTACTACCCACCGACGGCACAACTTATACTAACCAACTAATTACTTGTAAATAACTCATAATGACCAGTTAGAGACACGACATTATTATCGAATAAACATTGTGCACTTTTAGTACACATCAAACATTATTATTACAACTCACAACTTAAATATACAAGAGAATCTCATTGTGATAAAGGCAGTGCTACACTGGCGCGTCAATATTATGCCACCGAGCGAACACTCAATATAAATAATGATACAAAAACATACATTCACAACATAATACAAGAACCCTCATGAACCTACATAATAAAATATTGCACATAATTTATATCGCCCTCAGGTCGAGTGAACATATCGAAGGAAGACTAACCCATTGAATACATTTGGTATCTATGCGCCGTTTAACACCCACTCAGGGCGTACCAAAAACACTATTGCGGTATCGCATCAACCCGAAAAAGCCCTTCTCCCGTTGTTACACGGTCGAATTCAGCTTAAGCCGGTACCGCAACAGTGGTTTCGTGACAACCTGAATTATGATAACAGAATACTGCGTGTGCGTAATTGAACTAACTGAGTATTGGTATATCGCTAAAACAATACAACCGGCGGTATCATATACTACAAACTGTTGTGCAATGTTGCCATAGTGTACAACGGACAGTATCTAGAAGGTTCTGGACCTCGCGTTGTATCCCTCCGTTCACCGGTCGGTCTCACTATCAAATGCTAACTTGTTTATTTATAATAACACAACGTAAGACTAGAAGCGACAATGTACTCTGTTTCCACTTACTAGGAACTAACATCGCTTGCTGATGTACTGACTTTGGGGCTTACACGAATCTAGTGTAGGAAACCTAAGTGTAAGAATTATTTAAAAATGCATTGATATAACGATACATACTGTAAAATTACTTTTTAAAAGCAATAAAAAATAGGTGTCACCGCCAAAGGCACTACACTAGCGCACAATATGTTAATAACCTATTCAAAAATAGCGTGGCCTATAATAAGTGCAAGCTTCGCCTGGTGCCTCAGGAGTGGGGTTCCCCTTCAACACCGGGGAGGTGCCACCGACACCGTATGACACTACATGACACTATATGACACTATATGTACACCAGTCACATACTCGCCCCAACCACGGCACCCCTTGCGATCATCTACAAACACCGCGACCTATAACTATATACTTAGTCGTCAACTCAGATCTCACAGTAGTGTACATTGCTCGTCCAACTAGCAACTTCACAACGATTAAAGTCAAAAAGGAGCAATGTATAACGAGACGCAATAAAAATTATTTTGTAACAATGGTAGTATAGTTGTAACCGTTCTCACGTTAACAACAAAACAGTTAATTTGTTTTTACAATTTATATATGACTTTATATAGCAAACAACTATGTATTTAATATGACTAGTGTGGTCACACTAGCGGTTAGTTTGATTCGTTGTTGCCGGCCACACACGTGTTAGTTCAAGCGAACGGTTCCGAGCTCTATATTACATGTAATACTATAATAATCGTGGCGCGAACGGCTAAGGTGTGTACAAGTGAACCTGCTCGCTCCTACTCGCTCGTGGACAGAACATCATAAGAGAACAATACTTTGCACACGACTAGTGGCTGTGAACAAATGCTTGGACGACGTGTGAACAATGTAACTGTGCAAACAATAATTCTATAAGACGTATAAACACTTTAATTCAAATCCAATAAAGCCGAGTACCGGCGCATGTGAAGCAGCCCATGTATAGATAATCTCTACTTGGCAACAATCTGTATCGAGGTAACGTAACGTCCAGTTTACGAGAGCAAATTGATGCTTTATGATTGGCTGAAATAATGTCTATTGCGACGGTATTACTTATAAACGTGGTGGCGGTGATGTACCGCGGCCGAAGACCACTACGCGCATACCACCCGCTACTCGTGACTGCTACGGAGATCGTGTCCGAGGGACGGTAACCACTACACCCGAATTGAGCGGAAAATCTGGCGAACCACTAATATCGGTTGTTTTGCTGTTCACATTCCGCACAGCTAAGCTATGGTGGATATCGGACCTCAGCGCGAACATTCGAGGCGTCAAAACATCGCGATTTTATTTTGTGTCCTATAACTATCCTTAAGCCTATATTATACTTATTTGTATGAGAACGTGCGTTTTTTCCTTTAAATTAAAACATTATCTCCATAGCAATGAATACAAGTAGCATCCAACACGAGTAACACAACTAGGGTAATATGGACGTGGGACTCGTCAGACACCGGGCCGCGCTAGATATCGTTGTTAATGTAATACTCCAAGCAGGTCTAGTAATAGCACCGTCCGAAACAAAACGTCGTTTCACAAAACTTATAAGCGATTACCAATCTTATTTTGCGGTTAAAAAACACACTATCCATATATTGCGTGAGCAACGCCGTTTTAAAGCCGTGGTGTCATCTGAAGGGCCCAGGTTCAAACCCCGGCCTGTAACAATGAGTTTTTCTAGTGTTTTCCCATTAAAATTGGAACCCGACTGGGGACTGTACCTCCTCCTTACAGAAGACCGCAGTCAAATAACACTATCAAAGTGTTGTGTTTCTGGGGTAAGTAAGGTTGCCAGTGCTCCACGAGGGTTCATCAACAACATGGTTGGCACCCCGTCAGTGATACCCCTGGTATCGCTAGTGGCTATAGGCTACGGTGACTGCTTACCATCAGGTGGGCCATATACTTGTGTGCCACCTTAGTGGTATAAAAAAAACGTCTTGTTAATACAAATTAGTTGTTGCTGCTGCGCCACCTGCACAATGTGGGCGCAATATGATATTACACCGCTCACAATTTGTAATCGCTTCTAAGTTAACTTGAAACAATAAACGAATTTCGTTACATATAGAAGGTTTCCGTGGCAGCATCATGAAATAACAATTGAACCATTTGTCGCAACATCATCATAAGCTTATGTCACAGGATTTAATTCCAACAGTAATAAACATCTTGGTATGTAGTGTCGACATACACTCATGAATATGCGGTGGTAAACTAAACCCTCGCGAGGGAGGTCCCTACTACACGATCCGTATAACATTTTCTCTTAACGTATATAGTATGAACTGTACAACTGTCGATCTGTGAATCACTTCCCGCGCTATCACAAACGGTGTGTAGCCCTCCAAGTGTCCAACATGTCGGCGGAACACGTGGAATCTATGTACTTAGAGCGCCACAGCGTTTTATGCATTACGTCGTAATTAGCTTCCGAAACAATGTGGTGTAGTGCTCCTCCCCCGCTGTCCCCATCTCCCCTCTCCCCATCTCCCCCTCCCCCCATCTCCCCATCGTGTCCCCCCTGTTCTCCCCCACCTCCCCCCCTCAGGGCGCGGGCTCGGCCGGTCTCGGAGGGTTAAAGTCCTTGTTCACAAACGAAAAGCCGCGGAACTCCTCCTAAAACACAAAACACATTTGTATTAAACACTACTGTAAAAATGGTTTTTCGCCGCAAAGTAATGTGAAACATCTCAGGAAATTGTTTTAGTAAAGTGTGAAGTGGAAGTGTTACCGCCTCGGTTCCCGCTTGGTGAGGGGGAGTATAGAATAGTGTAGTGTACTGTAGTGTGATGTAGGCATTCTGTAGTATAGTTTACTTTAATAAAAGTGGCCGCATATTGTGTCGTATTTGTGTGGTCATCAACATGTATACCAGAAGTACGGTGCCAACTGGGATCGTACAATAATACTTGTTTTAAGTAGCGTAAATAGTTTACGAGAGAATCCATTATTGTTTTGTAAGTAGGTGTAAACATTCTGTAGCTTTAGCAAGACAGCTTTACTCCGTATACGTATGTATCGCTTTCGACTACTTTTGTATTGGAGAATAAACAACTCTGCGGCGGCGAAAAGTGACTAAAAATTCGTATGAAAATGCTGTCTTCCTGCAAGGTGCGTTTTCGAATACATTTGGTGAAACTTTTGCTTGGTAAGGTTAGTAAAGTAGCCAAATAGACTATCTTAACATTGTCCCCTTCGTCAATAATAGTTCCTGCGTATATTTTAATTGTAAAATTGTATTTGTGGAGTTCCATATAATAAAAGGGATTTGGTGAGGGTTCCATTACCCTTAAAGTTTGGGAATTCCTGGTATAGTAGAGTACTGTAGTGTAGTGTAGTGTGATGTAGTGTAATATAGTGTAGCATAGTGTCTTGTGGTGTACCTGGTTGATGGTGCGCACGACGTCCGGCGGGACGGGTGTGAGCACGGGCTCCTCCTTCGTGAACTCCGCGTCGAAGTTGGCCGCCTCGCGCCGACTCTTCTGCAGATATACATAACATAGTGAGGCCGCGGATGGTATATATAGTATAGTACCTGTAGAGTAGCGGGCAGGCGGTACTGACCACCTTGGGCCTGAAGGGCGGGCGCAGCCTCTTGTGCGCGAGCGCGTCCCAGTCCATGTCGCGGAAGAACCCGTGTCCGCGGATGCCCGCCGCGCCGCCCGCCACGCCCAGCCGCCGCGCCGGGCTCTTCGTCATGAACCCTGCACACACACACACACACACTACACAACCACCACCAACATTACATACATTGATGTGTAGTATGTCAATCAGTGGATCGCAATGCAATGGGAATGCATCAAACTTTTGTGTACGCTGTGACGGGGATGTTCTTAGGTACCCTTGAGGATGGAGACGGCGTCCTTGGAGAGCCAGACGGGGTAGAGCACGTCGTCGTGGAGGATGCTCTCGAACAGGTCGTCCTCGTTGTCGGCCTCGAAGGGCGGCTGGCCGGCCAGCATCTCGTACAGCAACACGCCCAGCGCCCACCAGTCCACCGACGGACCGTACTCCAGCTCCTGCAGGATCTACACACACACATACACATACACATACAAGTCTTTCATAACCTAGTGGTTCGACAGAAAAGCTGAGAGAAAGAGAGGAAAATATAATCATTAGAGCGAGAGATAACATCATTATTGATGCTCGATAGCTTACTAATACTAGGATAGGATAAAGACAACGATCATGAAGGATTGAGCGACTTACCTCAGGAGCAATGTAGTCCGGGGTCCCGCAAAAAGTGGTAGTCGTCGCGCCATCTGGAACATAGCTATTTGTTTTAAAATGCACCTAGACATCAGTGCTTAAGAAACATTATGATATAATCGCCTTCAGCTCTCATAATCTGTGGATCACAGGGCAACTCTGCGTCGCAGCGGCTGCCGAAGCAACCAGCCACTTCGCAGCCCCCTCTAAGCGCTTTTTTTCATCATAAGGAATATAATTATAATAATGATTTTATTTAATTCACACATAATCAATATTGTTAGTCTACCTACCTAATATATTAAAGAGGAAAGACTTGATTGTATGTTTGTTTCTATTGAATAGACTCCTAAACTACGGTGTGCGGGTGTGGTATAACAGTGCGGGTGTAGTATAACAGTGCGGGTGTAGTATAACAGTGCGGGTGTGGTATAACAGTGCGGGTGTAGTATAACAGTGTGGATGTAGTATAACAGTGCGGGTGTAGTATAACAGTGTGGATGTAGTATAATAGTGCGGGTGTAGTATAACAGTGTGGATGTAGTATAACAGTGCGGGTGTAGTATAACAGTGTGGATGTAGTATAATAGTGCGGGTGTAGTATAACAGTGTGGATGTAGTATAACAGTGCGGATGTAGTATAACAGTGCGGGTGTAGTATAACAGTGTGGATGTAGTATAATAGTGCGGGTGTAGTATAACAGTGTGGATGTAGTATAACAGTGCGGATGTAGTATAACAGTGTGGATGTAGTATAATAGTGCGGGTGTAGTATAACAGTGTGGATGTAGTATAACAGTGTGGATGTAGTATAACAGTGTGGATGTAGTATAACAGTGCGGATGTAGTATAATAGTGCGGGTGTAGTATAACAGTGTGGATGTAGTATAACAGTGCGGGTGTAGTATAACAGTGTGGATGTAGTATAACAGTGCGGGTGTAGTATAACAGTGTGGATGTAGTATAACAGTGCGGATGTAGTATAACAGTGTGGATGTAGTATAATAGTGCGGGTGTAGTATAACAGTGTGGATGTAGTATAACAGTGTGGATGTAGTATAACAGTGTGGATGTAGTATAACAGTGTGGATGTAGTATAACAGTGCGGATGTAGTATAATAGTGCGGGTGTAGTATAACAGTGTGGATGTAGTATAACAGTGCGGATGTAGTATAATAGTGCGGGTGTAGTATAACAGTGTGGATGTAGTATAACAGTGCGGATGTAGTATAATAGTGCGGATGTAGTATAATAGTGCGGGTGTAGTATAACAGTGTGGATGTAGTATAACAGTGCGGGTGTAGTATAACAGTGTGGATGTAGTATAACAGTGCGGGTGTAGTATAACAGTGTGGATGTAGTATAATAGTGCGGGTGTAGTATAACAGTGTGGATGTAGTATAACAGTGCGGGTGTAGTATAACAGTGTGGATGTAGTATAACAGTGTGGATGTAGTATAACAGTGTGGATGTAGTATAACAGTGCGGGTGTAGTATAATAGTGCGGGTGTAGTATAACAGTGTGGATGTAGTATAACAGTGCGGATGTAGTATAATAGTGCGGGTGTAGTATAACAGTGTGGATGTAGTATAACAGTGTGGATGTAGTATAACAGTGCGGATGTAGTATAATAGTGCGGGTGTAGTATAACAGTGTGGATGTAGTATAACAGTGCGGGTGTAGTATAACAGTGTGGATGTAGTATAACAGTGCGGGTGTAGTATAACAGTGCGGGTGTAGTATAACAGTGTGGATGTAGTATAACAGTGCGGGTGTAGTATAACAGTGTGGATGTAGTATAACAGTGCGGGTGTAGTATAACAGTGCGGATGTAGTATAATAGTGCGGGTGTAGTATAACAGTGCGGATGTAGTATAATAGTGCGGGTGTAGTATAACAGTGTGGATGTAGTATAACAGTGTGGATGTAGTATAACAGTGCGGGTGTAGTATAACAGTGTGGATGTAGTATAACAGTGCGGGTGTAGTATAACAGTGTGGATGTAGTATAACAGTGCGGGTGTAGTATAACAGTGCGGATGTAGTATAATAGTGCGGGTGTAGTATAACAGTGCGGGTGTAGTATAACAGTGTGGATGTAGTATAACAGTGTGGATGTAGTATAACAGTGCGGGTGTAGTATAACAGTGCGGATGTAGTATAATAGTGTGGATGTAGTATAACAGTGTGGATGTAGTATAACAGTGTGGATGTAGTATAACAGTGCGGGTGTAGTATAACAGTGTGGATGTAGTATAACAGTGCGGGTGTAGTATAACAGTGCGGATGTAGTATAATAGTGCGGGTGTAGTATATTAGTACCGAGGATGCCCTCCTTGCACATGCCGAAGTCGGCGAGCTTGCAGTGGCCCTCGGCGTCGAGCAGGATGTTGTCGAGCTTCAGGTCGCGGTAGATCACGCCGTGCTCGTGCAGGAACTGCAGCGCCAGCGTCACCTCCGCCGCGTAGAACCTGACACACACACACACACACACACACACATAGCACCCGGAGCCAAACTGTATAAAGCTGTATGAAAGCGTATTGTAGAGGCCTGATTTAATAATTCATGGACTTTAAGGTTCAGTACAAAATTCACGAATATAGTGTTCAAACCTGAATGTAAATTATACTAGATATATAGAACATTTCAAATGAAACTTTATCTTATTAGAGCACAGATGAATTTTCCTTGCAACAATTAATCTGTTTAGGACAGTCGATCAATCAGGCTGTTGTATTCAAATTGTTTGTGTTTTAGCTACGGAGACTTGAGTGCGGAGCCGGAGTGTATAATATTAGATGAGGGTGTATAGTGTATAGTGTGTAGTGTGTAGTGTGTAGTGTATTACCTGGCGCGCGGCTCGTCGAACTTGCGCGCGCGCTGTATCTGGAACATGAGGTCTCCGCCGTCGACGTACTCCATGACGAAGAACAGTCGGTCCTGTGTCTGGAAGGCGCAGTGCAGCGCCGTGAGGAAGGCGTGGCGCGCGGCCAGCGCCAGCACGCGGCGCTCCGTCAGCGTGCACTCCACGTCGTCGTCCTGGATGATGGCGTCCTTCTTCAGCACCTTCACCGCGTACACCTGCGCACCCGGCCCGTCACACACACCCGCTGCACCCACCCCCCTACACCCACCCCCCCTACACCCACCCCCCCTACATACCGGGAAATACTTATTATGGTACTGATACAGGCCTTTTTTTGCCATCACAAAATCAACACCCCGTATTCCCGGTTCTTACTTCAAATAAAAAAATCGATTAAGATATTACAATTTGGTTCACACACCCTTGTGCGCCCACATCAATATTCCCACCAACACTTGACAAACACACCAAGTCCATGTACTACCGCCATCCACTGCGCTATTCTAATTATGCACAAGCCGTGCACAAGGATAATTGAATATTTTTTTTCATAGCATTGCATACGGAAGCAGCCTGAATGAACTGTGTTCAAAAGGAATGTACAAATTTTGTTAACAATTACCCACATTCTAAAAGTATATCATTCTAACATGCCCAAAGGATCATATCACGTTTCCCATATAGCTTGAATGCTGTTTAAAACATATTAATAAAGAACATTCTACAAATAACATTCCGGATCTGAGAGGGTCACATTTGTTTTGCTTACATTATATTTGCATATTGCACCGCGTAAACTTCACGGTACGAGCTCTTTGAACATTTCGACAATCAGTTCCGAAATAGAAAGTAGTTCACCAACATGACAAATGCTTTTTTTTTAATATAGTAAAATACGTATGCCATGTTTGCAAGTTGAATGCATACAACCTTTTAACACGTGAGCGCACGCCGAGCCCGGTGGTGTGGGCTGTACTGTGTGTGACGACGTACCTCGTCGGTGCCCTTCTTCTCGGCCAGCATAACCTTCCCGAAGGAGCCCTTGCCCAGCACCTTGATGAAGTGGAAGTCCTCCAGCGACACCTTGTCCCGCCCCGCGCCGTCCCCACCTGCCGCCCACACACCGTCAAACCCCAGATACCGGCAAACCCCACACACCGTCAAACCCCAGATACCGGCAAACCCCACACACCGTCAAACCCCAGATACCGGCAAACCCCACACACCGTCAAACCCCAGATACCGGCAAACCCCACACACCGTCAAACCCCAGATACCGGCAAACCCCACACACCGTCAAACCCCAGATACCGGCAAACCCCACACACCGTCAAACCCCAGATACCGGCAAACCCCACACACCGTCAAACCCCAGATACCGGCAAACCCCACACACCGTCAAACCCCAGATACCGGCAAACCCCACACACCGTCAAACCCCAGATACCGGCAAACCCCACACACCGTCAAACCCCAGATACCGGCAAACCCCACACACCGTCAAACCCCAGATACCGGCAAACCCCACACACCGTCAAACCCCAGATACCGGCAAACCCCACACACCGTCAAACCCCAGATACCGGCAAACTCCACACACTGTCAGACCCCGCATACTGTCAAACTCCGCATAGCATTACGCACCCCGGCACCCACATACCATCAAACCCCAAGTACTACCAAACACCACAAACCATCAAACCTGAACCCAGAACACTTATAATTTTAATCTAAATATACCTAACTATACCATGATAAGTTAAAGCATAAGATGAGGATTAATCTCCACGCAACTTACTCATCAAAATGATGCGCAATATGCCTTCAATAACTATGCAAGTAACTCGTATTTTCGAAGCATTAGTTAAAAAAATATATATATTTACGTACACCCAAAGCTGAACACAGGCTTAAAATAAAGCATATTTCCCTTCACCAAAGTAGCAGCATAAAGAGCGAGACAACAAACGTAACGAGACCTGGGCCAGAGTAGGACGCAAATATCTCCTCGAGTTCGGTCCAAGTCGAGCGCCAGCCCGCATCTACACACACGCACACACGCACACACGCACGCGTCAACTGGCGAGTTCCGCCGCTACAGACGAGCCCTTCCAAATTTATCTCAATACTCAACTAAAACCGTATTTCAAGTAGGTATAATCACCATATTAAAGAGAGTTATAAGGTCAGTACCAAGATACTCTCAATCAAATTTTACTTAATTTTAATTACTATAATTGTTTTAATTAATTATTATTTTTTAACAGAGCTACTGGTATACATGCCTATCCATTCATTGTTATCCATGTTAGCTAGCTAGGTAGTCATATTTAAGGAATGTCAAAGATATAGAAATGACAACCGGAAGCGACGTCACCAGTAGTGACGTATTTTCATGTTTTTATATCGAGTAAAAGAAATATTCGGAAGGACCCGCCCAACATACAGATAAAAGAAACAAATACAGATTATAAAATAAACAAAAAACACTGGGACAAATAACCGCAACTGAAAAGTAGTGAGGCTATCAAACGTACACGGGTGGTGTGAGCATAGACAATAGTGAGTAGTGTGTAGAGTGTGTAGAACCTTTGTCGTGTTTGTCGGCGGGGTCGTTGCCCTCGGCCTCGGGCGCCAGGCCGGGCGCGCCCTCCAGCAGGCTGCTCGGCAGGTACTGCGCACACCACACACCATACACCATATACCATACGCATCACCACAATACACTATTACAATCAAAACTTTATTTATCACTTTAGGCCCTAATAGGTATTTGTGATCAGGCTCAGCAGACATAAAGAAAACATCTTCTGATCAGCGAGAAAACCGCTATCAAATAACACTATTTTTATGTAGTGTTGTGTTTCTGCGGCGAGTAAGGTTGCCAGTGCTCCACGAGGATACGCTGCGCTAGTAGAAACGCTGCTAGCACAGTGAGTACTCATCAACAACATGGTTGGCAACCCGTTAGTGATAGCAATACAGGGGTTGCTAGCGGCTAAAGGCTATGTTGACTGGTTACCATCAGGTTGGCCGTATGCTTGTGTGCCACGTTAGTGGTATAAAAAATGAGAGTTCTCCAGTGCTCGTCTGGGATGTGGTGTACTGGCAGTAAGACATGATGCACAGCCATCATAACAATAGTGTTGATATATGAATGAGGTGTGTGTTGTATACCTTGGAGGGGCGCGGGCGCGGGTTCTTGTCGGGCGAGATGCCGATCTGGTTGAGGATCTCGGCCATCATCTTGGTGTTAATGCCGCAGTTGTTGGCCACGTTCTTCTGACACCGCTTGTGCACGTTCATCGAGCACACTGCAACCACCACATCCGTTACACTACCACCACACCAACCACACCATGCATATCTACAGTTTGCATCAATTGGTAACATTACCGACATAACTATATACATTCTACGCACTAGATTGAGCGCTCAACACAACCACTCTGTCCCACAGAACTGGGCGGGAACAAATTTATTTATTTATTAAGCACAAATAACAGTACACAATTTTATAAAATCCAAGTGAAAATGAAAAAAATATATCAGAATTGTGCTCCAAGGTACGTGTGCCTAAAACTAATTAAATAAAAGCAATTTATTTATAATTCTACGCGTACACCTCGAGGTGAACATGCCACTACATATTAGAATAGAGATGATGGCGTACCCTCGCACTGCAAGCCCTGCTTGATGAGGCCGTAGAGCAGCGAGCCGCAGTGGTCGCAGAAGGTGAACCGCTTGTAGGAGTGCACCACGAACCGGTGCGGCACGTTCACGTTGAACCGCTGCCCGCTCGACAGGCTCACGCCGCCGTGTTGCTGCCACCACACACAACACACACAACACTACTACATATCTCACGCCTTTATACCACTAACATACGGCCCATCTGATGGTAAGCGGTCACCGTAGCCTATGAACGCTGGCAACACCAGGGGTATCACGCGCGCGTTGCCGACCGTGAAAGGTCTCTAGGTCACCGACAATACTCTACCTTGTTTCGTAATAATTCTAGCATATCTACCGAACTACACCAAATGTGACTGGTTACCAATTTTAAGTAATTTTCATATGCCCCCATTTATTTAAATTTTCATACAGAATGCGGGCCCTTCGTAACCAATTTTACAGAGGAAATAAGATTATGTATGTAGTTTCGTAAAAATATAATAATTACCTCTTCCTTCATGCCGGGACACTTGGTGACGACCAACGAGTGGCAGCGCTTGTGCACCACGCACGTGCACACTGACGACAATATTACACATCAATTATGCTGCTCACATTGTAACAGCCGTTCACATACGCCATGAAATAATTAAAAATTAAGCAAAATAAAGAAAAAAAAAAAAAAAAAAAGCATAATGTTTCATTGAGCATTTCAGAAGAGAACATTTATTGCATAGTCCACTATTACACAAACCTTATATTAAATAACCTTATCCCAAAGCAAATTTAAGAAATATAAGACTGATGTTTGCTCCACGCCTAGCCAGTGTTACATTGATCATAGACTAAAATATTGTCTGTGATATGTGAGCAACCTTTTTATCACATGCACAAAATGAACTTATAAAATAAAAAAATGCAGGGTATACTTTGATTACACATTGTAATTACAGTTGGAACATTAAAACAAATGACTTACCTTGGCACTGGTAGCCTTGTTTACCCAAGCCCCTGAAACAAATATGACATCCATAAAAAGAGGAACTGCTTGATATTTTTAAAGTATACACATATTATAATCATCTCATATTGCCTTTGACTATCATATTAGTCAAATATATCAACAATATGTTTGTTCATTCAACTTCTATGCGCGATATATTGATCTCTTGTCAGTATACATATAGTAAAATTTCACAGTACACATGTAAGTAATTATGAGTGTTGTGCAGTGTATGCTGCTGGCCATATAAAGTTGGACTGGTGCAGTGTGTTGTGTGTGTGTGTGTGTGTGTGTGTTACCAGATGAACTCGCGGCAGTGGCTGCAGAAGGTGGGCTGGCGCAGGAAGGTGGCCATGAACTTGTGTCCGTTGACCTGGTGCACGCGGCGCCGCATGGCCCCGCGGCGGCGCGCGAAGCCGGCGCCCTCCTTGAACTCGCGCCCCCCGCCCCCGCCGCCTCCCCCGCCTCCGCCCCCGCCGCCGCCTCCGCCCCCGCTGCGCCCCCCGCCGCCGCCTCCGCCGCCCCCGCACCCGCCTACCAAATATACTACGAGTGTGACTTCAACAAATCATTCAATTCACAACTGAATAGAAAGACAGGGTAACTTCGTCATTTTGTTGAGCTTAGTCCCAATTTTAAACATTCTGCTATAGGTTGCCGTATCGAAAAGCAATCTAGTTAAGAACTCAAATAACAAATGTCCCCAAAATAATCAAACAGAAATTAGTCAGGGCCATCGTTAAAAATTACGATATTCAGAGGAGTGTATTGTGCAATACTCTGCAATACTCTGTTTGGATACCAATATTGTTTGAACCCCATGGAAAAGGCGATAACCTTGTATGTAATGGCATTGGAACTACTTGTGGTGTATGGTAATCTTAGCAAAGGGCACTAGCATCAACCAACACCTTGAACCAAAATCCTAGGAATTACCGACCTCAACATACTTACTAACTAGTACTACCTACATCATAAAAAACCAATGACCTAACAAAAAGAAGTTATATCGAAAATGTTCTTACCTTGAGAATTCCATTTCAAATCGATTTTGAGATGCAATTTCCCTCTAGGTTCCAGGTCCACCTAGAAGAAACAATGCATCATATCATAATATATGCCCTTCAGATATATAAGCATTTTATATGTAAGTAGAATGGTTTGGTTACATGTGGTTAACTTTTTTACATATTTCTCCTATTATATAAGAGAATCCTAACATCCATTACAAATTTGTATGTGAGTCAGTTTGTTCGTTACATTTTCACAACTATACATCTCAACTGATCATCATGAAATTTTGCACACATATTGAAAAGGACATAATGTACCTGTAATCCAGACTATACAGACATTACTTTTTTCTATAACTATGCAAGCACAGCCACGGTTAAAAGCAGGTACAATATATTAGTAATACATATTATTGTTTATCTAAATCACTATAAGCTTCTTTGAGAAGCAGTGTAACAAGGGCAATAATGATAAGTGTGTACCGAGGCACTGAATTAAATGTAATCTCTACAACCCTGCTGTATACACTACAATGAACCAAAACAAATAGGCCTTTTTAGTCATAAATGTAAGTTGGTTAGCAATTGTTTAAAATAATATACAATTCTAGCCTTTTAGTAACACCCAAGTCATGAACTTTGAGATGGTCTCTGTGAACACTATAGTGCCATTAAGTTGAGTGATATATATAAGAATAATTCAGTGTTAATCATCTTTAATTGATTCAACTTAACAAAGCACTTTCAAATCTTCAGAATCTACCACTGGATTCGGAGGGTCGAAATTGTCGAGAAGAATCAGGCAAGAAACTCAGCATTTATACTATGCTACCATACCACATGAAGAAACAAAATCATAATGATTTGCTATCATGGAAAACCGTCTACATTGACTGACTCTTTGATGTAGACAGATACATCAAAGAGTCGGCCATCAGTGGTAGAAATTTGAATAAATATATAAAAAAATATGTGGTAGCTAACTCAATATAATATAAAACACTACTATCTCTGAGCAACATTAATTATACAGTTGTCTTTATAACAAAACTCAAAGAACAATATTTTGTTGTTAAAGGGAGTTATTTATTTATTTGGAGTTATCATTACATAGAGTGGAGAAAGAGAAAGAACCAGATTCTGATCATAATATTTTTAAATATTTTTAACACTTATAAGTTGGTTTACAACTGTTAATAATATGAGGTGCCTGGTAGTGTTTTCAGTTTGTGCATGCTTATGCTACCTATAATTGTAGTGACATGCATGCATGATAAATGTTGAGAATGTTGTTAAATGCAAAAAAAGACAGAGCACTGAGTTTCTTGCCGGTTCTTCTCAGGTGGCTTTTTTCCGAACCGGTGGTAATTTAGACCTACATAAGAGCCTTATTAGGGCCTAAACTGAATAAATGATTTTTGATTTTGATTTTGATTTTTGATTTTGAATGTTATACATAATTTGTATTTAGTGTTCTCATCGTTGGTAGCCATTTTAATAAAATAAAATATGTAACTGAGATCAATATTCCTAAAGACAATGCAATCCAACAGGCGTGTGACTTCCACATGTGTTCTCATTGTTGTTTATATTTTCTAATGAGAAGAACTATTTTTAGGGGACACCTCCATTCAGCCTTTTCACCAGTGAAATATTTCCATGCCACATCACTTATGTTTGTACTAAAGTTGTAATATAAAATGACACATCCTGTTGTTATTTCAGTAAAATTTTCCTCGTCTAAAATTAGCCAGTTATAAATTAAACTCACAATTCACAGTATACAGGCTCATTATGATATATTAAAACTTAGTAATGACACAATGAGTCAATAGGATTCCAGCCCACCTGTTCAACCAGCTGCACATATTTGGGATCAGGACATGAGAATCTCCTTTTAATATGATCCATTCTGATTGTACTCACATTCTGGTTTGAATGGCATGTAAATTTTCCCAACTAGAAACTGTTATCAACCAAAACAAACATTGTTGATGTTTGATAACACCTTCTTACACAAGCAAAGACTAGGCATATCTTATCATGGATTATGTGGATAAGAGGTACGGATTTGGGCTGCGTTTTTGTAATCAGTATAACAATGCTTTTATAGTAATGTGGTAGTGACTTACCCAGAAGTCAGAGGCATCTTTGTCACGGTGCATGAGGTCCTCAAATGGGATTGTGCAGTTGGCAACAAAGTCATCCGGTGGGATGGCAGCATCATGGAATACAGTGATCCCCAGGCTGCAACCACAATGATTGTATGCACAGTGCAGTAAGTTTATATCTAAGTACTATCAGTGAGGTAGTACTACATTGTTTTTTTGTAAGGATCATAATTTATTGCATCAAATAAAATTGACATATTTTAAAAGCAGTAATAAATGAGTGCTGTACTGTTGTTGAAATAGATAAATATACAGAATACAGGTGTAGTGGTACCTGGAGACATTGTGCACTTCATGTATGAAGGTCTCATTCCACACAGGGTCGAAAGTCTTTGGTTTGGTGCTGGAGCGGTCCAGGTGGTGCTCGTCGGCGTCTATCGTCACGTACGGGTCTATAGGCTGGTCGTCTGAAAGCGCAACGCATATTTACATATATACACTACACCCATTTTTGTAAACATGCTACGCCTATTTTAGATCCAATTTTATTTTCCAACTTCAATAGTTTCGGCGGAGAATTAGTCACGTACTGTCGCGGTAAGATGTGAGTAAGAGATGAGATATGTTAGGCGTTGCTTACCTGGTTTCCCGAAGGTCATGTTGTGCCGTTTCTGGAAGTCGGTCGGCCTGAGACCTGTCGCCTCACAGACCCGCACCCGCACCGTGCCACTGAACATGGTGCCGCCGACACAGGCCTATCACCGACACCGCGCCGCCTCACGATCACTTCCACACTATACACCCACTTAAAATCATTGAAGGTGCTTCATAATGAAACAGAAATTAAATGTAAGACTTGACAGCGACGAGATCCGCCATGGATGAATATTTTACTCTATGGTCACAATTGAATCCCATTTGAGCCGATTTCCTGAAAAAAGTTTTATTGCGTTGGTTATGGTATCTATAGCCAAAAAGAACAGATATTCACATCTATTTGAATAATAATATTCAATCAATTGTCTTCTTCTTCCAAAAATGGCAATCAATCCTCTCAAAATTCAATCAATTTAAGCAGTGGCCTTGTGTGGTTGAAGCAACGGCCTGTCATCTGATGGGCCCAGTGTGAGGTAGATCCCCTATCAGGTCCGCCGGTGAAAATAGAAGTAGTCTTGGACAAAGTTTCGTAGGCGTTATTGGGTATTTTAATTAAATAAGCAACATTATAGGTTCAGAGGAAACCAATTTATTTTTCAATTTGACATAAGTAAAAAACAAAACAATGAAGAAAAAAATATAAAGCTTGTGAGTCGCGACCATAGAGTTCGACTTCCAATACCCAGGTTCAAACCCCGGCCTGAACCAATGAGTTTTTCTAAACTTAAATACAGTGATTAATCACACTAAGAGCTTTTAAAAAGAGATCTAGGGAGCGATTTGGGCTTTCCCGTGGGTTTTCCCATTTAAATTGGAGCCGCCCAACTGGGGCTGTACAGATTAGTATAGGATGGGATTATGTAGATACTCTACACAGCAGCTCTTAGCCTGGACCAAGAATACTCTTTTTCTGGCCATGACCTCCAACAAGATTATTTATTTAGTTTCTTTGTCTGACAGACATAAATACATACATTCATACAGTCATCATTGCCCAAGCCTTATCCCGAACACTGTTGGCGGGGGTTGACAACTTGACACAGTAACTCCGCATACAACCGCTACGCTAGACAGTAACTGATAACCCGATTTTTAGATAGCGACACGCAGTGGTTAAGTTCTCTGTGATAGCGACTGCCATCTGAGTTCTCTTCGCAATGCAACCCATTTTACAGGAAATACATTTAAGCAGTACTAAACATGGAGTAGAAATATATCCATGGTACAAAATTTTAAACTTGATATTGGCAAATTAAAGTATATTTTTCGTGTCGCCAATAAAAGTCAGGAACTTAGATAAGGAACCATATCGTGTAGTTTCTACCTCTGCCTCTATCATTTAATAACAATCAATCAATTATTTATTTAATGGCAACACAAAAAATTACATTTCGTATTTTGCCAATGTCATGTATATAATAGAGAGGATCCTCTTGGCAACGTCGTACGGTGGGATAACCACCAAGAAGGTTGGCAACGTCCTTCTTGGCAGTCTATGGACTCCATTTCACCAATCACTAGAAACATTTCTTCATTTTGATAATTAACAATATTATACGATTTACTTTTGTTGAACACGTTGTGGAATATTGATCATATTATATGTTGCCTATATAATAAAATGAAAACCACTGTATATCTCACATAATAAATTAAACAATATCAAGACAAGATTAAGACAACATTTTCCTTTGATTGTCAAAATTGAAGTCCATCATTTAATAACACAATCAATCAACCAAAGTCAAAATTATCAAATATATGTCAGCCTCGAACGGAACGTTTATCGCACGAAACGTCTGTCTCAAACGTCAAAATAGTGTGTGACGTGACATTACAACAAGCAAGTAAACGTAGTGGTTATGTACTCTGTGAACCAAGTAATCAAAACAAATCGAAACAAAAAACTGCATGAGAAACACTATCAAGTAGAGTGAAAATAATAATTGGGAAGTAAAATATTATGTAAATATATTTATTTGAAACAGTTTAAATTATCAAGAATGGGTTTCCTTACAATATTGAAGAAGTTGCGACAGAAGGAGAAAGAAATGAGAATACTCATGCTGTATCCTTTTATATATATATAGAATATAATATTTCGGGAACTAGATAAGTAGGGCTACCTAGCCTAGCACAGGTGTGGTGACATCAGCTAATACTTTTCAGTTCTCACCGAAATTTTTGGTTCTAACGTGACACATGGTCATTCATCGCCGTTCATGACGGTCATTGCAATTCCTGGCTTAATCATGCAACATGAAAATATTATTAACAAAGAAAAAAATATGAATACAATTATTACCTAATATTTAAATCCAGGTGAGAACCTCAATAATTTAGATTACTAAGTCTGTAACTCATTAGAGTTCAAACTACTATTTAATGTTCCTTAGCATGTCTCAGAGGTTTGGACAATGCAGGAAAGACCACAATTCTAAAGAGGTTTAATGGGGAACCAATTGACACCATTTCACCTACCCTTGGTTTCAACATAAAGACACTGGAGCACCGTGGTTACAAGTTGAATATCTGGGATGTTGGAGGACAAAAGTCACTTAGGTAATAAATATATTCAACACTGCATAATTTGTGGATCTTAACCTTAAGCAATGCATTACAGGACCTTGCTGTTTGTCACTTATTTATATTCTATGGAATTTGTATGAAGTAAAAATATTATATCGTTTTATTTCACCACATAACATACAAATATATCATTAGTTTGTACTGATGGCAAATGTATTTCAATAAATTTGCAGGTCATACTGGAAGAACTACTTTGAGAGTACAGATGGTGTAGTGTGGGTGGTAGACAGCGCAGATGCACGGCGCCTAGCTGATTGTGGCCGGGAGCTGCGGTCCCTGCTGCGAGAGGAGAGGCTGGCCGGGGCCACGCTGTTAGTGTTTGCAAACAAAGCCGACCTGCCTGGAGCCCTGTCCTTACAGGAAGTTCTAGAGGTAACTGGACAGACTCACTGAAAATTACAACTGTCAAGAGCTTTCTTCCAGGATACATTAGGATGTCATATTTACTGTATACATCTAAATTCTCTATGCATTATTTAGGATTTGCAATGTAGCAGGTCAATTTTTAAATACTGTAAAACATTTTAAATTAGAGGGTATTATTGATTTTACACAATAATGGAGTGAGAGATGTGAGAGAGAGGGTATTATTGATTTTACACAACAGCCAATAATGGAGTAAAATCTTTTGATATTTCATAGCCATATAAATTAAATATCTTCCAATAAAATTCTAATGCTTGTACATGTTACCCAAATGTATTAATTATTTACAGGCCCTGGACCTAGACAGCATCAAGACGCACCACTGGCGCATACTCCGCTGTTCAGCTGTGACAGGGGAGAACCTTCTCGAAGGAATGGACTGGATGCTGGACGATGTTGCTTCTAGAATATTCACATTGGACTAATTCCTGTTCGCTTATGTTATTATCTCAGAGTAAATATATTAACATATTAACTCAACAGATAGAGGACAGCTGTGTCACTGTGAGATCTGCAGTTCTACTGTCAGGTGTTTTGAAAATTTTGCTTTAAATATGTATTTACTTGATAAAATAATGCTTCACATTTTTTTTTTATAATAATACGAGTAGGTTTCTACTTAAAAAAAACTACTTGCTTTAGCAACTAATAACGCAAACGCAACTGTGATGTGTTTATAATTTAAATTATTAAGTTTAGTATTAAACTCTTGTAACAATAATGATTTATAATTAATTTCCAGTACTGATTCATGTTTCATACTGAAGCTATTCTCAAATGCGAGCATTCTTTGAATAAGGATTCTTAGCCGATTCTAGGGGTAGCTTGGTATTACAATTTATGTGTATTTAGAAGCTTCTAATTTGGAGCAATCCAGAATTTTTCGTGAATACTCTATTGATGGGACGCCGTCAAACTAAAAGTTATAGGAATGGCCAGTTATTTCTAAATAACTCATCCTTGCTGGGACTGGCATTTAATTTACATATTTCTCTTTGGCTATCCTGTGAGGTACTTGGTTACCGTGGCGTATAAAACTCATTCCTAAACATCCTATGATTGACCCAAAGTGTACAGTGTCTGTTAGAAACTAAGTGTACGAATATGAACATAACACTAATAAGACTGGTCCTTTACAATGAAACGAGGGAGAGCATGCTGTAAAATGTTTTATTCCTTATAGTAGAGTGAGCCTTTAAGTGCGGGCGCTAGGGTTGCTGCGGGGAGTCTCCTTGCGGCTCCACGCTCGGCGCGGGCGGACCAGCGGGCTCTACACTAGGCTTGTCCGGCTCTGTGTCCATAGGGGTCTCTTCCTTTACTGTAATAAACAAATGCTAAATCAGCAATGTGTCTCACAGTTTTCTGATTCAACCATACCAATCTTTAATTTGGTTTTAGAAGAAAAAATAAGTAGGTAATATTTGCAAAATACCTTTCAATAAGCCACGTGTTCCTGTAAGCAGGCTGGATTCAATAAAACAATAATTTATGCAAAAGATATTCTCACTGGACTGAACTGTCGCAATAACATGGAGATGGTCAGCGCAATCTGCTTGCAGTGACTTCCTCACTATATATTTATTAAAATTTAAACATTGTATGCTTAATAATATAAAAATTAATACCTTTTTCCCTTGGTGGCTTGGTGGCTGGACCGAATTCGCATATTTTTTTTATTGTCAGGAGAAGGTTCTTTTAAAATGATAGAAGAACAATTGGAAAAAACATTTTAAATTTCGTGATAAACAAAAGGTCCTTTTTTCAATGGTGTATATGACATATGGATTCATAGCTAAGACAGGACAACTTCTGTCGGGACAGCTAGTGTCACTAAAATCTAGAGTATTTTCTGTCAGAGTAGAGGCAGGGGCGTGCATTGAATTTTCTTTTAGGTAGGCAGCCAAAGGTATTAACATAAAACCTTACCGAGCTCAATTAAATACGCACATACTGTGTTTTAAGGTGTATTTGATTTTGGTAGAGGTAGGCAATGACTTTTTGCCTATATGCAATGCATGCCCTCAGTAAACAGTAACGTCAAGTGATGGAGTAAGTACCAGTGTGTGCGTCAGTTTGTTCGTGCGCATGGTTGTTGTGCGCGTCGTGTCGCTCGTCTCCGTCGCTGTCGTCGTGCTCGTGCGCGTCGGTCGCGAACTTGTCGCGCTTCCGTCCCTTATCCACGTCCGGCATCTCCACATCCTCCGTCTCTTCCGCGAGCTTGTCATTTGGTTCTACTACGAACACAACAGGTAATGGGTACAAAACCTGTCTGCCTTCTGTTAGACATGATTCTTTTTCATAAAACAATACTTTTCATGAGTTTTTTTATTGTCTATGATTACAACAACTTGTAATGTTCTTTTATAATTTAGTTCCAATTGTTTTTTGTTTGAGAAATATAACTACTATATGAGTAACATTTACAATAGTGTTCTTTAAATAATGTGTGTATGTTGTATGTATGTAGTTAGTTAGTAAGGTACCTGTGTGTGGTGAGTGCAGCCTGTGCGCGCGCGGCCGCAGCACGCGCTGCTCGATGCGCGCGAGCTCCTCCTGCACCAACTGCCGCTGCTTGGCCATGCACTCTGCAGCGATATTATCACACAAACTTTATATTACTCATCTTTGTTCTACGATTCTACGAAGTCTTTTTATATTAAACATCTCATTTTTGTTAAAATTTCGCTTAAAGGTGGATATACACTAGCTAGAGCATTTCTATGTAATGTAACATACTTACGAATGGTACAATATGGGTACAAGCTCACTTTCTAGATCATAGATCATAATACATTTATCATAGAGCGGCTTGTTGTTCTGTTACATGTAAATTCTCTAGTCTATACTCACCTTTATGTGTTAGTAATATAAGTACTACCCATTTATCTAACCCAGGAAAAGACAATAAAGATGAGAGTAACAATGCTCAGTAGTTTTTACTCACTGCGATACAAAGGACCATATTTGGCTGTAAATTGTGAACGATATTAAGGTAAATGAATATTTTAAACTATTAACTTAAAATTGAAGGTGTCAATATAACTTACTTTCATGGAACTTTCTACTGGCGACCAGCTTCTCGTTAGCCTTATCTGTCATCTTCTTAGGTAGCCAGTAAATGTGGGGCTTAGCTTTAGTCAGGATGAAGTTAGCAAGGTGTTTTTGGGAAGCTTCCCACTTCTCAAACTCCTGGACGCGTGCTACTTTAGCTTCTAAAGCTTTGATAGTGGCTTTCTTGTGTTCCCTCTCGGCGAATAGTGTTTTTCTCTCTTTCTGTTCGCGTTCCTTTTCAAGTCGCGCCTGTTCTTCTATTTTGCGTTCCACTTGTGCTTTTTTATCTTCCTGTTTTAGAGGATAAGCAAAAAAATTTTCAGAAATTCGTTGTAAAAAAATTATGTAATTATACTGTAGTCGCATCACTACACATAGTTTTAAGGATTCTGTCTAAATCCAGATTATATGACCAAAGCATATATGAGAATTAAGTTTCCAATAATAAGGTAACTGATTGGTTTGCTCCATTCAAACCTATATTTTTTTTCAAATGGAATAATATGCTGTTCTGCAGAGATGACAAGATAGGTACTCAAGCAGATTGCAGATAAAAACATACACATACACTTATAAAATGGAATCCTTCAGGAGTGCTGCAATAAGGTGGCAGCTTATAACAATACAGTTTGGCATGTAGTTTGGGTTCCATTAAACATCCCCTTGAAAGCAGAGTACACTAATGTATTTATTTAGTGTCCATCCATATGCATTAATAATAGTTTTATGCCTTTTAAATTTATGCCATATTGCAGTTAGTATAGTCAGAAGCTCTTTATTGATTTCTGAAGATAGTTTAATAACTATTAAATTTTGCCAAAATATTTAGTAAGATGTAGTTGTATCTACATTTATTTAAAATAAAGATATTATAGTTTTACTATGTTTTGCATATGACAGTGAAAATTTAATCTTCATAATCTGGATATGGAGCTCAAGCTTTACTAGTTCATTCATTGAGATATGCACCTTGGTTTGAAGTACAATCTCCTCTTGTTTGAACTTCTGCAGTGTCCCAAGCAGTGAGCCAAAGATGCGTCTGTTCCGTGTCCGTGCCTGCTCATCATCTCCCTGTGCCCTCAGCACAGCTGCCCTGGTAGGCAACTCTCTACACACTGCCGAGGGCACGCGGGCTTTCTTAATGCCAGAAACATCATCCTCACCATCACTGTCCTGGTCACGACCGGATAGTCTGCAATAGTTAGGTTAATCAGAGGATACGTTCCAACAGTTTTGCAGTGTAGCTTAGGATTAAAGTGCTCATAATGCCCTGTATAATGACCTGTGCTTAATTCTGTACTATAGGTACTTATATTGAATACAGGTTGATGAGGAAACATGGAAAAAGACATGAAATTGTACCAATTATCTGGACAGTCAGCTCAAACAGAAATAAAGTGGCCAAAAGTACATGAGCAACTAATAAGTCTACTAAGCACTCAAAGTGAATCCCAAGCAATATTTGTTAACTTCTGCATTTTGTTATGTAGCATGCAGATGATAGACAATATTTTGATATGTAAATGTAGTGGTATAACTCACAGTTACTTTTTTTATTCAATGATTAACACAAAAAAATATGCAAATTATACAACAACAAACAGTCACTTTTAAATCGAAAATTTCGGTTTTTAAAAAAAATATAGTAACTCATGTAAATGCCAACCCAACTTTACCTGCTGAAAACAGTTTTGGTTTCGTGTTTCCTTTTGCCGAATTGATCTTCATTTTTGTAGTTGTTTGCGACGTCTGGGAATGAGTTACGATTTCCTAAGCGGTTTCCGCCCCTAGCATACTCTCCGGAGGAATTAAATCTACAAGGAAAACGTTATTAATTAAGTAAAACATTGATTTAATCAATAGTTCATATATTAGTTTCAAAAATCACTAACCTATCATTGGTGAACCGTCCACTAGTTTGAACAATTTTTTTAATATTTTCGTCTATTTGAAACAAACTACTTCTCTCATTTTCTAGTTGAGTACGTAAAGAATTAAATGATATTGCTACTTCTGTCCCCATAATCCTAGAATTTAGGGAAATTTAATAACGATACATTAGCACTTTGCTAGCCTTGAGTTGTTTGATTAAGTTTTTTTTTTGTTTCACCACAGATAGAACATACAGAAACGTTTCGTTATAATTCCTAGGATGAGCAATGATACGAATGTAAAGGAAATATTGATTTCATATTAATAAATACAAATGAAAAGAAAAATAAATAAATGTATAATTATTTTAGAACCTCTATGAGCTGCATAACACTTTTTGATTTTTGAGTAGTATTACACGTATTGCCATTATTATCACTACTCGACAATAGATGTCGCCCTATGTCTTTCGAAGTGTCTGTGAGATCGTGTTCTATCTAAGTTGTTCGTGTTCTATCTTTTAATGTAGGTAACTATTTAAAAAATACATTTAACTGTAGCTTTTTATATATAAGGGCGGCAAATAAGCATACATACCTAATTTGTAAGATTGAGTGGAATCGCGAAATGCTAGTTGCAACAGATTTCATTATTTATTCATTAGTGCCATGTCGCACATTACCGGTAGCAATACATGTTTTTGATACAAGATCGCAGTGAAATAACAATAATTACAGCCTTGAGGCGGTGAGTGGACGGGTCATTGTCGAATTCCTTGATTAGGCGTCCGCCCATTAGTGGGTGAACCCAGTGGGTGGACGGGTAAAGACTATGTTTCTAGGGCGAGTAGGTAGGTACACGAGAATACGCTATGCTGCAATGCTAGCCGTGATGGAAAACATTTTCGTACTTGCACACTTTATTTTTTTGCTTTCCTATCAATAATATAATAAAATAAAAGGGCTGCCTTGTAAAATACTAGTGATATCTTTCATGGCAAATATCTATAGGCTCAGATGACCGCTTATCATCATGCGAGCTGTACGGCTGCTTGTCAAGTTCAAATATAAAAAAAAGCTTCAATGCAACAGTGTCTATAATAGTTGAAGATTTGAAAGCAATTATTTGTAGTCTGATCAAATAAAAATAATTTTGAGTTCGAGTTGGGTAGAATGTATTATAATAATGTGAGTAGATCACCAAATTACTTGTAGCAGGTGAGGGCAGCAGTTTAATTTCACGCTTGCGCCTACGCATCGCGACCTGTCACCACGTGGTCGTGGTACGAGAAGAGAGGTAGGTATCTCTATATTGATCTGGGTTGATTAAAAACTATTCTTGGTGGAGCATTGGGCTGGGGCCAAGGAGATAATGGAAATTATCTTCTATGTATCATTAGATTAGAAGCTGAGTACCTTAGTAAGAACATAGTATTAAGGGATGCACTTAGCGTTAGATCTGAAATAGATAGAATAGAACAAGGGTGATCCAGCTTTCAAGTCAGAGGACTCAGGGGGGTCATATAGTCGCTTCTAATATCGACTAAAATAAAATAAATCGAATTAAAAAGACATTTTATTTTATTGTTATAGGGTTAAGTTATTTAAATCAAACATCAATTTTCATTTCTCTTTTGTCTTCTATCGAAACCACATAAGTCTGGTACCTCGTACACGCCTCGTACCTATTGTACACTTGAGTAGTGCTCTTGTCACAAATCATAAACACACTGCACCATAGACGCAACCCACAAATAAAGAACGTAAACAAAAACGGTAAATTTTCAGCGGAGCTTACATCCTGAACGCGACGTTATTATGAAAAAAGCAATTAGCTGAAATGTGGTTCTAAATCCGTTCCCTGCCGACCAAGCGTTCAGCCGTGCGATGAAAAATGGTGGCGTTGTTGTGTGGCGGACAGACACACACACAAGCTGTAAGAGATGGGGAATGGTTTGAGGAATTGTTACTTTGATCAATTTATATCAAGCCAGGCTGAGTATGGATGGAGCGTCACTTCACTGTAATTTTTTATAACTTTTTCATTCTTTTCTCTAAATTCATCAACCATTTCATAAATACCTGCCAAATATGAATAGTTACTCCTCTAATATTTTCTTGTTGGTGTTTGAGCAAATTTGCCACATAATTGTGAAGAAATTTTTCTAACCCACTAAGCTGTCAAACTAAGTAAAAATAAGGACATACTGTGTCTTTGCATAATGCGACTCTAACATTGGCTGACTGAATAATGACGGAAATAGGTGATTTTTGAAGCATTCAATTTTGGATAGGAGGCCCAGGTGAGCACTACCATAAAGGACTTTCTTTTAATTCACCTCCTAAACAGGCTCCTAAAGAGTTATAAGCGAAGGCAGTAAGTTCAGTTGAACAAATCCTTTTTTTGAGAATGTACCAGGCCAGTACACCGCACTCGGCACTGCAGTGTTTGTGTTGTCAGTCCGGCGGGACATGTTTGTCGTCCGCGTGCGACACGCTCCGACACGGCTGCCTACCGTAATTGATGGCCGCGAGACTGACTGATGAAGCGTTCGGAACGTCACGGGGCACTGCGGGAGTTCCGGACGCTCGGATATAAAACGCGAGTTCCAGTTCCATACCATATCCACAGTTGGGGTGTGTGGACGTTGTGTCGGTATGAAAAACTTCTTGTAGCTACAAATGACATTCGTACAAACTTAAGTACTCACATGTAATGACTGACATTATTTTGAACTACTTGTTATTACAAAGAAATCGCGTGACCCAATGTTAAAGCATATATTTATATTCTAAGTACCGTAGATAGGGATTCTCTACGCCTTTTCCAAATTCACAAACGAATACAAATCAATTGTTTCTCTTGCAGTAACATGACAAAAAGTGAATTCATCAAATTGATATACACCCCTGTAGTAACGATCAAAGTGTCAGACCACGCCGCGGCCATTTCCAACTCCCGCCAAAACGACGAGCCGCCATCTTGTTTTGTTTCGCTGTCAGTCCGCGCGACATATTTGCCGGAACCGCCGCTAATAAAACGCTTGTACTGATTAATTGCGACGCCGCATACCTCGTCACTGGCCACGCAACGTTTCACAGCATTTCTAAAAAAAAAATTGCTCACTGAAAAATATCACGGCGACAAAACGCGCGGAACTAAACGATACTTTTATCATGAAATAGCCGCGGAACGGATCTGTTTTAATTCAACTATAGCGTGGCCAATTTAATAAATCTTGTGCGGACAAAACAAGCGATTTCTTCATAAATATTATAGTTAAGGCACACGTAAATATTTTTATATTCTGTGTCGTAACTAAAGTTATCGTAACTGAAGTAGTTAGTAGAATAGTCTTTTAGTCTGAGAGTTTATACCGATTGTGCTTTTGTTTGATGACAGCTTGAGTAATCACGATTGCAAATTACTTGGGACTCAGGGTCAAAGGATTGTGGTGTTCATTGTGTGGTGATCATTTTAGATGTTCATGGTATTTAATTAACGTCAAGCTCAAGATTCCATCTTCTTTTTCCTACTTTCCACTATAATACAGCAAACGCGAAAGTTTGGATACAATATATATGATACAATACAACAGAGGTAAAGTGCATCCTGTTTATAAAATAGAGCCCGACTCGGCTACTACCTTCATAGTACAGAAGATTGCAGTCACGGAACACTGCTTTTCAACTATGAGTAAGGTATATTAAGCTCCTAGACTATACGCTGTACTGGCAGTAAGAATATTCATATGCAGTTAGTAAATTCTTTTGAAAGTATCAATTATACGTTGTGTCGGTAATGAGCGAGTGATACCCCTGGCGTTACAAGCGTCCATAGGCTAAGGTAACCGCTTACCATCGGGCGGGCCATATGCTTGTTTGCAACGTTAGTTGTATAAAAGTGTTTGAAGGCTGTGGTGATCGCTGGGTAGTGCCTATTGATCAGAGTACACTTCCAGATCCGTTCAGTCTCTATCCATCCTTCATCCGAATTAGACCCTTGCCTTATTCCTAATTTGCTTTTGACGAGACCGTCGGTCTAGCGGTTAGTATCCCTGAATGCTACGCTCGATGTCGCGGGTTCTATTCCCACCGGGGCAAACATTTGTGTTTGGCTCGCGTCTGGGTATATTGAATTGATTCAGGTTTTACTTTGCGGAAATTCATATTTATAGAATACAAAATATATTATAATTTGCTTTGTCCGCTTAATGATAGCTATCATTAAGCGGACAAAGCAAATTATAATATATTTTGTATTCGCGTCTGGGTGTTTAGTATGAATTATAAGTATTTTTGAAACAAAAAAATTAAGTATTGTATCAGCTGCTGGTTCCTGGTTTGGGGCCAGATATAGTGTTTTGTGATAATGTCCGAACTTTTGTCTTTTTTTAAAAACTTTTTCCTTGGAGTCCCCATAACAGTAATCTTTCAAGTCAATTTGTTATTGAATTAATATTTTTTTGTATGCCAAATGTACAGAGAGTGTAGAGTGGTGATGTATGCGATGTCTCGTTATAAAGGCGATGGTCCATCGAGGCGGTCACAGGCGGTACGCTAGATGTGCGGCCAACAAGGTGTGTCGCGCGACTCGCGCCGCGCAATGGGCTGCGACGGACCGCGCCTGCGCGTGCGGGTCCTAATGAGACGGCTTCCAAGTTCATTATCTTGGTAATCATGCTTGGACTTGAAAATACGATGATATTATTCATTACTTCTTAAAAACCAGTGTAAGTAAGTAATTAATGTTGCGTGTATCTTCTAAAAATTACTATGTTTGCCTTTACAATAGTGCTACATAACAACTATATACAATTTATTAGAATGGATTATTTAAATTCTTTTAAATCAGAAATACTCATAAGGGTTATAATATTTTAAAATATATATACCTATCAACATTTTGACACGTTTGTGCTTCACTGAACCCTAACTAAACATAGTTATTGGCTAATTTTATTAGCTATCTTTGGCAGAATAATAACAAAACCAAACATAATAACATTGTATTTATCTATACATATTTCTGATCGAATATAAAATTGCTCTTCAGATCCTACGATCAGAGGTAATTGTAGCATCCTCCCAGAACGCAAATCAAGCATCGACCGTGTTTATTTGTGTTTCAGCAGATGGCATAAATCATACCATCAAGAGTGTCAGCATGGAGCAGCAGGGCAGCCGCGGTCGGCCGGGCACCGCCGCGGCGCCGCGCACATGAAAGCGCGGTTCCGCGAACCGACGCTCGAGTGAGCGCGAGTCGCGCGCGACTGCCGCCCGCTTTGGTCGGGAGAGAGCTTTATAAATAACTACTTAGTGATCGAAATTCGACCATAATTCGAAACATAAACATACTATGAACTATGAATGTATTTCTAATAATAATTAAAATATATTAGCTTTCTGACTTCTTTTTCAATTACCTTTGTACCTTATTTCTTCTATCGGCTACAAAATAAAATCTTTTTTACTTTACACTGAGCAGGAACACAAACATAGCTTATATTTACATATGTATATGAGTAATTGAGTATAAGACTGATTTTTTACAGTTATCTTAATTTAAGAGAAAGTCCGAGAGCCGTGGTGGCCGTGTGGTATGAAGCGTTGCCTGCTATTCTATCGACGCAAGTTCGAATCCCACCGGTCTGTACCAATGAGTTTTGTGCAGTGATTAGTCTCCCTACGATATTTACGGTGAGGGAAATCATCGTGATGCATACGCCTGAGAAGAAATTCAAGAACATATGTTTATAGTGCCTAATAGACGGCGACGGACTCACCATCTGTCATTTAATTAAATAATAGTAAAAGCGCGGCGGCCACTCCATCACTTCCAAGCTAGATACGCTTGCTTGAAATCACAGCCTACTTCTACCTACTTAGGTCAATTTTTTAGGACGTGCTATTCTTAGCCGTGATAGCATCAATAATTGATTCATTGGCTTAAGAGGTGTGTAAATAAGTGCTAAATGAGTATACAGCATAATTTACACCAGCTATGTGTTGCACCGCCGCACCCGGCCGCAGTCGGCCGCGCGCCACCACGCTCCTACGCGCAAGCGCACCGTGAAGCGGCTACACTGCGCACACGTTGGTTAAGTATGGGATTAGATGAATGATGAACAAAGACAGCACTTGCCGGAACTTCTCAGGTGGCTTTTTTCCGAACCGGTGGTAATTTAGACCTTCATAAGTGCCTAAACTGAATAAATTATTTTTGTTTTTTTTTGAAAGACATTCATATTTCAAATGTGTCGTATTAGGGCTTGAACTACATAAAAAATGATTTTGATGCTTACTTGTACCCACTATAATACTTATCAAAACTGTCCACTTTGTATATAATCTCCAAACGTAGAAATTTAAAATTACAAGCATTTACTTATTTCAATTTCTCTCAAAGACCTCTAATTGCCGGCGAGTGTTCCGTGTAGTAAATATATACCTAAAAAATACCACGTGATATGCCAATCTATAACAATAACCAGGTGTCACAGTCCGTCTCTATAGTTTGGAATTACGCATCAAAATATCTGTAAAATTCAATCATGATTTCTAGTATTATATTTAATTCCTGTTGTAACAGTAAGCTGAGTCAGCAGCAGTTCCACCGCACGAGAACGCCAGTTGATAGTAATGTGTGCAAATATTTTAAGCTACAGTTAAATTTAAATAATAAGTTATACCTATTTACAAAGCTATGTAGTAATATAATTGAGGAGCATGTCAGTCGAGCATCGCTGGACTACATGTTTACGAGGCATCACTTCAAACGGCGCGGCGCACGCGCGTTGATAATATTACTATATGTAGGTACCTAATAGATACATTAGTATATGCCTAACTACAAGAAAATAGTTTTAGTATTATTTCTTGACATAATAAAGCATCATAGAAACATCAAAATGAAGGGTAGGGCCTTCAGACATAAAACAAAATGCTTGCAATTATTTAGTAGGGACAAACAATATCAATCTATTACCAAAATGATATGTAGTCCCTAATTTCGTTAGTGTTTTAACTATACGGTTTGCTAAGGGTAAGAAGGCTAGTAAACACACCTATAGACTCAGTAAGTCAACTATTTCCTTAAACAAGACGTATGCGAAAGGACCGCTCAGTTCTCCAGACATAATTTTATGCGTATGAAAAACAATCCTCACATTTTTGGTTACAACAAAATGTTTAAGAGCTAATTAAAACGAAATACGAAGTAGGATACAAGTGAGGGACGACAATGGTAACCGAAGACTGAATTCCTCCTGGCGCCCCGTAACTAGCACCATGTGTGCAGGCAGTAGTCAGATGTGACGTGTGTCCGTCACGCTTGTCAAGTCCCTCGCGCTCAACCAGGGCTGCCACAAATATACTGCATTTAAATTTCCTCATATTGATCTGTTAATTTAAATCTACATTGGAACTGGTTTCCTCCCGCGCACGATCAAATTGTGGAATGAACTCCCCGCCGAGGTTTTCCCAAAGGAGTACATCATGGGGTTCTTCAAGAAGGGTGTAAAGAGATTTTTTAAGGGTCGGCAACGCGCGATTGATACCCCTGGTGTTGCAAGCGTTCATAGCCTACGGTGACCGCTTACCATCCGGTGGGCCGTATGCTTGTTTGTCACACCTTAGTGGTATAATAAAAAACATTTTGATGGGTGACCGCACATACAATGCCAGTACTCTTCATGCTTCAGCACGATAGCCGTTGGTCCTGGTTGTCAATTAATGTGATGACACAGCTTTGAGTTTCCTGCCGGTTCGCTACAGATGCCTTGTTTTCTCAGAACCGAAAGTAAAGTAAAATTTGTCATTCATAATAAGTACCTTATTAGGGCCTAAGAATAAGCTATTTTGATTTTAAATTTGAATTATTTTTGATTAAATTTTTAAAACTTATTGACTACAATAAACGTTCACGTAGCTAATTTCGTAGAGCCATCCTAGATAATAGCTACGCCGTAGGTGTCGTAGCATCGTAGTCAGCCCTACGCTTGTCACGCTACGCGGCGCCCTTTGATACAAGATACCTGTCTCCTGTCGCAAGATGTTTGTTAGTGCATCCTGGATCACTTACTTTATGACTTTTATGTTTTGTTAAAAACTCCCGATGAGAAGAGCAGCTCTATTGGGAGCGTGGAATATGTGACTGATAATATTTGAACAAAGAAAAAACATATTCTTTATAAAAGGTAACAGATATATCGTAAACATCTTAGGATAACTTATGAGATGTAATTTTGTCGAGCCCACTAATATGAACTAGGCTATGACGGAACATTCCTCCAAGCATGTGTTCCAGTGTTTTCAGTCTAGTATAGTTGATGTTTGAACGAATTTTGACTGTAAATGCCATTTGAAGTGATTCGGTTTCGAACCCCAGCCTTGACCAATGAGTTTTTCGAAGCCTAAGTATAGTGATAAAACTAATTAGAAATCAAAGAGGCAAGATATCCCTTTATTAAAATGGGACCTCCCACTGGAGACAGAACCTCCACCTGACAACAAAACTTAGTCCATTAATACTACTGTGATAAAGTGTTATCTTTGGTGAGTAAGGCACTAGCATTCCTTGAGGATGCGCTGGCAGCGAGGATATCATATGGTCCAAGCAGAGTCAGTTCTCACTAGCAATATTGTTGGCAACAGGGTAGTGATGTGCCTACTACAAGCGTATATAGGACTACAAAATAGGCTGTCGTGGGGACTGCTGCCAGGTGTGACGTATATAGGACTACAAAATAGGCTGTCGTGGGGACTGCTGCCAGGTGTGAAAACTTAAAACTTTAAGCAACCTTTAGCATGTGACGACACTTGCAATACCAAGGGCATCAATTGCGCGTTGACCATGAAATCTATGCTTTTACCAAAAATCGCTCAACGCGGTTAAAGTTTTCACTTAAATAACATATGATTGGAATGAACGTAGTTGTCATGAGTGCTTGTTGTTCTATGATTGTGTGTATGGGGTGGGTGATCGAATGACATGCTCCTCGGAGTGAACAGCGCACCGCACACGACTGATGATCCAATTATCGCTTCCAGCCACAGATTCTTCATTAAAGTCATTAAACACGAGCTTGGAATGATACGATCGCGCGCCGCTTCCGTTGTCTCTACGCCCTTTGTACTGACCACACGCTAATTTCAACCTTAAATCTGAGTTTCAAGTTTCAAACTTCAAGCCCCAGCTGCTTTGTAAGTTCTCAACGGCAGCGGCAGTTAGAATTGTATCGTAATGCTGTGAAGTTAAGTTTGTTTTGGCATGTAAGTGGTTGAGTAGGGTAGGCGTTACTATTACCGGGCGCAGTGGCGCGTGACGCCCGCCGCTGAGATCTGAAGCGCATGCGGAGTATTTGCGGATGAGGATGGCTCGGCCACTTGGCCGGTGGCATATTTTACTTACGCTTTGTGTTCTTGTGACGTCAAAGTACCGTTAGGATGTTTGAAAGTGGTCTTGTCCTCTTCACGATCTCACGTCTCGCGGGGTAACACTCATGGTATAGGATACGGCGTTTACCATCAGTTGTACTTACGTAGTATATTATCTACTCTGAGTCTTCAGCAGGGTTAAACGCTTATTCGTCATATTTGTAGTAAATTTCTGCACACTATTTAATGCTAGTGCCGCTCCACTCAGATGAAGTTGCCGGAGATCAAAGATTGCCTCTTAGCTTTGAATTTGGAATATTAGTTTCTTGGCTAGCGACTGACTTTAGTATTTACCGTTTTAACGTACCTATGTAACATGGACAATTATTATTACAATATTCAGATAAAAAAAATGAACGAAAGTAAAATGTATTTCCACTTCAATATAAGTGAATAGCAAAATAACGTATCGAATAGGCATATCAATTCCACGTGATGGTAAGTTTATAAAGCAGTACCCACCGCAAACATAGACCGATAAACATTTTTAATGAAACACTTTTTGTGAAAAAGGCTGCATTAACGACAGCTATAAAGGCAGCTATAGAAAAGATAAAGCCGGGCACAATCGCGGCGAGACAATCGAGCATAATCCACGCGGCTGCGACCGAACAATACATTATTGAGTGCACACCGAGAGTTCAGAAATTCGTACAAACGAGCTTGTTATTGATATTTTATTTGCGCCTGCGCCGGTCTGCGCCCAATGGAATTTAGAGGCAATTATTTGGGATCGGGAGCGATTTATTAATATTTTATTATTGATTTACGAAACCGCGCGTTCTTTCACGCAACCTGCCGGAATATTGATTTTATAGAGTTTCTCAAGAGGACAGGCGAGACAATTCGTATATTAGATGTATGTGTACATACTTGTCTATGCCTTGCCTAAGGATCTCTATGTCACTATATCAAGTACATAGATCCTTAGGCAAGGTACAGACATTAGAATGCAACTTCAGTTCTAACGAGCATCCGTTTTGCTTGTTCTCATTCATCAACCAGGATTCCATGATGCGGGCATCTTCATGCATGACATCATGTATTTTTTCGAGTTAATGAAATTATGAAACCCATATCACGTCGCTATTAATGTACAACAGATGAATCGGTTCTGAAATTTCTTTCCTATTTTTCGCAGAAGGCTAGTTTTACAACAGTTGGTAGTAATTAAAATGTAAGAAGGTACACTACCTTTCACTTCCACAAGTTATAAGTGGTGTATAAAGCATAGGAGGATCGTTTAAACTGCTGCAATGGTTAGTGAATTTGAAGGTTCAGGTGGTGGCAAAGAGAAAATTTCCGTATTTTTTTTTAAACCCCTAAGGTGGCACACTGTCGTGGAGGAACAGCCCCAGTCGGGCTGCTCCAATTTTAATGGGCGAACCCACGGGAGATCCCAAATCGCCCTACCACCTTGTTAAGCTCATGGTGTGATTAATCACTGTACTTAAGCTTAGAAAAACTGATTGGTACAGGCCGGGATTTGAATCTGGGCCCATCAGATGACAGGCCGTTGTTTCAACCTCGAGGCCACCACGGCTTAAAACATCATCCTTCCTAGAAATAAATGGTGTATAAAGCGCAGGAGCCTAGTTTAAATAGCTGGTGTGGTGTAATTCACTCACGCATCACGGCGTCAACTTTTGCTGAGACTATTGCAACTGACTTCGATGGCCACCAGTGGCGTATTATTGTATCTTTGGACATTTGTCCAAAGATACATTCTTTCTTTGCGACTGAACTTTGTAATTTAACTGAAGCGAGATGAAGACAACTGGTAGTAAGCGTTTTGAAAGTTCTTTGTAGACTTTACTAGCAAAGATGAATTTGGTATGTACTCTTTATTAAAATAAAACGGATTAAACTATTTACAACAAAACAGAACTTAATCTACCTACTTATAGATAAAACATCTGACCCAAACCAGAAACACGCGGAAGCGTACCAAGAATGCTGTCAGCATTGCCACGCTGGACAGCAATGCTCTGAGCAGGATATCTTTCCAGCACGCCTGTCACGAGAATCCGCAACCAGTGCCGGTAGCAGGAATTTTTTCGACGACGTACTCGAAAATGTAACGAAAACGTAACGTAACGTTTTTAGACAGTTGTGTTGAGTATAGAAGGAAATCAATTGAAGCAGATATGCAGCAGTCTCCACTCAACAGTCAACAGAGGATATGTATCCCCAGGTCGTCGGTAGCGGCGTGGCGCTTTGAGTCTGCCTCACGTTCGCGCTTCATTTCCACTGTGGCAATTTGTTCCCGCGGCGGCACAAAGCATGCCGCTTTTTGCCTACCCACATACACAACATATTTGGGGTAATTAACGAAAATACCCCATGGCGGCGCGTTAATGGCGTTTTTGTTCGATTTACGGTTATTTTAATTACTACTGCGCTTTAATTTGTCGGTGGCTTCTGTGGTGCTGCTGTCAAATAAATGTTCAGTAGGTTACGGGATTGATCATTAGGTATATGGGTACATTTATTAAATTGTTTATATATATTGGTATAACAATCAAATATTCTAAAGAAGTCTTATGAACAACAAAATATTAAAAAGAGAGGGCGATTTGGGATCTCCCGTGGGTTTTCCCATTAATATTTAAGCCGCCCAACTGGGGACTGTACCTCCACCTTACAGATGACCGCAGTCAAAATTCAAATAACACTACTTTGATGTAGTGTTGTGTTTCTGCGGTGAGTAAGGTTGCCAGTGCTCCACGAGGATACTATACCATAGAAATGCTGCTAGCGCAGTGAGTCCTTATTCACAAAAAGGGTTGGCAGCGCGTTAGTGATATCCCGCTATTGCTAACGGCTATAGGCTACGGTGACTGCTTACGATCAGGTGGGTCGTATGCGTGTGCCAGCTTAGTATAAATAAAACTGTGGTTGTTTCTTAAAACACTCTCACTATGTTTTCATTTCTTATTTATTTAATTGGTTGAACAACCAAAGGTCTGACCGCAGGCCTTGACAACACTTGACTAACAATCTTTGCTTAATTTGTCAAAAGGTGGGAAGGTACAGCAAGCTGAACGGAAATAAAGCATACTTTACTATACACATTTTATAACTGAAAACCAAGCTCCTCGGATTCAACATTTGTAAAATTATAAATAGCACACGACCTTTTTTAATGACAGCCTTCTATTTCCTCAGTCCCTTGTAGTGTTGTGATGAAAACAATACCTAATTAAAACAAAGTCCTAGCTCCCGTCCTGACGACTGAGCAGCATTCGGTAAATAAAGGCATTAACTGTCAGTTTAAGCTAGATATATGTTTATATTATAACACTATTTCTACTACATACAATTTAGTTCGAACTATAATTTTTCACGAGATAAACCTATGTTCGAGGATAATATATCTGACATATTATCTCGTCGTTGTAAGATATTCATTTAATGTTCCGTTCCACTGTGAGTGAAGAATAATGAAAATAATGGTACAGGGTTCGACGAACTTTTCGAATTTGAAAAATACTTTCTATAACTGTCTCTCTGGTTCGTTGTTGTATCGTGTAATGAAGGTCATAATAATAGGTAGTAGCTACTACTTCGAGACATATATTGTATTACTATATATAAAACGTAATTTTAATGAAACGATGGAAAGCGAGTTTATCATAATGTTGAAATGAGTACGTAGCAAACACAAATCGAATCGCACCGTAATATTTTCCTGTGTACGGACGCGAACATAACATCTGCAGATTAGTTAGTAACACAAAATTAATGATCATAAAAATATCAATTACAAAGCGAGTACATACGGTGGCCGCGTATCGTATCGGATCGGATCGTACCTAACGCATTCGCCACAAGTACCTATGTGCGCTCCCCCCACAGGGTACCCTACCTACTCGAGCGGCGCTCGTCTCGCCCGCAGCCCGAGCGCAGCCGACCGAACGGGAAAACAGACATATTTCTGAACCACCACCTATCCAAAACTCTATTCTATCGCATTGTGATAGCGCTCAAAATGGGTTATTTCAAAGCAAAGATGCATCAACACGCTTCAAATCGAACACAACATGGAAAAAGGAAAGCGTTTGAAATGAAGCGCAGCGATTGGTGGATACGCGCCAATGGCAGCGCGAGGCGGGCCGGGCTGCGCGCGCGCCGGCCGCCGCCGCGCCGCCGCACATGGCGCGCGGACACTACCCGCGACGAACGCGACACGCTACTACACGTGACGTATTATTAATATAGTGATTAACACACGGATGGTGTAGTGACAGTGCCATGATGCTCGGCGGGATGGATGGCAAGGAGTACGGCGCGCTGCACGCCGCCGCAGCTGCCGCGGGATACGCGATGGAGGGCGGTAAGTTGTTCCGAACATCACTTATGGTAACTCTATTAATTAATTAGACCAGGAAAAACCTCACTTACTTACAATATAAATATAAATCAGTTTCTAAATAAAATAAAGTATTCTATAAATCAATCAAATATGAAGGTTCAGCAAGCTCGAGAACTTAGTAATTGTGTTTAAACGAAAATAATTCATTCATTCAAATGCATTGCTAATACTGCTATGCACTTCTCTAGAATATCAGCTTCTGAAATCGTTTTAGATGCAATATAAAGGCATAAGCAAAATCTAAATGAGAACTGTATGTGTCCCTGTAGTATTGACTTCGTATCAAATATTAGTAGTGACAGCAGAAGCCGACTTTGTTGAATAGCACTGTTGGGAGGACAAACTGGACAAAAAAGACAGTTTACCACAAAAGATTGAGATTGAGAGAAGAGGTGTTGTATCAACAACACTCACTTTCCACCGAAGATAATTTGGTGCCAACGTGACAGATGGTGAGTCCGTCGCCGTCTCTTAGGCATTAAATGTACATACGTCCTTGAATTTATTCTCAGACGTATGCAGGTTTCCTCACGATGTTTTCCTTCACCGTAAAGCTCGTGGTGCGACTATCACTGCACTTAAGTTATAAAAACTCATTGGTACAGCCCGGTGGTATTGGAACTTGCGTCGCTAGAATAGCAGCGTAGTGATTTTATTATAACAGTAAATAAACGGCTAGCACGTTATCTGGCGCCGTGTAAGAGGCCTTGTTTGTTATTGTTGTCGAGGGGGAAACTTTCAAAAGGTACCCTTCTGCTTTAGGGGAGCAGACGGGGTATGTGAGATTTGTACTCACTAAAACCCCCGGTGGCCATCCTCCGTGCATGTAGGAGGGCTCCGGGATCTCCAGTGGAACGCACGGGTGCCCTCCTGCACTTTGCCTGAGCACGTCCCGGGGGCAGCCATGTCGCCGCCCCTGGAACCCTCGCGTGCTGCCACCGGCCCCGGGCCCACTTGAAGGGGCAGTCAGAGCCCCCACTCTGGCTGCCCACGGGCCCGTCGGCCCCCTTTTAGTCGCCTTTTACGACAGGCAGGGGATACCATAGCCAAATTCTTAACGACCCTGGCTTATTGGGTCAACGGTCTGGGGCGTCTGTTGCCACCGCCCCGCCGTCGCCGTCTCCGAGAGGGATCGTGCCCAGCGACCACGTGGTTGATTGATAGAATTTATTTATTTATATAGGTTAATGATCACCAACAGATGAATACATTTATAAAAGAAATATTAGTGCTAATACAAAAAGAGATATGTAGGTACATGTACTTATAGACGACCACAGCTAATAAGTATGTAAACCCTAAGATAATAAAATAATAACAATAACTATGCGAGTTAACAATTAAAGATAAATCGATAAATTCTTGTCAAATTAAAACGTGGGAATGACAAATAGTAGAAATATTTAAAAAACGAGAAACGAAAAATCATACAATATATAATATTTTCCATATAAGTAAAAGCAAGAATGGACATCATCCATTTTGGTCCAAATCTGAATGGTCCGGCCAACGCATTTTTTTTGTACAGTCTGTTAGAATTTGCCCGTCTGAACATTTATTTTAAATTCACTTTTTTACCTCTTACACATCATAGCCTTGAAAGTTGTATCATCACTAGAAACAGGTGACTCAATAGATAGGTCCTCTGTATAATTAAGACCAACACTCGCTAATGTTGCCACGAGTATGGGATACGCACTTTGGCTTTGGCATTCCGTGTCACTGTGTGGGGTTTGGTTCTCTGAAATACATATAACTCATTACTGCGCTACATGCTTTACGAACAACCTTCACATACCGCATAATCACGTTAAAAGTACAGAGAGAGCTTCCTATGAATAATTTTAATACAATAAAGTCGGTAAGAACCCGTACGCTCTGCGTAGTGGTCTTCGTAGCTTATAGACAACTGCATTACCAGTGTCTAGCGCATCCACCAACTGATTGGGATTTAGGGCTCAGGTTCACACCTGGCCTGTACCAATGAGTTTTTATAAGCTTAAGTACAGTGATTAATCACACCATAAGCTTAAAAAGAGAGGCAGGGAGAATTGGGATCTCCCGTAGGTTTTCCCTATAGAAATGGAGCCTCCAGCTGGACTGTACCTCCTTACAGAAGACCGCAGTTAATAACACTACTTTGACATTACTACTAGCACTGAGTATCCTTGTGGATCACTGGCGTCCTTACTCACCGAAGAAACACAACACTAATTCAAAGTAGTACTATTTGACTGCGGTGTCCACTAAGCTGCACTGTACTATCTTGGGACGACTAAAAGCGTAGAGCAAGCTTCCGCCTACGTCTTTCCTTTTTTGACTTGTTATAATTTTTTTATATGTTATATTTGAGAGAACAAACCTACTTCTTTACATTTGACAATATGTATACCAATTCTTTATAAGGGATTAACTATCTCTGCAATCTTATAGTGACGTCTGTCGATAAGTTAGGTCGCGCATCTTATCGATAGCCGCAGGTCACCGCGGGTCGCCGCCTCTGTATCACTCGTATCGTCATGTGTCACTGTCTTACGATAAATTTGTTCCCACATTCAATTATACATGTATCTGATTTATGTGGGAGATATATGTGAGCGTGTGACAGGTGAAATGGACAGACTCTGATTACGTTTTAGTGCAATCTGCAATTACTAAAAAAAAAATTTTTGAGGGTTCAATACTCGAAGGGTAGCCAACGGAACCCTATAACTAAGAGTTCGCTGTCCATCCATCTGTCCGTCCGTCCGCCCGTATGTCAGCGGGCTATATCTCATGATCTGTAATAGGTAGACAGTTGAAATTTTATCAGAATGTGTATTTCTGTTGACGCTACCAAACCAACAAATAATAAAAATTAAAAAAGAGAGCTTCCTACTAGAAACCTGTCTTTTTGGGTATTTTGCTCTATTTTAATAATGGCAACAAGATATATTCATAGAGTGCGTAGCTAACCTATTGCTATATTTTCTAAAAACAAACGAATTTACCTATTATTACAAAATTATTATTTGCGGTTACAGCAATGGCCGTGTAGGGATCGAACGGAATTAGTTTGTCATTTCACCCAGTTTGCTTTGAATACAAAACCCTCGGTCTTATACCACGAAGGTATCTCGTAAGCGTAAGGCCCACCTGGTGGTAATAGGGGCATCAATAGCACGTTCCTAACCTTACTTTAGAGAAAATTCTCTGTACCGTCAGTATAGTCTCCTTTATAGTACAATGCATCCTCAAACAGCTCTGGTGGCCATACTCACCGCAGATAGACAACACTATCATTAGAGTAGTGTTATTCGACCATCGACTTTCTGTAATGTGAATTTCACCTACAACAAATAAAAAGAAAACGCCTGGTGAATAAGCATTTATAATTTCTTTTTTTCTTTGAAGCATTTATAATTTCACGTTAGCTTGTTGTTGGGAATTAGTAAAGTCTGATATTTAATCAATGAATAAGTGCCATGGTTTCATTACAAGGCCCTCCGTATCAACATGGAATATTATTTGGGTATCGCTTGCTTCATGTTCGGTGGCGCCAGCAAAGGCGCGACTTAGTGGCGACAGCCAAAATATTGTTATCGAATAAACCATGGTTTAATTACCTGCTTTAGTAATATTGGCCATTAGAGCGGCGCAGACGCATTGTTGCACTAAACGTGCGTAGGTTATCGATAGTGCGAAGGGCGTCAAGGGTTATCGATATCCGATAATGGTACCGACGCGCGTCACTACATTTCTATACTTAAATTATAATTTTGTGTAAATAATCACATAAAATAATCTTTGTTTGGCATGATCTCGAACCAATTTACATGTTGTGGTGGAGTGGATCGTTACACACACATACATACGTGGTGCAAAAACAAAACATTCCCACTCATTGTGGACGAGTTAGCTGTAGCAAGTAGCAACCGCTGTGCCAATCAATAGTTTTTCCTCATTAACTTAATTTACAGATCCTTTACCGACCAGAATATAAAAAATATTTGTATAAAAAAACTCAATAGTGCCATATTCAACAACTGCTATATTTTCCGCTATGCGATTAAAACCGTAAAGAAAATGTATGAAAACAGTTTATTAATTTTAGATCTAATTATGCTACTTATGGCTATCGTAATTTTTTTTATTCTAATGTGTCAAACAAGCACACGGCCCATCTGGTGGTACGCGGTTACCGTACTGTATGAACGCTCGCAACACCAGGGGCGCGTATAACTCACTCGTTGCCTACCCTTCAAAAATCTCTTCACACCCTTCTTGAAGAACCCCATGCTGTACTCCTTTGGGAAAACCTCGGCGGGGAGTTCATTCCACAATTTGATCGTGCGCGGGAGAAAACTCTTTTGACACCGCGCCGTGCGAGACCATCTCCGTTTCGGTCCATCTCCGGTACATCAAATATATTTTTGCTAACGTATGATTATTTATACTGTTATGAAGAGACCGGTTGTATCGTAGTTCTGGTGCGATTGGTCGCAGGCCGCGATAATCGGTTTATCTGGGGTTATCCTCTGCGCGTCACATCGCACGCGCCACTGCGTTACTGCCAGCCACGTCGTGTGATACTAGCAGCTAGCTTACACACGTAAGCCTTAGCAAGAACGAATTTAGACTACGTATTCGTATCGCTCTCGACTATTTTTGTATTGGAAAATGAACAGCGCTGCGGCGGTGAAAAGTTGAACTAAACATTCGTATGATTATTTTGGCATTTTGAGAGTTGCGTTTTCAAATATGGAGTCGAAAGTTGTTCTTGCCACGGCTATTGATCTATTAACGTTGTAAGAGATACTTCTACTACTACCATAATAATGGTATATACATTGAATTCTTAGCTATAAAAATAAACTGAGAAGATACACCTTTACCCCAAAAGATACAATCACTAAAATAAGACACCATATTTATACATATATATACATAGTATATGTGGAAATATATCAAAGAGAGGTAGGGCAATTTGGGATTTCCCGTGGGTTATCCCATTTAAATTGGAGCCGCCCGACTGGGGACTGTACCTCCGCCTTACAGAAGACCGCAGTGAAATAACACTACTTGATGTAGTGTTGTGTTTCTGCGGTAAGTAAGGTTGCCAGTGCTCCACGAGGATACGCTGGGCTAGTAGTATTGCTGCTAGCACAGTGAATCCTCATCAGCAACATGGTTGGCACCCCGTAGTGATACCCCTGGTATTGCTAGCGGCTATAGGCTACGGTGACGGTGTGTGCCACATTAGTGGTATAAAAAAATATATGTGGAAACCCATAATCCCATAAAGCAGTTTGAGATAGATTGATTTCCAAAGAAATACACATACAAATAATTACCAGAAGTGGGATTTACAGTCAGTTAAATATTATACCAAATTAGAAAGAAAAATTACAAAGACAGAATATATTTTGCGATATTTTAGCCTTTTACATTTTGATCTGCTTGTAACATTATCCAAAGTACAGGACACAGGAGGCAAAGAACAATTCCAAACATAGTCTAATGTTACAGTTTCCCTTCACTTGTTTGATCTATCAATATTTGCCCAGCCTTTCTCGTTGTCAACGTAAATTCAACCACTGACCTTAGAAAATAGGGTGCATTGTGTGTAAAAGTAAACTTGTATATGTTTCGGTTAGCATCGATTAGCGCTGTCGCCGATTTGTAAATGTTTGTTTGCACTGGCATTGTAACCAGGTTAGCCTGTCATATTGACATTTATTTAAAATCAGTAGCTTTCTTGTTTGCGGAGTTTATTTGAACAATAAATAGGTACTTAACTTATTTACTGTGTTTTAGTATTTTGGTATTTTACAACGAAGTGGGGAAACGAGCTAATTCGTGATGGGTCCACCTGACTGCCAAGCTTGTTATCTCAAAACCTTATTCGTCTCAATATTCACTGTTTTCTTACATGACAACAGCAATCGCGCAAATTTTTGCTCGGCAATTTTTTTGGCTACTGGCAACCTTCCCAAAACGGAATCCATGTTATGACGTTTACAAACAAACCAATCAAAAGTCGAAAGCGGCATCATAACATATAAGATTAACCTATCACTTACATACACTTACATACATTTACGAAATGAAACATTGAAGATATAAATCTGTCCAACTTTCATAATGAAACGATTGTAAGATAATTTTAAGTCAACTCTTCGTCTAATACTCAGGGCCCAATAGATAGATTCGTTGTCAATAGAATGATCATACAATATAAGTATTGCACTGGCATAGTACACTAGTAGCTGATCCAAGTACAGTTGATCTTATTTTGACGGAACCCTCAGAGCCCGTTGACCCAGCAAGGCTCTGGTCCGTCGCCAGTATGTTTGTGAAGCGAAGCCTTCGGCTAACGAAACCAAATATTTGGCCAATTAAGGCTTGGACTATAAGCATTAAGGGACAATTGTGTGCTTCCGTTAATGTTCAGTTTTATGGAACCTTTCCTTTATTCAGTTTTAAGTCAAATATGGAAAAGTTATTAAATTGGTTCATATACAAATGGATGTTGGTATACCGACCACCATGGAACAAACTAGGTAAAGCACATATCATTTTCCACGTGTCCCGAATCTACGCAGACTAAGTCGCGGGCTTAATTTAGTATTTTAACGTTGTACGACTTATACCATTCATCTAACTAAGCTAATCATACAAATCTCACAATGATTATCACGCTTGTAAGTGGAGGCGCGTGATTTTAATTAGTTGCTTTCTCATTGGATTGCGCGTACTCTGCTCTGATTACCATGTTGGCAATTTAATTATTAACAGTACCTACAGGTATCCCATCCGTGCACCGTCTGGTGAGTCATGAGCTCCAGAGAGGCGCACTGTTTGCGCACGCATTAGCGGCGCGGCTCGAGCAAACAACGTGATGGCAGCAAACACTACAGCTACCTGCACTGACTGCCGCCGGGCCGGGCTACCGGGCGGTCACGGCAGATACACGTATTTACTGCGACACACAGTTACACAGGGACCGTCTCAATTGTAGGTACTCCGTTTGTCAAAGGAGGAAGCTGAAATCGTCCAGTAAATCATTATAATCGTGGTCTTACGAGGTAATAGGCTGCAGTAGAATGAATAAAATAACTTAATCTCACTGTAACGAATAATAAAAATTCGATGGCTTAAAAGTAGTACCTACCACCATATAGAAATATTATGCCCAAATATCGCTTTCATAATTTAAGAAGAATCTACACCGCATAAAATCTGAGGAGACATTTATAAAGCCTATAAGGTTATAGAATGTGAACGTAAGCAAACATACAAACAAACATAATCGAAAAACACCCCAACATTTTGAGGTAGTCGTGCAGAAAGTGACGTCAATATAGTCATTTAATTTTTTTTCTATTCCTAGGTCATTCGAAGGTCTCGAAATTTGCTCTTTTATTGGTAACAAAATCCATAGGTTCAAACTCATCCTACCGACTTAAACGCTTACACGAGTCCAAGTAATTTTTGCATTTCAAGGTAATATTCAAGAATCCTTCACTTAAAGGGAGATCTTTTAAATTATTTCCATTTATAAGTGCTACAGCCACGAGTCGACTCTCAAATAGCAAAACCTTTGACCCTGCACTATGTGTAAATACGAGTAGCGGAGCCCTCACATTCCCTCTGCACCAAATATGTGGTCCAATTAAAATCCTTCACCTTTGCCACGTCCAGCTGGCGAGAGCTCGCGTGCGGATATCCCAAAATAGCTGGTACAAATCAAAATCACCTACATGCACTAAACCTGCCAAAGCTTAACAAATTGTCCCACCAAGAGTGATCGGACCGGCTGTTTGCGTGACGGTTCATGTGTGTTCTCTCTACTCTGCGGCAAGGAATGGTCGATAATTAGTAGATCGTGAGTTATGGTTAGACACGTAGAGATGCCGTTTAGGGGTTAACAAGGGCAGATGGTCCCAAATGATGAGGTGACCTGACGTGATCATTTATCATGTTCAAATGATTGTTATAATCTTTGTCTTCTGTTTGGTTTGTAGATGAAATAATTATTTAATAGCTTGTAACTGTTAGAAAGAAAGAAATTTTCCTACAAGATCTTGTAACTTATATAATATGTATGCATGACCTGCCAGGATGGTAAGGCGTTTAGAATCGTTACATGCCATCTCAGATGATTGCAGATTTTCTGGCGAAAAGTCCTTCAAATACTTAATTGACAAACTTGTGGTGAGATGAAATTAGCGTAGCGAAAATCCTAGGTCTGTAGGTGAAATTTGCAAACTCTTTGGTACACTCGCGGCCACTAAAACTCACAGGTCACTAACCATCGCACATTCTATGCATTTTGTTTTTGTTGCTATGGGCGGTGACCGTAACGCATGGAGCGGTCACCGTAGCCTATATTAGTACAAATATCTATTATGTCCACGTACAGACAAGCAACCGCCCATAAGTAGAAGCAGCCCAGTAGCTGTTTGTAGAGCGGTGACGTTTGAGGCGGCGATGGCTATCGTCGTGTGTGGCCACTCGAGCTCGCTGCACTCGACTCGACTGTACCTGGTAATCGATCAATGTTTGTCTTTCTTCTCTGAGGACGCTGCAGCTCTGCTCTACCATCGCGATTTAGAACTAGGAGCCAGGACCATACGCACACTAATTACTCTTACGCCAAATACTCTTTAGAGGCCCACTTTCAATCTGTGTTGACGGACGTTCAAGATTTTAAAAGATTATCTATAACACTAAAATGTTCTACATCACATTATTACAGGTGTCACTAAGATAATTTCATTATAGTAGACTATCGAAGAAGGAAGGATGTATGTCGAGATGGTGGCTAGAAGGGATGAATCAGATGAACGGAGACTCAGAGCAGGGCAGGCAAAAGAATAAATAAAGATCCAACGATCTTATGTGATTTATTGATAACTAATATTTAATTTAATATAATAATAAATAAAATAAAATATTTTTAGCATCATAGTTAGGTTATATTCATACTAGCTGTTACCCGCGACTGCGTTTGTATTTGTTCAAAGATAAAAGAAAGGATATCCCCAGGATATAATCTATCTCCTTGTCAAATTTTATTACGATCCGTTCAGCCGCTTAGTCCTGAACAGGTAGCAATCAAGCAGAGTTACTTTCGCATTTATAATATTATGATAGTATGAATAAATCGTGGGTGTTTGCGACTTACATCCGACCGCTGGTTTACACTAAAACCTTGTAAGATTCATTCTAATACATTAATTTGCTCAAGCGCCGCATAATAAGTAGGTCAAGTCTCCACTGCCTCCAGTCAGCTCGAGTGGACAACCAAATATCCGGCGAAACTTTTAGCAAACATTACAGAACTATATTTGTTTATGTTTGGACAGCACGGCTATATTAGATATGCGGGCTAGTTGTATCGAAAATCGATGCCAAATGTATGGTTTTTGTTGGTAGGCATACGAATTTGTTACTACACATGTGTAGAGTGCTGGCTCCTTGAGGAGTGAGGAAACTTAGATGTTTGCCGAACATTAGTAACACAATATTTGGAAGTACTTACATGTTTGCATTACCAATCACATCCTTGGAACTCAGATCAAATAGAAAAGTGTCGATGGAACTTCGCGTACGACGAAATGACGCCCGGTTTTTAAACTTGAAGATCCCATTTCCCAAAGGAGTACAGCATGGGGTTCTTCAAGGGCTACGGTAACCGCTTACAATCAGGCGGGCCGTATGCTTGTTTACCATTTTAGTGGTATAAAAAATACCGTAATGTTATGTCGTACCGTTTATGTCGCAAATTTTCGCATATTTTGCGATTTCACAAGGGAATCAAAACCTATAGGGTACTGCCCGTTGGCTTAGAACCATGAACTTTGGCAGGAAGCAGTGTCATATAGCACAAGTAAAGGAAAAATGTTAAAACCGATAATTAATTAAATAAAAATTTAATAAATAATATTATTGAATCAAACTGTTGAGAGTGACCGACGAATAATGACCTCATTTGATTTTCGCCTACTTTTAACCTTACCTACAAGTGCGTACGGAACCCTCGGTGTGCGAATCCAACTCGCACTTGGCGGATTTTTATTTGATTCGAGCCTTAGAATAAGACTGACAACACCATACTTTGCTATTATATTTTTTGCTTAGCTTGTGAACACGTGGAACGATGAATGAACTACAAACCTATATTCAGCAAGTATACCTACACTGCAGTAAGCGCGTATATTTTTAGTCCGAGTGCATGTTTGCTAGCCGCGGTAAACGTCCGCGAGCCGCGACCCTGAACACTGCACCAGTCGGTCACCCACCACATATTACAATCTAGAGATAGGGATAGCCGTGTTGGTCTTGTGGTGAAGCAACGGCCTGCCACCTGATGGGCCCAGTTTCAAACCACAACATGTACCAATTAGTTTTTCTAAGCTTAAGTACAGTGATTAATCACACCATCAGCTTAAAAAGAGAGGTAGGGCAAAATGGAGCCGCCCGGCTAGGGACGTTGTACCTCCACGTTACAGAAGACCGCAGTCAAATAACACTACATTGATGTAGTGTTGAGTAAGGCCAGTGCTTCACTAGGATTTGGATTTATGAATTGATTCGCTGCGCTATTAGTAATGTGGCCAGCAAAGAAAAACTATTTGAGTACCTGAATTATATTGCTGCGTGGTATAATACATTGCAAACAAACGCTATACTATTACTGAAGTAGTACGGCTACCGTGGAACTAGAATCGCTTATAACAATAAAGCAGACTACTAAAATAGCAGTAAAGTTGAAAGAAACAGTAATTAATTAATCATTAAGACCAAAGACTTACAGTAAGCGACACAAATGACGAAATTTACACGGCCGGAACAACCGTGGCTCCATTTCGAGCCTTTCGCGATTTTAACGAACCATTGCAGCCTTTGTTCTAGCAGACAATGGGCACGCTCAAACGAGAGAAGCGATATATTTAAACCGATATTAAACTTGTGAGGAGCTTCACAAATTAATGAATGCGTTATATTCGCCGAAAACACTAGTAACTGTCAGCAGGGAGCGTCAAAGGAACCTCGTAAATTACCCGGGAAAGAAACATGCTTCCCGCCCCATGTCCTGGCTCTTTCACACACACAGCTACGTGTATGTTATCGTCTCTTTTTAATACCAATTAGTGAAGACTCAAAGGACCCGATTCGAGATGCGGAGACGATTTGATATCCCCAGTGTTGTGATTGTTGTTATCGACATAATCTTTATTACCGTGTTTTAACATTTCCGTTCTCAATTCATTGTTTCAGCGTGTTTCTAAAAATATACTTACGCATTGAAAATCATGAATTTTCTTTTGGAGTATGCACAGAGCATAGAGCGCCACTTTAATCTTGTTATACACACTCTTTGACTTCATACACACTCGTCAATGCAACCCCTTCGGTTCTTAGACGTAGTATTCCTCAGGTAATTGTAATTTATACGAGGATATCGACTTTTAACACAAACTCCGTCCCCGCACTCTCTCCAAACAGTGGCCACTAATGCCACTGATGTGCTGACAATTATCTCCCACGGCTTGACTAAATTAATTCACACATTCGCACTACATTAATTTTATAGGTGCAAATGTTTTATAATTCTGGCAAATGATTTCTACGCTGAATTTATGATCAATTGACGAGGACAGTTTATTGGCTCAAGCGGGGTCTGAAAAACTTATTCATTAACTAGAATTGAAATAAAAGTATCATGGCGATGGAATGGGCTCGGAATAACTAAATCATAGCAATAATATGTTACGGTAATTTTAAAATATAAGCCAAAAGTAAGTTATATCCGAGCATATTAACAATTTAGAGACACTGATACACGTAGTTCTGTACACGAGGGATCGCTCGATTGCTAGGTTTCACATACGTAATAGAATATTTTCGTAGAAGTGTGTTGTCAAACTAAAAGCCCAACTAAATTGTAGGCACTTATTCACACGTCCACACTAAATTAACAAGATGCGACGAACTTTGCCAAGTATATCTTTAAAGTAATGTGTCACGGTTGAACGTATGTTAAAGATACGGACTATCGGGACACTGAGGATCTAATTCACTGGATGTATTAAAACGTTATTTCTGTTACATGTCAATAGCTTAGCACTGTAATAAAAACTCAATATAATTAAAAGAATACTATGTGATGTCTTCTATTCGATTATGTTTTAAAAAGTAACATTATTTGTTAATTACATTAAAATCGTGATATAAAAACAATGTACATACATAGGTATGTACATATGATCAAGCCAAGTCCCTCACGGGGTAGGCAGAGAGGATACAGGGCCATTTCACTCTCGATTAACGGACCTCATTGCTTCAATTTATACACAGAAATACTTGATACTAAAAAATAAAGAAAAAAAAAATTCCATTAGTAATCGCCCAACCCTTTCTTAAAGATATATATATGTATAGATTGTGCCTAGACTAGCTAGCCTTGGAACCTCCGTACATAGTTAAAGTCCGTATTCCTGAAACCCATCGTCGGTGCACGAGCCTTTGATGTAGTTCTCGTGACAATGCGAAGAAATTCATGGAACTGGTTGAAGTTACTCAGAACACACACAACACGCTGACACACCAGTGAGTGTAGCTTGTTGAACTATTTGTGTGTGTATGTGTGTGTCGTATACATAGGGAAGCTTTCTCGTTATATCAGCTCATTACGGACTACAACCATATCACAATATTTACACAGCATTTACATATTGGAATTATTTTATAGTAAAAATAAAATAATACAACATAATTAAAATGTGTGTTTCTTCAGCTCAACATACTATATAATAAATCCTCAAGTCGTCTCGGGCGCTATATCATCATCAATTATTTCATTATCTCACATAAGAGGAAGGGTTGGAGAAATCTGTCATAAAAAATCTTGCCTCCTCCCCTGGGCCGATACCTCCTTGCAGAACATAACAGTCGCTGCGATAAGGTTTCCAGTTTGGCAACGCGCTAGTAGTACCCCTAGCCCAGTAGATAATTTACTGCGTCCCCTAGTATTGCAAGCGTCTATAGGATAATGTAGTTTAGGTCCTATGTATTCGTGATATAATCATAAGATGATCCAGGCTCCGCACACCGTGACGTCAGAGTAACAACATGACCCCCCGTGGTGCACATGTGTCCAAGGTCCCGCCCACCGGCGCTCGGCGGCCGCTTTGAACATTGTTTTTTGAACGACATCATTACAATAGTGTCCTGGCCGCTCACAATATGACGACAACATGGGAACGATCATGTCATGTTCTTTTTTACCATAAGGTGGCTACCGCGGCTTGTCCATGTCTAAGGCACAGTATTAGATCAAAGTCTAGTGGGTTAGGGTTCTCTTTTATAATTTGAACGATTAATTCATGGATGGACACAGTCACCGTAGCCTAGCGCCGCTAGCAATACCAGGGATATCACTAACGGGTTGCCAACCCTATTATTGATGAGAACTCTCCGCGTTAGCATTACTACCAGCGCAGCGTATCTTCTGGAGCACTGTCACTGGTAGACTTACTGCAGAAACACAACACTACAAAAAAAAATTGTGTTATTTCACGTCTGTGAGGTGGAGGTACAGATTTTTTGTTACGGATGTGAAACTACAGCTTCCAGCGAGATCGGATAACCAAACAGCGCTTGTTTATAATGTTAAAGTTTTAGAGTACCGTTAAAACATTACATATTGATTGTTTGTGTAGGGGGCGTCTCCATATTTATGCTTTCTGTTCGCAATTCAAATCTTTTTCCCGCCGGTACACATGAATTCCATTAAAATCTAAAAAAACTAAAAACAATTGACTGCAGGTATTCACGACATGAAAACGGGTCATATACGAGATATTAATTTGTTTATTTAGCATATTTGCATTCACTGTTCGAAAAAAATTGACTGCTACAAGGCGCTAATAAGAGGCGCGACTTAGCCAACCTCGTATACAATTAAACTCAAGGAAGTTTAAAAATAACGGCCTGTTGATCACTGTCGGTGACAATAAGAACACCGCCACACCATTAGTTCAGCATTTTGTGTGCAATTTGCACCTCGGCGCAGAACAAGCGCGAGTGATATATAGGGCGTTGTTTTGCTCGCCGTGTCCCTGTCAGGGATGCGGATTAACTGGGCTGAGGCTCGGATGGAATTAGATGCTGCTGAGATACGTGCAGGCAGTAATAACGCTACTTTGATGTAGTGTTCCTGTGCTTCACGAGGATACGCAGCGCTAGGTTGGCTGATACCCCCGGTGCTAGCGGCTATAGGCTACGGTAAATGCTTACCATCCTGTGGGTCGTATCGTACGCTTGTGTTCCCCCTTAGTGACGGCCGTATAAGGGGGGGGGGGTCTGTGGAAACTAGCACTTTAGTAGCTTAGGGCTATCACATGATCACGGCTTAAAGCCCTACAACAAGGAGAGTTTATTACAGGGACGGCAGCGGCAACATGCACAACTTGGGAATAGACACAGTTTAATGTGACGATGGCCAATTCTCATGTCCATTGACTAGTCACTAGACTAAACTAAAAATTTTAAAATATTGTGCTGTTAATTATAACTAAATATTCGTCGTGTTCATCGTTTTGACAGCAATAACCCAAAATTATATAATACTGTGTAATTTAGGCTTGTGTGTGACAAATGTATTGGCACCAATATAACAAAATTTCGTCGTAGTTTTGATGTAATTCTTCATGCTCCTACGAATAAGTACAGACGAACAAATTTTTATTGTTAGTAATTAAATTAAAAACAACAAACATTCTTAAAATGACACGTACAAAACAACTGACGTGTAAATCGCGGTGAACCGTTTAGTTTATCATTAGAGCTAATTCTGTCGGATGACACTCGAGAGTCGGATGACATCTGACATGACGTTTGACATCACACGTCAGATTTTGACACTTACGAGAGGAATGTAATGCGAGCCTCAGACGTACTCTGTATCTCACACATTTATCATTTGTGGAAATTATTATAGAGTGCTGACAAGTTTTATTTTTGTAAGAGAAATATTCATGTGAATTATGTTTCACGTAGGTGTGACATTGCGATGTATTTTGTGTAATTACGCGACAACCTTTCGTTTTTACCGAATAACGAAAAATACTATAGATATAGAGCCGTGATGGCCTTCTGGCCTTGCAGTATGAAGCGTTGTCTGCTATTCTAGCGACGCAAGTTCGAATCCCACCGGTCTGCACCAATAAGTTTTTCTAACTTAAGTACAGAGAATAGTCACACCTGGAGGTCTACGATGAAGGAAAACATCGTGGGGAAACCTGCATACGTCTGAAAAGAAATTAAAAGACGTATGTACTGCCTAAGATACGGCGACGGACTCACCATCTGTCACGTTGTAACACCTCTGCCTACCACTTCGCGGACCCTTATGGGAAGGCGTGAAGATATTAATATAGGTATCTGGTTATGCATTTGCTTCAAATTTCTAAACCAAATAAATCCGTAGTTTATAGACGCTTTCAACATCAGAGGTTAAATATCGCATCATGCCGACCATGCAGAAATCACTACACACTCTTCTTGAAGAACTTGTGCTGCATTCCCACAATGGAGCTCTTTTCGAAACGGAAAGTTGGATTCAGTGCATTCCCTAAATATTTATGATAATATCTTCAATAATTATCAACAATAGTAGAGATTAAGATGATATTTAATGAACGTAGGCGTACCCTTTACTTTACCAAGCCTTGTTGGACACCATAATAATATGTGTATAGTCCACCCGACCAGACCCGACAAACTCGCGAAATTGTCAAATATTTTAACAAGTTAAAGTTTTACGAGGCCATTCGGCGCGTAGTCCGATCCGCAATAAGACGAGCCAAGCCCCGGGCGCTGGGCGCTGGTGACATCAAAGGGTGTCGGGTGTCGGGTGTCGGCCCTCTGACGTCACGCCTGACAAATTGTCACCGCGCGACACTAATGTCGTATCGAGGAGACTCGGGTCGAAAGATCAAAGACCTTTTGTAATTTTGAGAAGCGGGCAATGGATTTGTTTCGATCTATTTATTCTAAATTATTGAAAATATGAAATGAAAATTGTGAAACAAGGATTTTGTTTTTATGAATACACAAGAAAACGATGTGCCGGCTGGACAGTGGTTACTTTTGCCGATGTATTAAAGATTTTTTTGACAATTATTATTATTATGTTTCTCTTAAATTCACGGACTTGTAAGGTCCGTGAATTTAAGAGAAACATGTCCTTTATCTAGGCTTGCGTGGGGATATATATCCAACACGTAGAGGCCCGTTCGAGAATTTTAATATTACGTAAGGGATACACGTGGCGAGTATCATCCCCGGAATGCATAGAGATGCACCCGGGGATAATCCTCGCCGAGTGCAGAGACTATTTCATTGGGCGGGAAAACTAAAATTGGTCTATTATGGTGAACTGTTAATGGATTAGGATACTGGGCTATGAGATGAGACTACGGACGTCTGCCATGCAATATGTCTCAATATTGGATAAAAATTGGCAGACGGTGACTCGCCGCCTGCTAGATGGGCCCCCCTTAAGTGCGGCGTATAAGATGCCGCTGAGGGGCAACATGCAGGCGGCTGAAGGGTGTGGAGAGGTGTGCACCGGTTTCACCATCGCGGGTACTGGCATACGGCAGTTCCCGGAGCGGGTTTCCCCGCTATTACGCATATTGAGCACTTCCACCCTTTCGAGCATATAGCTCTCGCGCTCCACTCTGGCCGACCAGTGAAGGCAAGCCAGAGGCGGGGGCCTAGGCGCTGCCTCTGTAGGCCTCGGGTCGCTACTCACCAACAGCTCGCCACAAGCTGCCCTGCGGCCTTATTATTATTATTATTAATTTGTTACTCCATCACGCAAAATGTACAAAACATGGAAAAAAAACGAATTACATTGACTTTAGTATTCGAAGCCGCCGCGCGGACATCCTCTCTCTCCCCTTGTCGTATTGCGCATAATACTTAAAACATCAAAATCAATATAGTTTCTTCGAATATGGACCGAATTCGAAAGGCACTTATGAAGGTAAACTTTACCACCGATCCGGAAAAAAGCCACCTAAAAAGAATTGGCAAGAAACAAGATGCTCTGTAAATTAAATCTCTATTAAAATACTTAATAGATCAATTAATATTGGTAATATGTACGAACCCTATCCACCGGATACTCTGCCATCGAGCACAAGTTAACGTAGCAGAGCTAACAACAAAAAAGGAGTGAACGCGCTAGCGATACCCCAATCCAGGCTGCTTGTTACCTTCGTTGTGTTAAATAAAAATAGAGATGTGTAGATCGTGTCTAGAGGAAATACAGGGCATAAAAGAGATACGGACGGATGGTTTAGAATTTAATTTTACCACAGAGATGAGACTGCTGTTGCTTAGGAGCTTTCCAGTAAGCCGCTAGATCAATATTCAGTTTTTTTTTATACCACTATGGTGGCACACAAGCTTACGGCTCAACACAGCCTATAGCCGCTAGCAATACCGGGATATCACTAACGAGTTGCCAACCGGGTTGTTGATGAGGACTTACCGTGCTAGCATTAGTACTAGTGCAGCGTATCCTCGTGGAGCACTGGCATCCTCACTCACCGCAGAAACATAACATTACATCAAGTAGTGTTATTTCACTGCGGTCGGTAGGTATTATTTGTGGTGGTTACAAACTATTTTATTAAAAATTATGAAACATATCATTAGAATTACGTGTTGTGTCGTAACACACGGCATGAAAAGTGATTATAAAATGTGTGTCGTGAATTCGCGATCCTTTTTGGTTTATTGTATAAAAAATCACCATAAATATTAGTAAAAGACAGAATTGTTTTTGTTCCCAGAGCCGTCGCCAGGCATGGGCAACCCGGGCGTGGCGGGCGCGCAGCAGTACGGCGAGGTCAACCAGCTCGGCGGGGTGTTCGTCAACGGGCGACCGCTGCCCAACGCGGTCCGGCTGAGGATAGTCGAACTGGCGCAGCTTGGAATTAGGTTACTATTCAACATTATTACTATTAAAGATTCAGAGTACTCGAAACCAGCGGGGAATGTGTGAGGTGATTGATGAATGGAGAAGAAATAAAAGATATGCTAGTAAAGATTGAAGTGGAATTACTTAATAAAAATCATAAGAGATTATGTATCCCAAAACAACCAAGAAATATTAATAAGTCTCAAATCACATCACAGAAATAGAGTGCATATCTTTTTATGAATTGAGTGCATATTGTTATATAAATCATACCGTATAGTAGACAGATTAGTATTCAGTATGAAGTCATGCACGATAATTATATAATTTAACGGTACTGATTAAGGTTAGCGCTGCCTGTGGTACAGGTGAGCAGTCCGGTTGACCGGACCATGGATAATTATTTAATTATAGGTAACAACTACCCAAGAATGATAAGTTATCAACATACAACATTCTAGCAATGTAATGACATGATTAATATATTATATTTAAGCAAAGTGGAGATTTACTTCTATAGGTGTGTTCGTTATTGTGGCGCCATGTTTCGATCATGGATATTTTCCTCTTGTCTGTTGTTACTCTTGTAACTTCTTAACGTTACAATTCAAAAACAGAACTAATATGCACGCTGATACTGATATGATAGTAGTAATCTTTTGATTTAGACGCCTAAGTACTCTATCATCTACTATTGTGCAGTTTATAAAAGAAAAATGATCGTCAGGCCCTGTGACATCAGCCGCCAACTGCGGGTATCCCACGGGTGCGTGTCCAAGATCCTGGCGCGGTACCATGAGACTGGTTCAATATTGCCCGGGGCTATAGGAGGGTCCAAGCCCAGAGTCACTACACCTAAGGTAATCTATCACCGGGCATGAGCAAGCATTGCAAAACACTGATTTATATATATGGCTTATGTTGAACATAATGTATACAAGTACCATTATGAAAAATATTGACCTTTTCTTAAACTGCATGTATTTTTATCAGACCGTTATAAGCCTATTACAACTATAATAAAACTATTACAACTACAGCTCATAAATTATAGTCGCATATTAAAATGAATCGTTTTATAAATAACGAAACGAACACTTATAAGCCAACTGTTATTGCTCACGACAGGTGGTATCCTACATAAAGCAACTGAAAGCGAAAGATCCTGGTATCTTCGCGTGGGAGATCCGCGACCGGCTGCTGGCTGACGGCGTGTGCGACAAGTACAACGTACCCTCGGTGTCCAGCATCAGCCGCATCCTGAGGAACAAGCTGGGGGGCGCCCTGTACCCCGTGCCGCCCCTGTACCCTGTCCCTCCGCAGCGATGCTGGCCACTCCACCAGCCCTATGACTATTATGTTTATTTACAGGTTAGTTTATCTCGTAATCAGGTTTCAGGGTTGGCAACAACAAGCTTCTATACGCTAGATAACCACATCAGGTGGTCTGTATACTTATAGAGGTATATGGAATATATAACAAAATTATTAAGTATTATGATCGGCTATGATTGCGCACTGACATGTGTATATATTTCACCCGATATTGACCTAAATATAAAATGTATTATATCAAATACACACCAACCGGCACTTGTCACGAAGTGCTTGATAAGACACACACAACCAATTCAAAGGTCAGTTGTAACTTTACCATTAGGAATTGTATGGTGATGATGATCATGATTGGTTCACCTTGTTTGTTTTACAAGGGATTCAATAATAGTCGTGTTATAAACATAAACTTACTAAGTTCCCCTCCCCAGGGCCGGCAGCACGCGGCGGGAAACCCTCACGCCCTGCCCCACCCCCATCAGCAGCACCCGGCGCACCACGCGCATGCTCTCTGACATACGAACCCATACCACGAGCGGTGACCTACAGACATTGAAATTCAGTGATTCATTTTGCCGCTGGAAGGGTATTTGTAAAGTTCAGTGGAGTAACAGTCCATGCATTTTGATATAAATTAATTTATCAGTGACTATCAGTACTATTTGTAATAAAAGAACAGTGAATAATAGTGATTACAATTGAGATTTATTTATATTGCAGTTTTAATAACGACGGGAGTTGGGGTTGATAGCAGTTTGTAAAATCTTTATTGTGAATAAGGTGTGGATTTTTATTAGCCCATTAACGCCAGCCCTGAATTCGGCTCTGGCTAACAAACTTTCGGTGCAGTGATGCCCAGTGATAAATGTAGCGAAGCGACATAACTACACTTATTTAAAAGAAGTATTATTGTGTACGTTGTGGATATATTGTAAGATAGTAAACGGTGCTGTGCAGCCTAGAGTTCTCACAGTACACTCAAGTGTCATAGATATTATATTGTAAAATAATTGTAGCGCTTCTAGCGGTTTTTAAATGGGACTCTTTTTTTTATTCTAAGGCACTGCCGTCCTTTTTGCATCTACACATCGAATCGTTACTATAGGTATTTAGGGAGACCGCTTACCATTGGACGGACCGTGCACTTAATTAACTTTATTGTGGTCTGAAAAAAAATTTAGTACTAACACAAACAATTTGAGAATGCTATAGGGGTCGAGCTTACGAAAATTATAATTTCATTAAATTCATTGGCCACTATAAGGTGATATTTGTTTTTCCTGATGATGTTAACGATATATAAGTCAATATTAGCACCATTTTGTGTTGTATACGAATTAAAGTATTGTAAGCTGGTGCAATTCTGTAAATATATTATGTAAAATAGTAATCTTAGTTAGATCTAAGAGAAAATACTTTATCGGTACACATGTTCATATATTGTTACTAATAGTATTCAATAATAATAAATTAAAGGCATTTTTCCTTTAATCTGCTTTGAAAATATTTTATAATTGATTTATCAACATGGCATTTTGCCTTCATTGAATAGTGAAAAGCTATTAAGTTGGTTTTATTAAACGTACATAAGATTTTAAGTATTCAATTATAATATTTTAAATGCTGCGGGATTTATTCGGAACGATGTCATAGTTTAACCTAAACACAAATATACTTTAAAATATTTAAGGTTTTACTCCATTTTACCGATTAAGGGAACTGCTATTGCGAATAATCAAAGAAATCCATGTAAATTATTACACGGTAAATTAATGTTAACTAGACTATAAGCTTGTACAAACTAAATATAAGAGTACGTCATAATAATTTAATCAACAGACATATATAGATATATATAACACGAATAAAATGGCTTGTTCGAAGATTATTCTGTTTTATTTATCTTAACAATACTACACTAATGTAACTTGTATTTCCCGACTTCTACTATATAAATAAATAAAACTAGTTAGGATTACAAGAGCACATTTATAACCAAATAGCGACCCGCCCCGGCCTCGCTCGGCCAGCGTGCTATATAACTGAATATATACCAAACAAATAAATAACACATTAAAACATTCCTCTTGAATCACTCTATTAAAAAAAACATCAAAATCCGTTGTTAGTTTTAAAGATCTATGCATACTGTTTGATTCCTATGACGGACGGGAGCGGGGAGATGTCAGTTAAACTACGCAGCCTGTGACGTACTGTCGTTTATTCGAATCATAACGAATGATGCACTTGCGTGCCTACTATTAAGGATGCATACCCAACACATACATACATAGAGACAGACAAACAGCGGGCAGGGAGTTTGTTTCATCTAAATCCTTTCGGGATAGTAAGATACCATTGCGACATCCTAAAATTCTCCAAACTTCGTGTAACAAACTAAATTACTTATACACAATGGCTCTAAAGCAACCTCGAAATGATCCACTAAAAAACTTAGCATACTCATATTTCATATACAAGTTTCAAGAAAAGACCAAAAACAAAAATGGCGGCGGCAGCACAACTTTGATTGCCACGCAAGAAATTGCAAGTGAGCGAATATTACATGCGATGCATTATGCCAAGGTATTAGTTTAGAAAACCATGTATGCGAATAATATGAATAACTTTCGGAATATTACTCAGATTTTTTATTTTGATAACAGACTAAACTATTTACAAAAACATTCTTAACCTACCGACTTATAGATAGAAGATCTGACCCAAACCAGAATCATGCGGGAGTGTGCCAAGAATGCTGGCAGCATTGCCACGCTGGATAGCAATGCTGATTCTCTGAGCGAGATAAAATCCAGCACGCCTGTCACGGGAGTTTCGGATAAATTATCCTGCCGTGCTACTAATATTAATCGTAAACAAGGTACTGAACCATGTTCCAAATTGCCGGACTATCCCTGGAAGCCACTGACTCGATCCAATGTACCGCACCGACAGCAAAGTGAACAGATATATTGTATGCTATCACAACATCTACAGCTCATATCAAACGTTTACAAATCTTAAACAAAATTCAATGTGCACAGTAAGCGTATGAAAGAAATAAATTTCAAACTAAAACCTGAAAATTCCCGACCTCCTTGAGAAGCTCGCAAGCATTACATTACATATAAAGTGAACGCGCCGCTTCGAGCCCCATCCAGTGGCACTAGCCACATGGCAGCCGCGCATTTCATGCAACCATTTTGTACCACTTTTCATTTTTAAATTTTAATTACGCCGCCGGCTCGTGTAACATAACCTGCGCTCGTAAAATATTGTTATTAATACAGTAAAATTCGGGATTAGTATTAAATTGGAAACAAAGCGAGGATTTAATTGGCATTGTGTGTGTGGGATATCTTATTGTGGTGTGGGTGTGGGTGCCGGGTGCAGGCAGCCAGCTTATTGTTTTGCCTGTGAACTTGATTGAGATTGTCGCCGGCTTTTGAGGGTTGCAGCCGCGTGGTTTATTATGTTTTGTAGTTGATATTGTAATTAGTATTACTATAGCTCGAGGTCATGAAAGCATAGCCTTGACTTTTCTATCTAACCAATCAACAAGGCTATGCGACAATACTCAAAGAACCAATGTAGGTACTCCACACATTTCAATGTGATCAATGTTTCCAGTTTTTTGACAAAATATAATTTATAGGATTTTAATGTAGGCACTATTCTCATAAAGCCCTATTTTAATTTAAATACAGATTGAAATGGTCCTTATTTCAATATTATCTGTGGTGATCTTTAGTCGATGGTATTTCAGCAGAGGAAATCTGGTAAAACCGCGATTGAAATCGATTCACTGTTTTTGGATGCGAAACGTCATAATCTGCTACGACTAGGTTATGCGATCGAGATATATAAATCGCAAAGGTATTAGTTTACTATTCATGGTTTGTGTTCCATCTCACTCGCACGTCACAAACGGTACTAACATTAGATTGCGGCATGAGAACCGCACCGAATAGGTCATCGTTAATTAAGATGAAGGCGGACTTGACGACATAACGATCGCTCAGTAGCGGTAAACTAATCACAGCAGGCTGGCCGGGCGCCGTATGATCCCGGAGTGACCCGGCAGCGTCCCTGGGCGGGCCGGGTCGCATTACAAAGGGCGCGCCGCCGCGTAGGGACCGCATCGGACACGGGTCACAGCCACTACTGCGACTTTACAGAAAAAATGGCACATCTATTGTTATTCGATCGCTTGTCACCAGTTGATTATACAGAGCATTTAGTTATAAAACGGTCACGGATGTTAATTCGGCACGTTCGGGACTACGTTCTATGTCAAATATAAAACTAAAAGTACAAGTCATGTAGTCTGTCTCAGACTCTCGAAATTTCGTAACACAAATTAATAGCGCATTGTCTGAATTCTGGTAACTTAGCTGCGGGCCTTTGAATATGTTTTCAAGGAGCAGTACCTCCAGTTTACAGAAAATCACAGCCTAATAAATAACACTTGTCTTCGCGGCTGCTCGCTACTCGCGGATGCGCTTGTTGGCAGTAAACAGTTCCTCTGTTACTCTACAAACAGCACATGTGACTGTTGTCTATCCTAATTAATATTTTAAATGCTAATGTGAGTTAGTTTGTTTAGTGATACACATCCGATCATCATTCAAGGACATCGTCCATGTTTCATAGAGATTTGTCCAAATCTGAAACTGCCGGCCAACGCATTTTTTTTTGTATATTCTGTTAGAGCTTGTCCGTCTGAACATTTTTTACTGTAGCACCAAACCTGTAGGACCGGCACTTTCAGATTTGGACCAAAATGGATGATGTCCACAAGTCTGGGGTACACAATGGAATAATATCGTACTAAAATTACTAGAACAAAACAATGTTTTTTCCCTCGAACCAAAAGGGCGAAGCCGTGGGTAAATGACAGTACTGTACACCAGTGTGTGTAGAGTGTGCTGTTAACCAATGAATGGCAGGTACATATCACTGATAACTCTTCACCACCAGATTTTCCCAAAGGAACAGCATAGGGTTCTTCAAGAAGGGTGTGAAGTGATTTGTGTAGGGTGCTGCAAACGTCCATAGGCTACGGTAATCGCTTAACATTAGGCGGGTCGTATGCCGTAAGTGGTACAAAATAGGGAAACCTTAGGTTACCTTAAGCATGCTGTTGGTTTGATGTAGCTTTCATAGTGGTGGGAATGTGTATTTTCTTGCGATAACTAGTACATTAGCATTATTAGGTATGTTACCTTGTCCGTGGATAATTTCTTAGGTAAATCGATAACGTAATGCAATGTATCACGATTTATGAGCTCAAGACGTAGGTCTAATCTACTCTGTGGTAAAGAGTATTCTTTACCACAGAGTAGATTAGATCTACGTCTTTCCGTATGGAAATTGAAACATTTTAATAAAGTGTTTTTAATTATAATTTAACGACAAGGCATTTTAGAAATAATTTATTTGGATTTAAATACATCATAAATATGGTAATATATATTGTAGAACAAAACAACGAATAATTGTAATACATATTATTCGTCTTATTTGCGTTTCCTTCGACATATTTTCTTAATATTTCGCATTTATAACTCGGTAATTTTAATTGAATAATGTAGTTAGGGTAATAAGAAATATCGATTTCAACTCAGAGTCGATAATATACTACATTTCAATAAGTAATTCAGAATGTTTTTGTAAATCAAATTATTTTCCTGCTATGAAGTACATTTGCGAAAACTACTGTCATCTGTCGGCAAAAAGTGGTAACTTTATTCAAGAGCTTCTTGACCACGCGCTAACTCTACTCCACGCTAGAGGTCACTACGAGTAATTTCAGGAGTTCACGTAATATTTTGATGACCTTAAAATTCATAACGTTTTTCATCATGATTACGGACTTTCACGGATTATAATATATTTGAATTAAAATAATTAATCCTTTGGAGTATTATCGTGATAACTGAGTATAGGATTGCGTCCGCGCCGGTATCGGATAGGCGAGTATTGTTTGATCAATAAATTGTAGTAGGTACATAAATCTACTTGTTATCGTTGTAAATGAATTTAATTTTTGAAAGCCTTATTGCACACGGCACTGTATTGTTGATTGGTGACGTGTGCACACTTAAGGCGAAGTGTACGTTGCTGTATTAGAAAAGTATTCTTGATGAGCATCAGGACTTCTAAGATTTCACTTAAAATAGGTCGGATTGTTGATCAACCAAACAATTAATAAATAATTATTTTGAGGATTGATCCTCTCGCTGGAGATCTTGGTAATAAATATTTATGGACAAAAAATATTGTACCTACCTAATAGTCACGTACGTCACTATTAGGTAAAATATTTTTCAAGTACCCACATACTTTAGTACCATGGCTAAAAAAATGGGCATTCAGCATCATCCGACAGCCTTTGTCCGCTCATTGATGGGTATTAGGACACCTTTTTAAAGTGTACGCGCCGGTCTAACGACTTTTGATAAGGTATATTTTGCTACGACCCATCCACCTGTCGGAGGACCAACGATTGCCTCACTCTGCATCACTAATCTGTAGCAGCCGTGCTTCTCCTGTCAGCACCTCGCTTAGCCGTCTTGTATCCTGCTCAGCTCCATTTTAATTTCTAGCATATCATGATGAAAATGTAAGATAAGAGATCTCAGAACACGTGGCGGACACGTGTACAATATTGTTGAATATGAAATAAGCAGGAGGTTAGCTAATTTAGTAATAGAGGTATTAGAGGTAGGCTAATTTTGATTTAGTCTTTATGTTTTTTATCAGTTTTGATATGATTGGGCAGGCATCTCCTTAACAGTTTTGCGCACGGCACTAGAGCTGGGGGCAAGGTATCGTCTTCGTCAACAAGCTACAATCAACTGCTATCAGATAGACGGCGGGCACTGTTGCTGCGCGACGTTAATCTAATTATCGTTGTAATGTGCTTTATTTACGATACGGACGCGATTAACTAAACGTTTTTAATCCTGTCACGAAATTATTGAGGGAATTTTGCGTGCAATAGCTTCTGTAGATTGCTGAGTTTCTTGTCAGGTCTTCTCAGAAGGCTTCTTTCCGAACCAGCGGCAGACTCCTGAGTCCTCAACATTCAGTGCCTAAATATAATGAACCACTCAGTTTCATTTTATTTTATACCTCTAAGTTGGCAAACAAGCATACGGCCCGCCTGATAGTAAGCGGCTACCGTAGCCTATGGGCGCAACACCAGGGGTATCATGCGAGTTCGATTCTCGTAAAATAATACTAATGGAATGTACATTTTTTTCAAAATGATAATAATGCCCCACAGCAGCATCTTATACGCCGCACTTAGCACCCATCTAGCAAGTGGCGAGTCACCGTCTGTCAAATATTATCCAATATTGAGACATATTGCATGGTAGACGTCCGTAGTCTCATCCCATAGCCCAGATATCCCAATCCATTAACATTTCACCACAATAGCCCAATTTTAGTATTCAATCCCAATGAAATAGTCTCTGCACTCGGCGAGGATCATCCCCGGCCGCATCACTATGCATTCCGGGGATGATATTCGCCACGTGTATCTCTTACCTAATATTGAAATTCTCGAACGGGCCTCTAAGTGTTGAATGAATATCCCCACGCAAGCCTAGATAAACGACCGGACCTTATAAGGATCCGTGAATTCAAGAGAGGCATAATAATATATAGATATCTCTAACTTATATATATGGCCTGAGAACCGTAGGGTGTCATAAGAAAATACTATTTTTATATTTGGTCTTCATAGAGTTTAATGGAAGCATTTTATACAAAAATGTCTACAATACATACACACATATTATTATCATGATCACACCAAGTCCCTTTCGATGTGGGGTCTAGCTAGAGTATCTGTAGAGTATAGATAGAGTGCCATTTCATTCAGGACCGAGATGTCAAGGGCCTCTTGTTGTCGACACTAGTGACATCTCGCATTAAGAATTCAATAGCCAATTAAGACATAGCTAGATTCATACGCTGATTTTTGTAAAACATCAGCGGACCATCTACCTAGTTTTTTATTATCCAGGCGCATCACAGAAATATTGGGTTTATCTATACACGACACATTTTATAACGGTGTCTTTTCTCTTCGCAAAAATACTTTATCATTTTATGAATCGTTATATAAGTAGCTAGAGATGCTCCGGACTTTAGATTAGATTCGATTTTTAACTTAGATTTTAAAACAAGAGAATCTGTGAAATACTTAACAGTACTCTCATAGTCATAAGACCTTCTCTTTGCAGACGCTCCTTTTGCACACGAATCTATGCGCGCGAGCTGAACTGAATGCTTTCACAGATAACTAATAATTGGTTAGTTGCCTCGCTACACTGTGTGTACACTCAACTAGTTAACATACGAAACAATTTATATTTATCAATATTTTCAATTAGTTCTGAATTCACATAGATTTTTTTAGACTATTACCTAAAATGTGGTCTTGCGTTTGGTTGATCAACGCCAAATCTCGTGTTCGAACCAAAGAGTCCGTTAAATTAAAATGTGTCGTGTGATAAACCGAATATTTATGTGATGCATTTGGAAAGTAAATACTACAAGTGTCGGTGCAGCTGCTGTGATGCTTAGCAACAATCTGCGTTTGAATCCGGCTGTCTACATTAGCTATCGAATTCTTAATGCGAGATGTCAACACTAGACAACACCTTGATCTTGATTGTCGCTGTAGGTTGACTTTGAAATCTCATAAAACAATTCAGCAGCTAAGTCATGAGAGACTTTGGAATACATTTTAAAAATATGCAGTTTCTTCCCGTGAGTATTTTGTCATACTGTTTCAGTTAATATTTTGCGTACGTATGATTCCGAATTAGCTCTCTTGTAGCGCTGGCTACATGCAATAAAAAATTTTAATTAAATTAGCAATAAACATATTAAGTCATACAACAAAACTTCTCGTGGATAATTCGTCTACATGCCTCTTTCTTCGTCTTTATTTAATGTGAAATGTGGATCAAAACGTTAAAACATGAATTAAAGATAATATAATATACTCTATTTATTATTGTAATAAAAAAACATGAACTGACAATTTTGATATTATTTTGGAAACTACATTTCTGACGCAATATTGATATGATGTTGTGATCCAACACAGATGCCTTAAACGCTCTAGTAACGATTTAGATAGCAGGAATGGTTTCTAACGATGTTTATCGATTGCTAAATATGACAATGAATCATTGATAACTTAATTATAGGTACATTGATTTACAATCGCAACGGAACAGAACTTCTTTATCAGTTATCAAACCATTCAGAACGACGACAATGAAGTGGTTCAACCGGACGGTATTAATGGGATATTTATTAGTTTAATCCTTAACCTCTGGTATGGTCTATTGGTTGTAGGGTTAAATGTAGGACGGTCATGTCAGAACAATATGACCGAGCATTAGGCTAGAGGCTAATTAATATTACCTATAAGGCTATAATATAAAAAATAATATTTAAATAAAATTATATATTGCACTGGTGCAAATATATAAAAATGAATCGTTGCTAAGCGCAAATCTCGAGAGCGGCTGATCCGATTTCGCTAATTTGTTTTTTTATATTCCTTGAAGTACGAGGATGGTTCTTACGGAGAGAAAAATTTAAAAAAAATCCTGAAAAAGTAAAAACGGGTAGACAAATTATTTGATAATAGTCTACCCACGCGAAGCCGGGGCGGGCCGCTAGTTATTTTTGATTATAATAATACCGGGGCCCATTTAGCAGGTGGCGAGTCACCGTCTGTTAAATTTTATCCAATATTGAGACATATTGCATGGCAGACGTCACTAGTCTCATCCCATAGCCTAGATATCTCGATCCATTAACAGTTCACCATAATAGCATCCCATGAAATAGTTTGCACTTGGCGAGGATCATCCCCCGGTGCATCACTATGCATTCCGGGGATGATACTCGACACGTGTATCCCTTACCAAATATTAAAATTCTCGAACGTGTTGGATATATATATCCCCACGCAAGTCTAGATAAAGGACGGGACCTTATAAGGTTCCGTGAATTTAAGTGAGGCATAATAACAACGATACCAGAGTGGCACGTGGCATCTGGCGCGTGGATCTTCAGTGCGCATAGCAATCAACCTGCAAAATTAAGCATCCTTAGTTAGGGCTAGAAGTTGGATGGGTGACTGCCCATACCAACAAAGCCCCCTCCGTGCCTTAGAGAGCAGTCTAAGCCGTTGGTCACCAATAAAAGACCAAACAAAACAGATTTCCGTCAGTAACAGAAGATCTGATTATTTAAAAGTATTTATGACCAGGTTCAAAATCAAAATAAAAAATCATTTATTCAGTTTAAGCCCTAATAAGGCACTTTTGAAGGTCTAAATTACCACCGGTTCGGAAAAAAAGCCACCTAGGAAGAACCGGCATGAAACTCGGTGCTCTGTCTTTTTTTTTCATGTAACAATCATTATATAACAATTCGTAACAAGGTTCTTCAATATACTAGCGTCAATCAAAGGATAGGTACCTAATTAAACTAGATGATCTACATTAATAATAGTATCATAAAGTAACACGGGTGTAATTTAACATTGAAATCAAAGATTAAGGGCGACCTTATCAAGCGAATGTTCAATTTTATGGCCGCCACAAAGCTGCAGATAATAATATAGTTAATATTTAATACCTGTAACGTGACGATCACAGCACACCGTTGCCATAAGTACCTAGCAACACTCGGATGGGACGACCTTGCTGCTGATAGGGATCTTCATTATATCATTGGAGATACACTAATTAAAACTGAAGTTGGCGGATTCTCAGAAGATAAAAAGTCTTAAAAAAAATATTCATTTTTCACATTATCACACAGTGCCATCTGGCCCCAAACTAAGTAAAGCTTGTACTTATTTGAACCAGTAGCTGATGCAATACTTATGATTTTTTTTTTGTAAATACAGACTTATAATACATACCAAACACGCAGAATTATTTATTCGGTTGTGGCCCTAAAAAGGCAAAAAGGTTCGGAAAAAATCCCACCTGAGTAGAACCGGCAAGAAACTCGGTGCTCTCTCTTTTTTTCATGTAACAATTTGTATCAAAATTCTTCTGGACATTAGTAGGAAATTACAAATATCAAAATTAAATCTACCAAGTTGGTTTTATCACTGCTTTCATGAAATAAATATTTTTAAACTATTACAATTACCAGGAGCGAGGAGCTACTTGTAATAAACACCTCAATACTAAACCCCTTGTCTTAAGCTGACAGAGAGACGGGCACATTTAACTCGGTAGTGTTTTGTTGTATGCCAGTCTAATTTGCGAAAGTATATGTGTATTTAACTAAAGGTCATTGCGATTGTGCCTAGTAATATTTAAAGAATGAAAATATAGTAAATAATATAGATGCTTGCAACACCAGGGGTATCACTATCCGTTGCCTGAGAAATCTCTTCACACCCTTCTTGATGAACCCCATGCTGTACTCCTTTGGGAAAACCACGGCGGGTAGTTCATTCCACAGTTTTATTGTGCGCGGGAGGAAGCTCTTTTGGATCCGCTCAGTGCGAAATCATTTCGTAGAACCTCTTTTATTACTTATTTTTACAATATTGTTATGTAACACCATCCATATATTGTTGAATTGGAAACAGTGTTTGTATGTGTGTCTATGTACGTACTCGTTTCAGTCAAAAGAGTTCAATGTCAAATCCGTAATCAGTCAAACGAAGGAGCTTTCAGTGGATCCTTGTTAAACAGCCATTTATCTAATCAGGGACATGTTGTGGACTTCACAATAATTATAATTAATTGGTAAGCGCTACGCTTGGGTGCGCAGATACCACTGACTTTATATACTGGGTGGGTCGCGCACAGAGGGCAGTGCCTTCGGTCGCGGACCAGCTGAGACAGACATCAGATTTGTGACACTAAGCATTGGGATTAAGGTAGGATTTGAAACATACACATGATAGTTGAGTTCGGCGACAGACGAACGGGTGGATAGAAAGTCTTAAAACTAAACAATTAATTTACGTATTTTGTCTAAATTTATGCAGCTGTGTGTGCATACATAGATCATAATACTTTAAAATAAGCTTGTAATTTTTAACCTATTATAATATGAATAGCACCCACTTGGATGATCGAGATTGTTGACGTTTTTTATTAGTAAAATCGTGTCCTTTCAGGAAATATGCATCAATTAATAAGTAAATAAAAGTCGAAAGTTAACGTTATAAATTATTAATTTTACCTAAAATGTATACATAAAAATATATACACAATAAAAACAATCTTTATCATTGTTGCTGAAAACTATGAAAGTTCAATCCTACTCGCAATTCAATTCGTCAAAGTATCATACGAAAAATACTGAATTGTTTTCTTTATTAATTTGAAATACTGATTAAACCGTTAAATTTATTGCAATGGCATGATACAACACTGTAAGTAGAAAGACGATCATTTAACGATCTTGGCTAGAATAGATCTGAATACTATAGAGGAAAAGCGGTCAAAGATGAAATTTAAAATTTAGCTTTATACATAAGGTAGTAAATAATTGCATTAGTTCGATTGTGATGTCATTGTCACTTCCGGGCTAGCCGCGACCCGCGAGGCTTGCGATGTGCCAAACCGCGGACACAAACGAGCACACTATGGTGCGCATACGCAATCACCACTAGGGCTGGCAAATTATTTAAAATTAAAAACAGTACGGCATTCTGCGCGTGCACTTTAGACAAATGTTTATTTGTTCTCCGTTATTTTGCCTTATGACTGAACAATAGTTGATACGATAGTATGTAACTAGACGTGGCGGCCTTGTGGTTGAAGCAACGGCCTGTCATCTCATGGGCCCAGGTTCAAATCCTGGCCTGTACCTATGAGTTTTTCTAAGCTTAAGTACAGTGATTAATCACACCATGAGCTAAAAAAGAGAGGTAGGGCGAATTGGGATATCCCGTGGGGTTAATATTGGAGCCGCCCGACTGAGGACTGTACCTCCACCTTACAGAAGACCGCAGTGAAATAACACTACATTGATGTAGTGTTGTGTTTCTGCGGTAAATAAGGTTGCCAGTGCTCCACGAGGATACACTGGGCTAGTAGTATTGCTGCTAGCACAGTGACTCGTAATCAACAACAGGGTTGGCAAATCGTTAGTGATATCCCTGGTACTGCTAGCGGCTATAGGCTACGGTGACTGCTTACCATCAGGTGGGCCGTATGCTTGTGTGCCACCTTAGTGGTATAAAAAAAAGTGTCTCACTCAACGTACTTTCGAGCTCGTTGTGTGTCTTCACACACACTTGTTAGTTTTCCACTTTTGTCATATATCTAAAAAACTGCTCGGTGCTAGCCCTGCGCCACTAGATAACAACTCGTTTCGTTGTATTCGCTGTCGTAATCACTCGCTCGCTCAGTCGCTCACTATTCCGCGCCCGCTCGTTGAGTAGCGAGCACGTCCGTGTCTTTGCGTGTCACACTTTGTTGACACCTGTCAGTTACGTGAGTTTGTTTACTAATATTAAAAAAAACTGTGATTTAAATACCTCCGTATTTCAAGATTATTTAGTGGTGAGTTTTTATTATTATTTCCTTTATTATGTAGCTAAATTTAAAATGTACCTACATTGTAATCAATTTACGCGATCGTCAATTGTTTGTGTAACCTGTTATTTCCAAGCAAGTTGTACATTTTATCATTATTTCTGTTGGTTAAATATATTGGTTGGTACCTAGGTATTTTAGGGAGCAATATTTCATTCACAACTCGTTTGCGCCCTATTCGATTATTAATATAAATACGAACTTTATGCATTTACCTTTCATGTTTCTTAATGTGAATGAAGTAGAAGCGTCAACATTTGGGTGATAATCAGTTTACTTTGTGTATTTTGTAATCGGAGTGATTTGTTCAAAAACTGGTTTCTCTGAATATAAACAAAGCGGCGTTTCGTAACTTTGGTGAACGTAACGCGACCTTAAGCCGGTAGTTCCTACGTAATAATCACATCCACAGCCATAATATATAGATACATCATGCATTATATACCTAACCGGCTATTATATGGCGTAAAACTACTAAATCATGTGTAATTTAAAAAGTAATAAAAGTAATAATGACCACTGATTTCTTTCATAAAACCTAAGATCAGATAAAAAAATTACATGCAATTATTACAGCATAGAAGTGACGCAGAAAACTACGCCTTGCAGTGTACATAGACACGACTACAGTCACACACCTACAACAAATATAACGAAACTACGCCTTGACCTCTCACTACATGTTTCAAAAACCGGCGTCACATCGTTGTTCGCAAAGTTTAAAGTTTTTTATTTGATCTGAACATAAGACATGCTGTGTAACGGTGTTTAAAAAAATACAAATATTCGTTCTTGTAGCAAGCTACCTAGCACCTACCTAATTACAGATAGCCTAATTTAAACATTAAAAAACATCAACAATCTTCTACAAATCACAGCTAACTCTCGATTAAGTCACCTTCGAAACAAAATAAACTAAATCAAAATCGGTTCATCCGTATAGGAGCTACGATGCTTAAAACATATGCACACAATACCCCTCGTTTTCCGTCAGGGCCAAAGTAGCTAGCTGTGTACTAGTGTAGTGACCATATTTCTATCTTTCTATCATTCATCATGTACTCTAGTTATTTTATATGTGTGTTTGATTACCATTTATGGCTTTCAATATCTCTTACACTAATTATTATCATTATTGCCCACGGGATTGTACTAAAATATGCTATAAATGAATATTTTGAAGGCTTTGTTTGTTTTAAATTTTAATGCTATGAAATTATATTGCTGTTTATTATAAAGCTGTTTGTTTTACATAATTAAAATAAATACATTAACATTAGAAATTATTTCCTCATCTAGAGTTAGAGCTCTCAAAGACCATTAGATATACAAAGTTCCACACGTAGGTACACTATGGTATAGTTGTGGTACCTATAGTGGCTGATAAGCGACGACTATCTACGAGTGCAAAGATGACTGTCTCAAATGAACAAAACAGTACTTTCCCTCAAAGGTACCTACTAGGCTATCAGTTCGGAGACATGCTTATCAACTCCGCGATTGAATGAGAATGCAGAGGTCAGGAATTCGATTCCCGGCTTAGAATATCGTGATGATCAAGGCATTCCAACAGTATTGGCTTGTTAACCAATAGCTAGTTTGTTATCATCAATTCGAAAAGGGACTAGGTAATTTCCATCTCATCAACGCTATATTGTTAACCAACTATGATACATAGTAGCTTTGTAACAGATGCTAGTTTACCATCGCGTCGTGTATCGTATTTTCAGGTCGTATAGTTCCATACATTGGCTAGGTCCTTCTTCCAAGATAAGTTCCCCAGAATTGTTTGTGAAGCCATTGAAATTAAGAAACACAAAAATTTCAATCCGGAGAGTGGTTTTAAGCTTTCTTCTGCGTGGAATCCGGTGTTAGGATAGTGTTCGCGTCGCGATGTATGTAAAGACGTATCCGCGGATGTCGTGAATCTCGTTCTACCCGCGAATTAAGAAGGAAGCGACAGTCAGTCAGCTCGCGACCACGGCCGATGCAACTGGGTCAATTTAATATCGCGTAAAGACCCGTTGTCATGTCATTAATACGGCATATTATGCTTCGATCTGAATATATTTTACAACTACCAAACATAATGGTCTTCGTAGTTACCGTACACTTTATACCTATCGTGATAACATAAAACCGCATCCGATAATTGTGTCGTCCACCAAGGTTGTAGAATACCGCAACACTGGGTTGATGCAGCGTCCGCGCATACTGCAAGCGTTCATAACAAAACATAAATTTAATTTTATTCTTGAAGCAAAACTGCACCATTTTGGAGTTCATTCGTTTTTCATCTACATAATTATTTTCATTTGTATAGTTATTAACTCCAATTAAATATTTATGTAATTAATTTTAATTCACAATTCAACATTTATCAATTAGCAATTTATATTATTAATTCATATTTATAACGCTGGTGTTTTAATCGCGTCGCCATCGAACGAAATTACCAGTTACATAGCAACTGAGACTCAATAAAATCAAATGTTTACTATGTCTGTGAGACCGGTCAGAATCTTTCACAATTAAATTAGATTTTGGTTGAAGCAAAACTTAATGAACACATACAAATAACTCCGAACCCGAAGGTCGTAGAGTCATCGGCACCTCATTATTATTCGAGCACCGTCCGCGGCTGATTGTGCTGATTTTCGATTCTATTTGGAGTATATTCCGATGTCTTATGTACAGAGTAATGTTTGAATGTGTAAACAAATTTTAGTCAATCCACTGATGTGTATCGTGCTCGCAAAATTTGAGATTATTTTTTGTGATCCGCAATCTGAACTAACTATTCGTAAATTTTTCTTATTATTTTATACCACTAAAGTGTCATCGTAGAATACAGACAATACCAGAGGACATCACTAACGCGTTGCTGAATGCCTGATGTCTGTAAAATATCTTCACACTCTTGAACAACCCCGTGTATGTTGTATTTCCTAGAGAAATCGCATTCGAAAAATATTTTATTCAAAAGACTCGTCTCTACAGTCAGAGCTGTTGGTTGCAAAGCATGTACTATTTAAATATCAATTCGTCCCACAGTTGGATATCACTAATCAAACACTAACTTTCTGTCCGGCAATTCGTCTGTTAATAAATTGATATCCTCCCGATAAATGAAAATAATACTGTCTTTTCCATTTCAAAATACGAAGTTTGTCAATGTACACAGAAGATTACAGCAACTTCTCAATTCATAATATTTTTCCCTGTAACTTTTGCATGATATCAGAACCTTTTTGGGCCAGTGGCGCTTAACACATTTTAGAGCTATTCTTAAAATAACCATAATAATTATACTTATGTAAATAACTTTCTCTAATGGACTGATTGTACCGGTCCTTATTATTATTGTTTCATCGTCATATAATATGATTGTTACTATACATATTATTCATGGAGTCGCACAGAACGTTTGATCTGACACCCACATCCCGTGGTGGTCAAATATCTTGGAGCTGACATTAAAGATATCCGCAGCCATACCCTCAATCCGCAACGCGATGATTGCGCTCAATCACTTCAATCCGCCAATAGTCTGTCATTGTCTCAAGTGGGTCAAATGGGTGTAGCAATCAGAACCACGACTGTTCGGCTCTATTTTAAAACAATTCTGGTGACATTTACAACAAAGATTTAACACGTCGCGAGCTCAACATAAATAATAAAAACAAATCACACAGCGCCATCAAAATCACAATCTGAAATAAAAGCAGTTCAGGCCCTAATAAGGCACTTATCTTTTAATTACCATCGGTTCGGAAAAAAAAAAGCCACCTGAGAAGAACCGGCAAGAAACTCAGATCTCTGTCTTTTTTTTCATGAAACTATCATGGTATAACGAAACAATGTGTTACAAAATTCTATAGACATTTATCAAAATGAAAGCTACCAAGTCGGTTTTGTCACTGCTATCATGAAATAAATATTTTTAAACTATTACAATTACCAGGAGTGGGGAACTACTTGTGCAAAGTGAATCTAAATAAATACATACTTATATTACATACCAAACACCCAGACGCTAAGCAATCGGCGGGAATCGAACCCGCGACCTCTAGCCTAGCAGGCAGGTATACTAACCACTAGACCAGCGGTCTCATCAAAGTATAAACACTTAAAAAGCTATAAGATATTTATTTATTTACTTTTTTAACTATTATCAAGTGATAATTCTAGGGTTTGTATGGTTACCATATTCATCTTAAGCCAGAAGTCAATAATGAAGGATGCATAATAAAGTTCAAACCAAAGCTCGGTAATTACAACTTTATCAGGTGACCACTATGGTGCTATTATTGCTCGTTTATTTATTTTAAAATAAACCTATATTTTTATATGTTGATCTTACGACATTTCATTGCAGAGAGAAAAACAAATGACAATCGACTTTATTCTAAATATTTGAAATAATGTTACTGGCCAGACATAATGAGGTTTCACGAACGAGGCGAACACAAATTATTTGTAGAGCCATCTTTTATACATCTTACCAATTTATTGTAGATTAATTACTAAATACATTTAACAGTATGTAGGTATAATAAAGCCTGCAAGAATCGTGAGGCTCTCCTCAGTTGTAGGTTCGGACCCTATACCTGGCTAAAATACAGGTATTAGAACATTTATAGACAACACCAAACTTGTTTCTTGTTTGATCTTTGTTGTTTTAGTTTTGTTGTCCAGTACATTGCCCAGACCAAGCAGACTTGGTGTGGGCAATGTACTGGATATTTATTTCACTTAGCAGCAACTACTTTTGGGATAGTATTACCGTTTTGAGAATTTCTTGGTCGCAATCAATTCTAGTAGTTGGTATGATTAGAATAATAATTTCGTATCTAACGTTTCGATATCTAGCTTAGTTTACGAAGTAAGTATACAACAAATAATTGAACAGTTGTGTTATCTTGTTTGTCTAGTTTTGGTCGACAGAAATTAAACTTAAGTGCGTTTCTGCAACATATATGAGATTAAGTATATTAATTTTAAACATTACTTACTTTACTATAACGTTACTAATTTTACTGGGTTTTCACAAGCTTGTTTACACATTCACGTATCAGGATTATCGTGAAATTATTTTTAGGTGGAGAAACTTTAAAAATCTATGCTATTTTTGATGTGTAACATCTCTCTTCTCGCCTTCCTGTAATCTGATCTCGTGAATAGGGACGGAAGTATGTTACAGGAAGCCGGGGAAGCGCGCTATTTGATTTAACCAATGAGCGCGCGCGGTCTTCTGTAAGGTGGAGGTAAAGTCCCCAGTCGGGCTCCAAATTGAATGGGAAAACCCACGGGAGATCCCAAATCGCCCTACCTCTCTTTTTATAGAAATAATCATGATTCTTTAGTTATCATTGTTGTCGTCAAATACATAGACCATTAATTTATATATTGTAACACAGGTATCCCTCCCGCGGCGCGCCACTGGGCTCCGTCAGTCTTACCTTTACTTTTTAAAAGTAACAAATCAATTACATACATGTAGTATTTTATCGTTGTTCACACCCGCCTAACGCATGTTAACATACTTGCGACACGCATCTGATACGGGTACGACACGCATCCGACACGGTACGACCACGACACGCATTCGTTTCGCTGAATTAAAAACAAACGGCTCATTAAAATGTCCTTGTCTTTGCTAATATTTAATTACTAGCATACCTTTACGACTTCAGCCTCTACGAATTTGATTTTGATGGGACTGGGCCGGAAAAACAACGAAGTGAATGGTATTAAAAAAAAAAAAAATAATTTTGGAATGCACGCGGCCAAATTCACAGGCGCAAGTTAGTTTAACATATTATTTAGAACGACAGGCATAACGAAAGAGACATTAATTAATTTAAATAATTGTTTTGTTGTCTATGCATTTGATTTACCTCGCTTAATGATTATAAACTAAAAAAACAATATTGCAGTGTAATTTCAATTCAATAAGTAAGTATTGGACTTAAGGTTCAAGCCATGAAGTTCAAGTCAATAAGTAGTTGTACTCGTATACTTTGTTCGGCCTTCAATGTTGGGCCACTTTCCAAGTTGCGTTACCGTTGGATAAGGGATAGCCGGCAAAAAATATTCATACTCTACAACTTTCCAAATTATTGTGTCAATGGCAGCTTGTTTGATTGAAATATTATCTGCGAGGTGTAATGTTGTTTTAAATTTTAAGCCTGTATACTAGATATCCCTTCAAGTGTAGCCTTTCAAATGTAAGGTCTTGTTACAAAATCCTATGCAGGAACCGCGGTAACAGATCGTCGTATTATACCACACGAGAAGATAAATACGACGACAAATAAAACTGTAGATACGCAACTAGTCAAGTCACCGATCACCATCAAAGAAGTAAAATCCGTTTCAGTGCCCAAATAATATTTGTTACGGCGACAGACAGATGAAGCAGCTTGTTAGCAAAGCGAGCGCAGCGGATGGAGTGTTGCTTGTTATCGATATACACGCAAATTGAACGTGAGCATTGCTACTTCGAGCCTCATAAATATACATTATATATTTTACAATGTATTGCGGCTAAAAACAATAAAGAATACTTTCCTGCTTCGCATTTACTGCAAGAAGCTCTGGGCCTGACGCCCTATCGAATATAACCAGCGTCATTTGATTCTAATTAGATTGTAAAAAGATAGGTACGGCGAATTGAGATCACCCGTCGGTTTTCCCATTAAAATGATTGCGAAGCGTTTGCATGTTCCTTTTACACGCCCGATGAGAATGATCTTTGCTGGGTGATTAGGATGTTGCTATGTTTTACTTCTTCGTCAAGACTAATTATCAAAATTAGTGGAATTCCCCGGTTTGGCGCGTAGTAAACATCCGCGGGCGACCGACCAAGATGGTGCATTTACAAAATATAGCTAGGCGCCACAATGTCACCGGATATCGTTACAGCAAATATTGTGAAATTCGTCCGCAGCTGTTATCCTAACTATTGCAAGCGCTACCGATTATTGATAATATTTTACCTGTTTGATGACATTTCGATCTCGGTCGCATATTTTCAAATACGTAACCAAGTGGGTATTCCCAAATACACGTGCGGTTTGATGACATTCTACGTGTCGGTCGTATGTAGTGGAGTTGGCATTTGAGTTGGAACTTTACTGCAATCATCTTAGAGATTAATTTTACTTAGATCGTCGCGTCAGTAGTGTGTCAATCAATGGGTAATTTAGAAAGTGAAAACGTTGCTATAATTTTAAAATCGCATGATGGCTTTAAACTTTGTAGGTACTGCTTCATATAATCTGCTTACCATAATATCATAAGACCCGGCGAATGGCAAATAAATTCTTATGTGTTTACCTGGAATAGGAGACGCGGGTAGTCAGCGGCTTAAAAAAATAGAGGCACGAATTAGAAGAACTTGACTTAGGATGCATCATATGTTTCTTCAATAGAATAATATAGAGCCTTTTATTTCTGAAACGCCGGCCGATAGTCTTCCTAATGAAGCTCTGCCAACCATTCTGATAGTAGGAAAACTAAACTCTAAGGATCGATGACATCAATGCTTACCATCAGTTGGGGCGTATGCCTGTGAGCCATCTGAATGGTATAAGAGTGCTTTTTTTAGAAAGTGCCCGAGATTGTAGATCCGAATAAAACACAAATAACACAATTGTTCTAAGTGATTTTGCGACATTAGTAATTTCGCGATCTAGAAATTTGTGTGACCTGTAGTGTTATTGCCCAGTACATAGTCAGCGATTGATATTTGCACCATGGTTTGTATGTCTTACACGTTAGATACACCTATTTTAATTATAGTATACAGGTGTGTGTAGAGCTTAAGATTCTGGAAACCTGTTTTACCGCGCCACTCTTAAAATATCCCTACCGTGGTTTTATTTCGATTACAGGTTTCCCAAGCTGTGAGTGCAATCCGAGACATTATCCTCATTGTGCATCAAAAACTATTTCTGATGCCAAGATAAGGTCATTTTTTATCCTAAACGAGATTTCAAATAAGTACAAGATACATGAGTAATTTAATAGGAAATTCATACGCAGTAGTCTATTGACATTATTGAATGCATTTAAATTACTTACAAAACAAGACAACTGAAGTAACGAATACTCAAAGCTGAAACAATACACACCATACAATACGTATACCTAGTAATGCACATCTTCGAAAGCTAAGTATTTATTGAGTCACGTCAATAAATACTTAGCTTTCGAAAACTAAAAACACACCCAGTCAAGTCTAACCTTCATATGAGCTTCAAGGTGGTATCTACAAGTAGAACAGCTACGTTATATCCCCGGACTGTATCTGTGTGTCCATCGTTAGCGGTTTTAAGAAGTAATAAAACGTCTCTAATGATACTGGTGTTGTACAAAATCCTAAACTAAACTAATTTTACGGGACTAAAAATATTGACATCCTTATTCAACTCCCCTCATGAGAAAGGGACAGCAAGACTTTTTAGTCCTGTCAAATTAGTTAGTTTAATGATTTCGCACAACAGAATTGGCACCACTGTAATTCTAATTCTATAACACGCTTACTTGTGGTTATGGAAGATAGATAAACCTTAGCAATCAATTTAAATACTGGCCTTAAAATATTGATGCTACTAGAGGCAATAAAATAAATTCTGATTTATCAAAAAAAGTAGGCGTCGTTCTCCAATGTAAGCAAAATACAATATTTGAAAAGCTGATGCTCTACAATTTAACGACACCATGCAAAACCAGGTGCACACATTTAAACAGCTGACGGGGCTGGGCGTGATGCGAAATTTTTATGAAATTAAATTTATTTATTGTGTAAACATCAAAATTTTACAAACCAGTTGTTGGAGCACTATTTTAAGTATTAAGTATCATGAGACAGCTGTGACAGTGTTGTATGTTATTTAAATGATCTGGCATAATATTTCATTCAAAACAAATATGTTCCAACTAGTTCCATTTAAGTCCTATTGTACTGTTTTTATAATTGTTACCATATTTTAATTCATTTCTATTCAAGTAATTTCTTTTGTAATTTCAAGTCAAAAAAAGTGAAACGACGAAACTTTTTTTTCCCCACTAAGGTGGCACACAAGCATAAGGCCCACCTAATGGTAAGCAGTCACCGTAGCCTATAGCCGTTAGCAATACCTGGGATATCAGTAACGAGCTGCCATCCCTGTTGTTGATGAGGACTCAGTGTGCTAAAAGTATTATTACTAACGCATACCTTACTTATCGGAGAAACACAACACTACATCAAAGTAGTGTTATTTCACTGCGGTCTTCTGTACCTTTTATGAAACAAAGGTACATCAGTGCCGGTAGCAGAAACATTGTCGACAACGTTTTCGTATCGCCATCGACTATTTTTGTATTGGAAAATGAACAGCGCTGCGGCGGTGAAAAGTGGAACTAAAAATGACTATGACAATTCTGACATTTCGCGAGTTACGTTTTCGAAAACGTTGTCGACAATGTTCCTGCTACCGGCACAGAGATCGTCACACAGACATGTCAGAATACGCACTTACTGGAGCCAAATTTGTAGTACAAAATTATAAACTAAACTCATTTGACAGGACTTAAAATGTTGCCATCCTTATTTAACCGCGCTCATGAAAAAGGGATAGCAAGACTTTTAGTGCAAATTAGTTTAATTTAGGGATTTTAAACAACCTTAATACAATTTTATACAAAACATCTACGTATATCTTTTAACTAACACGTTGTTGTCTGTGGTGGCCGCCTGAACCAGCAAGTTGTATAATTATAGTATAGAGGGAACCAGCCAGGATGTGTGCAATTGTCTCGGAGCCGATTGTTTGGCCCCAGCCGGTCCATAATGTCACGGAATACATATGCAATTATGTATTCTGGCTCAATAAGTGTTCTTCCAAGTAGCTTGGGTAACTACAAACGATTTTCTATTTGATTATAATGAATTGAAAACGACTGTGTTGTCGTGTGTGAGACTGACTGATTTTGTTACTAATTGTTATATCATGATTGTTACAAAAAAAAAGACAGAGCACTGAGTATCTTGCCGGTTCTTCTCAGGTGGCTTTTTTCCGAACCGGTGGTAATTTAGACCTTCATAAGTGCCTTATTAGGGCCTAAACTGAATAAATGATTTTTGATTTTGACTGAAGATCGATATCGATATATGGTAACTTGGTAAGGATTAAATTTAAATAGTTATTCAAATGATAAATATGTACATTCATATCTTCACGCAGTCCTTGTGAGACCTTGGAGCCACATTCCGCTGTCGATAAATAAATACAGGAAAAGTTACCTAGTATAGCTCACATGCACTTATACAGGATGCCCCGGTTGGTAACAATGAAGCCGAGACTATTGAAGTTAACGCCACTCTGAACATTATAATATTTAATATCGAAAATATGTTTTTATCGAATTGGCAAAATATTACTGATGGCCCCCACTTACTACTTATATTTAGATATGATCTGCTTACCATCAGACGGGCCGTATGCTTGTATGCCACCTTAGTGGTATCAAAAAAAAAATATTTCGTTTTATTTACCTCGACGTTTCGGCCAAGTTTTTAAGCTACCTTAATAAAAATATAACCTACCGTTCGTAGAATGACGTGCTGCCTCATGTATAATCATGAATGGTAGGCAGGTGATGACATAACGTGCAGTACCCACAGACGGTGTTGCTCGTGTCGCAGTACCTTGACCGTGCACTGCTAGCCATTGCGGCTCTGACCCTCACATTACACTACGAGGATACTAGTCTTCCAGTACGTAATGTATCATACTCTATTGTTGTATGTCGTAAATAGATTCTTATACTCGACCGTCGACGGATTTCGTACGTATTTTTTTACGGTTTTCAAGAAACATGACAGTCCAATTTTGCAAAAAAATATATTTTTAACGGTCGAAAATGCTTTAGCGTGTCCACCATGTACTCTGATTGTGCATAAAGATTTGAATAAAAATATTATAATTGGGTAACACACCGATTTGAGTGATACTAATGTAGTACGTAGTATCAGTTAGAATTTCATAATTTTTGTCAGCAATCGCCAGCCATACAATACAGATAATAAATACTCTATTAATTTAAATATATTTCAGCCAACGTTTGACAAGACACAGATAAGATCCAGTCAACTGAAAAGTGAATTTTGAATTAAGTGTTCGCAGATTATATGTTATCTAACATTTATATGATAATCTTTATCACAGACATGCAATATCGAAACAAAACATATAGCACGTTGTGCTCTGATTGATAACGGCTATAGGACATTGCCAATTCTAAATATTATAAATAGGTATTAATGTACAATCTTTTTAACCCTTTAATTAGCTACATTGATCTTTCAACGTTATTTTCACCAATTTGTAGACGTCTGATCATTTTGAAAATCGGTACACGTATTTAAGGACAGACGACCATACAATAAATTCATAATTTTATCCTAATACCCTGACCAGCATTAGTAGAATAAATACATTTTAATCGAGTTATCTGTCATGTATTTTTTTATGTTACTGTCGGTATCGCTCGTATAGATAGAGATGTTGAATATAACCCATAAATTTAAATAATATTTGAAATTAACCATTTTTTTTTTATTCAAAATAGATTTATTGACACAAAACAGATTAAATTAACCATTATATTCAATAAACAAAATTACCGTTATCGAATCAAAATATCAATAATGTATTCTACTAAGCGATATTTTTTTGTTAACGTGATTTTACCGATAACAATTGAACCAAATTTTAACTAAAATACTAATATTTTAAACCATTAAACGTTTAACTAATAACCAAAATGAACCATTATTGACATCTCTACTACATTATGAAGATCTAATATATTCATACTACCGCTAATTCTTGCACAGGCCGTAGTAGGTGAAGTATCTAGTACTTGTAACATTACGGCTTGGGCCGCGCATCTAGAGTTCAGTTGTTTCAAGGCCAACAACATCTACATCGGCAGTGCCTACCTTGTAGCCTGGTAGAATGCCGACAGACAGTACGTGAACTTGCACAATTATGCACACACACGGGATTTAACTTTGTCTAGGAAGATCATCGAACATACTATACGTAGAAACACGCAATGTCAACCATAACCACAAAAAAACTTCTTAGCTTAGCTAAAACTATTTTATATGTATTTTTCCACTATTAATTTGTCCCTAAGATAGTACATTTTAAAATAAATAAGGACAAACCTTTAGTCACGATATTTATCATTTCCCCGTTTTCTTTCCCTATGTACAGCATACCTGTTACAATATGGCAGCTGGCACGCTCTCAATAGGGTCCCAAAAGTGTGCTTTAAGTATAAACTGGATGGTGTTATTTGTATAAATTCTACGATGACCAGCACCGGTGCGCGTGCACCTGACTGGCTGTTAGGCAATTCGGTACCTACTCTAACATGAGCCAGTCACGGTTTCTGGTTGAAGGCCGTCGGGTCCGCCGGGTGCAATTCGGTTTCAACAACAAATCTCAATAATTTCACGCTTTGCCAGTAGCGCCATGAAAATGTAAATTTTCAAATTAAGAATACAATTGGATTGGTAAACTAACCGTAAATGTCCCAACTGTTGTCTGGGAAAATATTTCTGATAGAATAATTAATGTGTAACATTTTTCCTCTGGCTTTCCGTTAATCTGTGAGAGTGATTTCGTGAAAAGGGACGGAAGTGTGTTACAGGAAGCCGGGGAATCGCGCGCTATTTTAACAATGCGCGCGCGTTACAACCCTTTTTTTTAATATAATGTATTAACAATCGGGACACGGCAATTACAATGACATAAAATTGCTATCATGATATCGAGATGGAATACGCGCCACATAGAAGCTGTTGGTGTAGTCACCAAGTCTAACAATATCGTTAAAATTCTCAAAACTCATGGATATGCCGTCATCATTAAACCATCAATTGTTCCTATCCGCTTACCATCAGGTGGGGCCGTATGCTTGCTTAGTGGTTTAAAAACCAGTGAACACGTACATAAAACCTCGAACGCTTATAAGATTGGTTTATCTTGAATTTGAAACGGTAGAAATATAAAATATAGCTTACATTTTTGACGGCCATCCATCTGCATACGTTCGCGTATTCCACGTAGAAGATATATTAAAACCGTCTTCTTGATTGTAATTGAATTGTAATAAATAATACTTTGATGTAGTGTTATGTTTTTGCGGTAAGTGCTCCACGAGGATACGCTGCGCTAGTAGTAATGCTAGCACAGTGAGTCCTCAATAACAATATGGTTTGCAACCCGTTAGTGATACCCCTGGTATTACTAGCGGCTATTATACCGTCACATTACCATCAGATGGGCCGTGCGCTTGTGTGCCACCATGGTAGTATAAAAAAACAAAAAGATAAACGTCATGGTAATAGCATTGTTTCGGAATAGTTCTTCAATTAAATAGCAAACTCAGTGCTTCTCCAAGTACTGTTTTATCTCATTTAGGCGAACTGCATCTGTTCATTGTGCAAGACTGGCTTTCACCATTCGCAGGGCTAGCGCAACCTTATTGCGCAACCAACGCTTTATCGGATCGGACCACTAGATATGTTGCACTTTACTTAGTTCACTGTTTCTCTAAAATACTAAAGGGCTTCTTAGGACTTGCAAGTATCATCTACAATATATACCTAAATAACTTTTCCTATATTCCAACTATTTTTCATTTCACTAACAATTATTTGGAACCGTCCACGTGTTTCTAAAATTGCGTGGTTCCTAAGACCATATTACATTTTGTGAATTGTAAGTCTATCTGTCTGTTGGATAGTGTGCTTTATTCTTTTACGTCACAATTCTTTTTTTTTTGTTTCAGAAATATATTGTTCAATACATTTCAAAATATTTGTCCGCGTCATAAGTTGCCATGTGGCTCCCACTTACCTACTTACATGACTAGTCATCAAGTTATGAAAAGACATGTGTGTCTGTTGTTACCTATTAGAATTGGACAGTAGACTCCCTAGCGGTATTCAAAGAATTGTACTCAAAAATAATAAATATTAGAATTATAAATTAATTATACGCAATTTATTGCAAAAAAATAGTAGTTCTGTAATAGAAACATTTTCCTCATGACTTTCAATGTATAACTAGTATCTCAGAGTAGATAATATAATACGTACAACTAGTATCTAGGAAAACAGTTTTCCTTTGGGTTTTCCACTTTGGCGATATAATGTGATTTTAACTATCACATTAATTATATTATCTACAGCTATTAATACTATGAAGCCGTCTAAACCATTTTTATCTCTCTTTTACCACTAGTCTATGCTAATGATTCTTTTTAAAAATAATAAGTTTCACTATCCCCGATAAGCTAAGCACTAAACCCATTTTTTAATTTGACTAAATAAGGCTTAGTCCGAAATCTAAATATTTATACCGCGTGGTCAAAGTCGCTGTTTAATATGCTCTGTGTTACATCCCTATTCCGCACAAGATGTCTTTAACTCTTTATGCCGTGTAATGTACCAAAATCAAAATCAAAAATTCATTTATTCAGTTTACGCCCTAATAAGGCACTTATGAAGGTCTAAATTACCACCGGTTCGGACAAAAAGCCACCTGAGAAGAACCGGCAAGAAACTCAGTGCTCTGTCTTTTCTTTTTCATGTAACAATCATTATATAACAATTTGTAACAAAATTCTTCTAGACATTGATATGAAATTACAAATATCAAAATGAAAGCTACCAAGTTGGTTTTGTCACTGCTTTCATGAAATTCGTATTTTAAACTATTACAACTACCAGGAGCGGGGAGCCACTTGTGCAGAGTGAGTCTATATATTCCAAGCATTTTTATCATTTACATAATCATTAATTTTATAATAGGCTTTATTTATCAAAACTATTTTGACATGAGTCTTAAACTTATCATAATTTAATTCGGTAATAGATTGTGGGATTTTATTGTAAAAACGGACGCAGTTTCCCATAAATGATTTATTTACTTTTGTTAGTCTAAACCTAGGAGCCACAATTTTGTTTCTATTTCTTGTATAAATATTATGGTTGTCTGAATTTAACTGAAAACTTATAATGTTCTTTTTTATAAACAATAAGTTCTCAAAGATGTAAAGAGCCGGTAACGTGAGAATATTAATTTTCTTAAACAATTCTCTTAACGATTCTTGGGGACCCATTGCAAAATTTGCCCTGATTGCCCTTTTTTGTAGAATGAATATTGTATCCAGATCCGCCGCAGATCCCCATAATAACACGCCATAAGACATGAGGCTGTGGAAATATCCGTAATAAACTAATTTTGCAGTATCAATATCTGTCAATTGTCTGACTTTCCTAATGGCAAACGCTGCTGAACTAAAATTCTTTGACAAGGTCTCAATGTGAGAGCCCCACTGCAATTTTGCATCTAGTGTTAGACCTAGAAAAATCGTGTTATCAACTAAATCAAGTTTTCTGCCATCCAATTGTACATTCGTGTCTACCTGCGATGAGTTTGGAGGAGAAAACCGTATACATTTTGTCTTTTTTGAATTTAAAACTAGGTTATTGGCATCAAACCATCTAGAAACGGATGCTAGCGTTTCATTTAGACTTATCATTTCTTTGTCTTTTCTGCTCACTCTAAATACCAGAGATGTGTCATCCGCGAATAAGACTATGTCACAGATATTATCCACTACAAGTGGGAGATCATTTATGTATGCCAAAAATAAGAACGGACCTAATATTGAACCCTGCGGAACTCCCATTTTCATTAATGTGCCTTTGGAAGTTATGCCTCCGACACCGACTTTTTGCTGACGACCGGACAAATATGAGGCTACAAGATCAAGGGCATTTCCGCGGATACCATAATATTTTAGTTTGAGCAGTAGGGTATGTTCAACGCAATCAAATGCTTTAGATAGATCGCAAAATACACCTAGGGCATCATGTGAACTTTCCCATGCTTCAAATATATGATTCAGTAATTTTGCCGCCGCGTCACTTGTTGATCTACCTTTAGTAAAACCGAATTGGTCTCCATGTATTATGCGCATTAAAGTGACCTAACATTTGATTTAACATAATTTTCTCAAATATTTTACTCAAAGCCGGCAGTATTAATACTGGTCTATAATCAGAAGGATTTTCTCTAGATCCTGCCTTAAAAATCGGTATTATTTTATTATATTTCATTAAATCAGGAAATATTCCTTGATCAATGCAAGTATTAAAAATGGTTGCCAGTATAGGAGCAATCGTTGGTAGAATTGCTTGAATAACTTTAATCGAAAGTCCCCATAAATCTTCCGTGTTTTTAATTTTGAGTGTTTTAAATGTTTTAATAATATCATTTGCATTTACATGTCGAAAGTAAAACTCTGGCCATGTACTCTGTACCATGTATGTACCTTGTGCTAGTATTAAATAGAACTCCTAAGTAGTTAAAAGCCTGCTATTTTCTTTCCTGATCCCCCTTACTATACCTCATAGCTATAGGAGCTATTCATTCAGTAGTGTTGAACAAATGTTACCTCTTTATGACGTTAGTATTAGTCTATTACCAACGATTGCTCCTATACTGGCAACCATTTTTAATACTTGCATTGATCAAGGTATATTTCCTGATTTAATGAAATATAGTAAAATAATACCGATTTTTAAGGCGGGATCTAGAGAAAATCCTTCTGATTATAGACCAGTATCAATACTGCCGGCTTTGAGTAAAATATTTGAGAAAATTATGTTAAATCAAATGTTAGGTCACTTTAATGCGCATAATATATTACATGGAGACCAATTCGGTTTTACTAAAGGTAGATCTACAAGTGACGCGGCGGCAAAATTACTGAAACATATATTTGAAGCATGGGAAAGTTCACATGATGCCCTAGGTGTATTTTGCGACCTATCTAAAGCATTTGATTGCGTTGAACATAGTACGCTACTGCTCAAACTAAAATATTATGGTATCCGCGGAAATGCCCTTGATCTTGTAGCCTCATATTTGTCCGGTCGTCAGCAAAAAGTCGGTGTCGGAGGCATAACTTCCAAAGGCACATTAATAAAAATGGGAGTTCCGCAGGGTTCAATATTAGGTCCTTTCTTATTTTTGGCATACATAAATGATCTCCCACTTGTAGTGGATAATATCTGTGACATAGTCTTATTCGCGGATGACACGTCTCTGGTATTTAGAGTGAGCAGAAAAGACAAAGAAATGATAAGTCTAAATGAAACGCTAGCATCCGTTTCTAAATGGTTTGACGCCAATAACCTAGTTTTAAATTAAAAAAAGAAAATGTATACGGTTTTCTCCTCCAAACTCATCGCAGGTAGACAATTAGATGGCAGAAAACTTGATTTAGTTGATAACACGATTTTTCTAGGTCTAACACTAGATGCAAAATTGCAGTGGGGCTCTCACATTGAGACTTTGTCAAAGAAACTTAGTTCAGCTGCGTTTGCCATTAGGAAAGTCAGACAATTGACAGATATTGATACTGCAAAATTAGTTTACTACGGATATTTCCACAGCCTCATGTCTTATGGCGTGTTATTATGGGGATCTGCGGCGGATCTGGATACGATATTCATTCTACAGAAAAGGGCAATCAGGGCAATTTTTGCAATGGGTCCCCAAGAATCGTTAAGAGAATTGTTTAAGAAAATTAATATTCTCACGTTACCGGCTCTTTACATCTTTGAGAACTTGTTGTTTATAAAAAAGAACATTAGAAGTTTTCAGTTAAATTCAGACAACCATAATATTTATACAAGAAACAGAAACAAAATTGTGGCTCCTAGGTTTAGACTTACAAAAGTAAACAAATCATTTATGGGAAACTGCGTCCGCTTTTACAATAAATCCCACAATCTATTACCGAATTGAATTACGATAAGTTTAAGACTCATGTCAAAAGAGTTTTGATAAATAAAGCCTATTATAAAATTAATGATTATGTAAATGATAAAAATGCTTGGAATATATAGACTCACTCTGCACAAGTGGCTCCCCGCTCCTGGTAATTGTAATAGTTGGAATATGTATTTCATGAAAGCAGTGACAAAACCAACTTGGTAGCTTTCATTTTGATATTTGTAATTTCATACCAATGTCTAGAAGAATTTTGTTACAAATTGTTATATAATGATTGTTAAATGCAAAAAAATACAGAGCACTGAGTTTCTTGCCGGTTCTTCTCAGGTGGCTTTTTTTCCGAACCGGTGGTAATTTAGACCTTCATAAGAGCCTTATTAGGGCCTAAACTGAATAAATGATTTTTGATTTTGATTTTGATTTTGATTAAATTATAACTTCAAGGTTCTTGCATACGAATGTTAGTTACGATACTAAATTCCCGATAGTGGAGTAATTTTTTACATAACTGAAATTAATAAATATTGCTCCTTGGCCTGCATTTGGCGCGATAATAAAACAGAGTTACGTATAAGCTAGTATGTTATCTACTCTATAACGGTACTAGGTATAAGGTATTTATTACATGAAATGTTAAAAATATTTGTTTTCTATTATCGTTAGCATCATATTTGTCCCATTTGAGGTATATACGATGAGACCGCTGGTCTAGTGGTTAGTACACCTGACTGATACGGTAGAGGTCGCGGGTTCGATTCCCGCCGGGGCAAACATTTATGTGACAAATATGTTTGCTTGCGTCAGGGCGTTCGGTATGTATTATAAGTGTGTATTTACGAAAAAAAAAGTATATAAGAATTATATCGGCTACTGGTTCCCATAGTACAAGCTTTGCTTAGTTTGGGGCCAGATGGCGCTGTGTGATAATGTCCAAGCATTATTATTATTATTATTATATGGGTAAGTCTGTCTGCCTGTCTCGAACGGGCTCGGTATGATGATATTATGAATAGGAACAGAACATTTCACATTTTGATATAAAATTGCTATTAGTGAAGTGATACAAACCTACTTGTCTTGTCTAGATTCAATAATAGGTAAATGCTATCCTAGAAATCTATGAGTACTGTATTCAGTAAGTGCGGTTGAGTGACCGCGTTTCAGATAATAGTCCGTTAAACAAATAAGGTATGTGGTACAATTTGCACGCGCGCTGTTTTATCATCACGCACACGTTGCCGATATTGTGCATTATTGATGGTACCTACTATAACTTTGAGCTACATTGTTGCTAGTGGTAATTATCTTCACAACTTCCCACAAGGGTCCCCGACGGGGTAGGCTGAGCTTTTCACCGAAGCTTAATTGGTACCAACGTGACGGATGGTGGATTGATAGTACTAAAGAACGTAAATAGTGGATGCGTACTACTTGATTGTTACTCGATAATAAAATATATTAACATAAAGTATCTCTTGTTCCAGTGACCTCAGCAGCAATGGACCACGACCACGACCACGACCACAGCCATCATGCTGACGACAACTGCTCGCATGACCACCACGACCACGCCATGGTGGTGAGTACAAGCCCTACCCATTTGACAGACTGAGACCACAAAGTGATAATTATATTTAATCAGGTACCTAGTTGTGGTCAATACGACTATTATCATACTGGGAAAGCACTTGAAGCCCGGCTGTGGTCACTGATAACGATAATATGGAGCCGTAGTGGCCTTGTTTGTAGCAACAGCCCGTCATCTGATGGGCCCAGGTTCAAACCCCGGCTTGTACCTATGAGTTTTCTAAGCTTAAGTAAAGTGATTGATTAATCACGCCATGAGCTTTTAAAAAGAGAGTTAGGGCGATTTGGGATTTCCCGAGGGTACTTCCCATTTAAATTGGAGCCGCCCGACTGGGGACTGTACCTCCACCTTACAGAAGACCGCAGTCAAATAACACTACTTGATGTAGTATTGTGTTTCTGCGGTTAGTAAGGTTGCCAGTGCTCCAGGAAGATACGCTGGGCTAGTAGCAATGCTGCTAGCACACTGAGTCCTCATCAACAACATGGTTGGCAACCCGTTAGTGATACCCCTGGTATTGCTAGCGGCTATAGGCTACGATGACTGCTTACCATCAGGTGGGCCGTATGCTTGTGTGCCACCTTAGTGCTATAAAAAATATAATAATGATAGTTTTGTTGTAAATGACAATTTAAAACGTCTACACGGTAACAATGTCTTCAGTGGCAAAACGAATTACTAGAAAAACGTTCAAAATGTTAAATCGTCCCGAATAGTTTGTTCCTGGTTAGATCTTGCGGTCCAAATGTTGCTCACAATAATACTGGCCCACTGTACAACGTGACACCGGGAGAAATCACCACCTTTAGAAGGATAAGAGGTGCTGGTGGTGTATTCGACACGATACATCCCACATTAGCATATGAATTGGAGTTTTGGCGAACGTGTTGGTGTGATCCTTTGTACGGCTCATTAGTCATTACCTTGCGTGCTTCTTTGAGATATTATACCAAAAGTGGCGGCGAATACAATATCTACTGATCTATCTTGTAATCATCATCGCATCGAGAAAAGAAAAAAAAATTGTGTATGTTTGTACTGAATAGGCTCCGAAACTACTGGACCGATTTCAAAAATTCTTTAACCGTTAAAAAGCTACATTATCATTGAGTAACGTAGACTATATATTATACTGGCTGCCCGCCCCGGCTTCGCACGGGTACACAAAATATTTGAAAAATGTCTACAAGGCTCCGAAATTACTGGACCGATTTCAAAAATTCTTTCACGTTAGAAAGCTAAAGCAAACATCATAAGCTTAGGTTTTTTTTATACCACTAGGGTTGCAAACAAGCTTACGGCCCACCTGATGGTAAGCGGTTACCGTAGCCTATGGACGCTTGCAACACCTGGGGTATCACACGCGCGTTGCCGACCCTTAAAGATACATTACTGAATTTCTTGCTAGTTCTTCTCATAAGGCTTTGGAAATAGAGTACCTACTACATTAAATACCTCATTAGGCTCTAGTGTGACATACCAAGTTATCATTTGCATCAATAATGAAGATTTTATTTATTCATTTATTTATTTACTGTTAATAAATGGAGAAGACAAATTACATTCACAATGAGAAGTTAATGAAGGGTCACATATCTGATATGGAATGTAATTCAAAGATATACACTTCACACAACTAAACTAACAAATTACAAAGCAAGCAAACATGGTTGCTGAATGTAGATACAGGCATCAGTAGCCATAGGAAATTATGTAACAGACAATAGCTATCGAAGGTAAATTAATGCTAAAAGCGAGTGAAAAATTAATGATAAGTATGGCACTAAAGTACAGATCATGAAAATGATTCGTGTGTTGTTCCACAGTTCCACGCGTGCGTGTGCCAGGAGATCCTGTTCAAGGGTTGGGAGACGACCAATGCTCTGGAGATGTTCGGGTCGTGCGTGGCCATCTTCCTGGCGGCCGTGCTGTACGAGGGCCTCAAGTACTACAGGGAGGCGCTGCACGTGCGCGCCACATCCCCGCCTCACGACTCCAGGGTCAATATCACCAAGAACGAGTTCGGGAGCGACGGACCCAGCGCCGGGACCTCTGTTGTTAAGTGAGTATAGCTAATCACTAGACCGCTGATCTAGTGATTAGTGTAGCTTACTACTAAGCTAGGTATCACGAGTTCGATTCCCGTCGCCGATAAACTTTTGTGTTTGCTCTTGCGTCTGGGTTAATATATTTATAGCGTATAAGAAAAATTGAGAGCGCGGAGGTCAACACCAGGACGCACACGTGTGCGACGTGTTTGTGGCCCCTAAGAAAAAAGGTTGAATACCGCTGTATTAGACTAAAGGCTGTGTCTTATTTAGTGCCTCTAAATTTTCCGCTTTAGTATATTTCATCGGGTACAATAATAAACTTAAAAAACACAGACAGGAAAGTCACATAAAGTTTTATAAGATACTCATGTTCTTTATCGCCCAATATGTTGTGTGTTTTACGGATGTGTTATGCTAATAGCACCGACGATGTCTAGTTGAATGGTTGATGCATACATACTAAGGTTTCATGCTATTCGTACCTACCTCTGGCAAAGCACAACACTAGAAATTGATACATATTGAGGATTTTTTATACGTCTTATCTACTCTGAGGCCTGGGGTATTCTGAATGGTTATTAGTTATACGTTGCCGCGGTAGATGGCGTTGTTGTCGAAAAATATTTTAAAACTTTGCGGCGTAGTCACGTGTAAAAGATTGTAGGCACGAGAATATAACCATAATTAGTTCAAGGTGTTGAAATACAATTACGTTATAGATATTGATAAGTTACAGATTTGATAGTTAGCTATTATATAGTTGTGATAAAAGAGCGTTTTTACTGAACTTATATTGTACGTATGCAAACACTTTATTAACAATCTATCTTATTTACGCTACTCGACAACAGATGGCGCTAGAAGTTTTAAACAGCTTATATTCCCTTTTCTACACCATAGATAGCTGTATTATAATTATAGCAGTTTAATAAGTAATTGCTACATCGTGCTTTAAGTATACTTTATATTTACCAGTCTTGTTGGCTCCAAATTATCTTTGGTAGAAAGTGGGCGTTGTAACACATGTGCCTACCTCTTTAGGGACTTTTTTTGGAAGGCGTGAAGATATATTATTAATAAACACTATTGTCTCTTTAATTCTAGATACTCCATGATGTCCTCAGGCCACATCATCCAGACGTTGCTGCATATAATCCAGTCCAGTGCCTCCTACATCCTCATGTTGATATTTATGACGTACAATGTGTATCCTTGTATCGCGCTCGTCGCTGGGTTAGGAGTCGGCTACTTCTTCTTCGGCTGGCGGAAGAACAGTGTTGTGGATACCACGGAGCATTGCCAGTAGGGCCCAACGAATAGTGTTGCTACCATCGAAATTGCCGATTATTTAATCATGGACCAAAATAAGTTATGATTCGTGACAATACCAACTTTAAATAATATTTATAGAAAAAATACAATGCAAATTTTGCTGAATCATTTAAATTAGACGCTTCTGTGAATTTAGAAAATGGTTGTGCTTAAAAGTACGATTATAAACTGTTTGTTATTCTAACCGCTTTGGAAATACAGGGTAGTTACAGTAATTTGGAACTGGAACTAAATGCTATCCATAACGTATACCGGGTACATATACATATATACAAGAACGTGCTTATTATTTATTTTAATTCAATTAATGCTATTTTTGATGTGTTGTTGACTTTGTACTTTTGTATTCACAGCAATTGCCTTCAAATGTCAGTTAAAGGAAAGTGATTTTGTCATAACTCTGAATCCGTCAATTTGTAATTGCCTGGTTTGATTTGGAAACTTGATAATTAAGTAGATACCATTACTTATATATATATATAATGTCTTCCATGTTATATTTAAGATTTAAAGGAAAGGTGGCTAAAGAATTCTATGAAGATACGCCAAGTCACTTTGATTGACAATAATTTGACGACATATATGTACCTACATACTAAGGTCAGAATTTCAGTTTTTGAAGCATAAATAAACGTTCTGAGGGAAACAGCATCCCAGACTGTTGATTTACGTGGCGTAATGCAAGATAGAGTTTAGGGTTCCTTTAAAGAAAATAAGAGCAATACAATGTTACTTCAGCTAAAAGCTATTAGATTAAGTATTCATTTTGTAACGTTTATATATATATATATCTATTTCATAATGTTAAACTTATTTTTTTCTTGCCATTGTTTTGTTCTTCTTCACTACCCGACTTTGAGGTATTTTTAGTTAAAAATGTACAAAGAGCTATGCTAGAAATCTTACAAATAAATACCTATCTGTAGATATTGACGTAAGCGAAACTTTATATACTTTCCTAACAATCTATAAAAAACATCCAACGAAAACATCATTACTATCACTAACATGTCAATATCACAATAGAAACACTAAAGACAATCAGACTTGCTATCATCTGTCATTGCCAAGCATTGGGTATGGAATAAGAACTCCTCGTATAATTTTTATTTTTATTTTCGTTATTAATACTGGATCTTAGGTATAATAAATCAATAAAAATCCAAATTCTTGATTTGGTGGAATTATATGAATAATTTCATCATGAATGAAGTGCTCAAAGTTTTTATACCTACGACAGCTACCTATTGAAAACTTATGACAACAGTAATAAGATGTATGGGAAGAAGCATTAGGCATATCACTTAATAAATTTGTAAAGCATGTGATAATCTATGTATGAGATATTAATTAGGATTTTTATGTAAATAAAATACATTCCTTATTACAAAGATGTGATTTATTTTAATTTATTATAACGACTTATTGTTTTTTTACTCCTGGCATTAAGAGGGTCCTTGTTCCCCCTAATAATGATATCCTTGGTATTGCCGGCGTTGTCCTCATGTTATGGTGACCGCTTGCCTACAGGCATTTACTAGCCACCAATGAAGTGAACTTTAACTTCAATTAATTGAATGGGCATTGCATAAGGGTTTTGCACAGCACAGTCAATACAAGATAATTTTTTCATCACATAAATTATTGAACTTGAATTATTTGCCCAGCCCAGTCAGATGCAAGGATCGAACTTGCGTCACCACTGTGTGACGCAATCAGCTTATTGAGAGAAAGCTATGACGTTAGCAAACAGGCGTAATTATTCACGTTCGATTTTGGTCAATGTAATTAATCAACATTTCCAGATACTGAGTTTGGTTATTTTACGTCAGTACAAATATTTTTTGCCTCCCACAAGGATTTCCTGTACAGCTAGCAATCCTATGTAAGTGTATTATCTATGGCTAGCAACGTCAGAGGCGTGACACACAATTATTCAACCCCTCACATATACCTAGGCTTTACAAATAATAATTTGCTATGCGGGAATCGAACCCGTGCCCTAGCCTTTGAAATCAAAGGCCCTAGCCTAGGTCACGAGGCTTAGCACGCCATTAAACCAGATCAACGGATTGTAATTTCAATCTATTACTTCGCGTAGGTAGAAAAAACGCATCTTCCCCGCGCAACGCTACCCAGGTATAATAATTTTTTTTAGTTTTAACATAGTACAGATCAGTCCGTTCATTTTAATATTTTATAATAAATAATGTAGCTGCCGCACTGTGCATTTTCTGTCAAGTAATTTAAATGGCGCACCGAGGCGAGGGCGAACGGAACGAGTAGTACGACTATGTAAGTTTATTATCTATGAGTACGACCATCGAACTATTTCCGAACTTGTGACAGCAAACAGTTTTTTTTTTACTTTAATAAGATACACTTAATTGTAACAATAAAATAAAATTATAGTTAAGTCTCATGCATGTTCATATCAAACGCATCGTGAGAGTTTCATTTGAGACAACATTTTTTTTTGGATTCCGAACGTAACTTTTGTCAAGTCCGCTGTCTTGTCTTGTCTGTCACTCACAGTAAGTAAGTAAAGTACTAAGTGAAATGTGACTGTGACGGGACGAACGGTTTTCTATTTTACTTGTTGATTTTTATACATAAAGTAAATGAGAACTCTGTGAATAATTGTGAATTAGTCGTGTTAACAGCTATGTTATAATTGGACAAGTGCTTGGATCATTCAGGAGTTCAGGTTTCATACCAAAGCGGCAGTTTTACAGGCAAGTATCTAACGGTATTTATTTATTTTGACTACGTCGATGTTTTATTAAAATAGAACTAAGTGCCGTGTTCCTCTAGTTAAGTAACGCTGAACTATATTTACGCGATTCATAATGACTTTAAACAAATTGGCTAATGTTTTTAATTAATAGTAGAACCGAGAATAGCGATAGTTTGAGGATATGTTTTTTTGACAAGCGCCCTGCAGAATGGCTTACTGCAACACTTAAAAACATGAGGCGATTCCTAAAAAACGTCTACGTATTTGTTTATTTAACACTTGTAGATAATTTTCACTTAATAGATTGTTATTAGTTAGTGTTATAAGCATGGCCACAAATAAATTCATATTGGAATCTTCTCATGTTGATTTCTAATTTTAAAGTTTTGCAATCATATTCTATGTCAAACTATTTTATCACTTATGTTAAATTAGAAACGTGATATAAGGTAAGTTTACAAAATTCACACAGTTTAATCAAATTATTTAATAAGAAGTTATTTCAGATATTTAATTCCTTAACATGTTTGCATAATATAATGTAAACACAAATATATTTTTTATCATGAACATTACCCCTAAAATTGTAAAAAGAATGGAACTATACGCCAGCATCAGCCGGGATGCTCTCAATACATACATTTGGGTCAGAAATGGGTGTATGTTTTCTGTAAAATTTTGAGTAAACACGCTCCCAGAACTGTAGTCGCTGGTGTGACGGCTCTCCCATGCTGAGGGTTATGTTGAACACCAGCTCTGGCACCTCACTGATGTCTGGAGACACTGGTATGGTCACTGGGGTCCAGATTGTGGGTATCACATGTGTGGTTATAGGTGTTGGGTCACTGCAAATATATTTTATGGTTAGTAATATATCTAAAATGAATAAGTTATGTACTTATGTATAAAGGTAGGTTTGTTTACAGGTGTATTTAGTATTTTATACATAGAAATATTAAATTAATATTCTTTATTATATTTTCTGTTGGTAGATAAAATATCAAACAACAATCTATTAATTTAAGTTATTTTTTAAATACTAGTCAAATAAACAATAAATTTCATGATGCTATCGGGATCAAAGGAGTGATATTGCATAGCAAATTTTTGGCAATTTGTGATTAGTATTTTAGCGGATGATACAACATTATAATCAGTGATTGATATACAAAATAATTGCTGAATTATGATCTGTATTTCAATTGCTAAGATTTTACTGATGCATTAATAGTATATAAATAAAATAAAAATAATTAAAAAAAATTATACATACTATATCAGAACATGAATTAGCACAAAATTGTTGATGAAATAGAAACAGGTCATAGAAGAGAGCAGAGTAAGACAGAAGATCCATTCCAGCAGTGCATTGAGTATGTTTTTCTGTGCTAGGTTGCCTGAAATGTCAAATGTGAAATAGTATTACTCCTTACTTGTACTTCATGAAGTTGCTAAACATAGTAACCAATCTGTTAGCAGTAAGCTCATCGTGCCCTTTCAAGTACCTCTCTGAGAATATAAAGTCAAAGATGCACATAAACCCATCTTGGCCAACCATACTCTCATGTGCATTGTATGGATCATTCCTGTACACAAACTTCATAAGGTACACTGACTGATGACTTTTACCAATTGCATGTAGTATTGCCGACTTGACTGATGGATATTCATTAAATATGTCATACATATAATTCTCAAATGTGTCAACTATTTTCGTTTCTCCATGCATATTGACTTCAAAGTAAAACTCTTTAGTTAGCTGAGCAACTTTGTGCCTTATATCAACATTGGCAAATTCTAAATTACTTGGCAACAACATATCAAAACTGTCAGGGACTGTATTCAGTTGGTTCTTGTATTTTTCAGCCAATAATCCTGGTATGTTTGTGTAGGTGATAATCAGTGGCACTTTCTGAAAATACCCAGTTTGTAGAATCATAATTGGGTCTCTATCAATTAAGCTCTCAACATTTTCCAAGTTATTTTCAATGCATGGCAGGAACATGACCTTTGTGTTCCTTAGCTTTAAAGCTGATACTTTTTTGTAGAACCTTGCCAGTTCAGACACAACCAATACATCGTCATAATCTAAAGTTTTGGCAACTTCGAGAGCTGTGGAGACTGGATCATAAGTTAGAGATGATGGTGACAAGGCCGAGCCGGATTCCATTATAACCCTGTGCAGCAGCCCGTTGATGAGACCTGATAAAAGGAGCAGCTCTATTGAGGCTGCGCCAGCCCCGCTCCCGTAAACGGTGATGTCGTAAGGGTCTCCACCGAAATACTTGATGTTTTTCTGAATCCAATACAAGGCGCTAACTTGGTCCTTCAAGCCCGCGTTCCCTGGAGCATCAGGCGTGCCGAGGCATAAGAAACCAAGGGCACCAATCCGATAGTTGAAAGTGACGACGACGATATCTTCTTGAATGAGACGGACCGGTGGTTGGTGAAGTCCCCATCTGAAGCCATGAGATATAACACCTAAACCATTTTCTTGCATATTTTAAGATCACGACATTCGCGACAAATACAAGCCGCTCAGAATAATATAATTTTCCGAAGCAATGCTTTTTATCCAGGAAAGTTAGTTTTTTCTAACGTTAATAATATTTAATTACTAGCTTGACTTTATAAGATATAAGATCATAATTTAAACATCACCATTAACGCTAAACCAACGTTAACGTAAAAAATACAATAAAGTAACTGACGCTAGCCTTCTAGCCTCTATAATTTTAATGTCTTTGTCCCGTTTGGGTGAGAACTACCACTAATGCTCAACCAACGTTGATCCTCCATATTTTTTTCTGAACATCTAACGAGCCATAGTAATCACTTCAGTGGTCAAACAAGATTGATTAAAGCAATAAATTGTTACCCTGTCTGGAAGTCCCCATCGTGTATATGCACAAGCACGGGGCACGAGGCTGGGTTGGTGGGCGTGAACACGTTGACCACCAGGCAGTTCTCGTCACCCACCAACCCCGCTTGCGGACACTTGACTTTGTGTGTCGCCTCGAATATCCCGCTCCAACTGGGCGGCGGTTTGGGTGCCTAGTGGTCATATTATATCGGTCATTTAGTGCATAACGATCAACATTGTAGGTGCCTACTGGTTCAAGTACGGCAGGTGAGACAATACCTTGATTTGAGATAATATAATATATGTATAATTTGGTTGATATGAAATGGCCGGTATCGTCATTGCGAACCATAAGCTAAATCAAACCATACATCAAATTTCATAAAGCACAGATTAGAGTATATAAATTATGATTTTCAGCTGGCACCGTTCAAATTGCCGGCGAAATCTGTTCATCACTCAACAATCGTCTTAAAGCAATTAGACGTGAGATATAAATTCGCTTATCGACATGGCGTGACGGTCCGACCTTTAAAATGTTAAATCTACGAAGCCTTGCTCACTAGTCTCATTAAATGTACCAATGTATAGGTGCTATTATTGTGCTGTTTGCTTGTATCGTGGGGTACTTTCACTTGATTCGGTGTGACTCAGATCAGCATCCTCGACGCTCGGAAGAATGTAGTCCGTTACCATAGATCCGGGTTGTAGTTATTAGTTTTAACATTGCTCTGGTGGAGATTGTTCGCAGTTTGAGATCGTCTTAATAATGACTGAATTGATTTACTTCTCGGATTCTTCCGATTTTATCATGTAAATTGATAATATTTCCGTTATTAAGTATTACACTACACTATATTTTGTCCTGCATGCGACTTTTAAATATGCGATTGTTTTCTTTAAATTGGTTCAGTAGTTTCAGAGATTATACCCCATACATACAATCAAATTGAGCTGAGACGGGTAGTAAATATTAATGAATCTAATATCATCCAAATATATGCAGCGGTTTTGGTTTGATTAAGTTGAGTTCCAAACAAAATACTATCCGAGATTTCGTTATTATATTATCACGATAACTGAATCTATTGTGGCAGTATATGGGTTGGTTCTCCTAAAAACTGTGCCCTAATTCCATGACCCCATTAACCTAATGCATTGCCAAAACAAACATTTGCGTGATAACAACCAGCATGGCCGATGTTTATCTACAAATGGATCAGCTGACCTTAAACCTGTCGTTTCGGGTGGGTGGCTGCGCGTAGGGGAGTCCGAGGAAGGCATAGTGAGGAGGGCGGGAGGCGAAGTACCCTCGAACCAGCCCCTGAGTCGTCATCACTTCGCGGTACGGCAGCGGCCCGCACGTCACCCCCCATAACACTAGCAGCTGCCCAAACCAACGCACCACCATGCCCGGCTCTAACTAAACTCTACCTGCTTCGCACATCCTACTGCACGGTGAGTACAGTTTGTTTTGATACAGGCCCTTGTCAAAACAATACCAAATGATGTAAACATTACGTCGGCAGACGATATTAGAGTCGGCGTGACTCATCCAACGAGTGCTAATAATTAAACAGATTTGAACATAGCTTTTATTTAAGGATACCACTTACAATTCGCTATTAGACTAAATACATGGCTTTATAACTCAACGATGTTGACAGAATGTTTTTATTTCTTGGTACAAATTAAATACAAATTCAGTATCACAAGTAAAGTAATGCTAAATTTGTGCGTAGACGCATCGCTGCGCTCGATAAAGTAGCAGTTGTATATTTCGGTCCAGAGTTTCATGCGCGTTACGTGGAGACCATTTTCCAGTGAAGTCGTATTCTCTATGGACAGCCATGGCTCCTCGGAGTCTTCCCCCAGTTTTAGCTCATTCCATGTTATAGCATCTGTGGTTGGTCGTCTGAAACAATATAGGAAATTTATATTTTTAAGTGGGCCTCAAAATGCTATTTAAAAATTTCATTTTTTACAAATCACTTCACTACATCACTACATAGTATGAAACAAAGTCGCTTCCCGCTGTATGTCTGTCCCTATATATGCTTAGATCTTTAAAACTAGGCAAAGGATTTGGATGCATTTTTAAAGTGATTCAAGAGGAATGTTAATATGTATAATTCATTTGTTTTGTTGTACTTATAAGGCTAACGCTGGCCGTGCGAAGCCGAGGCGGTTTGAAATACATCAGAAATTAGTAATTGTAACATTACCCAGTGTTAATAAAGCTGACCCATAAATCCAGTAGCAAATCCATAACTCGCTTCTCATCTGTCCCTTCAGCAAGTGTAACCTCGTCCAATGCGAATATATAGCCTGCCAAGTCTCCGAGCACGGCCCCTTCTACTGGATTCCCTAGAGCTATCAACTCCCTGTTCAACGCCCCGACAAAACCGAATTCATACAAAAATACTGTCGCTCCAGATTCAACTAAAAGTCGCGCGCTCCTGATACTCGGTGCCAAGTATGAGGCATCAGTGAAGTAAATTGAAAGCTCATTCACTTTTTCCAGAGTTATATTCACATCACCAAAATATTCCGCTCTGACTCGAGCGGCGATCTCCCTTTCAATTTCAGAAGTTTCGAATCGTAAGTCGTTTGGCAACAAAATTTCAAAATTTTCGTTTATATTAGACATAGACAGATCTAATGCTTCGTTTGTGCCAGCGTAGTTCGCTGAACCGATCATAAAAGTGATATTAATTATATTGTCACGTATCATGCTCCATGGAGTATCTTCAATAAGGGCTTCTGAACTGAGCCCTAAGCTCGGTCTAAATGAAATATTGTTTGATACTGTATATATTGTTGAAATGTCTACGGACTCAAAAGATCCATGCTCCCGGAGTTTATCCAAAAATTGGCTTGCAGTATCTGATGGATCTCTGTCTAGAGCCCAATGTGAGAGGACTGAACCACTTTCTGTGATAGCCTTTTTAATATACTTGCTGGAATTAGATGATAGTGACAGATATCCAACAAGTGCTCCTGAAGTACCATCACCGCTCACTACGATATTATCAGGATTTCCACCAAAAGCTCCAATATTATTGTGCACCCAACTCAGTGCCAATGTTAAATCTTTAAGCCCAGCGTTACCTACAGCTGTCTCGTTTTGTAGGCACAAAAATCCTAAAGGTCCAACTCTGTAATTTGGCAGGACAAGTATGATTCCTTTTGAAACAAGATGTTGTGGACTGTAGATGGTAGGATCAGCACTGCCTGTACTAAACTTGCTGTCGTAAATATGGAAGAGGACGCTTGCGTTCCTGGCATCAATTGGAGCGAATATACTTAAAGTAAGACAGTCAAGGTCACCCACGTAAACGTCTTCTATAAGTTGAGGACAACGCTTGTTGTGTTCAGTGACTTCGTGAACTGCTTGCCAAGTTTCTGGAGCTGATGGTGGCTAAAATAATAAAAATAATGTTTATTCTGTGATTATTACGAACGTTCCAATATTTTTTTATACTAATTAAATTAAAATTATTTAAAGAATTTACCTCGAATCTGATGAATGATCCGTACGGTATATCGATATAAGCTATTATATCTTCAGATTCCGCCCAAAGCGATCCTTTAACCGGTCCATAAGAAGTGGTAATGTACCCATCGTCTTCATAGACGATCCCGGAGTCTAAGATTGTGTTGTCATTTGATCCTTCATCGGACCTGCTGATGGCACTACTACCGCTTTTGGATTCAATATCTACTTCAGGAGAACTATTCAGTTCATTAGAGGGTGTGATATCTTCAGAATTACTAGATATTTTTTCACTGCTTGTTAAATGTTGACTTTCACTGTTATTTTCGTCATTATCGAGTGAAATTGGATTTTCTGGGACTCCTTCGGCTCTGTCCGAACCATTACTAACATTGCTGCTGTCAGTGTTAGAGTTTTGTTCGGCACTCGAGGTTAATATGCTCTTTTCAGTCTCAGCCTCATAATATGTTGATTTTTCAGTGGTCTCGTCCTCGTGGTTTTGGCTATTAGCGTGGGTCGCTTGGTTTAATTCGCTGGGATGGTTGACGGCTACTTGCGAGTTTCTATATCTGACACTTATCACGGGATTTTGGATCGCGTGACTCACCGTGGCAAGTGCAGCGAAGCACAACAACGTCTTCCATCGCATATTTATTATTTGACTTGGGTGTTTTGTATTGCATTCCTGTAATAATAAGAGGTAATGTTTTCTATGTAATGACAAGTGCGAATAACTTGGAATATTCTGGTCTTTGTTGAACAGAACTACAAAATGTATTGATTGTGTGACTATCAATGAAGGGAGTTTATCGAAAGAATCTGTCTTTAAGATCAATGCAATTGCTTTAGTAGTTATAGTTTTTAAAATGTCCATGTATGTTTCTGAATATGTTTACTCTGGATGTAATTAGACTAAAAAGTTTACGTGGGGATTATAAGTTGTAATTGATGATTCAATTACTTGTACTTACCCAAGTTCAAATGAACGTGCACCACTCTGCATCCGTGGCAGAATACTGCCTGTCTGCGGTGGGCACAGCCTACAGAAATGTTATCCTATCGATCCTGGAGATAGTCGAATACAGAATTATGTACGATACTTTTTGGCAAATGCGTATACATTAAATTGCGACATTTTGCATGCACATCGGTTTTTGATATTCTCCAAAAATCTAGCAAATAGATAATAAGTCTACGTAAATCTATTATTCTTCTACCAAAGTAAATTAATATCATTGAATTTAACGGGCATCGTTATGCTAGGGGGCTTAAATATATCTATTTAATTAATTTGAAACATAATTTCTGTTGGAAAAATAAATATTACTGCACGTATGCACGACAAATTATTATTATGACTTGCAGTTACTCATAATTAGATGGTGTTATTCTTAATGAGGAAACATACATTAAAAATAGAGGTAGGGCGATTAGGGATTTTACGTGGGTTTTCCCATTAAAATTGGAGCCGCCTGACTGGGGACTGTACCTCCACCTCCAGAAGACCACAGTCAAAGAACACTACTTTGATTTAGTGTTGTGTCGTAAAGTAAGGTTGCCAGTGCTCTTGGAAGATACGCTGGGCTAGTAGTAATGCTGCTAGCAATCAACACAATGGATGGCAACACGTAAGTGATACTCCAGGTATTGCTAGCGGCTATAGGCTACGGTAACTGCTTACCATCAGGTGGGCCGTATGCTTGTGTGCCACTTTGTGGTACATAAAAAAAAACATGTACATACTGATTTAATGTCAACTGTTTCGTTGTTGTTTTCTGAGATTCAAATTATGTTTACTAGCTTCTGCCCCTGACTTCGTCTGCGTTGAGCTTATCCTAGAGGAACTTAACACTTACCCGGGATAAAAAACTCGGATAAAAGCATCCTATGTGTTATTCCAGGTTATAAACTATATATGTTCCAAGTATCATACAAATCTGTTGAGCTGTTTTTACGTGATTGAGCAACAAGCATTCATACATCCATTCTTACAAACTGACACATTTATAAAATTAAGTAGGATACTGTAAATTTTATACTTTTCCCACCGCCAGTACAGCAAGCTTAATTTTGTTATCACTAGACTTGGCAATACCATCATCCTTATCAGTCCACTCGTGACTGATAACGGAGCTTTCCCTTTTAGTACAGGGATATGGATTTGTCGGAAATTGGGGCAAACTGGCACCCGGTGGGTTAACCGGACGCGAATAGTAATTGAATGTTCAATAAACGTTTATCATGTTGTGAATAGAATCCGCGAGTATGGTACAGTAGGTATAGGGGCCATGAGAGCTTTTGCTGAGGTTTTGTTTATATATAAATCATGTGGAATATCGTTTAAAGGTTTTTTTTAATGTAGAACAAGTCACAATGGAGCCAATTCTGTTGTTCAAAATACTGAACTTAACTAATTTGACCGGTCTAAAAGTATTTCCATCCTTATTTAACCCCGCACATGAGGTAGGGATAGCAAGACTTTTAGACCTGTCAAATTAGTTTAGTAATTTTGAACAACAGAATTGGCACCATTGTTTCTATTTTAAATTACGAAATTAGAAAAAAATATGCAGAGAAATGTGAAGAACTATCGTGCTGGAGTTAGGTTAGATGTACAAAAGTACCATAAGTAACCTCCGAATCTCATTTTATTTAAATCGGTTAAATGACTGTTCTTATTGATTTTCATGTGGATTCTTCGCAGGCTATTTTCAGAGCTATGGGGTCTTGATGTGGCTTATTAGAAGATTAACTGATTAAAGTTTAATCAGTTTCATCGTCATTAAACAATTCAAATTTCCAGTCGCATGGCCTATATACATAACTAGCTATGCTCGCGACTTCATACGCGTGAAATTGGTTTTTATTTATTTATTGCACATTTATGTTACAATTAGTTACAGTGGTACTAATAACTATTTAAATTATAACAAAAAACCCGGTTAGGGCACAGCAATATAGAGAGGCACTATCTTACTTACGTAATAATTAATATTCTATCTATTATTATAATTATACATATATTTATTTTTAACTTAAGGAATAAATATTGGTAAGTATATCACAGTTTCTTATGTATAGTTTTTTTGGTCCACAGTTTCAAGTTACCTTAGTTACGCCTTATAGCATCAGCTATCTGCCAGTGAAAGTCCCGTTTAAATCGGTCCAGCGGTTCGGATTGTGTTTCATAATTTCATGGGTTTATTTATTTAATGCCATGAACCCGAATATAATTTTTCTAAAATAAAAGTAGCCTACGGTACGCCTTGTAAAACCAGCTGACAGTGAAAGTCCCGTCAAATCGGTCCAGTCGTTTCGGAGTTACATTTTGAGTTTTATCTCCTATCCCAAGAGAATGGTACTGAATTTCGGTATAAAAAGTATCCTATGTTATACCTCGTAGTATGAACTCAAATTGTGAAAAGTTTAATTAGAATCGATTGTGTAGTTTCGACGTGATGCGCGGCCATGAAACAGGCAGACAGACAGACAAACAAAATTGAAAAATATTACAGTTTTGGGTTCAGTGTTGAATATAGAGTGCCTTCCAAAAAAAGGTTTCCAAATATCTTCAATGTACAGAATTGGACCTGTTACAGTGTTATTATGAGTATAGATGTATGAAAGAAATTAAACGTTTTATTTATTGCTTGCAGGTAAGGCTAGCAGATAGCTTCTAATGATTACTCCATATATGGTGTCATTGATCGGTGAGTACGACATTTGTGGACATTTATATTCATAACTTAATTTTTTTTTTATACCACTAAGGTGGCACACAAGCATACGGCCCACCTGATGGTAAGCAGTCACCGTAGCCTATAGCCTCTAGCAATATCAGGGGCATCACTAACGGGGTGCCAACCATTTTTTTGATGAGGACTCACTGTGCTAGCAGCAATACTACTAGCCCAGCGTATCCTCGTGGAGCACTGGCAACCTTACTTACCGCAGAAACACAACACTACATCAGGTAGTGTTATTTCACTGCGGTCTTCTGTAAGGCGGAGGTACAGTCCCCAGTCGGGCGGCTCCAATTTAAATGGGATAACCCACGAGAAATCCCAAATCGCCCTACCTCTCTTAAAATACAAGAGAGGTAGGGCGATTTCAGATTTCCCGTGGGTTTTCCCATTTAAATTGGAGCCACCCGACTGGGGACTGTACCTCCACGTTACAGGCGGGCCTTATGCTTGTGTGCCACTTTAGTGGTATAAAAAAAACCTACTTGGGTCGCTGGATGCGGTCATTGACGATATTATTTTGCGGACATATGTGACCTGCCACAGTTGCATTGTAGATAATCGCCCAGGGTTCTGTGGGTTGTAAAGCCTAGTGGATGTCAATGATGTCATAAAAGAAAAGGTTCTTCAGTTTTCGCCCGCTATGTATTCTGTATGAGACCGTAAGCTATTTCAAGTTTGGTCAATGCTCCTGAGCAGCGCCTATACAGAAACTAAGAGCAACAATGTTTTCAATCGTAAGTTCAAAACAACTAATCTGAAGTAAATTCCTAACAAAAATAAAGTGTGGCCTGCTGCTTAAAGATCTGCTAATAATTCCGTAGGTAGACGACGGTCTAAGTTACTTCACGAATTAAAAGCATACACGTTCTGTAATTTGTATTGACGAATAATACATATTTAATATTGATTTTATTAAATATATATCAAGTAGTAGTTGCTATTATCTAGTCAGGTAATATTAGACAACGACTCGAGCGACGCGACCCGGCGTCTTCTGCGAGAAGTAAATATCACCAACTTGTTGCGTTCAGTTTGGCTATTTATAATGGAAAATAAATCTACATATTTCAGCACGATGAAAAGTCATTGAATACCCAAGTAAACAATATTAAAACCAAAAATATTATGTAACAAGTAGTGAAAGCCTGTCGCTAACATTTGATATTTACGCAAGCAGAAGAACTATAGCTGAATAGTTCGCGTTGCTCGCAAGTTATGACTAGGCGCTTGATGGCGTGCCATTACATCCCAATAAGTACTGTGGGGAGTAGCGCGTGAGCGCCGCCCGGGTTCACTTGTACAATAAAACTTTTATTTATATTAATTTTCGTGTTTATTAGGCCATTGTCTGTCACAGAATACCATAATCAAGTCTTTAACAAGACATTCTACAGATTTGAATTACCTTCTTTTTTATAAAACATATTTACTGTATAGAAGCAGGTTCAAGCCTTACACTTCCTGAAGGCTGAATGTAACTGTTTGGTTAGGGTTACAGAAGTTCCCATGAAACGTCTAGCTCCTAAAGGTTGGGCAACATACGGTATGCCCCTGAAGCTGGCGTACCGGCCCCGGTCAGCCTGGCGTATCCTCCCACAGAGCCATCCGGACTTTGTGTTCAGTGTGTGTGCTTGTGTATTGACACAAGCATACGACCCGCCTGATGGTAAGCGGTGACCGTAGCCTATGGACGCTTGCAACATCAGGGATATCACTCGCACGTTGCCGACCCTGAAGCTGAACTGGCGCTGAATACTCTCTGCCTAGCATATGAGTTACTATTTATATTATTGATTGTAAACTGTAATTTAAAGTATGTAGTTATACAATATACATACATTTTGTCCACATTTACACTAATATTATAACGAGGAATGATTTGATTGTTTGTTTGTTGGCTCCGAAACTACTGGACCGATTTGAAAAAATCCCTGATGAACAAAGGCTACTTTTAACCGCGAGAAAATGCTTAATTCCTACGGGAACACGGGTCGCGGGGAAAAAGATAAGAGAAGAGAATAAAATGTTAACCAGTTGAGAGCATCTCTCATTTTTACCCATGACGGAACGGATACGGTATTTGCGCTTGGATGTTTGTGCAAATCCATGTTGCCATTTTTACTGGATTACGGCTACGAAACCTCGTTAGATCCTACTAATATTATAAATGCGAAAGTTTGAGAGTATGGATGTATGGATGGATGTTTGCTCTTCCACGCAAAAACTACTCAACGGATTTGGATGAAATTTGGAACACAGATAGTTTATAACCTGGATTAACACATAGGATACTTTTTAGCTCGGGAAAATTTTAGGTTCCTCTGAGATTGTAAGCTCAACGCGGACGTAGTCGCGGGCAGAAGCTAGTTAATTATATTCGTTAGTGTAAGTGACACTACACAAGGAAATATGATATCTTCGCTATTTTTACGCAGTCAGCATATTTTACTTGATTTAATTCTTATTTCGGCCGTTAGGAACCAAGGGCTTTTTAAAAACCAACACGAAATGCACACACTTACAGATTTCAATTTGACTTAGAATTTTGTTGTAATGCTAAACACAAATTAATTTTGGTAATTATATTGTAATTGACTATCATACTACAGTGAGCTTTTGTTGTACTTACACGATCATTATCAATTTAAAGTGATGTTTTAATTTTTTATAAACACAAACTACAAGTTTGGAGGCCGTTGATATTTTTTGTTGATTATTTTATACCTAGTATGTTTGTAAAGTACTTGAGTACCTAGCATATGCTGCATGCAGATCCTCTATTTTTCTCTTTGTCACTGTTTTTATTAACTGTGTACATATTTATAGAATACAAAATATATTATAATTTGCTTTGTCCGCTTAATGAGTGTGATACGGTCGAACGGCCTGCGCCCAGGTGAGCTCAGCCGTGGTTTCTTCCGACACGTGTTTCAGGACTTCCACGTCCCATCATCAGGGTGCCGCCGCGTTGGTCGAGCAGCGTGATGTCACATCGAGTATCACACTCATTAAGCGGACAAAGCAAATTATAATATATTTTGTATTCTATAAATATGAATTTCCGCAAAGTAAAACCTGAATCAATTCAATGTGTACATCTCATTAAAAATTGCCGTTTTGGCTTCGTGATTGAAGCAATCGTATTAATGAGTTTTTTTCTAAGCTTAGAAACAGTGATTAATCACACCATGAAGAGGGCGAATTGGGATCTACCATTAAATTTGGAGCCGCCTGGCTAGGGACTTCCACCTTACAGAAGATCGCAGTGAAATAACAATAATTGCTGCAGTGCTGTGTTTCTGCGGTAAGTAAGGTTGCCAGTGCTCCACGAGGATACGCTGGGCTAGTAGTAATGCTGCTAGCACGGTGAGTCCTCATCAACAATATGGTTGGTAACGCGTTAGGGAAGAAATGAAAATGCTTTGCATCAAACAAAAACATTATTTATTTGTAACAGTAATGCAAATAAACGTTTACCCGCAACCACATTTAAAATATACATGAAAACATTAACAATATTAGGTGGTGGCAGTTGTGTCATTTTTCGCTTCTGCTTCCAAGCCATCGAAGAACGCGATCATGCTTAGTTGATCTTCTGTTGGTAGCGTGTTGTTGTACTCGTACGGCTTGTTGATCCACTGATAGTTGAGCGAGGTGGTGGTGACCGGCTGCCACAAGGTGCCGCCGCTGCAGGTCGGGTCACTGCGACACAAGTCATCCATTATATTATACTCTAGCATAGGACTTGACTACATTAAGTAATTAACACCAATAATGGTAATCAATGTGGAAATTACAAGTCAAGACCTAGAACCATGTATACGGCCACAGATAGTAATCAGTCATTCACCAAGCATTAAGATATTATCACAATCACAGTTCATAATGTCGTACTGTCAACCCTTTAAATGACAATACAAATGCTAGCTGACGCTGCTGCGTCAGCAGTCTAGTTTAAGAGATAGGTTGAGCTGTTCCATGATTAATGAGTCTCCTTCCATCTGTCATGAGCACAGGCTGATCCTACCTTCCAATAGATTCTAGAAGCAATAGTGTAGGGTGCAATTGAAATGTATATAAATATCTAAAAGAAAACTATAACTTACTTGCATCGTGTGAAATTTACGAAGAAATCTGTCATCCAGTCTGTCATATAATCGTCTTCAGTGGCTGGTGGGAAGGAATTGTGATCCTTTTGCCAAACAGTATTTTTGAAGATATATAACATATCTTCCAAGTGTATGGCCTCTTCGTATTCCGTTATATTGAGGGCTTCCACCAAGATCCTCTTATTGCTGTGGTAGGTGTAGTAGTACATAAACACGTCGGCCCCTCCTGAGGCAGCCCTCATCCTTGCCAAGTCAAACGTAGGATATTTAAAATACGTGTCCGTAGTACATTCTAAGTATTCTGCCAACGTTGGCGGTTCGGTGAAATATCTCGCCAACACTTCTGCGGCGAGTTCCAGAGACTTGTTAGTTGATACTTCGTATATTTTGGTTGGCGATAGCACTAGTTGGGTATTATTTGGAATTCGTTCCACTGTGTTCAATGCTATAAACCTGTTTTCGAACGCAACAGTCTCCTTGGACGTTATCCCTATAATCAATGGATATTGGTTTCCCTGTCCTTGCTCCACAAGTGTCTTGGGATCTGCTGCTACTATCATTGTCACGTTTTCGAAAGAGGATTCAATAACAGGAGTGAAGCCTATGGCACCCGTAGCGTCTTGGAATACTGCATATGCCGCCATGATTTTATCCAGCGACATCTCGGTGAGCATTTCGTGGATGTATGTAGTGTTGGTAGAGTTGATGCCTATTTCTGATAGGTACAGATCGGCAAGGGTTTTTGCGAAATTTTTAGTTGCGCTGAAGAAACCAGGGTTGCCCGTGCCGCTCATCATTACTACCCTGAAATATATTATGATGATTAAAAAGTTGTAACTGAACACAACTACATAAAAATAAAAGTTTTTAGAAAATGGAGAAATTAGTTTAAACATAAGAGCATAGCAACTCAACAGATACACCAATGGACCTGACCCTACGATGCAAAAGTTGCCGCAAGAATTTATTTTAGCCTCAATCTCTTAAGACGGGTCGAGCTGATTTATAGACCTCTCTTTCAGCATGGAGTTGTAGAAACCTTACTTCATCAGAGAAATGTTACGAGCTCAATAGAAAGAACGAGTAAGATATATATTACTATTGCTTCATTTCATAAAATACAGCAGGCTAAGCTAAAGTTTAGTATTCATTAATATTTATTAGACTTTATGACAAGCTTACCTGCTGAAAAGTCCCTCAGTGGCGTTGGATAAGGACAGTAAATGTACAAGGGCTGCGCCAGCACTCTGACCAATCAGGGTCACGTTGTTAGGGTCTCCTCCGAACGCCGCGGCATTGGTTTGTACCCACTTCAATGCCATCAACCCATCGCGCAGTCCAGCATTGCCTGGAATCTCCTCGGAATCCAGAGATAAAAATCCAAATACGTTGAGTCTGGAAACAAATATTTGGAGCTGATGAATGAGCGTACGGCTCGTGTAACCTTTACCTATGGACGCTTGTCTTGCAACACCAGGGGTATCGCTGACCCCAGCCATTGTGGAAATTTGCCTGTTGCCTTTATCTTAATAGTAAGATTTGTAAGCCAGGACCTTTGCATATTAGACGATGGTGGCGATTCAGCTCCAGGATATATGTATCGTAGATTTAATTCATCGATATAGTCAGCACTAGATAGATAGATAGATAGATACACTTTATTGCACAACAAGAGGATACATACATTGGAAACACTTTTATATTTTATTGTACAATTAGCGGTCTTATCGCATAATAGCGATCTCTTCCAGACAACCGATAAGCACACACACACAGCACTGTTGGTCTTGTAGTTAGTAAACTTAACGGATACGTCAAGTGACGCGGGTTCGGTCCCCGGTTAAAAGCAAACAATTAATTGTATGTTATGTGACTATGTATACCTTGTCTGTAACAAGCCTTGCTTACTTTGAGGCAAATGTTATGATTATTTAAAATAGTATCAGCGTAATAACTTCACTCAGTAGTAATAGCGTACCTGTAGTTGATGGTAATCAGAATAACTCCTTTGCTGACTAAGTATTCTGGACCCTCAATATCTGCGTCCCCTGAGCCTGTTGAGAAGCCTCCGCCGTGTATGAAAACTATTATGGGCAGGCCACTTTGGCAGGAGAGGTCGGCAGTGTAGTTGACCAGAGGCACGTGAACGTTGAGGTGGATGCACTCCTCACTCATGGTCCTGTTAGGGTACACGAGCTTCCCGTAGAAAACATCAATCTGGGGACAGATGGCCCCTTCTACCGACGCGTTGAAATACCCCTCCCAAGGTGTCTTTTTACGCAGCTCCTGTAATTGTAACAATGTCAAGCGGTTTCACTCCCGCAATATGCTAATTGATATATACTTCATTTGAAGAAGTTAAGTACTACCTGTACGATTCATTGTGTTTATGTTTGAGCCATACAAATATCGATATACTATTTAAATGATGAAATTAGTTTTATATAGATTTTGTTTAAGGTTCCAGCATATTACGGCCGATTGGAGACCGCCCGTGTCTAATTGAATATATTTTTCAGTCGTTCAAGGTCTCGCAAAGCAGATATACTGTCATCTCGTTTTAATTCAGGTAACCGTGTTCCCATGTTAGGAGAGCATTAAAGGTCTGATTGCAGTCCGAAGGCACCAGCTACATCGGGTTAGATCTGGTGGCACGTAAGGTGGCTTTCAGGACCGTAGTCCCGGTCCCAAAAGCCCCCCGACTCCGAGTACTGACCCAACATTGTGTGGGATAAGGCCGAGCCGATGAACTGTACCAGTAGTGTATTAGAATTTAACCTGACCATTTTCGTTTCAAATATTTTGAAGCAAGCCTTTCTGCGTCAAGAATATGAATTCAGATGTAATGGGCTGGCCTTCTGTCGTGATAGAATGTTTGACCGCTAACCTTGAACCGGTACGGCCCCACTGGCTGATCTCCGTATTCTATTCCTCTGAAGCTGGCGTAGGTGCCGTTGTTGTCTCCCGCACGACGCAGCCCGCACACCAGCCCGGAATCAATCGTCGCGCTTATTTCGTTTGTTGCGTTACATTCTGCCTGCACGGTGATTGCTGAAATATTGATGACGATACCAATCCACAGAATCATTGTCTGATAACATCAGGGTTTTGGCAGGCTTTTCTAACTTTAAAACAAGACTCTTAATTAATTTTTACATTAAGCTTTTATTAGCAGTATATAAATAGCTGAGGATTCGCTCATCAAACCGTTTAATTTGATACCCTATTATCTCTTTTTTTATACCACTAAAGGTAGCACAAAAGCATACGGCTCACCTAGCCTATAACCAATAGCAATAACAGGGGTAAAGTTAACGAGTTGCCAACCAGGTTTTTGATGAGTACTCACTGTGCTAGCAGCATTTCTACTAGCGCAGCGAATCCTCGTGGAGCACTGCAAAACACAACACAACAATAAACTACTTTATTTCGTTATTTGACTAAAACGTCAAATTGTATGCATACATAACATTTTTCATAAATTTGTAGAATCTCCACATTTTATAAATTGTTCTGTCACCATTAAAAAAAAAAATTACTTCATTATTATTATCTAAGTTATTAAATTATTAAGCTGTTTAAATAGCTCGTTAATTACCTACGCTACGGGCTTGACACCGCATTCGAATATATCAGTAGGTAGCGCTTATTTACTTAAATATATGTTTTTGGAGGAGGTTTTTTTTTAAGTTTTATTTTTAGTTTAATCGCGTTGCTCATAGCAAAAGCTATTTTCGTTTACGAGACCGGCAACTTCATTTCAGTCTTCTGTGAAGATAAATGTCGAGTAAGTATGCGACTGAAGGACTTGTATCCATGTCATGAAAAAATATACAATAATAGGATACATGTAGTTCCATAAATGAAAAGAAGTATACTTTTTCCCCTAGAGCATGATAATCTATTTCTTCCCCGTTCTGGTAGGTATGCTACAAAGACGGACTTTTTGAGTAAGAGGAGTGAAATAGTAGCTGGTATGCAAGGTGCTATTGTGACCCATTGTATACGAGGTCGTATACAATGGGTTTTAGCGCCGTGTATGACATTGCTTATAACTACGAGTGCGAAAAAATTAAATACAATAATAAATAAATTGTACTAGCTTTATTAAACATAAAGAAAGTTTTCTTTAAAAGAAAAATCGCGATCTTTCATGCGATGGCTTAAGTAAAAGAAAGCATTTTAGTGATATATCGATATTTTTTCTCGATGTTAATTGATACTGTTTAAAAATATCCATACGATAAATATAGATATAACAAATCGATATCAAAATATCAGTATCGGAGTATCCGTATCAAAATTTCGATCCGATAAAAATTTGTGTAAAAAAATCTATATAATGTAAATAATATCTATACGATGAATATCAATATGAAAAATATCGATATATATTTTTAATGCTCAGCCCTACCGGCAACTTTATTTCAGTCTTCTGTGAAGATGATTGTCGAGTAGTCTGTGGGCTGAACGTGGGGTTTTAATAAGCGATTAAGTTTGCGACTACAGGACTTGTATCCATGTCATAATTAATAATAAGGTACATTTGGTTCCAGGTAACAGATATGAATTAAAAAAATCAATAAATTTTCCCCTAGAGTATGATAATAATTTTTTTCACCGCTCTGGTACGCTACAAAGACGGACTTCTTGAGCAAGAAGAGTTTTTTTTTTTTAAATCGGTCCACAATTGGAGACATGTATATAAAAAATACATACAGACGAACATAGAACCTCCTCCTTTTTAGAAGTCGGTCAAAAATTGTCAGTAACTCACCATAGCAGCCGAGTATCGACAGAACTAACGCTATACACTGCTTCTCCATGACTGCTATTCTATCTGGACGATTTTAATGTTCCGCCTTTTATATGTATCAATGTATCAATGACGTATTCTTTCAAAGGGTATTAGCATATACACAAATATTTATTTAGCTTGATCGGTATCCGTCCAAGGTTTTCGGCGGTATTCAGTGTGCCTCGAAACTAGCTGTTTTTTGCTACTTTACTTTGGTATTTATGTTTCGTGAAACGTAGCGTAGACGAGTAGCCTGTCATCTGATGGGCTCAAGTTCAAACCCCGGCCTGTACCAGTGAGGTTTTCTAAGCTTAAGTACAGTGATTAATCACACCGTGCGCTTAGCGAGAGAAAATTGGGATCTTCCGTGGGCTTTCCTATTATTATTGGAGCCGCCCGCCCGACTGGGGACTGTACCTCTACCTTACAGAAGACCGCAGTCAAATAACACTACTTTCATGTAGTGTTGTGTTTCTGCGGTAAGTAAGGTTGCCAGTGCTCCACGAGGATACGCTGCATTAGTAGTAATGGCACAATGAGTCCTCATCAAAAACAGGGTTGGCAGCTCGTTATTGATATCCCTGGATTTGCTAGCGGCTATAGGCCACGGTAGCTGCTTACCATCAAGTGAGCCGTATACTTGTGTGCCACCTGAGTGGTATTAAAAAGGACGATGTCTTATAAAGATTTGCCTGGCTGCCTGGTTCAATCGCGCATATCTATTTGTGTGATGATCTGTTTATTTGTTCTGTCTGCGTGTAACATTTATTTCTCTATATATCTATGCATATCAGCGGCTCTGTGTAATTCGGGGTCAGTTTGGAATTAATATCTTTTTAGTGATTTAACTTAATATTTCATTTGTTGACTAATGTAAGTCGAGCCTAGAGCTCCCTCTACCGACCTCTGCGAGAGCGGTTCCATGTCAGATCTAAAATTGTCTCCTCTCGTCATGCCTAGGCTAGGCTCGCATGCGTTCGAACAGTATTGGTAGAAAGCAAAATGTTTCCGTCCAAGATGAATCAGACGAATTGCCATAGACAATGTACGGAGAAAGCCTAGAGTTTACTCAATTCAATATTTACCCTTTTTAATGGAATCTAATTAACAACACTTGTAATAATTATTGATAGAAGAAATATGAATAAAAAAAAAGTTTTTTCCTAAGGCTTAGAATGTTTGTTCCTATGATCATGATAAAGTAGGTAACGTTATAATACATGCTCGGTGTAGGCGTGATTTGCCTGTCAAACTGACCAGACAGACTTATATCCTTTTAAATATATAGATATGGGTTGATAATACGCTGTAAATATTCGCCATTCGAAATATAATATTAATTGAAATATTTCAATATCATAACGCTTCGGAATTTTTTAAATAATGCCATCTGTTTAGGGGTCTGTAGCGATATGTTAAACGAATTGACATTTGTCACGTTTTCGTAAATCTTTCCATTATCTCTGTCTAAGATATATACTATTTGGATGAGTAGGTACTGCGGGCATGTACATGGGACAAGTTGAGAAGGGAGCAGGATGTGGTATACCGCCTAGAGTCCTATTGTCCACCTATTATCTTGTAGCCCATTTTTTTTATACCACTAATGTGGCACACAAGCATATGGCCCACCTGATGGTAAGCAGTCATCGTAGCATATAGTCGCTAGCAATACCAGGGATATCACTAACGAGTTGCCAACCCTATTGTTGATGAGGATTCACTGTTGCTAGCAGCATTACTACTAGCCCAGCGTATCCTCGTGGAGCACTGGCAACCTTACTTACCGCAGACACACAACACTACATAAATTAGTGTTATTTCACTGCGGTCTTCTGTAAGTAGGAGGTACAGTCCCCAGACGGGCGGCTCCAATTTAAATGGGAAAACCCACGAGAAATCCCAAATCGCCCTACCTCTATTTTTAAAGCTCATGGTGTGATAAATCACTGTACTTAAGCTTAGAAAACCTCATTGATTCAGGTCGGGATTAGAACCTGGGCCTATCAGATGACGGGCCGTTACTTCAACCACAAGGCCACCACGGCTTATACTTAATACCATTACTACGTATGTTTAGCGCGACACCAACCTTATTGTTGGGACAAATCCCTACTAGAATGCCTAAATGGTACCTACGACGATCAATAGTCACTGAACTTCCATACATAACAGCTCAATCGAAATGTGTTTCTGAACTCAAAGAACTTGAGCATGTCTAGTTATTTGTATGTTTCTGTATTGTTGTACATGTTAGTTATATTTAATATATTAGCCGGAGCTAGCTGATAGATCTTCGATGCGCTCTGCTTCTATCCGTTCGAAGAAGCCCATCATGTCAAGCTGCGTTGATGTTGGTAGCGTGTTGTTGTACTCGTAGGGCTTCGCTATCAGCTGATAGTTGAGCGAGGTGGTGACCGGTTGCCACAAGGTGCCGCCGCTGCAGGTCGGGTCACTGCCATACAAACTTATGTTACTCACTCACAAGGCTAGGTACATGACGTTTACCTACTGTCTCGTCACACAATTAATTAGAGTATACTACTAGGTAATAGGTTCATTTTCTATTCAAGCTCTCATACATTTTAAATATTTAAAAAACAAAACCACAATAGAATTATTCAGCTTACGCCCTTATAGTAAGTAAGGTAGTGCCTCTCTATATTGATGTGCCCTAACCGGGATTTTGGTAAAATTCTAATATTTATTAGTGCTATTGTAACAAAAGTGTGCAATAGATAATAAGGTACATTACCACCGCTTCGGAAAAAACACACCTGAGAAGAACCGGTATGAAACTCAGCTCTTCTTTTTGATATTATTAATAACAATTTAACAGATTATGAATATAAAATAACAATTTGAAAGTGGAAATAACAAACCCGCATCGTGTGAAATTAACAACGAAGTCCGTCATCCAGTCCTTCATGCGGTCATCATCGTTGGTCGGCGGGAAGGATACGTAGTTGCCGGCCACCTTGTTGAAGCGCATGATATACGTCAAGTCCTCAATATGCACTGCGCCGGTGTAGTTGGACATACCGAGCGGGGCCTTCACCGTTTGGTTCTCACTCGTGTATGAATACATGTAGAGGAACACGTTGGCACCGCCGGTCTGCGCTCTCAGTTTTGCTGTGTAGAATTGGGATGCTATGAAGTTGCTGTCGGTACCGAGAGCGCAATATTCTTCCCAGGTCGGCTCCGCTTTGAAGTACCGACTCATTGCTTCCGCCCCAAATGCCATCGAAACGTTAGTCGATATGTCGACAAGTCTTGGTTGTAGACATAACCGCGAATCGTTTTTTATTGATTCCACGATATTTGAGGACTTTACCAAAACCTCAAACGCTAACATTTCTTTGTTGGTGAAACCTATCATCATAGGTATCTGGTTCCCTCGCCCTTGCAGCATTGCCGTTACTGGGTCCATATCCAACACTCTCGTAACGTTATCGAACTTTGATTCCACTTTTGGAACGAAATAGCATATACCAGTAACACTTTGTACTTGTTTGTATGCCTCCATGATTGTGTCCAGCGACATCTCGGTGAGCGTTTCGTGGATGTATGTCGTGTTGGTGAAGTTGATGCCCAGTTGTGTGAGGTACAGGTTCGACACGTATTTAGCGTATGTATCCGAGGGATTGAAGAAACTGGGATCGCCGGAACCACTCATTGCAATTACCCTGCAATAAAAATATAAAATCGCAAAATTATTTCCGTTAAAAATTTAAATCATTATAAATAATCGTTGTAGATCCTAAGGAAAGTCATGTCAGACATGCTAAATTAAATGCCACCAATTAGTGATAATATGGTTACCCGCTCATAAGCCCCTGAGTGGCATTGGATAAAGAAAGCAGATGAGCAATCGCTGCACCGGAGCTCTGGCCCATCACAGTGACGCTCTGAGGGTTCCCTCCGAAGGCGGCGGCATTCGTTTGCACCCACTTCAATAGTGTCACCGCATCGCGCAGTCCCGCATTCCCGGGAATCTCTACAGTATCCAATGACAAGAATCCGAAAATGGCTAATCTGAAAATAATAAACAAACATTTAAAAATATTGCAAATAATTTGTGTAAGCATTGATCTGATCGGTGTACCTGTAATTGAAAGTGATAACGATGATTCCTTTGCTGACGAGGTACTCAGGGCCAAACGAGTCTGGGTCCCCCGAGCCCGCTTCAAAAGCGCCGCCGTGAATGAACACGAGTATGGGCAGGCCACTCTGGCTGGAGAGGTCGGCAGTGCTGGTGGCTAGAGGCACGTACACGTTGGCGTGGATGCACCCGTCGCTCATACTCTTGTTGGTGTACACCAGGTCGCCGTAGAGCCTGTCGTATTGAGGGCAGATCGGCCCCTCCGTCGAGGCGTCCAAATAACCCTCCCATGGCACTTTTGCACGCAATTCCTGAATAAAAAAGATCAATTTATGACAACACATTTTTCTAAAAATCCTCCACTGTAAATGAAGATCCCTGTGATTGCCACCTGCCACTGCCACACACGGATAGTCAAACTGTTGACTATCCGTGTAAAATAAAAAATAACGTATGGGGCGTTTATTGGCCTTTTTTTAAGTTAATTACTGCCAACGTTTCTAAATTGTATGCTTTTAATTAATATTATTGTAAGCGGTACTCACTGATTAATTTAAAGTCGATGCCAAGCTTGAAACGTGATGTTGTGTTTCTAAAGTGAGTAAAGGTTTCTAGAGCTACACGAAGATCCGCTCAATAAATATAGGTTGGCAACGTATTAGTGATACCCCTGGTATTGCAAGCGTCTTTTGTGTACGGTGACCGTTTACCATCGGGCGGGCCGTACACTTGCTATACTCACACTGAACCGGCATTTTCCGATGGGCTGCTCAGCATAGGGCACGTTTAGGAACTTGGCGAATGTGACATTGCTCTCCGCCATGGCTCGACGACCGCACACCAGGCCGGAATCAATTTGCATGCTTATTTCATCCGAAGCGGTACATTCTGCGCGGGCGACGCTCACTGCCATTACATAAATCAATTATAGTTTCTATTTTTAATATCACTAAGGTGGCAAACAAGCATACGACCCGTTACGATGGTAAGCGGTTACCGTAGCCTATGGACACTTGCAACATCAGTGGTATCAATCGCGCGCTGCCGACCCTTAAGGTAGTTTATATATAGACTAGCTTTTGACCGCGGCTTCGCACGCGTGGTAAATAAGTCAACATGTACCTATATCTAAAATTCTAAATGATCTACTAGATTTCGGCGTTTAACTTCAAAAATGTCGGATTTTCATACAAACTTTCATTCCCTATTTTACCCCCTTAGAGATGGAATTTCCACAAATCCTCAATACGTATTTATTTATTTTCAAATAAAAGGTCAAATACCAATTTTCACGCGTTAATCTTCAAAAATGATTAAATGATTTACCCCCTTGCGGGTAGAATTTCCAAAAATCCTCAAATACGTATTTATTTAAAAAAAAAAATTTTAAAGGTGAAATACCAATTTTCATTCGTTTATCTTCAAAAATGATGGATTTTCATACAAAACTATCATCCCCTATTTTACCCCCTTAAGGGTGGAATTTCCAAAAATTCTGAAATTTTTAATTTATTTTAAACTGAAAGGTCAAATACCAATTTTCATAGGTTTATCTTCAAAAATGACGGATTTTCAGACAAACTTTCATCCCCTATTGAATGCCTTGGGGGTGGAATTTCCTATAATACTAAAATACGTATTTATTTATTTTCAACTGAATGGCCAATTACCAATTTTCATGCGCTTAACTTAAAAAACGACGGATTTTCAAACAAACTTTCATCCCCTATTTTATCCCCTTGGGGGTAGAATTAGTCAAAATCCTTTCTTAGCGGATGCCTACGTCATAACATCTACCTGCATGCCAAATTTCAGCCCGATCTGTCCAGTGGTTTGGGCTGTGCGTTGATAGATCACTATGTCAGTCAGTCACCTTTGAGTTATATATATTTAGATTAATTTAAATTTATTGAGCTGTACAGGTAACTGGTAAATCTAAAGTTACTGTCCTATAAACGAGGAACAAGCGAATTTATTGACCGGCACCAAATATTGTTCTCTACTAAAAATTAAAGGGGGCTCCTCTACTAGAAACGTGCTTTTTTTGCTCTATATTTTAAAAATCTTTTGCCGTTAGAAAGCTACTTTATCACTGAGTAACATAGGCTATATATTATACTGATAAGCTAGTGTTTCATAAAGGGCTTACTCACCGCACCACAGGGAGGAGAGAACCCCGATGCACACGTGTATTGTCGTCATCTCGGCCGATGGACTAATGTATCGGCGAATCTAGTTCCACTTTTTATACATAACTTATATCTTGTCGAATACTTCCAGGTCATACCGTGGGGAGAATGGGCATAACACTGCCACGGCTAACATTAAAACATTGTGGCAAATTGTGTTAGAATACCGTTATATTGCGGCCACCACTACAAATGCCTAGGCTCAGGTACTTATGGCTACGATTCCTGTAAACTAGAGATTGTTTTATTTTGATATATAATGTGATACATATAATTGTGTCATGCTTAGGCATAATAAAAAGGAAGCCCACAGTTTTTTTTAAATATTTATATATTATGATTCATAATACCTGATTTCTTCGTTTTCAAATAACCCAAAACGATTTGCGCCTTCGGCTAACTAATTGTAAAGGACATGATCCACTTTGGTCCGTATCTGAAAGTGCCGGACAACGCATTTTTTTGTACATTCTGTTAGAGCTTGCCTGAGATTTTTTTTTACTGTGGGATCAAACCTGTAAGACCTTTGAGTAGTTGATTTTATTGGACTTCGAAAATCTGAATTATCATACATTTTTGTTGTAGTAAATGCTCAGATGGACAACCTCTAACGGAATATACAAAAAAAACGTTGGCCGGCACTTTCAGATATGGACGAAATCTCTATAAAACATGGATAATGTCCTTTAGGTGCTATTTTTGACTGCAGCTAGGCGGTAGCTACTGGTAAACGACTCGCGATACTACTATGAAAGATGATATCAAAATAAAATCATAGAAATAATGTTTATTGATAAGTAACTCTGACAAAAAACACCACGAGTCATCCAAGTCATTATTAAAATTAAAAAAAGCTATGTACATTAGTGCTAATTACATATTTTTGCTCGTTAAAGAACTTGCTAAGTAAACATGATCGAATAATAATATTGTATACGTGATTGTGAAGTCTGCTTTTAGTTTTTGAACTGACAAACTTCTCTTTCACGTCATTTCTGCTGTACCCGGAGGTCAATAGGTCGCTTTAACTATTAAGTTTTAAACAGAGGCGGGGCGAATTGGGATCACCCGTGGGTTTCCCATTAATATTGGAGCCGCCCGACTGGGGACTGCACCTCCATCTTACAGAAGACGGCAGTGAAATAACACTACTTTGATGTAGTGTTTTGTTTCTGCGGTAAATAAGGTTGCCAGTGCTCCACGAGGATCTGACTGCTTACCATCAGGTGGGCTGTATGCTTGTGTGTCACAAAGTGGTATTTAAAAAAAAACCGATACTTTTATCTTCAGGTATTAATATCCGAGCGCAGAGGCCCAAGCACCTACAATTTTCGAATGTTTCGTATCGTTAACGTTAAAATGTGCATCACCTGTGTACGTCTACGTATGTCCGGAAGTTTGATACAAAACGCTCCTATCGTGTGTAAAATGAACTAGACCTCGTATTGTATAATCTTTTTGCGTATACTAAAGGTATCGTCTTCGCTTTGGGACCTATGAAGTTTTTCATCAAAATTGCGGCAATACATGAACAAACAGATAACCGTGGAAATGTTTACGTTCACGATACGAATACTGTTTCACTAATCACAGGTGCTTGGGACACAATAGGCATTTAGCGGTACCCCGCGAAGCTATGCGCATTTCAAATGAATTAACTAATATGTTGCGTATAGTATACCTATATAAGTATATCTTATACTTCAACTGGGTACCGTCAGACAGTGGTATATTTTAATAACTAACGATATATCAACTGCTAACAATACTAACAATGACATGTAAATTGTATAATTACCGTATTATATTTTTTCTGATATGGTAAATTATTATGCAATAAGGCAGCTTCCTTCATCACAAGAAATATGTTTCACTAATTAAAATGTAAGATTACATACATATCGTCACGTCAAGACCCTCACGGGGTAGGCAGAGAGTATATCGTGCCATTTCACTAGAGACTTATACACCTCTTTTGCTTGGTTTCCGTTCATGAATCTTTTCATACATGCGATTATGATAGCCGGTACCATATCAGAGTTATGTGTAGGTAGTGGAAAAGGGGCCATTTTGTTTAGCACATTTACGGGAATTGTATGCGGTAGAGCATAATATTTCCTGACTAATTATGATAACAAATGTATTTTATGTTTTAAAATATGCATTTATATTTAAATGGTTCTTACCATTAATATTTTTTTATTTTATTTTATTATTTACACAAAATCCACAGCTTCGAAAACATATTAATATATCTTATTGTACTTGCCTTAAGCCAATTACGGATTTACATTTTGTTAAAGGTTCAGAAATAAACAGTCACATAGTAGGAAAACATCTTCGTAGTTGATGACTTGTTGAAATAGTATCTACATGTGTGTGTGTGTGTGTGTGTGTGTGAATAATATTTAGCTTATAGATTAATATATAGCAATTTCTTCTTAACTTGTTGCTTAACCTTATACTTACTGTCACTGAAAATGTCAATATTATCGAAAATACGATTAAATGTGCGTTGAATTCTATTAATAAGAGAATTTTGAGCATAATTTGTTTTGTACCCAGTCAATGCAAAAAACTTAGTGTGTCTCGTACGTGTCGACGGGCAGTTCAATCGTAGAATTTTGGCTGACAAGTCAGAACATTCTATATTCCAATTACAAATTCCGTGTAGAAAAACATGTCAGACAATTGTGCGGCGATTCTCAAGTGTTGGCAGGTTGTAGAGTCTACAGGCAACATAGTAATCTGGGAAATTACGATGGCATCTATAATTTAAGTGTTTAATAATGAAGACGCTAGTAGGCAGGGATTCTCTTGGTGACGGTGCCGATCGTGGTGTTTTGAAATAAAAGCTTCTTTTGTTAATAACTTTGAATATAATAATAAAAGATGGAATAGATAGGTACATTAATATCGTACGCCGCGTGGCTTATTGTTGAGTGAGTGGGCGCAGACGCAGCGTCGAATGAACATGGCCGGGAAGTTGACCGACAAGTCGCGCATGGAACGAGCTGTAGTGTTGCCCACTCCCGTCGGTCAGCATGCATTTAGTAGAAAATGAATGCTAGGCGTTAACAAATAAACTTATGTTGAATATTTTCAATATTATGAATATAAGTGATATATTGCGGGCACCTTATTGTGCTGCAATATTCTAGTACACTTCTAACATAAGTAAAATACATGACTTTTAAGCATCCTATATCCGAAAAAGAGCTACCTACTCTTAGCACAAATCCCAAGTTTTTATACGCCTTGTTTACTATACTGTCTATATGTTCAGAGAAAGATAACTTCGCATCCATTACCACTCCCAAATCTACTGTATTTACTTTACTTATTCTTATTTTGTTAATTTCATAGTTAAATAAAACAGGACATTTTTTTCGAGTGAAAGTAATATAATTACATTTATTTGTGTTATTTGCTAGTCTATTAGCAGCATAATAAGAGCTTAGTCTGTCAAGGTCCGGCTGAAAATCTATGCAGTCTGCGATAGTTTTAATTTCATATAAATTGTTGTATCATCAGCATACATGAGGAAGTTCGCACGATGAAAACAAGTACCTACATCATATAGATATGAGGCATATAGGAGTGTTCCCAAAATAGATCCCTGTGGCACGCCTGATGGGTTTTCAGAAAAGGTAGAGCTGGATCCACCAACAACTACCGCTTGAAAACGGTGGCACAAATAGGGCTCCATCGCAATAAATTGCCTCGTATTCCCAATTGATGCAGTTTTCGCAGGAGTATAACGTGATCAACACGATCGAACGCCTTCTCAAAGTCGGTGTAGATCACGTCCACCTGCGAACCTCCATCAACGTTGCTGATGACTTGGTCTACAAAGACACCTAAGTTTGTCGCTGTGGATCGTCCCTTTATAAAACCGTGCTCAGTTGGTATTGAAAATGTTAAAAACGCGTAAATACGCTCATGAACTACCCTTTCAAGCATCTTACTTAATACATTAGGTATGGATATGGGGCGATAATTTTCAATCGACGACCTAGGACCTTTTTTGTAAATCGGAACAATATAGGCTCTTTTCCAGATTTTAGGAAAATATCCATCTCGTAGACATCTACTGATGTAGTAAATTAGAGCAATAGGGGCTGCCAGACATTCAGTACACTTAACAAAGAAATAAGGAGGGATATTATCACAGCCGGCACCTTTTGTGACATCAACACTACGTATAAGCTTTAATATTTCTTCTTTTTCCACTTCAACTGAATGAATTATGTTGATATTAGTGTCCTTATTGGTGGGTTGGTAAAAATATTAATCGGCTGGTGCATTAAAGTTTCTATTGAAGAAATCATTAAAAGATGAACATATATCTTCTTGTTCATTTAAAACCACGTTTCGGTAAGTCATTTGCTGAGGGTAGCCAGAATATGAAGTTCTGTTCGATTTAATGTAGGTCCAGAATAATTTTGGGTTAGTTTTAATGTTTTCTTGGGTGTACTTTAAATAAGAGTTATAACAGTCTACCTGCAATATTTTTTGGTTTTTTTCGAAGATCGGCAAACTCAGCATAGTCTACTGGGTTACCATATAGCTTCCAGTCTCTGTGTGTTTTTTATTTCTCTTTTAAAAGTCGAATTAGTGCTTTGCTATACCAAACCGGGTATACATTAGTGCCAGAACAATAGTCCTGTGGGACATGTAACTCTATGAGCTAGTTCAAAATGGCATAGAATTTCTCAACAATAAGTTCCATATTTTCTTCAGTGTCGATGAAAGATCAGTCTTCTTGAGTAAGCGATTCATTAATATTTTTATAATCAGCACGATGAAATTTATATTTCAATCTTGTAAGGGGCTTAAGTATAGGTATGAAGATGTCAGAGACTGTGAAAGATAACGATGGATGAAAAGCGTCCTCTGGTACCAGTGATAAGGACGATTTATGAATTGAGACTGGAAAACTTGCAAAAATCAAATCTAGGACGTTACCGTGGCTATTAGGGTGCGTATTATATTGACTTAAAGACAGAAATTTACAATTAGCAAGAAGATTTGAAGCTGAGTTTTGTAATTCGACAGAGCCCTTTCTTAACACAATTGGTTTACCTGAGCTCCAATCAACACAAGGAAGATTGGAAGTCCCCCGCTATGATGAGTTGGTCGTCTGGACATGTATCCTTTACTGTGGAGAGAATGTTATTGAGTAATTGGAGTCTTGTTGGAAGTGTGGTATTTGGTGGAATATAAGCAACAGCTATATGGAGATCACTTGTGGATCCAATAACCAATGCAGGGATAGTGATCCATATACACTCAAGACCATCACGCTGCCATTCAAGTCTCTCTCGGGCGTTCAACTGAGAGTTACATAAAACCATTACTCCACCGCCTAGTGAACCTCGGTGTGTGCACAGAGGTGAGGTGTCGTTTTTTCTGACATAAATGCGACAGTATTTTGTCCAAATATATTTGTAACCGCCAACTTCGTTTGCTCTCTGTCTTCAAGTGCTCAATAGTATCTTGTTGTCCCTGGTAAGATGTTCATTAATCTATATATTCTTTTCATTTCGCCCCCCATTCCGATATCTTTGGTTGTTACATTGCGATATTTACGGGCTGCAGCGACTAATTGATCCTTTACGGATCGCTGTCTAAGCCTAACGACTATAGCTCGGTTGCGAGAAGCGCTGCCTGCGCTTCTGGGTTATACACGATGAACGAATTCCACATCTGATGGGTGGATAGTTACTCCGATAGTTTTGGTTAGGTTGATCAAGATACCTAATAAGTCCTCCTTAGTATTTTCAGGGATGCCAACGATTTCCAAATTCTGCATTCTAACCCACTGTTGTTGCTTTAAATTCTCCTCCTCCAAGGCATTTATACGAGCAGCATATGAGCTACTGCTATCTTTTAGATTTTTATTTTCTGCTTTCAGTTACCTCAGTTCGGATGTAGAAGAGCTCAGTATTTTCTTCAAATCTGTGATTTCCTTTCTTAAGTCTTCATACTGGCTGTTTACGAATGACAATGATTCTTGAAAGCCAGAGCATTGTTTATTAATATCGCTCAGTTGGCTTGATAATCCTTGGACTGAGGATTCAATTACAGCTTTCATTGCCAGTCTGTCTGCTCCAAGTAGAGATTTTAATTTCTCCTCGGTAATATAGTTTGAGGACTGTTTTTTACGCAGCGTTACTTGATCTATCTGGGCTGAATCGTGTGTTGTCTCAGCATTTAGGCTTGCGGACCTCACCGGAGTTTCCCTCATTCGAGTTATCCGATTTGGGTAATTTGTTCTTACATTCCAAACATTGCCATGTCCGCTTGGTATGTTCGTCCAACGCCTTATAGCGTTTCGGCGAAAGGTTTGCACATTGAAGGTCGTATTTCTGCGTGCACCCAGGACAAACCATCAATTTCTTATTTTGGATAATGACCTTACAGCCACTGCACATATTAACTCCTGCGTCCATAGTGACAATGTAGTCCAGTGAGGTGCTGTCTATTGTACTAACGCCTAGAGTAATTGCGATGGCAAAGTGATGTATTTTAAATCGTAAATATGCAGTATTCAACTATTCTGTTCTGTGTCGCTGTATTCTGCTAAATACTGCAGTACTGCTCATAACACATGAATAGAGAAATAGAGCTATATTATCGACGGTATGTGATTTTTATAACTTCTTATAGATATTTGCTCAATTCACACGTCCATCCTCAATTTTACTGGCGAAGGTAGTCCTTAGTCGGCGAACAATTTTAAATGGGAAATTTCATAAAGCCTTACGTGGCTTCAAGCTACTGCCTGCGATGCCGTCCTTTCATCTGTCAACTATGCATAAACCAAACAGTGTTTTTTTTTTCTCTCTTATAACGACGTTGAACCACCTGCACGTTGGTGTTCCTCGGGGAGTTATTTGTATCTTGGTCGAGTGCGACTATACCAAGTTCCAATTGCATTATTCACGACTAGCTGTCCCGACAGACGTTGTCCTGCCTTAGCTTTGAATTCATATGACAAATAAACCATACAACAAAGGTCCTTTAGTTTATCCCGATATTTAAAATATTAAATTTTTTGTCGACCTTCCTCGTACTTCAAGAAATATTCTATTAAAAGAATTAGCGAAATCGGTTCGGCTGCTCTCGAGATGCGCGATTCTTTGATATTTAAAAGAAAGCTGATGAAACGTCCATGATCGTGTAATAAACAACCGTTCAAGTTTCTTCCTAACGATTATTTAATATTATAAATGCGAATGTGAGTTTATTTCTTTGTTAGTTTACAATTGCTCGTCTCAACAACTCAACCGATCATCGTGATATTCTGCATTCATGTTGTCAGGGATACAGGAAAGGATATAAGGTAGTATTTATCCAGAAATAAAGGTAAAAGCTAATTTATTGCATAAATAGATTAGCTGGAGCTGGCTGATTGCGCCTTTACATACTCTTCATCCAAGTGGTTGAAGAAGTCAATCATGTCTCGCTGTTCCTGTGTTGGTAGCGTGTTGTTGTACTCGTAGGGCTTCGCTATCAGCTGATAGTTGATCGAGGTGGTGACCGGCTGCCACAAGGTGCCGCCGCTGCAGGTCGGGTCACTGCCGACGCAAAGTGCAAATTTTAACTTATATTCCACTATACGATCAAGTTTAGACCAGACCGCTGGTCTAGTTGATAGTATACCTGACTGTTATGCTAGGGGACGCGGGTTCGAATCCCGCCGGGGCAAACATTTATGTGTTACGCATGTATGTTTGCGTAACGTCTGGGTGTTTGGTATGTATTTAATACATACAAAAAGTATTTAAGTATTGTATCAGCTCCTGGTTCCCATAGTACAAGCTTTGCTTAGTTTGGGGCCAGATGGCGCTGTGTGTTCATGTCTCAGCATTATGTTATTCAATCTAATGCATTGTGAATGAAATGCTGAATATTTATAATTTTTAAAACATTGATATAACAAACCCGCATCGTGTGAAATTAACGAAGAAGTCCGTCATCCAGTCCCTCATGCGGTCATCATTGGTGGTCGGCGGGAAGGAGATGTGGTCGCCCAACCCCTTGTTCGAGCGGAAGATCAATGTCATGTCCTCGATGTGCACCGGGCCGATGGTGGTGTTGCTGTAGTCAAATGCTTGCTGTACGAATCTATTCTCACTCCGGTACGTGTTGTAGTACAGATAGGTGTTATTAATTGCACCGGTCTTCGCTCTCAGTTCCGCTGCGTATGTTTGTGGAGATATGAAATACGTTTCCGAGCCGAGAACGTAATATTCTCCTAAGGTCGGTTCCTTTACAAAATATTTCTTCAACACTTCTGCTGCAAGTACCAACGATTCGTTGTCCGACAATCCAAATTTGAGCCTTGGTGACAAAGCCAGCGTCGGATCTTCTTCTATTAATTCTGCCATACCCAAGTACTCGAGTCGCTTCTCAAATGCAAACATTTCTTTTTCGTTGAAACCCAGCATCACAGGGTAATTATTCCCTCGTCCATTCTTCATCAAGTCAACAGGATCCGACCCCAAAACCACCGTTCCGTTTTCAAACTCTGATTCTATGACTGGAACGAAGCAAGACATGCCAGTTTGATTCTGTATAACACTACTGGCTGCCATGATTTTGTCCAGCGACATCTCGGTGAGCGTTTGGTGGATGTGTGTCGTGTTGGTGGAGTTGATGCCGAGTTCTGTGAGGTACAGGTTCGACACGTATTTAGCGTATGTCACCGAAGGAGTGTAGTAACTGGGAAAAGCCGATCCACTCGACATTATAAGCCTGCAATAGGATCACAAATTAGTAAGACTATATAATACTGTAACAGTAGTAATAAAAAAATACTATTAAAAATACACTTTCCAATATGTTACAATGAAAGTTTCTTTTAATTCACGACGTTATGTTGCAATAAATCGCAAGTATGCGTTATATTGTTACTATGCCAGGTTTATAGTAACACACGAATTATATTAACAAACAGCTAACTAAGGTGAATTAGCCAATCAAAAGGTAAAGGCGCGGCGTATCTTGAGTTTCAAAACCTATACCTGCTAAAGAGTCCATCAGCTACATCGGACAATGATAGGAGATGCGCCATCGTTCCGCCGGAGCTGTGTCCCAATAGAGATATGTTGCCGGGGTCCCCACCGAAGGCGGCCACGTTGGTCTGCACCCATTTCAATAACGTCAGACAGTCCTTCAGTCCTGCGTTCCCGGGTATCTCCTTAGAGTTCAACGAGAGGAATCCAAATGCACCCAGTCTGCGAATTTGATCGGACGTTGAGAGTGGATTTAGAAATGTCTTTAAAATCTTCAAATCTCTACTTGATTTAGGCTGGTTTAATAGTAGTGCTTAACTACTTGTCATGGTTCTAAAATATTTAAACTACTGGAGTTCCTTACCTGTAATTGAAAGTAATGAGCAAAACACCTTTACTGACAAGGAACTGCGGTCCGAAGAGGTCGGAGTCTCCCGAGCCTGCCTCAAAAACACCGCCGTGAATGAACACGATTACGGGCAGGCCACTCTGGGTGGAGAGGTCGGCAGTGCTGCTGGCTACAGGCACGTAGATGTTCGCGAGGATGCACTCCTCGGACATCGGCTTGTTTCTGTACACCAGATCGCGATAGAGCACATCGTCTTGAGGGCAGATCGGCCCCTCCTTGGAGGCGTCCAAATAACCTTCCCAAGACACGTCCGGACTCAATGCCTAAAATGAAAAGTTATTGCAAATGGTTATTGAAAACGTACACTAATGGTCAGACCATGATCCTTTCCGTATCCTGTATATGAGTCAGCTCTTTCTTTTGGAGATTCAAAGTCGATCCCGAATATAGCTAGCCAGACTTGTCTGCAGATTTATTGAGTAGAAATTAGGCTCACACTAAAACGGCGTTCGCCTACGGGTTGCTGAGCATAGGGTATTCCTTGGAAGCTTGCAAAGTAGGTACTGTTCTCGGCCAGACGTCGTTTACCGCACACCCATCCGGAGCTTATAAGCAGGGGTATGTCATCTGTTGCGTTGCATTCTGCGTTGGCGAAGCCCACTGCAATTGTGTTATTAAAATCAATCAATTCCTACTACTTAATATTATAAACGTGAAAGCTGGTGAGCATGGATGTATGGATTGATCTTTTTATACACTTTCACGCAAAAACTACTGAACGGGTTTGGCTGAAATTTGGAACACAGATAGTTTAAAACCTGGATTAACACATAGGGTGCTTTTTATCCCGGGAAGTAAAGTTCCTTTGTGATTCTAAGCTCCACGCGGACGAAGTCGCGGGCAGAAGCTAGTAGATATGATAAAAAGGCACAAAGACCAGACCGAAATCTCGGTTTCGTTTCAGCTTTCGTTAAAACACGAGCGTGTTTTCGTGTACTTCATTGAAATAATAAAAATAAAATTTCAACGATAGAAGCTCCTGGCCCGGCGGCACCAGTAGAATTCTAGACAAATAAATTGTTATGCATTTAAATATATATGTAGTAAAATGTACATAATGTTTATACGCTTTGTTTTTCTTAATTTTACAGTTTCATTACGATACATGGTAGTTTGAAATGCCTCACTCACCACAGCAGCCGAGTACTAACAGGAACCCAATAGTGTGTAGCGTGGCCATTTTGATGGACCTCTGATTTCGGTTCCCGGCCAGTGCTCTTTATATACCGGAGGGTAAACGTGTTGTTCTATAAATATTTAACATATAACATCTGTTCCATATCAGAGAACAAATTGAGACAAACAAACACCACGCTAGATTACCTGTATATTATTCAGCATACATAAAAAGCGGTAGCGGTATGATCCGGGAAAATTTAAGTAATATGTTTTTTTCATATTATTACATACTGTATTATATACACAGGAGCTGGTACATAATTACCTACATAATTATAAAGTAGGTATTATAAATATAGATTATGTGATCGTAAATGAATTAGTCGGTGACGATTGACTGAAAAAAAAATCAACTCTGCTTGGCAACTCGTTAGTGATATCCCTGGTATTGCTAGCGGCTATAGGCTACGGTGACTTCTTACCATCAGGTGGGCCGTATGCTGTATTGTATGCTTGTGTGCCACCATAGGTATTATAAAAAATACAGCAAAAGCACTAAGCTAAGTAACACTACTTTGGTGAAGTGTTGTGTTTTTGCGGTAAGTAAGGCTGCCAGTGCTCCACGAGGATAGACGTAGTTTAACTACCTCTATCCTCGTATACAATGGGTAATTTTAGCCCCTTGTATAACAATCTCCTATTGTCCCCACGAGCGTAAACCAAAATGGTTCAACTTCATAAATGCAGCCTGAGGCACGGATCCGCTAAAAGAGATAATTATTGGATTGATTAAATTACACCATAGTTTTTAGCGTTTTATCACGACTTGTATTTTTGGCCATTAGTTTCATCGTTTTATTTTAATCCCAGGGGATCCTTTTCGTTTTTCGGAGATTAGAACTACTCTGCGCTTTAATCCTAGTCACAAATTTCTCCATGTCAACTGTAATTTATAGTTGTTCTGCCGTTGTATTGGCTTGAAAACTTTCGAATTTCCAACCGATTATACATATATCTAACATAATAAGCCTGCAGGAGTATCATTTAATTCCTGTTTCACCGATTTAGGATAAGAGATAGGATCGATTTAGTTTTTAAATAATTCGTTTTTGTTATTAAGAAATAAAAGAAGACAATTAATTTAAAATGCTTATTATTCATCGTTGGCTGATGAGAGGTATGTTTCTAGACTGTCGAAGAATTCGATCATGTCTAATTGTTCAGCGTCTGGTCCTGAATTTGTGGTATCTCCTGACTCTTCGACCTGATGGTAATTCAGCAAGCTCTCGTCGACCGGTGGCCACTCGACTCCACTGCTGCACATGGGGTCACTACAAAAATATTAACTTAAAGAAACATGAATTTGCCTCATTGTATGTAGTAATAGCCACATTGGCCACCGCACCTTCACAATATTTCCTTGCAATTGTGTCAGATATTGAGTGCATAATAATGATTGATCGGTGAAGTACAGTAACCTTAGCTAGGCCCATTAGTGTGGAAGGTGTTCACCTATACATATCAAGTCTACCTGAGCCTCAGAAGCCGGTTGCCGAAATATGAAGAAAAATATTTGGTAATCTATAGAGGTCTGTTAGACGAAGGAAATCAACGGATTTAACCCAGGTACCCGATATCCCCCGTAAATTGAGTTGCAGTCAGGTGACAGTCGCTTTATATACAAATCAAGTAACTTCCCAAATCGGGTTGGATCTAGTGGCAACCCTAACAATGTTTGGTAAGGCCCGAGTGATGTTTTTCTTGCACCCTCCTTTTGATTACAACGCAGCATTAAGCATGCTTGCTTTATATATATATATATATGGAGTCAAATTAGTCGTGCTTTTGTAATAAAATACTACTAACCTGCATGCCATAAAATTAATGAAGAAGTTAATCATCTTGTCCTTTACGGAATCATCTTTGCTGGTCGGCGAGTAAGACTGCAGGCCATCTAGCCACTCATTTGAACGAAAAACGTTTGTCAAGTCTTCTACGTGCGCAGCACCCTTATAGGGTTCTATCCCCAGTCCTTGCTGGATTACACTATAGTCACTCTGATATGCGAAGTATAGCATGAAGACGGGGGCTCCGCCTGTAGCTCCCCGCAGCCGCGCCAGGCTGAGCGCAGGGTACTTGAAGTACGTATCGGTAATGATATTCAGGTAACTGTCCAGAGTCGCTGACCCGTTAAAGTACCTCTGCTTCACTCGCTCTGCTAATTTTAACGCGACGCTACTCGGACGCTCGTATGCAAGTCGCGGCGACAGTACCAACATTGAATTACTTTTTATTTGTTCCACTATATTCGCGTTCTCCACACGTGGCCTAAAAAACTCGGCCTCGGTTGAAGTAAAGCCTATAATCAAGGGGCACTGGCTTCCTCGTCCTTTCTTCACCATCTCGTACGGATCTTCGTCTAAAATTCTTTTAACTCCTGAGTGTGATGTTTCAACAACTGGTACAAAGGAAACGAGGCCAGCTTTCGCCTGGACTACTTCATTAATTTGTATGATCTTATCGAGAGGCATGTCAATAAGCTCTTTGTGGATGTTTGCAGTATCCGTGGAGTTGATGCCAAGTTCGGTAAGGAATAAATTGGCCATGTAATTTGCGTAAATCGGTGATGCGGTGTAGAAGTATGGAATACCAGTGCCGCTCTGCAAGATGACCCTAAAACGTAGACACGCAATGAGCATAATGTGAATAATTATATCTTAACATATTAAAAAAAATACACCACTAAAGTAATGACATTGCCGCCCGAACGGTAACAAGTTATTGAAGAATGCACTAGTCTAATAAATAAGCTATTCTTAATCATTAGCCAAGTAAGTAAAAGCATTGCTTTGTACCTTTGGAAGAGTGATTTGCAGTCATGCACAATTGAGACGAGATGGGCTACGGCGGCCCCAGCGCTCTGCCCCGCCAGGGTGACGGCACGAGGGTCTCCACCGAAGTCCTCGGCGTTATCCTGCACCCAGTGCAGCAAGGTGAACACGTCCCGGAGTCCGGCATTGCCAGGAATCTCCGGGGTGTTCAGCGAGAGGAATCCGAACACATTTAACCTAAACAAATGCTGTATTCTTTACCATTTTATTCCGAAGCAATTGTCTTGGGTATAATAATGTCATTACCAGCAGCAGCGTGTTACCTAAACGTTGGCAATGCTAAAAAATAACTGTTAAGTTAAAAAAACTTACAGACAAACATAGAACCTCCTCCTTTTTTGAAGTCGGTTAAAATGTAATCTTTATCAAATCGTTCTGAATTTATTTTTATCATGCATCTACATTATGTATTTATGTTGTGTGTGTTCATGAACAGCTTTGTATTGTTGATTGTTTGTGTAATATTGTCACCTGTAATTAAATGTAATGACAATAATGCCCTTGCTGACAAAGTATTCGGGCCCATGGAAATCTGCGTCTCCAGATCCAATCTGGAAGCCTCCGCCGTGGACGAATACTAGTATTGGTAGCCCGAGCTGGTCAGTGCGCAGGTCACCGTCCTCAGTTAATGGCACGTGGACGTTAACGTGGATACACTCCTCGCTCATCGTCCTGTTGGGGTACACCAGGCGCCCGTACAGGTTGTCGTACTGAGGGCACACCGGCCCGTCCTCGGTAGCGTCTAGATAGCCATGCCAAGGGATCTTCTTACGCAGCTCCTGGAATTTCAAATCATGGAAATGAAAACCTAAGCTCATAAGGTGTCCAGACTCTTCACGCATCAAAACAGTTATAGTTTTTAGATGCTTTTTTTATACCGCTCAGGTGACACACAAGCATATGTCCCACCTGATGGTAAGCAGTCACCATAGCCTATAGCCGCTAGCAATACCAGGGGTATCACTAACAGGTTGCCAACCATGTTGTTGATATGGACTCACTGTGCTAGCAGCATTACTACTAGCCCAGCGTATCCTCGTGGAGCACTGGCAACCTTACTTACCGCAGAATCACAACACTATATCTTGTAGTATATTTTCGAGGCGGTCTTCCGTAAGGTGGAGGTACAGTCCCCAGTCGGGCGGCTCCAATTAATGTTTCCGTCCGCCATAGAAATTTTTTGCAGTCACGAGCTGTATCATCTACAAATCTTCACGCAATGTTCAGGCGCTTTCTTTTAACCACATAGCCCTTAGTGCGGAGTACTCACAACTAATAACATTACCTTGAACCGGTGCTCGCCGACCGGCTGCTCAGCATAGGGTATGCTGCGGAAACTTGCGTAGGTATTACCATGTTCAGTTGTCCTTTTTCGGCCGCACACCCAACCTGCTTCGATCCGCGCACAGACATGGCAACTCGAGGGCTTGAAAGCGCTCAGCTCAATTACTGCAAAATATTTATTATTTAAATAAACGATGGAGAGTGTAGAATGGAGTACAGGCAAAGATTTAGGAATATGGAAGTAGCAAAGGAATTCTAGTCTAGATCTGATTGTTTGTTTGTTTGTATTGAGGCTCCGAAACGACCGATTTGATAAACTATTTAACCATTAAAAGCCGAAAATATGCGCGGGCGAAGCTCACTGCAATTGTGTTATTAAAATCAATCAATTCTTACTCCTTAATATTATAAACGTGAAAGTTGGTGAGCGTGGATGTATGGATCATTCTTTTTATACTCTTTCACGCAAAAACTACTGAATGGAATTGGATGAAATTTGGAACACAGATAGTTTATAACCTGGATTAACACAAAGGGTACTTTTTTAATCCGGGAAATTAAGTTCCTCTGGGATTCTAACCTGAACGCGGATGAAGTCGCGGTCAGAAGCTAATAAAAGTATGATAATAATGTATCTGGCCGCGGTATGTACATGGAAGTCAATGGATATGAGAAAAAGGCACAAAGACCCGAAACAACGATAGAAGCTCCTGGCCCGGCGGCACCAGTAGAATTCTAGACAAATAAATTGTTATACATTTAAATATATATGTAGTAAAATGTACATAATGTTTATACGCTTTGTTTTTCTTAATTTTACAGTTTCATTACGATACATGGTAGTTTGAAATGCCTCACTCACCACAGCAGCCGAGTACTAACAGGAACCCAATAGTGTGTAGCGTGGCCATTTTGATGGACCTCTGATTTCGGTTCACGGCCAGTGCTCTTTATATACCGGAGGGTAAACGTGTTGTTCTATAAATATTTAACATATAACATCTGTTCCATATCAGAGAACAAATTGAGACAAACAAACACCACGCTAGATTACCTGTATATTATTCAGAGTAGATAGATTATATCATAATACATTTGAGAGGTAGGGCGATTTGGGAATTCCCGTGGGTTATCTCATTTAAATTGGAGCCGCCCGACTGGGGACTGTACCTCCGCCTTACAGAAGACCGCAGTGAAATAACACTACTTAATGTAGTGCTGTGTTTCTGCGGTAAGTAAGGTTGGCAGTGCTCCACGAGGATACGCTGGGCTTGTGGTATTGCTGCTAGCACAGTGAGTCCTCATCAACAACATAGTTGGCCTGTGAAGTGTGTGAAGTTAATTCGGGCTATGTACGAGCGATCAAGCACGCATGTCCGCTCGGTCGCGGGGATCACCGACGAGTTCAAGGTAGGCCTGCACCAAGGGTCGGCTCTAAGTCCGTACCTCTTCCTGTTGATTATGGATGCTTTTACATCGGTGATACAGGAGGAGGCACCCTGGTGCATGCTATTTGCCGATGACATTGTGCTGGTCGGTGAAGATGGGCTCGAGGTCCAGAGCAGACTGCTAAAATGGCAACATAAATTGGAGAGTGTTGGCTTGAAAATAAGCACAGAACCAAGTCTGAGAACATGTTCTGCGATTTCGGCGGTATCTCCAATTCTACGGCCATAACACTCGATGGAACACCTATACCGGTCTGCTCCGACTTCCGGTACCTCGGTTCGCTCATGCAAGGCGATGGCGATGTGGACAGGGCCGTACAGCACAGAATTAACACAGGATGGATGAAATGGCGGCAGGTCACGGGAACTACGTGCGAATCCCGATTCCCTTCAAAGTTTAAACGGAAAATGTATAAAACCATGATAAGGCCTGCTGTCATGTATGGATCAGAGCAACTGAGATGCGAATGTTGAGATGGATGTGTGGCGTAACGACAATGGACAAGGTAAGAAATGGTTTTTAGAGGTTATTAGAGGAAGTTTGAAAGTAGCTCCAGTGGCAGAAAAGTTGAGGAGCAAGCGTTTGTCACGGTATGGGCATCTTATGCGGAGGAATGAAGATAACGTGGTAAGAAAGATTTTTATCTATGAATTTGGACGGGTACAGGGGTCGAGGTAGACCTAAGAAAAGATGGATGGATTGTGTGAAAGATAGATGACGGCTATGATGGCTAGGAAGGAAGTGAATACAGACATGACGGCTGATAGAGAAGGATGGAAGAAAAAACATTGCGCCGATCCCAAATAATATGGCAGGAGAATGAATGATGAAATGATTGCAACGATATTGAGTTACGTAGTTGATGCTTTGGCGCGTGGGTCACAATAAATATTAACTAGCTGTGTCCGCGACTTCGTACGCGTAGACTTAATTTTGTTGACAATTTCATGAGTATAATTATTGGTTCCATGGAACCCTAATTATTATTCCAAAATAAAAGTAGCCTTAGTTATGCTTTATAGCATCAGCTACCTGCAAGTGAAAATCCAGTTCAAATCGGTCCAGCCGTTCGGATGTTGTTCAAAATTTTATGGGTTTTTTATTTAACCTTTATTATTTTTCCAAAATTATGTATCCTATGTTACGTAGTAAAATCAGTGAAGCGCTGTTCAAATCGGTCCAGGTCCAGACAAACATTATTAAATTGTTTTTTGACATTAGTATCGTGTTTACTTTCATATGCATTTTGTAAAAAGCTGTTATTTTGGTATTCTAAACATACACTTCAATTTTATTTATTTGCATGTATAGATTACAGTTGCACGTATTATAAACAAATGGGCGCAAACATGTACAGTTACATTCACGGATGCACCACATTTATGACAGTTTTAATAGAGATAGACTGTGGTTGAAGCACATTAAAATAACTCACCACGGCAGCCGAGTGCGAGCAAGATCCCAGCAGTATACAGCCTGGCCATTTTGTTGGAGCTTTGATGTGTTATTTCGGCTACATCTCTTTTTATACCGCAAACTTTAGGTGCATGTTATTTCAACTCGTCGAGATTAAATTAATATTTGTACAAGATTTATCATATACTTAATACTGCCATAACATCTGTTGCAATTAATATATTAAAATATCTATACATATTTTAGATTAGCGATGCGCCCCGGCTTCGCATGGGTTACACAAAAATCTAAGTTGCTAAGCGCTAATTTTGAGCACAGGTGAACCGATTTCGCAAATTCTTCGAAGATTCTCTTACGAAGAGAAATAGTAAAAAAAGCCTTGAAAAGTCTAAAAACGGGTACAAAAAATATTTGATAAATGTCTACCCTAGCGAAGTCGGGGCGGGCCGCTAGTTACACATAAAAACCTTCCTCAGCAATAATTCCGACTATTAGTGAAGACCGCGTTAAAATCCGTTGAGTAGTAAAACATCTAAGCTAATTGACTTGGCAATCGCACAAAACAATCTTATTTCATATAATAATATGTATTACTTGAGAGATTAATTGTGTTTTCATGAGATGGCCAAGTCAATCTATTATTATATTTAAGACATAATTTTGTTAGGTTAGCGAATTACGTAATAACATAAGACAGAAGGTCCATTAAATAGGGACTGAATAAATTAACCGACTTGGTATTACATGAATCTCTCTTGGATCTCTTTAGGGTCGGCAACGCGCGTGCGTGTGTTGCAAGCGTCCATAGGCTACGGTGACCGCTTACCATCAGGTGGGCAATATTAAAAAAAGCACAACTTTTTACGGTAGAAGAACTGAGTTGACTTGGTTCTTTTATAATTTTGGTTTTTGATGGCATTCGTTTGTCCAGACTAATCACAGAAACGGTTCTTGCTCATACTACACGCAGACACAACGGGCTAACTCGAAATAAAAAAAACTAAAACCGCAAAGACCAACTATTTACAAAATAGTAATACGTACTTAGCAAACTGCATAAAAACTGGAAAATTCATATAAAAAAATATACCACTAAGGTGGCACGCAAGCATACGGCCCACTTGATGGTAAGCGGTTTCCGTAGACTATGGCAGCTTGCAACGTTGCAACGTCATCAGGCGCTCTCACTCGCGCTTTAAACCTGCAACAATCTCTTCACACCCTACTTGAATATTCCAAGGGTGTGAAGAGATTGTTGCTGGCCAAACCTCGGCGTTCTGCCACGCAGAGTGACGCAGAGCGTTGTATCTACATCTCACGTCCCTAGGCTTAAGATGCTACACATGACATTATTGCCTGATCGTTTTCGATACTAAAAGCATGACACCATGGTTACCAATTGATAAATTATTGATAACATGTTGATTTATTACATCAAATAACAGAATGAAAAAAAATTCGCTTCAGCCGCGGATAATTTGGCCAAGTGTTATGCTGATAAGTATGACAAGTTATAATGTATAGTAGGCTTGAAATGGGATAATAAACTGTAAATCAATGGAATATTTTATAGTCAAATGTATTCAATAAACATTATCATAGCTTCTGAATAGTAGATTTATATCTATCTGGAGTAGTAGTACTTGTCGTAGATGTCGTCCCACAGCTGGGCCGCCCCGCCGTGGGGGAACTCTGTCATGGCCACCTCGGACCCGATGCTCAGGAGCCGAGGGTTGTCGGCACTCATGGCTTCCCAGTGAATAGACTCGCCTCTGTGAGGCGTCGGGTTTCTGGAACAGTGCGTGCTCATGAAACCATCTTCTTCAATTGTGCTCTACTGACAAACAAGTATACCTACGCCTAATAATAAAGCTATTGACGCAAAAAAACCCTTCCCATCTACGGATGGCGAGGTTCAATTTGTTCGGAGAACAAAGTGATGACGCGATTCCAATTCTTATTAAAATAATTTTATGCTCTCTATTTATTTGATAGCTTAACAAGCATTTTGGCTTGATAGCCAGAATGGCTGAACGGAATGCAATGAAATAATAGCACACCGATGGATAGTTTCATCGCGGGAAAACATTTATGATTCCATCGATATTGAAAAAAAGGTATTTTCGCGTAAGAAGTCGGGACAAAAGCTACACGTGTTTTTATTATTGACACAGTTGATATATTAACGAAGTTTGCAAATTTTGTAACGCTATGACTGGAACATTGAGATGTAAATTTTATTACTTTTGTGTGTGATATATGCCTGATTAATATATTTCATGGAATTATACACTTGTACAAAGTACAAACAATAAAAATTGAATCGAAATGTGTATTTAATACAATTCAAGAATTTAATATGGATATCTATCTGCGATCTACATAGGAAGGTTTCTACTGTCGGTATGTTCGTGTTTCAAAAGTCCCGTGTTAAGACGATGGGTTTCATGATTTGATAAAATTCACAAACTCGCTCCGAATTTTGATCAGCTAGTAGTACGTATAAGTATGCTAAATACGTTAAGCCTTAAATATGACAAAGAGCAATACGACGCGATATATCTTCAAGGGACGCAGAGATCTCTTATATACAATTGCGGGGATATCAAACACAAAACTTTAAATATAAGCGCATCATCGAACTTAGTCCAGATGTTTGTCATGCGTTACACATACAAATCTGCTATATGTGTATATTTTCTTAATATAGTCTCAAATTCACAATCTGGCGTTCTAATAATTTGTATTGGGTAAGTAATAATCGATGACTACCTACAAGTATTTGACGAAGTCAGTCCACAGCTTAAGCAGTCTCCTTTGCAACTCGCCGTCTCCCTCCTTATAATCGTTATCAGGAAACAGGTAGGCCAGCTCGTCGGTGTGGGCCGCCCCTTGCTTCCTCACGCCGGGCTCTGGTCTCACCCCACGGCCCCCGACATATGAGAACTCGTAGTAGAACACAGGGTGGACTCCAGCATGCAGCCGCGCGCTGCGGTGCACGTGGCTCATGAAGTATGCGTCCCTGGCCATAATATTTATACCGTACAACATGGAGAATTGAAGATGACTTAAGCTACATATTATATCAGGTTCCTAAGCAATTTCCAGTTCCCTCGCTTGGTGTTCATTTAAATCACCTCCATACAATGCGGACATTGACCTTGCTATATTTTGCTGTCGAGCAGTTTCCTTGGTTATGGAACTTCGTTTATAATGATTCTAAAACAGATCTAGTCATTCATCATCTATGTCCTTACTCAGTTCATTGCTCTACTCACACGACACCTTGACAGTTTCTGTCACATGAACTGGTGACCTTAGACAGGAAATGAATTAGAGAATCGCATCAGGTACCTGACATATGTGTCCCAGCCTTAGGAGATGTATGTCGTAACATAAAATGTCACAAGAACAGCATTACCACATTCATAGGTTATTGCCGGACTATAGAGATTACGAAAAGTAATGTAAAAAATATTACCTATGATATACCAACAGTGCAGCCATTGTGATATTGTTCGTGAAATACATGTCCTTCACTTGTCTGGCGACCAAATTCTTTTCACGCTCGTTTATAAACTTGAGTTCTTCGGGCAGTATGAAGTTGATATGCTTCGACATTCTCCTAAGCACATTAGCTTCCTTCAACACCGATGCGAACACATACGCTTCGTCGCTATTGTATCCAATAATCACAGGCACCTGCGCAACCCTTCTAGATGATAATGCATCATATGGATCTTCCGATATCAATATCTCTTCATTCTTCAATTGATCCTCGACACATATCCCGAAAGGAAAGTAAGGAATGTCTAGTGTCTCCGATTTACTCACCAATTCTTCTATATTAACGTCCAATAGATTGTCCTCTAAAAGCTTCCGACCCCGTTTCTTAGCGTCGTAGTTAAAGGCCCAAGGACTTAGAACACTTCCACTTTGTAAAATCGCGCCGTGGAATAAATCATTAGCCATTGGTGATAGCATTACAGCTTCTATCATGGCAGCTCCAAGACTCTGGCCGGCCATGACTACTTTAGCTGGGTTGCCTCTGAACGCTACGATGTTGTCCCTCACCCAGCGCAGAGCTGAGACCACGTCCTTCACGCCAACATTGCCAGGAGCTATGTCGTTGCCTAGGCAGAGGAAGCCTAGTGGACCCAACCTTGAACATAGAATATATTGACTTAGAGAAGTTTCTCATCGGATCATTTTCAATGAAGTTTAAGATGAGTGCCAATGATACAACACTATTGTACATCTTTATTTGAGTGCTATGAAGATTTGAAGATGTTTGTTCTTTCTATAAGGTTATTACTAAATGTACTATGAAGTAACTGTACCTGTGGTGCACGACGACCACAATGATCCCCTGTTGGACCAGCTTGGTCGTGTTGTAAGGCCCGCCGTTGCCCGTCACCCACACCATTACGGGCCACTCTGTCCCACCAGTGGGCACGTGCACGTCCAGTTGCAAGCAGTCCTCGACACTAGAGATGTAGGAACACGGGGACTGCTGGGATCCGCGGATTCCAGGCCACAAAGGGGCAAGGCCACCAGTCTGTAAGGTTTCAGAAAAATTGTTTGTCTTCAGAAAAGAAAAGAAAAACAATGGTACTGACACTCATAACATTATCACACATCAATTTATGTATTAATTCAAGGTAAATTATTAAAACATTGTGGATCTAAGGTAAATTTCATCATTGATGATTGGTTAAGACTTAAGAGACATACCCCTAGTGTGGCCAGCGTCCATAGGCTAAGGTAACCGCTTACCATCAGGTGTGCCGTATAATTTGCCACCTTAGTGGTATACAAAAATCACAGCTGGATGCACATACAACTAGATGGAGCAGTAAGCAGATGTAGATATCCATGGTGAGGATACCTTAAACCTTCCTTCGCGTCCTCTGACAGTAGCATAAGGTACACCGCTGTAAGATACGAAGCCTGCGTGAGCTGTCCCTCTCAGCATCCCTTGAGCTGTCGTGATCACGTTCTGTTCAGATGAACGAGCCAGGCAAACCAGTACTGGTAGCATTATGCCAAAATACATGTCGATACCTACAAGATAATACCAAAATATTACTTATATCTATACTCGTACTAATCTATACTAATATCATAAAGAGGAATGATTTTTATTTTTGTGTATATTTTTGTGTTGAATAGGCTCCGAAACTACTAGTCCGATTTCAAAAATTCTTACAACGTTAGAAACCTACATTATCACTGAGAAACATAGGCTATATATTGTACAAGCTGCCCGCCCTGGCTTCGCATGGATATATTAAAAATTTGATAAATGTGCGAAGGCAGGGCGGTCCGCTAGTAATATAATATTTTGTTTACTTTACTGTGTGATTACATGATATATTAGGATTAGGTGTCAATGGCGTTAGAATTTTTTTACTTACCAATTGTCCTCGAAGTAGCAATACCTTTCTGGAATGATACTGCACTGTTCTAAAGTGGGTTATTGTGTAAAACGACCAGGTCTCCGGGTTTTCCGTTCATACGCTGATGATTGTGCGTATTGTGGCGTAATGAAAGCTCTGGTGCGTAACTGCACGCGAGGCACTAGTGTTATTGCCCTGATATGTGCACAATTCAGACATCATAATAAAAAATATATATATCATCTGCCAGAGACACGTACACAATGTATGTAACATTACAATGTGTTTCAAGAGTACGCCTAATACAATCACTTTCTTTTTAGGCTTCCGTAGTCAATTAGGGTTAGCGTGGGCAATGCGAGAGTGACACCCCTGCTGTTGCAGACGTTCATACACTACGGTAATACAGTTACCATAAGTCGGATAAAAAGTAAAAACGGAATGACTATTATAATTTCAAGACAAGTCTTTTAAAAATAATTTGAAATCAAGGTTAAAATTTAATATGTAATATTAAAAAATACCGATGGACGTTAGTTCAGGGCTTTAATCAAGAACATCTTTCGACTGCGAATTCGAAAACGTAGCTCAAATTGTTTTATGAACACAAAATTTTAGTTCAACTTTTCATGGCAGCAAAACTGTTCATTTTCCCATACAAAAGTAGTCGAAAGTGATTCGAATACGTAGTCTCAAATTATTGTTGCTCGGGCTACAGAGTCCTGATACGTGCCCGACTTGCCGTTAAACCATTATTTTTATGCCAGTACTTTATTCACAAATTGTCTTGTCTACTTTTTCATATCTATTAGTTTTGTTTTATAATTTATCAAATTTTATTACACATACAGACTTACAAAGCTATATGTATACCTTTAAATCGATTGCAATAAATAAAAAGTGAAAGCGCTCAGTGTCAATCAGTTTGTTATGTACATCAGCCATATAAGAACGCCAGCCGCATCCGGCCGCACGATGCGGCGCGATATCATATTCACAAACCATACAATAACTTGCTTTATGAAAACACTAATCTATACTAATATTATAAAGAGGAAACATTTGTGTGTATGTTTGTATTGAATAGGCTCCGAAACTACTGGACCGATTTCAAAAAATATTTCACCGTTAGAAAGCTACATCATCATTGAGTAACATAGGCTATATATTATACTAGCTTCCCGCCCCGGCTTCGCTCGGGTAGACAAAATATTTGATAAATGTCTATAGGCTCCGAAACTACTGGCCGATTTCAAAAATTCTTTCACCGTTAGAAAGCTACACTATCACTGATTAACATAGGCTAGCTGCCCGCCCCGGCTTTGCACGGGTAGACAAAATATTTGATTTAAAAGTCTACCCGTGAGAAGCCGGGGCGGGCCGCTAGTAAATTATATAACACGTCGCTGACGGAATAAGTTTCAATTAGAGCGATACAAACATTTATGTAATAGACTAGCGGCCCGCCCCGGCTTCGCACGGGTAGACTTTTATATCAAATATTTTATCTACCCGTGCAAAGCCGGGGCGGGCAGGTAGCCTATGTTAATCAGTAATAGTGTAGCTTTCTAACGGTGAAAGAATTTTTGAAATCGGCCAGTAGTGTGTGTCGCTAAGTCTAAGTCGGTGTCGGAGGCATAACTTCCAAAGGCACATTAATAAAAATGGGAGTTCCGCAGGGTTCAATATTAGGTCCTTTCTTATTTTTGGCATATATAAATGATCTCCCACTTGTAGTGGATAATATCTGTGACATAGTCTTATTCGCGGATGACACGTCTCTGGTATTTAGAGTGAGCAGAAAAGACAAAGAAATGATAAGTCTAAATGAAACGCTAGCATCCGTTTCTAAATGGTTTGACGCCAATAACCTAGTTTTAAATTCAAAAAAGACAAAATGTATTGCCGGTTCTTCTCAGGTGGCTTTTTTTCCGAACCGGTGGTAATTTAGACCTTCATAAGAGTCTTATTAGGGCCTAAACTGCATAAATGATTTTTGATTTTGATTTTGATTTTGTAGTTTCGGAGCCTATAGACATTTATCAAATATTTTGTCTACCCGAGCGAAGCCGGGGCGGGAAGCTAATATAATATATATTACTCAGTGATGATGTAGCTTTCTAACGGTGAAAGAAGTTTTGAAATCGGTCTAAAAAATAAAAAATAAATTTAGGGGTGGACTACCCCTAACATTTAGGGGGATGAAAAATAGATGTTGGCCGATTTTCATAGATACCGGATAAGCACAAAAAATTTCATTAAAATCGGTCAAGCCGTTTCGGAGGAGTATGGCAACGAAAACTGTGACACGAGAATTTTATATATTAGATAAAAACTAGCTCGAGGCACAGTGCCTTAGCAGCCTTAGCAAGAACATATTTCGATGACGTCCTCGAAAATATAACTCTACGAAATGTTTTGTTCCACTTTTCGCCGACGTAGCGCTGTTCATTTTCCCATACAAAAGTTGACGAAAGCGCTACGAATAAGAAGTCACAAGTCATTGTTGCTTGGGCTACCGGATCGTGGACGTTACGCGTTATTGAACGATGTATATGGATTGGCTGACACGCCCTTGCTTTGCAAATTATAAGGAACTCGATTTTTCGCCGCGACTTTGCCCTCACAGCGATATAATATGAATAAAGTAGCCCATGTCACTCAGAAATAATTTATCTTTGAAATAATTTTCTAAGTCGGTTTAATGGTTAAAAGATTGCTACAAACAATCCTACAAACTTTACATCTTAATATTAGAAGAAATTAATTTTGGTTGTAACTTTTATCTCCTATTTAACCCCCCATTTAGGGCCGAAATCCTATAATTTAGGTTCATACATAAATTGACATCCCTTATTCAAATCGGTCCAGTATTGTTTAATACAAATCTTCTCTCTTTATAATATTAGGATAGATAGGGATTTGGATACGTAGAATTTGATTGTGTTTACACGGAATGATAACACTATCAGGAAAAGTGATTTTTTTTTGTATAGTGGCGACACTGGCGACGTATAAGCGCCGTTATTATGCATGTAAGGCAATGGATATCAGAAATAATAGAATCGCTAACTTTGCCTTTGTTTTTTTATGTAGCAATATTACTCGTCTGCTTGTTATCATTATTAAGATAGATCAAAAAAACACGTTTCTAGCAGGGTAGCCTCCTTTAATTTTTAATTTATAATTCTTTTATTTTTTTGTTATTGCGGCAGAAATACACATTCAGTGAAAATTTCAACTGTCTACCTATTACGAATCATGAGATACAGACAGACAGACGGACGGACGGACGAACTGACAGCGGAGTCTTAGTACGGTTCCGTTGGTGACGCTTCGGTTACAGAACCCTAAAAAGAACAGTTATCTTTCTTCTTTCTAGGTCCATTGTCATACAATAAGCGTGATTAATATATCGATTTTTATATATAATAAATAACTGAATTGTTATACCTGTATATATAAATAAATAAAACAATGTCGGGTTGGTTATACCATTTATAGCCCAAGAACGGCTGCACCGATTTTAGTGATTTCTTATTTGTTGGATTCGTCTCCGTTCCGAATACCAAAATAACTTAACTTAAAATATTGGTAATATTTAAAGAAAAATAAAAAATAAATGGTTTGGAAATCCACTTCTTCCACGATAGACTTCTCTCTTCAAGCGCGCTAAAAGTTAACTTTGTGGTGTCGTGTCTGTTGTACAAAATCACCAAACTAAACCAAATTTGACAGAACTAAAAAGCCTCTTACTATACCTTTCTCATGTGCGGGGTTCAATAAGGAAAAGTCCTGTCAAATAGTTTAGTTAAAGAATTCGTACAACAGATTTAGCACCAGTATTCATTTCCTGTTAGGCGGTACGAATGTCGCCGGGTCAGCTGGTGTTCTTTATAAATAAATATTAAGTTTCATTAGTGTGCTTATATTTGTATATTTCTCGTAAATCTAAATTTTTAGTCTTTAATTTGTCAATCAATATTGAGATCTTAGTTCCACTCTGAACATTTGATGTGCGGTGTCATTGACCCCTCGATTGATAACACCCTGAAATCACCGCTTCAACACTCACAATTGTCCGATTGGCTTTGCCATTCAATAAGTATATGCTTTAACCTATTACATTATTAGAGATACAACTATAGTCCTTACTTCCTACTGTCACACATTGCTTTGAGATTCAATAATTTCTATAACCTAATCAGTTCGACTACTTCTCACTTGTCACTGTCAAGTTTAGTGTTGCTCTGCAACTTGTCAAAGAATGCCTCAAACTCCTTCTGTTCCCTTGTCAGTCCCGATACTTGGTACACTGACGGAGATCTTATGTCCTGGTACTGTACGCGGTCGGTAACTGGTGGCCACACTTTCTCCTCGTTGCAGGTTGGATCACTGAAAGAAAAAAATACATGCATACAGAGTACGTTTACAAAAAATATATAGAAACGTGTCTCAGATTTTTTTATGTCGTAATTATCCTGCCCGTATCCCATTTATTAGGGGTCGGCGTATGTTATAATGATTATTTAATGTAATGTTAAAAAAGTGTGTTCAGCCTGAATAAATAAATAAAAACTCACCTGCAAGTTATAAAATTGACGAAGAACTGCGTCATCCAAAGCTTCATATAGTCGTCAGCGCTCTCTGGCGGGAAGGAGTAGTGGTTTCCCAACATAGAGTTAGTTCTGAATACATAGGTGAGGTCTTCGATATGTCCAGCGCCACTAAAGTTAAGTCCCCAAGCCTCCTTCAGCACACTCCTCTCGCCTTCGTACGAGAATTGGTAGACATAGACGGGGGCACCTCTTGTCTCAACACGTTTCTCTGCCAGCTTAAACACCGGGTACTGGTAGTAGCACTCGGTGCAGAACTGCAAGAAACCGTCCATCTCTATGCTTCCGTTGTAGTACCTTTGGTCTACCTTCTTGGCTATGATTGATAAGCTGTCCAAGTCGTTTGTGTATACCAAATTCACAGGAACAGATATAAATGGATTGTCCTTTATTTTGTTTACAATGTCAAATTCTTCAAATCTCTTTCTAAAGGATTCGCATTCAGCGTTGGTGAAGCCAACTATAAGAGGGTAGTCCTTACCGCGACCTTTAGCTATCAGTGTCTCTGGGTCGTCATCGATGATTGTAGTGACCCCAGGGTGAGGGGACTCTACTACAGGCACGAAGCTGGTGGCTCCCAAGTTGTCCAGGAGGAACTTGTTCGCGGCGATGATACTTTCTATTGGTATTTTAACCAATTCTTGGTGAATGGCTTCAGGATCTGTCTCGTTGATGGCCAGGAAATTCAGAAACAGATTCGCTGCGAGTTGGGCGAAGGCTGGTGAACTGCTGTAGAATGGCGTTGCTGCTGTACCGCTCATAATAATCACGCTGGAACGTTAATAAAATAACAGAGATTACTTAACTTAATTCACGGCGAGAGCAGTCGTATTAAACAAATATGAATATAACTATTATTGTCATCCACACGATTGATTTGAAGATATGTGCGAAGATAGTTTGCCAGTTCCTTAAAAGAGATATGATCAAGTATACTTTAATTTGGCGAAATCATGTTTATTATACGCTGATGAAGTCGCAGCACTGTCAAATTGTGCTTAGTCTATGTACTAACTGTTCATGAGTATGTACATAAATAGTAGCCAATTGCTCACTTTTGAAACAGTCCCTCGGCAGCCGGTGACAGTGATAGCAGATGTGCTGAGACAGCCCCAGCACTCTGCCCCGCCAGGGTCACTCTTTTGGGATCACCTCCGAAGTTCCGCACGTTGCGCTTCACCCACTGTAGTAGGGTCACCATGTCACGAAGACCAGCGTTGCCGGGGATGCTCGTAGAGTTTAGGGACAGGAAACCAAGGGCGTTCAATCTGAAATGCACATGGTTTCGTGAAATAGGATCAGTAGTCTGAGCATTAATAATTTGCGCCTACGTATTCGTATCGCCTTCGACTATTTATGTATTTGAAAATGAACAGCGCTGCGCCGGTGGAAAAAGGAACATTTTTTTTTATGAAGATGTTGACGTTTCGTAAGTAGCGTTTTCGAAAAATGTTGTTGCTACCGGCACTGGACGTTGTGTCAATTGGCTATAAATTGAAAATCGGACATTGCAACGAAAGAGAGCGTTTTTTTTTTAATAAAACTGTCTCCTAGTGAATACTTAATCTCAAGTGTGATTGGAAGTGAGTTAGTGATCGTAAGAATTATAGATTAAGCAAAAGGGGAATTAAGTAGTACACAACACTTGGAACGCTCCGTAGAGTGGTATTAAGTTAGCCTAGACAGTGCTTAATCTAATCCTTACCTATAGTTAAAGGTGATGACAATAACTTTTTTGCTAACGAGATACTCTGGTCCGTGGAGATCTGAGTCGCCCGAGCCGAAAGCGAAGCCTCCTCCGTGTATGAAGACGAGCACGGGCAGGTCGTCCCCGGGCCGCAGCCGAGGCTTGGCGGGGCCCACTAGTGGGACGTGCACGTTGGCGTGGATGCAGGCCTCGCTCATGCCCATTGGCTGAACCAGTCGTCCGTACAGCACGTCTGACTGCGGACACACGGGACCTACCGTCGACGCGTCGTACACTCCGCTCCATGGCTTTACGGGTTGCAGCTCCTGCATATTTGACAAATTTAATTGCATTAGCTTCAACTATCGATTAATGATTTGGCCATAATATCTAGAACGAGACAATTTAATGAGGGGTAAGACGTTTTCGTCTCTTCTCAGGATAGCGAGTGGAAAATTTTATTTTTTATACCCCTAAGGTGGCACACGGCCCACCTGATGGTAAGCAATCACCGTAGCCTATAGCCGCTAGCAATACCAGGGGTATCACTAATGCGTTGCCAACTGTTGTTGATGAGGACTCACATTGGTAGCAGCATTACTAGCGCAGCGTATCCTTGTGGAGCACTGGCAACCTTACCGCAGAAACACAACGAAGATGTTAGGTACACATCAAAAAACCCCGTTGATCATAAGTCTTTTTCATAAGATCTAAAGATCATATTTTTTTATCTCTATACCTTAAAGCGTAGTTCGCCTAGTGGCTGTGTGGCGTAGGGCACTCCCCGGAAGCTGGCGTACGAGGCTCCGTCCTCGGCCTTCCGGATCAGGCCGCACAGCAAGCCCGACTCCGTCAGCGCCTCCACGGTGCGCGGCCACGCTTCGGGCCGGGCCCAGGTCATTGACACTGGAATGTTAACATACCACTGCTTATTACTTTGCACTTTTTTATGTATCAGTAGTGACTCAATCTCTTTCGGAACGTCAACTCTCCATTGAGATGTAAAACGAGGACGCATTAAGGAGCATTGACGTCCGTAATAAAGGAATTTGTTAACGAATTCGAAACGTTCTCATGCGCCCATACTATATAGGCTACGGTAACCGCTTTCCATCAGATGATCAATATATAGACTGTATAGTGTTGACAACTTCACATCTTTATTGATGTAATAATTTAATTCAAATTTAATTCTATAATTGTGTTTTAGAATATTATAATTTAAATAACAGTATTAAGAACAGACCTTGAATTATAAACTTGTTTGTAAATTTTATACATGTTTTTTTCGGTGCAGAATGGCGGATATAATGTAAGGTTATAAATCAAAAAATTTGGCGGCTCGTGTCCCCTACCGGTTTCTGACGCGAGCACACACACACACCACGCCTACATACATACATACAACAAGACAAGAGGAACTATAACTAGCTGCTGTTTGTGGTCACACGTGTCGGCCGCAAGGTCGATGTATGTACCCACTTAAATAATATTTAATATTAATGTATCGTATTACATATTAATGCCGACCACGACTGGATTTTATTCTACTTGGCATCCGAATATCTCATGTTTTAAAATCACTCTTCACGCAGTCGACAGCTCAAAATCAATTTCTATTTCCGCTTTGTATTAAACTGAATCAAAAAAAAATATAGGTATGGAAAATTAGTTTTTGAGCATATATTAAAAGAATATAAACATATGATTAAAACTATGGAATTAGCAGTGAAAAATACAGCTTAAAATGAACTGATATAGGTGGGATATCCAACCAGCTTCTGGTAGTAGAAGTAGTACCACGAGCCCTTCCATCTAAAAAGCAGCCATTTTCTAACGAATGTTATGTACCACAAAATAATAACTAAATAACTTGATTGAATTAATATTTTCTTATTGTTTCCAGGTAATCGTCATACATACAAGCGACTAAATAATCTGATCGTGAGTAGTCTTCAGTCATACAACCCATCACACTCATCAAACAGGGTATTTATAAAGAGGTGTGGCTAGTCAACTGTGAAATGGCGCTATACGCTATGCCTACCCCGAACGGGAATGGGCGAAAATATTTGTCGCTAGCATTTTTTAAATGCGGGGTAACGTATTTTTCCATTTCACGCCTTTAGGGGTTGAATTTTGAAAAAGCCTGAAACACGTATTTACTTATTTATTAACAGAAGTACTTGTGATAAGTTTCGAATAAAAAGTATATCTGATCTTGTTTCTTCATACAAACTTTGGCCTCGCGTTTAATCCCTTTAAAGGTTCAATTTTGGAAAATCCTTTTTTACGTAATGCCTACGTCATAATAACTATCTGCGCGCCAAATTTCAGGGCAATTCGTTCAGGGGTTTGAAAAAAAAAACGTTGCAGGCGCGAGTAAAAAGTAGTCACGGCCAATAGTTTAGTACCTGAAGAAGGTAAGGCATTTGACCGAATACCTGATTAATACAGCGGTATCGAACTGCGGGGTTCGATCCCGCGGCACGTGGGGCAAACACTTACAAGGTAAACATTCTATCTGTTGTTGTTGAACCTACTGCCCAATCTGCAAGCTTATTCTATGATCAAACGGCTCTACGTGGTAATGACCTACCAACCGGATTTCTAGTACGATAATTTACATAATAAAGTACTAAGTTTAAAAAATATAATCGATAGTTTCCAGTTTACAATCGTAATAGTTAAATCTCCGAACAAGTTTCCCAAATTAACATAATTTTATGACTTTGTTTGTCCGAAATGTTCTTCAGTTGGTTTTGTTCGTATTCAATTCCCGTTCTCAGGTTTTTCCACTAAATCATATTATTATACTAGCGAGCCGACCCGGCTTCGCACGGCCACAAAAAAATATACATAAATCCTTCCTCTTGAATCACTCTATCTATTAAAAATACCGCATCAAAATCCGTTGCGTAGTTTTAAAGTTCTAAGCATACATAGGGTCTGTACTACATGTCTGTACAGACAGCGGGAAGCGACTTTGTTTTATATTATGTAGTGATAATTTAGCATCTTTCTCCGCACCAAAACAATCATTATTAGATTAGTAACAAACACAATAGAACGTAGCGGTCCCTTTTGTAGCTCGTAGCACTTCGTAGCACCAGTTCGTAGAGCATGCTACGAGAGCGACTAGTTCAATGTAGGAAGGAACATTTGATTTGATTGTTTGTCTATTTTAGGAACACCTCATTATAAACTTAGCTTATAATACTCTAGAAGCTTTTAATTTAAATAACTCAAAATCCATAGGGATATTTCACACTAGCGATGTATACTTTGCCCACATACTATATTTACCTAATAATAGCTGATCATCTTCGTCATAGTAATAATAATAAATTCAAGAGGAAGGTTTATATGTATAATTAATTTGTGATTTTAGGTATTTAGCTTATACGCTGGCCGAGCGACGCCGGGGCGGGTTGCTATCTGTCACTATCACATATACTTTCATAGAAAAGATAGTCACAGAGTGGGGTGAGTTGTGTGTAGTAGTTTGGTAGAATTTATATTAGGTAGAATTGGAATCGCATTATAAATGTATCGATAGAGATAATCTGTTTCATAATGATCAGGTGGCGCCGGCGCCGTGAGTCGTGAGGTGACCTCTGCAGCGATAGATACCGGTAATGACTCACCAATTGGAATACACCCTTGTAAATATATTTAATGAGCACGTGTAATGATAGCGATGTTGTTTGTCGCCGGCTATCTCAGACCATCCGGAACTACACGCTCGCTTGAAACTAAGTAACTGATGGTTTTTTTTATACCACTGAGGTGGTAAACAAGCAAACGGCCCACCTGATGGTAAGTGGTCACCGTAGCCAATGGACGATTGCAACACCAGAGATATCACTCGCGCGTTGCCGACCCTTCAAAAATCTCTTTACACCCTTCTTGAAGAACCCCATGCTGTACTCCTTTGGGAAAACCTCGGCGGGGAGTTCATTCTGATGTTTGTCGGTTAAAAAGAGTCCGTGAATTTCATATGTCTGATGGAACTGATCAATATGTACATACATTATTCAGAAGAGGGCCTGTCAGAATGTTTCTTTTGTAATGTTTAAATTTTTTATTAAATTTAACCATCTTCGAAAAGGCGGAGGTGCTCACCTCTTTCTAATTGTGTTGTCAGATTATAACCAATTATACTGAGTGATTTCTTTAGCTGTTTACAGTTAACAAGAATTCCTGTTATATGTGCCTTTGTTTCCGAGTGCTACGTTTTAAAATGACACAAAGATTTACGAGGAACATAACTTATTCCGCGTCACATTGTATACACGAGGCAGAGCGGATTCACCAGTCGTACCGACATGATGTTGTGTTTTGTGTTCAGCCTTGTCACTTATGATCGTTCAACACGTATTGGTTAAATATTATTTATTTATAGCAATCGTCAATTCCTTACAATTTAACTGGGTGGGCGACGATCCCTTTAAAGATTTATAATATACTAGCTTTTTCCCGGCAACTTAGTCCGCGTAGTACACTATTACCCGTATTCCCGTAGGAATGAAGCAATTTTCCCGTGGTAAAAAGTAGCCTATGTTCATCAGGGATAATGTCGGCTCCTAATGGCAAATATTTTTTTCAAATCGGTTCAGTAGTTTCGGAGCCTATTCAATACAAACAAACAATCAAATGTTTCCTTTATAATATTAGTAGATGATAAAGGTTACATTGAGTAGGTTTTTTAACTATCTTTTGATGGTTAGACGAGACCGCTGGTCTAGTGGTTAGTACACCTAACTGCTGCGCTAGGGGTCGCGGGTTCGATTCCCGCCGGGGCAAACATTTATGTGACAAATATGTTAGCCTTGCGTCTGGGTGTTTGGTATGTATTATAAGTATGTATTTACAAACAAAAAGTATATAAGTATTATATCAGCTACTGGTTCCCATAGTACAAGCTTTGCTTAGTTTGGGGCCAGATGGCGCTGTGTGATAATGTCCAAGCATTATTATTATTATTATTATTATTATTATTATCTTTATGCCTCAAGAAATGGTCGGCGACACTTGGCATAAAAATATACCTATTTAAAATTACAAAGATTCGGAGTTAGACCATTCGGTTGTTGAATTAGCGCTCACATATCTGTTATTCTGTATGTCTTTGGTAATATGTGTTTCAAGTATTTTGATAACATAATATTATTGCGCATTTTTATTTGCTTTTAAACTAAATCGTTGGTTATTTTTGGGGCTGCTTCGATGGTCGTGAGTTGTGAGTTAGTAGAATGACGCTGGCATAGCGATACATTGACACATACTTCCGTTACGTAAACAATTATTTAGTGATGATATTTTGGCTAATTCTTTGATCGGACCATAAATGCATGAACTTCGGGAAATTAGACCAGATTATATTAATATCTCAACATCGATTATCTCTGTGCTAAGCACTGGTCTGTCCAATTATCCGTCTCCGTCTTACTACCAGGTAAGGAGCGATATAAATAAATGTACCAAAATCTCTTGATACATAGTCATTATGTAAACGTTTTGTGATAAGCACATATTGCACTTGAACTGGGTTGACCGATGTTGCATAAACTGCCTGTGATAAGCTGTTCTCCACAACAGAGGTGATGGGTAGGCAGTCGGCGGACATATCGACTACACTTCCCCTCGGCTCGTAAAGAAACAAATCTGGTACAGTGCCGGTAGCATGAACTTTTTCGACAACGTTTTCGTATCGCCTTCGTACTATTTTTGTATTGAAAAATGAACAACGCTGGAGCGGTGAAAAGCGGAACTAAAAATTAGTATGGCAATTTTGACATTTCGCGAGTTACGTTTTCGTTTACGTAGTCGACAATGTTCCTGCTACCGGCACTGAAGAAGCTAATACTAGCAAGCAGCTGTAGTAGTGTAGTGTTTGTTTATAAATATGAATACATCATAATCTCATCATCAAATTAATTCAATATACATACTAATAGTGTGAATGCACAAGTATCTCTGTTTGTTTGTTTTCTACCATTTCATGACTAAACGGCTGAACGGATTGTAATAACATTTGACAAGGAGATAGATTGTGTCCTGGGGAGGGACAATTGCTACTTTTGTCTTTAAACAAATGTAGACGAAGTTGCGGGTAACAGCTGGCAAATAAATAATAAATAAATAAATATTAGCAATAACACAGTCAGTGTGGTTGGCCTTCGGTTCTTCCCGTTCTTTTCGAAAGACTTACAGTGCCGGTGCCAGGAACATTTTTCGACTACGTATTCGAAAACGTAACTCGCGAAATGTCAAAATTGTCATACTTATTTTTAGTTCCACTTTTCACCGCCGCAGCGCTGTTCATTTTTCAATACAAAAATAGTCGAAGCCGATACGAAAACGTCGCAAATTATTCATGCTCGCGCTACAGGACTCGAAATATATTCTTCCTATGTTTATACCATTTGAAGGTTCACTAGTCAATCCTTAAGTAGGGCAATAGGACACCTTGAATCCCCATCGTTGTAAAATGTTTGCAAAATCTTTACAAACATATAGGTACTAATTTTATATTTATATACGACCCCAACCTAAACACATGGTGCCAATTCTGTTGTTCAAAATTACTAAACTTAACTAATTTGACAGGTCTAAAAATAATGCACTCTTTATTTAACCCCGCACATGAGAAAGGGATAGCAAGACTTGAGACTTGTCAAATTAGTTAAATTTAGTAATTTTGAACAGCAGAATCGAAACCATTATTGAATTATGAACGTGTCTTAGACGCGATATGAAGTTGCGGTGTTGAAGTAAATAAACAATTTAATATCGCGTATATAACACCCGTCATTATGGTATTAAAATACACGAACCTATCTTCAATTTACTTATTTTGTTCAAGTTGATATTTTTTAATTCTTATGTTTAACTGCCCACCAAATCAAAATTACGGAAAAAAAAACAATTGAATTACCTAAAATAGTATGTGAGCATCAAAATCATATTTGTTGTTCAGGATAAAGAAACCAATCCCTTTCGTCTTGTAACCGGCCAAGTTTGATCACAATCGGATTCACTGTAAGGTTTTATAAATTTGGTGTTCAATTATTAAAATTGGCCGATAAGTACGATTTGTTTGGGAAAAGTTTCGCTAAAACTCACCTAAAACTATATATTTTTTGCCAATATGAGTACAGACAACTTTTTCGATGTCATATGTAACGAATTGTATTGCTATAAAGTGTTATGAGAGTTCGTTCACTCACCGTGGAGCGCGAGTGTGAGGAGGACGCACACGGACATGATGCACGGAACGCGGCTGGCGCTGCACTGACCACCGCTGCCCGCCTTCTGTATACATATATGCGGGTGCTCCGGGTGAGGCTGGCCTTCCACCAGCACGTCTACTCTACTAGCAAGATCACCAGCGAGCTGAAACATATACTGGTTAAACTCTTATACTGACTGACAAAGCACGGCCTAAACCGTTGGCTCTACTAATGCCATATTTTTTTTATACCACTAAGGTGGCAAACAAGCTTACGGTCCACCTGGTGGTAAGCGGTAACCGTAGCCTATGGACGCTTGCAACACCAGGGGTATCACTGCGCGTTGCCGACCCTAAAAGCTAATGCTTTCACAAGCTAGTGGACAGCGCCGCCTTGCCTGTGAGTTTGTGACATCTGTTGGTGGTCCTATAAATACGTGATCCTATTCACTGTGGACTGAGGAGATTGTAGTGATAAGCACGAGCGGATCTAACATGTAGCCAGAAACCTTGCAGTTGGCACGTCCGGTCATTTCTGCGACGGATTCCTATCAAATTGATATGACTTGTGACGTCTCGCGTTCTCTTATAGCTTATCCGAAGACACTAGTGTTTTAGACACATGAAGTAGCCGTAGACTCTTTAGACATTTGTGTGCGTCATCATCAAGTACATATAATAGTAGGCTTGTGGGTGTGTTGCTCTAGTGCTAACATAATGGCTGACTCTACTCAGGACGAACAACCTTCACAAGAGGTAGACTGTTTTCAATGTGCAACAACTTCGCTTTCCTGTAATCTGCGAGAGTGATGTCGTGAAAGGAGAAGGAAGTGTTTCAGAGAAAGGGAAGCCCGTGCTATTTCATTTGATCAATGAGTGCGTGCGGTGATGGAGTCTACCGTCAAATGTCAGATGTGACACATCATAAGCGACTACTTAAAGGCTCGCTCGTTTTTTTGCCACGCATTTTGTAAACAGTCGTACTACCCTTATGATAAGCGGCAACTGAAATCCTAAAGCATATGTCTGCCTGCAACACCGTGGCTTGAATGTTTCAGTCCTGTACTAAGATGTCACAGCCGCTTCCACTGCCAGCTAAGTACTACACGTAGTAGATTATTTACTTAGAAGTACTACGTAAGGAGCTACGCAGATAGAAGTTATTATACCACCTACATGGAGCTGTCTCCATACTGGCCCAGTCGTCCACTTATTCTAAAGAGGTTACTGAAGTGATTATATAAACGCCGTTTGCAAAGCCTTATTGTTATTATTGTGATTAGATTATCTAATAATTGACTTGTATCATAATATTTGTTTTGGTAGATGAATCATTCCGGTTCACCTCCTCGGATCCCGCATGTGGACCCCAGATGTTCACACCCAAAATAATACTGTTTTAGTAAGAACTTAATGATAATGCGTATATTAATACAACGAGCCAAGTCAGACCTTAGGTTTCAATATATTATCCTGAGTTATATTGTTATAAATAAATTTGAGGACTGATCATTGAACTTGGCAGTCTTGGCACCCATTTAGATCTCACTTCTTTTGTCGTTAAAGTCAACAACCAAGGCATATATCATAACATTGAACTTGGCTCCCATTTTACATTAATGTTTTGTAGGATTTGTTTTTATCGTTCACACCCAAAATAAATGATGTAAATATAATTGTAGGTAGGTATATCATATTTCAATGGAACTTTGGTCGAAGCCTTATCTCGTAAGCACCAGCTGATTGCCAAAATTTTGCATTCCTCTGCATTTCACTGATAACTTTCAATCGACTTTCAGTATTGATTCCTTTTGTGATTGTATCAGAATTAAAATTCGCCTGTAGAGTTCTGTTGCAGGCTGCTATCAATGGTTCTGTTGTCAAAACAAAACAATATCGCCGTTCTGATAGTGAGACAGACGTTTCTCAGATCAGTATGCCAGTCAGTCAATTGAATTGACCATCAGTCAAGGACAATGTACAGTATACCAACTCCGAAATATTTGTTCTGGAATGTACGTATTGCCGATACAATTAAGGGACTAAACTTAAGTATAGTGGTTAATCACGCCACGAGCGCAGAAAAAAAGTATCACGGAACGGGAATTAAAAAACAAACCTGGGACTGTATTGGGATTATACCTTTTACCGAGTTCTTTTGAAGGATTGATTAAGAAATATAGAAAAGGCCAAACAAAAACTGACGTATATAAAAGTGCATAAAGCCTTAAACATCTATTTTTTTTTAATTCTGAACGAATTTTACCGGCACACTTGGTCTAAATAAAAATGGGGTGGGCGGTTTTCCAATAGACATAATCACTTCCTTTAAAAACAAATGTAATTGCTTTGTTAAATGGTATTGTTGACCTACTGTATCGCGCGTCGTTGTGTCGCCGCGATTTTGAACGAGTGCATTATTTTTTATGAAGCGATTGTGACCGAGCATTTGCTCACCATCACTGTATAAAAAGCATGCAAGTGATAAGTAGTGATAACACGATCGTATCGCCGACCTGTCGCCACCCGGAAAACTTATTAAATTATTGTTTTTATTTTAAGACTTTAAGATTTCATAACTTAAAACGTATTGTTTAATTATGAACGTGGTATACCGCCAGCGTATCGTAGCCTATATAATTAACTATATACTTGAAATCCGGGTTTGTAAAATTCTATATAAAAAGTACAGAGAAATGTCTGAAATTAAGCAGATGTCACCAATTTTTCCAACTCCGAACTCAAAAAATTCTTAGCGTTTTAAACGCCTTAGAAAGTCCATTGATTGTTATAAAGTTCCTTTAAAGGTCACCTTACTTAGTCGTGGACATCACTTTCGCTTATTTCCCACTCTGGCCCGCCCTGTCATCTTCCACGGTAAGGTATTGTCGAGCAGTTCCTATTTCGAGCGAAAGGTCATGACTAGATCTCGGTGTAGTTTATTTGGTTGAAGTCTCAAAGACTGTTTTTTTTCTAAAGACAAGTAGCCCTTTCTTGTGGGGTGCAATTTTAATCTCTAGAAGCAAGCCTGGGTAGTAGTTAGAGCAAGCACACACCTAATACTTATCAAATAATTGACATAAACAAAATAATAAAGCATGAAAATGATCTCCTCATTAATAGAGACACGGCGTTCTACGTGATAGATAATGTTTGATGTTCGTCTATTTAGGTCAAGTGTGCAGCTAATCACACGATAGGAAACTATTTGATTTCATTAGCTCTGTGTCGATTAGGTAACACTCGTATGTTGCTACGCAGATACGCCTTTTATAATATTATTTTAAATCGGTCGAACAAAGACGGATACTATAGAACCATTTAAATTTAAAACGACTCATGTTTAACTCATTTACTGTCTTGTTAATAATACTTCTTGTTTCAGATATATTCTCACAGATTGATGAATAATTTATGTTTATAACAAAGATATATTATAATATAAAAATGAATCGCTGCATGTGTTGCTAAGCGCAAATCTCGGGAGCGGCTGATCCGATTTCGCTAATTCTTTTTTAGAATATTCCTTGAATTACGAGGATGGTTCTTAAGGAGAGATTATTTTTTTAAATAGTCTGAAAAAGAAAATATTTGATAAATGTCTACCCGTGCGAAGCCGGGGCGGGCCGCTAGTATTATGATTTATCCATGAAATGGCTGGAGCACGCGGATAGCTAAGGGTCACGTGATTGGTTGCCAAATTACTGTCGTTATCAGGGGTCACTCCATGGGTCGCCGCTAAATGAAATCAATTTTTCAGCTAAATTATGCGATAACCTTTCTTTTTTTAAATATATCACAAATGTATTAAACATATATCTTTTTGTTGATAATAAACACGAAAATCTATTAAAACAAATGAAATTGATACAACATGTTTTTAACCCCCAACGCAAAACAAGGGGTGTTATAAGTTTAACATGTGAGTATGTCTGTGGCATCGTACCTCCTAGCTGGATGGACCGAGTATCATTTAGTTTCTTATTACTTCAAAGGTGACTTAATGGAGAGTGTTCTTAGTTGTGATTTTTAGAGTATTTTGAGTCGGGCGTGTCAATTTAGGTGGGTTGTTATTACATATAACAATAATAATGATAGCTACTAATTAGTATTGTCATCGCTTGATCTTTTAATTATATAAAGTGTTTGTTTTTGCTTATCATATAGTTTTTGGGAGTACTGAAACTCTATCCCCGGGTACACTACTACTGCTACAGTATATAACCATGTCTATCCGGGAAAAGTCGCCGACAAAGCTATCATGTTTGCCATCTTATCGTTTACCAGAAGCGAGGAGCCACTTATCCAAAGTGATTCTACTACCATATGTTCGCATAATTTAAACAGTCCCTAATTTAGTATCAACAATTCCTTTACGTGAGTCTTCAGTTTATCATGAGTTTCACCACATTCTAACTTATGTGGTTGCAGATTGTGGGATTTGATTGTATAATTGAACATATATCCATGAATGATTTCATAACGGCGTCGGACTCACCATCTGTCACGTAGGCACCAAATTATCTTCGGTGATAAGTGGGTGTTGTAACACCTCTGACTATACTTCCGAGGACCCTTAGGGAACGTACCCATACTACGTCACCCGTTTAAGGGGGGAGTGGGGGGGGGGCTTAGATTTTGGTTACGTAGTCGATTTCGGCGATAGAAATTTCGCACTTTTTCGACCTATCCTTGAATATGGCGCGCAGTGTTTCCCTAATATGGGAAGGCGTGAAGATATATTATGTCTATGATCTAATTAAGCTTTTTTTTGTGTTACGTATATTGTGTGATGTATATGATAATTCAAATTGAAATGGAACATTTTAATATTATCAACTGAATATGGTAACGTTAGTGATATCACTGGTATTGCTACGGTGACTGCTTACTATCAGGTGGGCCGTATGCTTGTGTGCCACTTTAGTGGACAAAAATCACGTTACATTTTACTAGTATAGACGAATTTAATATATATGTATATGTAATAACCGCGACAGTTTCATTAGATGCTTGATGTATTGTTACCAATTGTTTGCGGCGAGCCGCTGAGCGCGCAGAATTTGTCAGTGTTTGCTTGGCAGGCGCGCCACTTGTAAAGAAAACCAAGTAATTGCCAAGAATACTATACATTGTACTGTAGTAAACACGAGACCCGTGCAAGACACTATATTGGCATTTTATGAATGTGTTTGGAACGTGCCTCTGCCTCCGGCGCGATGTATCGGCCGCGGAGCATTGAACCGCCGGTTAAGGACTCTCTACACGTGGAGTTGCTCCACTTACGTCCGAGCTGTGAAGTCAACAAATAATCTGTACGTGTGACCTAGCACTATATTCGATGGTGACGGCACCACGCCTCTCAAGCAGCCATCCAGACCACCCGGTGCTCCCGCTTTCCCCGAAATTAAAAACATTTGGCGTTACATTATAAACTGTTCTACGAGCAAGAGGGCAAGATATTTAGCCACCTGCACAACAATTATAATTTTCTTTAAAATGGACAAAATTGATTCACAATTGGCGGAGTAATCGAGTAACATATATACAAAAAATAAACATAGTCGAATTGATAACCTCCTCCTTTTTTTTTTAAGTCGGTTGAAAACAGCATAGATGACAGTCCGGAAAGGCGATCCGTTCAATTAGTGCAGGTCTATCGATAGTTTATTTATTTATTTAGTTTTTACGCGCAATAAACAGAACGTTATTATATTTTAAAAAGGCTACAAAGTAATATGGTTGTAATCTGAACTATGTACCAAAAAAACGTTTACAAGTAGGCAAAAACTAATTTTAATTAAATTGTATATGAAATAAAAATATAACTTAGGATGATAATAACTAATTAAACATGATATTTTGTTGTTGTGGTGGTTATTTTTAAGAATTCTTATGTATTTGGGAAATTTTGGTTCAAATATGTCAAGGTCGTTGCAAATTTTTTGCCAAGTCATTGTAGCATCGGGCCATTCTTACCATAGGCATCCATAGGATTGAAATACCATCACACGGCCGGTAGTGGTTACAATGTACCATAGAAACCTCTGGTTTAACCATGGTTTCCTAGCCACCACACCCGTTCGTTATCAGGTGATCACTACAATTACGAGGTGATGATTCGTATCTGTGCGATCGTGTCATATATGTGTATTGGTAATAAGGATGGCAATATTTGACAGATCTTAAAATATTGCCATCCTTATTTAACCCCGCACATGAGAATGGGATAGCAAGACTTTTAGACCTGTAATTAGTTTTTGAACAACATAATCGACACCCTTGTGTACCGTTGCTAACCAATGTCATAAACATTTTATCACAGCATACTCGGCCACTTGCCATTTGGAATATAAACAGCAAAGCTGTCCAACTCATAAAAAAAAATACCAGAAACTTTCCACCTCTGAGTAAAATTACCTTTAGTACATTATAAGTACTTTTGTTGTAGTTCACCAAATTTAAAATATTTTGTAAAAAATAAAATTATATAACGGTTCATTAAATGTATAATGCTATGGGTATAAAATAAGCAAGGTGTTTGTTTTGACAAGTCCACGCATGTGTCGCTAGGGCCCCGGCGCCTGCACGAGGTCCCCATATCTGAGACATATTGTTATTATCTGCACAATATACACTACATTACAGTATTTACGCCATCTCACAACAATTGCGATGATAAGAGTTGTATACTGGTATTATTATTGGTTTACAAAAAACATTAATAATCAAATTACAGATAATAAATTGATTCAAATCTGTATCGAACATGTGTCCGATATTCAAACTTTGCGAACACACAATAAGCTAAACAACCTTAGTTTAATAGCGGTTATTAAACAATTTCTTTTAAACTTAGAATTGGAAATAACTGTTTAGAATTCCACGTACTACAATGGCGCCACATGGAAAGTGGCCAGTGCGTCAGGGAATAAACACATTCTCATCGTGAGGGTTCTAGCAAACCTAGCTGGCATCAGTATATGTCGTGTTATGACAAGTGACTGATTTATGTGTCAGCGGCGGACGGCGAAGGTCGTCTCGCAGACAGACGAATAGACAAAACACCTCTCATCCGTAACATAACAGCTTCCGACGCACCTAGTCGTTCAAGAACATGCTAACGAAGCGAAAGTTTACATTGAATGAGTAGAGTCAATGATTTCTATATGTATTGATAAATTTCAACTGGTTAGTAATATCCCTGGTATTGCTAGCGGCTACGATGACTGCTTACCATCAGGTGGGCCGTATGCTTGTGTGCCACCTTAGTGGTATAAAAAAAAACTCACGGGCTAGAGCAACGCTTCCTCACATAGTATACGCAGACCTTATCATAAGGGGTTTACGGTAAAAATAAAATTAATATTGGTGATAATTAATAATGCATTCTCCGCCAAACACTACGAGTATTCTATCTAAATAAGTGTGATCGAGTGCTTTACGGAAACGTATTTCTAAGTCACTTTTTTTTAGGATTTAACACAAACTTGTATTTATTTAATTGATTCGGGACATTTATTTTACGTGTAGGTATTTAAGTTTTGTACTTCTTAGTTTAGTTTATTTTAAGTTTTTAATTTAAGTTTATGTTATAATGTATTGTTCCATCAATTAAATAAATAAAAGTCACTTTTTTATATTTTATTTAGAGATAAAAAGGTTGGGAAAGGCTGTTGTAGACATACCTACAATGTGGGGTCTGCAAAACATATATCTTTAGCTTTTCAACACTCTAAAAACAAATGAATTATAGCTCGATTTAGAAAACAAACAACATTAAGGTTTTATCAAGAGCTGTCTCTTAATATAGTAATGAGCTACATAACGATAGCGGTGCAGTCGGTATCGCTATAAATCTTCCTGAGCGTTTTGTGCAAAGGTCACGCTAATCGCTGAGACCGACTCACATCTCACCTACCTATGTATTCATATTTATTTATGTACAAAGCTCTGCTATACATAGATTACATAACAACTTACTAGATATATTGATTAATCAGTGAACGTAGGTGCTAGAAACAGTAGACAATATAATAAACTAAACCAGTAATCGTTTGGTATTTATTTCCGCACCCGAGGGGTACCCAATGTCAACACCCCTATTGTCCGTCCGTCCGTCCGTCAGCGGGATGTAACTATTTTTAATAGGTCAAACATTGAAATTTTCACAGAGAGTGTATTGCTGGCCTTTTTTTTAAACAGCAATACAAATTTTGAAACATTGTGCTTACGTCGTTTTCAAATTACTATAGCTACTATTTGCATTAAGAATTCGAACAAACAAGTAAATATAAAAAATACGACTGCGTAAAAACAGATAAATTATTTTATAGGTAAGGTATTGTTACATTATCAAACTACCCCCTCTATAGAAGGATTACTCCAAGCGGAGCTTTACCATATCCACCTGATATAAGACTTGGAAAGCTTAGCTTTTACCCGCGTTATCGCCCGCGGGCGCCCACACAATTATCCGGGATAAAAAGAAATATGCTAATCCAGTTTATAAGCTGCCTCCATTCCCAATATCAAACAAATTAATTCAGCCGTTGAAACGAGAAAAGATACAAACACACACACACTTTCGCACGTATAATATTAGTGTGATTTTTATAGTTGACATTAGTTCGGTTAAATTGGTCGTAATATAGGATTGAAATATCTATTGACCCGACCCATACAATGGTGAATAGACTATTGTAGCTTTTTAATGTGTCTGCACGGAGGTATTAGGCATCCACCGGCGACGTGCCGTCTGCAGCAACAGGATATGTTACGGGCACCAATGCTATGTCACTACAAATCGGAAACAGGCCATTCGCTACAACCCATATGCGTAGACAATACTACTAGTGAGTCAACACCACGACACGACTAAACATGCGACAGCCGCGTAGTCACTGATATTCAACACATAGGCTGCGTTACGGCAAGTATTTTGCCGTGTAGGAATATCAGCCCGTGCGGCAGCATTTTAGAGAGGTAGGGCGAAATTGGAGCCGCCCGGCTGGGGACTGGACCTCCACCGTACAGAAGACCGCAGTCAAATAACGCTACTTTGATTGTACTTGTATTGGCACTGCTCTACGAGGGTACGCTGCGCTAGCAATGCTGCTTGCGCAGTGAGACCTCATGAACAAAAGGGTTGGCAACGCGTTCATGATATCCCTGGTATTGCTACCGGCTATAGGCTACAGTGACTGCTTACCATCAAGTGGGCCATACGCTTGTGTGCCACCTAAGTGGTATAAAATTTTATGCTGCCTGTGAAATGCACATGGGATTATAGCCTATTTATTTATGGATTGACTTCTAAAATGCATGTCTGAAGAGATTGATGAATGTAGAAGAAGCAAAAGGGGTGTGCAAGTCAAGAGTGAAATGGCGCTCTATACCCTCTGCCTACCCCGTGAGGGACAGCGTGATGTGTGTGTAATCTATGTAGGTATGAACTAACTACCACTCTGCTTTTTAATCTCAGTTTCTGTGCCAACCCTGGAAATGAGGTCCTCGACATGTGATGTGTAAGTGTTCAATAAATCAACCGACTCGGGTCACTATGTTATTCGCTGTCCGTGTAACAATATCTCACACTATCCAGTAAAACAGTAGCTCGACTCGATAATTATCAGGTTTTACAAGCTTAACTTTGTTCGTTATTTATTTTGTTCTTGCAAACTGATTTAGAACCGTTCCACTTACCCCACGGAGATGTATTTTTACACGTTGGTTTATTTTTGATGATAATGTGCCCTGAGTGCAGCACCCATGTCACGATAAAACTTAAAACCGGCTATCATACTAAAATGCATGTACACAACATTTTATGTCTGTGCTGGTGACCGTTGAAGAGTTCGTTAATCCGGCGCTCTTCCTGGATGTTGATTCAGGTTATGCTTCCAATCAAAATATATCGTGTTACAAGCGAGGTACAAAAACGAGCTTTTTGTACTGTGGATACCTTTTTCGCCTTTAGGTATAATTTTATCTGTCTTACACCCAATTTCTGAAAGGCTGATCAACGTAAAAAGTTACTAATCGCCTGTTAAATCTCTTGTCAAGTGTCAATTGGGTTGCTAGAACTATGATTATTAACATAGCTATTCTATTTGACTAGAGAATCGTATGTCAACCACCAGTTTGGGTTCTGAAACGCTTGTTAAGCCGTGATCATAGATTATACGTATGTCAACATCTTTGTCAACTAATGATTGCTTGTCGGCGAATTAACTTGTGAATATAATGATTTGTTACGTGAAACTACATTTTTACTCAACATTATTTAGGTATGTTAAAACATGTTCAAATCAACATTATTTAGGTATGTAAAACATGTTTATAATGCAGTATTATACGATTTTTTTATTTTTATTTTTAGGAGTGTAGTGAATTTTGGACAAAAAATTAAACTTAAATTTGTTCCTGGTTTAAAGAACGCCAAATGTGTGAGTTATTTTGTACTTACTATTGAAGTAGTTCTTAAAGTGAGACCATTTTGTACTTACTATTGAAGTAGTTCTTAAAGTGAGACCATTTTGTACTTACTATTGAAGTAGTTCTTAAAGTGAGACCATTTTGTACTTACTATTGAAGTAGTTCTTAAAGTGAGACCATTTTGTACTTACTATTGAAGTAGTTCTTAAAGTGAGACCATTTTGTACTTACTATTGAAGTAGTTCTTAAAGTGAGACCATTTTGTACTTACTATTGAAGTAGTTCTTAAAGTGAGACCATTTTGTACTTACTATTGAAGTAGTTCTTAAAGTGAGACCATTTTGTACTTACTATTGAAGTAGTTCTTAAAGTGAGGCCATTTTGTACTTACTATTGAAGTAGTTCTTAAAGTGAGACCTATTGTACTTACTATTGAAGTAGTTTTAAAGTGAGACAATTTTGTACTTACTATTGAAGTAGTTCTTAAAGTGAGACCATTTTGTACTTACTATTGAAGTAGTTCTTAAAGTGAGACCATTTTGTACTTACTATTGAAGTAGTTCTTAAAGTGAGACCATTTTGTACTTACTATTGAAGTAGTTCTTAAAGTGAGACCATTTTGTACTTACTATTGAAGTAGTTCTTAAAGTGAGACCATTTTGTACTTACTATTGAAGTAGTTCTTAAAGTGAGACCATTTTGTACTTACTATTGAAGTAGTTCTTAAAGTGAGACCATTTTGTACTTACTATTGAAGTAGTTCTTAAAGTGAGACCATTTTGTACTTACTATTGAAGTAGTTCTTAAAGTGAGACCATTTTAAGCACAGAACAGAGTTTAGGTATATGGCTTCTTATTCATTATAGTATTTATATTAAATTTGGAATTCACAGAATATTTTGTCAACAACGACAGTTGATTACTGTTTACCGTCCACTTTGAGACCACGTAGGTATATTAGCATTTATGACAGTTAAGAATGAACTATTAAACAATATAGAGCTGTGTGGCCACAATTGACAGCAAACCGAATGTCAAATCATAGTATTCATAGATTAGTAAATTTTGCTCTGATTAACGTTCCAGAAACCCAAAGTGATTTGACAGCCAAGTTAATTTAACAGGAGTGTTAGTTGAACAATGATTAGCCTTTCAGAAACTGGGTGTGAATATTTAAATTCGGAGGTCAAATCTTACTTTGGTTCAATGCGCCATAACAGTATACGTAAGTAATTTTCGGGATGTTTAAAAAATAAGACTGAACAAATTAAAAGCTAACGAGGGTCTGTGGGTACTGTTAGCACAACTGCACTATGTCTTCAAGCTCATGTAGGTCGGGTTATCTGTTCTCCTCCACGTGGCAGCCCTTGTTTATACGGGAATGGAACCCTGGACACGTCACCACGATCAACCTCGATAACTGCTCATTTACAGCCATTTGTCTTGTCCAATGATGTCATCGATAAGTAACCGATGGATGATGACCTCATTTGTGTTACCAGGCCGACAGAACAATCATATCCCCAACTATTATTCATATAAAAAGTGGTTATATGAGACATTAGTCAACAGGCGATGTAGAAATTATCATTAGGTTTTACTTCATCCACGTAGAAATAGGATAGCACTGTCTAGGATAGGAGGCATTACCCTGATCTTATAGTCTAAGACTAAATGTATGTTTCAATTGAAGCCAAAAGACTGTCAGTCAAGAGATAATCCTCCTTCAAAAGTTCAGTAACTATGTTGCCGGTGACGTAAGTTTTTGTGGGGACGTTGTTTTGCCGTCTTTAAATAATCGTCCATAAGCCACTGCGGTAAGAATCATTATCGCCTGCAGAGTGACTTGGCCGTGCCGGTCACGTATGTCCAGACTAGGTGGCAACACAATATTAGTACCGGTGCGGAGCGGGACGCGCGTGCCTGCGCCACGTGGGGTCAGATGTCAGATTAGATGCACTTAGTAATTAAATCGTCATATCATTAGGGACGGATTAAGATTTTATGGCGGAACCTGAATGTTCTTTGGTCTTTGCCTTCCGACACATGTATAATACAAACATAGCAGTTACGTAGAAGGTAGATACTTATTAAAATATTGACGATTTGAGCTAGAATCACTTAGCTCGTGAAACATAGCTGTTTTCTTTGTTATTTCAGGTTTTGACCAATATCAGAGAGAAAAAAAACATGATTTTAAAAGATAGCGTAAGAGCTTATTTACAGAAATAGTTTATTAATAAAAACATTTCTTATTGGTAACTTGTCGACACAGGAGTTTTTTAAACAGAACTGAGAACTGGCAACACACTTATTTTATGTAATTTTTAAGAAGAAACATAGGAAATTGATGTACCTTAATCAAGCTTAAGTTGAGGCACGTTTTGCTGGGACTGCAAGGCCATACATTCAAAATTCGAAATTCTTTGTAGTAAAACTATCAATCATATGAACAGATTTTGAAGGGTTAGCCCCCCTGGTGTTGCAAGCATCCATAGTATAAGGTGACCGCTTACCTTCAGGTGGGCCGTATGCATCTTAACCACCTTAGAGGTATAAAGAAATCAATGATGGAAAACTAAAGGGTACTCGGAGATGTATGAAGAGATTGATGAATGTAAATGAAGAGAAAGAGTTGTGCACGTCAAAGCAAGTGTGAAATGGCGTTCTATACTCCGTTTACCCGTGAGGGACTTCGCGTGATGATATACATATATGTATATACAAAGAATTACCTTGTATGTACCAGACTGACAGAAACCTCACAAGCATCGTCCTCTCATAAAACTGGTGTAACCGGAGAGTAAGACGTGGGTGTTGTAAATAATATAGACAGCGAAACCCTTCCTGTGTCCTGAAGCGGATCTTTTAGATCGCAGATTATCAGGCATTGTTGTTATGACTGAGTAAATTTATTTTTATAGTTAAACTGGATTTAAGGAGCTGTTAAAAGTGTTAAGAAATATAATTAATGCGTACTTGGTGATATACGATATAAGGCGAGCTACGATCCACTGGAAGTTTTTTTTTTTATACCACTAAGGTGGCAAACAAGCATACGGCCCGCCTGATGGTAAGCGGTTACCGCAGCCTATGGACGCTTGCAAAACCCTAAAAAGAGATGAAGATGAGTGGAGTAGTGCTAGGAAGCCAGAAATTTGACTACTCCGTAGTAGACTACACAGTGTAGGGTCGGCGCGTGAGTGATACCCCTGGTGTTGCAAGCGTCCATAGGCTGCGGTTACCGCTTACTATAGTATGCTTGTTTGCCACCTTAGAAGTATAAAAATTGATGTAGTTTTTGCTTTCCACCATCGTAGTATAAAAACAAGCTTCTAATATTAAATAAATGATAAATGTGAGTGTTTTTGCAAAGCTGGATGTTGATGCGGATGGATATAGAAACTACATAAAGGAGCTTATCACCACACACTGACTCATCACGAAAGTATATGACGTATACATTTAAAATATATAGCTGGTAAGCTCATTATTGAGAGGGGTAAGAATCCGCTCAAGGGACTGTATGAAATATAACACCTAAAGGGGTAGATTAACATTGGTGCTAATTTTGTTGTACAAAATTACTCAAAAAAAAACTAAACTACTTTGACAGTTCTTAAAATCTTGCTATGCCTTTCTCATGTGCGGGGTTAAATAAGGATAGCAATACCTTTAGAACTGTCAAATTAGTATAATCATTTTGTACAACAGAATTGACACCAAATTCTGATATTTAATTTAATTAATTATGTAATAAGCATCCATGTTTGCACACAAGCATTTATATTGCATACATAACAAAAGCCTCGATAATCTATGACCCGCCATTGTTTTGGTGACAGTTGACAATATTGAATGATGTTATTTTGTACACTATCGACTGTTATTAGTTTAATAATTGGCAATAAATACAAACAAGTTATGAGCTCAGTATAATAAGGCGACTTCTATAGATGACTTCAGATTTGATGGCTTTGTGACTTTTCAATATATATAGGTGATCATTTTTTAGGGCTGACGGTAAGCGGTTACCGTAGCCTATGCACGCTTGCAACACCAGGGGTATCACTCGCGCGTTGCCGACCCTTCGGAACTCTCTTCAGACCCTTCTTGAAGAGCCCCATGCTGTACCTACTCCTTTGGGAATACGAAGCCTTGGTGTAGGCTTGCGAATGCAGCCGTAAAAAACATTTAAACAGTAAATATACTTGGTTCTTCATCTCAAACACAGAACCATCTCGCATAGATTTAAACTTCACAAAGAAGTAATTTAAAATTATCAGATTCTACAGGTGGGCCTGGAGGGTCGTGTTCGCATTTCGCATCGATATTGGTTAAATAGGCAATAACAAATATTTACATAAATGCCGTGATATGTAATCCAATATGGCCGCCACCGCTAGAGGGCCGACCCCATATGGAGTACTGCTGTCATCTGTGGGCGGGGGCACCTGGATGCCAGCTTGCGCCTTTTGACTCGGTTCAAAGGCGCGCTGTAAGAATTGTCGACGATCCCAAGCTCTCAAGCGGCTTAGAACCACTAAGTCTTAGGAGAGATTTTGCCTCCCTGTGTGTGTTCTACCGCTTGTATAACGGACAGTGTTCCGAGGAATTGTTTGACATGATGCCCACGGCAACATTTTACCATCGCGCTTCTCGCCACCGGCGGGGAATTCATCCCCACAAGTTGGAACCAAAATATTCCCGAACTGCGCGGTTCCAAAAGAGCTTCCTCCCGCGCACAATTAAACTGTGGAATGAACTCCCCGCCGTGGTTTTCCCAAAGGAGTACAGCATGGGGTTCTTCAAGAAGGGTGTGAAGAGATTTTTGAAGGGTCGGCAACGCGCGAGCGATACCCCTGGTGTTGCAAGCGTCCATAGGCTGCGGTAACCGCTTACCATCAGGCGGGCCGTATGCTTGTTTGCCACCTTAGTGGTATAAAAAAAAAAAAAAAAAGGGCGATTTATAATTTCCACATTAACCCCTATGATTATGGATATCAATCAAATGAAAGCAGCTTGATGACCGAATAAAAGCTTATACTAAAAAAATAAAAAAAACTTTGTTTTTTTGCTACGGCAAAGCGTGATCGGCTATTCAGCCTAGCGATGTCGTCTCACAGACTGGCGATTAAATGTGCGAACTATAGTATTATGTATTGGTAGCGCTCGAATGTAACCATTTTAACTAATTTTTATCTCAATGACAAAGAAAGCGTTGGTTTCATTATCCTCATTTCCATTCTGAGAATTGGACGCTGCGCAGTAACCTATCCGATTATATTTTCACCTATATCTGCGGTCAGAGGCTACTTTATTGGTAAAATACCCTTATCTGATGAGTTGAGTACCGCCTCGCATTCGGGGGTAAAGAGATAATGGTCAGTAAAGAAAGTGTCACCTCTACGCGATAGGAGTTAAAGTCGCAAATGTATTGTCAACATTTAACTTCTACAAACGGCGGATATGTAAAACATACCATGGTTTTGGCTATTAAATAGCAAACATTTTAAGAGTTTATTATTTATTATAGAATATTCTGTTAGAGCTTGTCCGCCTGAGCGTTTATTACTAACACCTAAGCTGGATACTACAGGATATTTGATTTGCTTTGGTTATTTTGAATTCTCATTTTCAACAATAATGTTTGATAGTTCATATTTTGGAACTGGTCTTAGAGCTATGGCGCCACAGTAAATAAAAGTTCAGACGCACAAGCTCTTAAAAATGCATTGGCCGACACTTTCTGATTTGGACCAAAATTGATGTCCTTTTAAACCTATTATCACAAATGGTTATTGAAATAGACATAATCGTTAAAATCGCTAGTGAGTAGTATGATGTGAGAGGATGGCGGTGTGTTCCAGGTGTGCGGCATGGAGGACGAAGTGACCTTCATGTTTCAGCTGGGCGTGGTGCGCGACGCGGTGTCCGCGCCGCCGCATCTCCTCACCCTGGCCTACCTGAAGGACCTCGCCGTCAAATTCGTCCACGAAAAGGTACTCCACTCGAATATACACCAAGTGGAATTGACGATATGGCAGCTTCATGCTTGTCACTTCTAGTCTACGAAGAAGCCCAAACATGTTTTAAATTTTTCATTACAATTTTCTAACCTCCATTTTATAGCCGTCAAATAATGGTTTACATTTAGGAATGCGCCTAACGACTTATTTCGTAATAATATTGCAGTCATGATGGCGTACACACAAACACAAAAAACCCTTTATTGCAATTCTGTTAATTTAATGACTGATGGTGATGAGCGTTAACCGCAGCCTATAGACGCTTATATTACCACCACTAGCGCATTGTTATACTTATATCCTCGAGGAGACTCACTGTACTAGCATATTGTTTTTCCATACTGTCAGCTCTGGCAGCCTTACCGTAGAAACACGACACTACATCAATAAGGAGTTATGTATATGATTTAAATTGACGTCACACTGCGATAGTTTTACCAAGGAATATTTTTAATACCACTATGATGACACACAAGTGTATTGTGCCGGTAGCAGGAACATTGTCGACAACGTATTCGAAAACGTAACTCGCGAAATGTCAAAATTGTCATACTAATTTTTAGTTCCACTTTTCACCGCCGCAGCGCTGTTCATTTTCCAATACAAAAATAGTCGAAGGCGATACGATAACGTTGTCGCAATTATTCATGCTTGCACTACGGCACACCTTTAGTAAGCAGTCACCGTAGCCTATAGCCGCTTTCAATACCAGGGGTATCACTAACGGGGTGCCAACCATGTTGTTGATGAGGACTTACTGTGCTAGTTATATAACTAACTAGCGTCCTGCCCCGGCTTCGCACGGGTAGACATTTATCAAATATTTTGTCTACGTGCGAAGCCGGGGCGGGCCGCTTGTATAATATATAGCCTGTTACTCAGTGATAATGTAGCTTTCTAACGGTGAAAGAATTTTTGAAATCGGTCCAGTAGTTTTGGAGCCTATTAGATACAAACATACACACAAAAATACAAATGTTTCCTCTTTATAATATTAGTATAAGTATATGTATAGATAGCGCAGCGTATCCTCGTGGATCATGTTCTCGTCCAACCATTTGAGTACAATAGGTGTAGCATATGATACGTGGCTGTGATAGTGAGTGATGGTCGAGGTGTTATTGTTTGCGTCAGATCCCGGACAACGGGCTTAACCGCCTGTCGGACCGCATCCTGCTGTTCCGGCACGACTACTGCTCGCCCAACGTGCTGCGCCTGCTCAACTGCGCCACTGACGTCACCGACGAGACACTCGTCGAGATCGTGCTCACTGCTAACCGTCAGTCGCTAACACCTCAACTTAAATGTATACAGGATGTTAAAAAACTACCCGTAAAGCCGAAAAGAGGTTAAATGGGGCCTTATAACGAGTCCATTCACAACATTTAAGAACCGTAGTAACGCTGTATAACATACACCAAAAAATTTAAATAAATTATTATGGTCACTGATGTGAAAACCCTATTTCAGTAAAACTAAAGAGTACTTACTTACCGCAGAAACACAACACTACATCAAAGTATCGTTATTTGACTGCGGTCTCCTATAAGGTGGAAGTAGCCCCAAGGCGGTTTCAATTTTAATAGGAAGGCCTACGGGAGTGCCCAGTACGCCCTTTCTCTTTGAAGCTTGTAAAAATTCGCCCTACCTCTCTTATAAAAGATATCGAAAAAAATTTGAAACAGAATTTTTGATGGGCAATTTCAAAAACTTAGTGTTCACTTACTTTATTTAGGTTCTTATATCTCAGTCGGTCATACGGTGTTATTAATTAAGTATGGTGTAACGTGTTTTGTGTTGCAGCGCTGATATGCGACGGTGGTCTGGAGGCGCTGCCGGCGCCGAAGCCCCACGCGCTGGCCGTGCACTCGTACAAGGCGCCCACCTTCTGCGACTTCTGCGGGGAGATGCTCTTCGGACTGGTGCGCCAGGGACTCAAGTGCGAAGGTAATGGCCTATCACTGTAGGTACTATTAATACAACGTGTGCCACAATTTGTTACCATCTATCCCGCTTTGTAAATATCACTTGTATTTTGGATTGCCAAAATAATATCGATGTAAAACCTCTCACTCATTTCTTCATAGATAGATGGTACAGTACGTCGGTGTAACAGTCAGGGATAATCCCCACTACACTCATGGTGATGTATGGTTGGTGTCAGGTTGCGGGCTGAACTACCACAAGCGGTGCGCGGTGAAGGTGCCGTCGAACTGCGCGGCGCCCCCGCCCCCGCCCCCCGCGGCCGCCTCCGCCTCCGCCCCCGCCCCCCGCCGCTCCTCGGCCGCCCGCAGCCCCTCGCGCAGCTCCTCCCACAGCCACGCCTCGCATGACGACTCCCTGGTAAGGCGGCTGGCAGACCTCGTCACTGGGAACAACTAAGCTCTATATTAAACCCCTTAAAGCGCGTGACGTCACACTTTATACTCGCAAGATCGTACACTACTACTACAAATACTACTAGTACTAAAAAATACTACCACTTTGTCAAGTCTGTTGCTTGGCAGTAACGTAGTGGCGGCGAGTGAAGGAGGGCTGCGTCCCTCCTGCCGATACCGTCTGGCTCGCTTGCTAGCCGGTACGCGTCGTTTTTGCCTCAGTCGCATGTTACCCCGTCAATTGAGAAGCTAGTGCCCAATACAAATGATACAGTCCTTACCAAACTATTGTTTACGTGCATCTCACTATTTCATGTCACATTTTACTTAACAATAAATGTTAATTATAGTATGCTAATTGGTCATAACAAAACCAGTAGCCATTGTTCTCGATAATCTATTGCTTCATATGTATGTATTTTCATTGAATTGAATGCGGTGTCCGTGTAAGCTAAAATCAACCTTATATTGAGAAACAAATGATTCAATTTATGGGTATTGTATATATTCCATGCCCATAAAAGAATGTAATCTCAAATGAAATCTCTTTTTCGAATCTCTGTTTTTTAATTAATTGACTATACGTATAATAAAAAGCAACTATATATTACAAACGGTATATATAATTCCGTTCATAGTGCTTAGGCGTAACTAACTATAAAAATAATATCCTATTTATAGAAGTATGTATAAATAATAATCTGACAGCTTGTCAGGTATTCCATCACAGTATTCTGAAGGTTGGGTAACTCTCAGACTTATATTTAATATAATGCTATAAATATCATAAGCCCTATTTTAAAACATTCCTGATAACATTCCAAGAATAAGAATAATTTATTTCTACAATATCACTTGTTTCCTTGGCTGAGTGATGAAGCGTTTGGTTTAAGAAATTGTCCCCAAACTTAGCAAAATTAAGTTAACTTTATATGTCTTGAAATTTATATGGACTGGTGTGGATTCCGTTGTACAAAATCACTAAGCTAAACTAATTTGGCAGGTTTAAAAGTCTTGCGATAGTCCTTTCTCATGTAAGCGATTAAATAAGGATGGCAATATTGTATGTTGTGTCAAACTAGTTTAGTTTAATAATTACGTACTAAAGAAATAGCACCACTTTTGGATCTGATAATGCGCGGGCAATTTTATACAAGCAACATTCGCGCACCACTACTCACCAAACGGTTCTGAATGGTGTAGAACCAAGAACCGTTTTTTTTTGTAGATTATATAGATTTCTATGCATGGAAAGGACAACGCCAAAGGGACAGTGTCAGATCTGTCACGATGACGTTTTAAAATAACTTACGAGTTTCTTTTTGTTTTAAAGATCTGCATACCCGTTTAGGGAAACGTTTAGACCTGTAACTTTACAATCATGAAGGCATTTGAATTTACAATTATCTCTAGAAACAATATGTTTAAGGATTAATTTTAACTTGTTTACAATTTTATAACGTTTACAATTTAATTGTATCTATTGTAAGTTGACTTGGGTGGTGGGTATTATTGGTGCTTACAATAAATAATATATTTTATTTACTACATTTTGTTTTATTTCAAGACCCGTGATACCCATCATCCAAATATTGTAAAGAAAAAAAATCTAATATTAAACTTTGTGGAACATAATAGAACTTTACGGAAATTATAGAACTTTACGGAGTATAGTAGAACTTTATGAAATATAATAGAGTTTTGTAAATTAAGATGATGATGTTTATATGGCTGTACTTTACTCAACATGATTATTTTTTTCAATAATAAGAATTTACACAAAACACAGTAGAATATTAAATATGAGCTATTTGCTGTTGAGGAGTTCCGTTCTCTATACACCAATACAATCTTACATTATATAAATTACAACATGGCTCAAAAAATCAGCTCGAAACATGTTCTTGCTTCGTTCAGTGCCGGTAGCAGGAACATTGTCGACAACGTTTTCGTATCGACTTCGAGTATTTTTGTATTAGAAAATAAATAGCGCTGCGGCGGTGAAAAGTGGAACTAAAAATTTGTGTGACAATTCTGACATTTCGCGAGTTACGTTTTCGAATACGTTGTCGACAATGTTCCTGCTACCGGCACTGGTTACGTCTTTCGACTACGTATCCGAAAACATAACTATCAAGATGCCAAAATTTAAATAAGAATGTTAAGTTCCACTTTTCGCCGGCGCAGCATTGTTCATTATCCCATACGAACATAGTCGAAAGCGATACGAATACGTGGTCGAAAGTTGCTGATGCAAAGGCTACAGAAACAACGGAGAAATGTGTATACTCAAAACTGACACAATAGGATGTCTGTTTCTTCCATAAAAATGCTACGAGAGGCTTTTCCTCAAGCGTTCGCACTTAAAAAGCCTCGAACTTGTAAAACAGGTCATTTAAAAGTATTAAGATACTTATAATAAATACATAAGTATCATTTCTGGTAAAGGATGGCGGCTACCGCAGACATTACACGCCGTATCTCTATCAGGGTAGGTAGAGTGTTCTAGAATGTCTGGCATGAGCGATATAAAGGACTTCAGGGTTCGGATTTTATACACATTACTCGCCCTCTCCTACAACGAAGCTACACCTTGCCCATGCACTACATATTTCAAAAACCGGCGTCACTCCGTTGTACGCAAATTTCCATCTACCTTTTGTATTTGATCTAAGAGTGAGTGGCAGCGGAGAGTCGTGCAGAGGAGTTAGTTGAGTGGGGTTATTCTCATTGTTCTCCATTCCTTTGTTCTAAAGAGATAAGACTCCCATAGCCTAATTCTCAATCTTTTCCACCCAATTTAATATTATTTTTTTAAATATTGAATTTATGTTCCATCCTACTCACAAAAATTATTCTCAATCAACAATTCCGAAACTGCTGCATTGGCAATAACTTTGAATTTAAATCGTATATAGGTGTCGATTCTGTTGTTCAAAATTACTAAACCTAATTTGACAGGTCTAAAAGTCTTGATATCCCTTTCTCATGTGCGGGGTTAAATAAGGATGGTCAAATTAGGTTAGTTTGATGAATTCGTATAACAGAATTGGCTCCATTATTAAGTTTAATGCTACTCCATAAAATATTGACAGTGAGTGTGAGTGATGTTGAGCGGGGCGTGTGTCGGTAGGTGGGCAGCAAGGGCAGTCGGTCGCCATCCCGCAGTGGGGTCCCGGGCCCGTGGTCCCCGGGGCTGGCGGGCGGGACCTCGGGCGCGTGGGCCCCGGGGCTGGCGGGCGGGGTCCCAGGCGCGTGGGCCCCGGGGCTGGCGGGCGGGATCCCGCACACGTTCGAGGTGCACTCGTACACGCGGCCCACGGTGTGCCGCCTGTGCAAGAAGCTGCTGCGCGGGCTGTTCAAGCAAGGCCTGCAGTGCCGCGACTGCCACTACAACGCGCACAGGAAGTGCCTGCCCGCCGTGCCCAAGGACTGCGGAGGCGAGATCCGCGACCTGCAAGGTCAGTGCTATACTTACACTCGTCCTTTGAACTAGTGCGAAGGAGCCTTCGTCGTGGAACAATAATCAAAATGGAGCTGAAAGATTTGTAGCCTTTCGTATCAGTACCCTATTATTTAGTCTACGCTATTCTATTCGTGCGATCTATGTAGGCAAATCTATTGAATTAACAGGTAAGCTAATTACTAATACAATTTGATCATAAGGAGTGACTGGTTGAACTTTTTACTATTATCTCAAAAGTGAACAAAAAGCCATGGTCGCAGTGTGATGTTTAATGTGATGTGGGGCATCATATACACCACACATATAATGTATTGTGTAGGTATATGTTGTGTTGTGTATTGTGTATGTGGTGTGGTGGGCAGGCGAGTACCAGGACAGCAGCACCGGCAGCGAGTTGTCGGAGACGGCGCGTCTCCCCGACGAGGAGTCTGATGACGGCGCCACAGACGACACAGAGGTCAATGCTCCTTACACTCATCTTTCTTGTTATACTATGATATGTGTATATGATTGAAAAAGTAAAGTAATGTTTGTGTTTAGGTGCAGCTGCGCCGGCGCCGTGCTTCGGACGCGGAGGAGCCGCAGCGAGACAACCCGCCCGACCACGCCGCCAGCCGCCCCAGCAGGTAACCACACCACCATTCACCACTCACCACCCACCACTCATCACCCACCACTCACCACCGATCACGTCGGATGCGGTGGAGCCGCCCTAGCAGATGACCACACGACCATTGGTCAGTGTTTTACGGCTATTGTGGAGTCACGGCTTCTTGTGAAGGGCTTATGTACTCTGTTTGTTGAATGTTGCCAGCATTGGTTAATTAAAGAAGTTGTCAAATGTAAGCTTTACCCTTCCACTTATTGAAAAGAAGCATTGGGCAGTGTTGGCTACTAATATCATTATTTAAATATTTGTATTCCACAAACAAGCATACGTACGATGTAACTGGTGGTAAGCAGTCATGTTGGCAATATATAAACCTGTAGTCCTTGTAGACGTTCGCAATACTGATGAGTCCCTTCGCACTGTTATTCACTTGGATTATACCTAAACTAATAATGCTGTTCCCAAGTCCCGTAATTATAAAAAAAAGCTCAGTATTTTTTCTCAAACCAGACATTAAAGTGAATCGGGGAGTTTTTGGCGGGAATCAGGCGGAGCGGTTGAGATTTTTTCCAGTGTGTCGTAAATTGTGTTATAGTGATCTTTAATGTGTATTTTTGGTGTCGGTATGTGCAGTAAAGTTTCATATAGTGACTGATTTATAGGAGCATTGGAAATAATGCCATAATATGACTTTTGGGTTAAGTGATTTATCATTTTGGTCAATAGGTACCTCTAATCTAAAGGCGTGTTACGATCTGCTACTGCCGTGGGTTGTCTCCAGAAACTCCATTGGGCGTTAGAATGCATGACACTAGACATTTTAATGCGGCAAACACGAGAAATTTTGCAACATGAAAATTCTCTAACACTCGACACTGGCAAAAATAGTCCCTGAAGGGATTGATTGCCATACTTAGGAAGAAGAAGAAGAAGAAAAGTGAATCGGATTCATTAGTTTGTCACCACAGATAATAATCCGGCAAAGAACGTTGAATAAGCATACTCGCTCTCTTGACTTCACCACAAATAAAAAAAAGACATTACAAGTACTCGGGCATTGAATAAACAATTTCTGGTGTCGATTCTAGTTCTTTTTAATTCTTTGCCAAATTTCAATAAGTTCCGTCCAGTAGTAGCCCTACCGCCCCTCCCCCCGCCCCCTGCCCCGTGTAATGTGAGGGTCCCCCCTGCCCCGTGTGATGTGAGGGTCCCCCCGGCAGCTCGTCGTCGTCGCCCAGCGCCAACATCCCGCTGATGCGCATCGTGCAGTCCGTAAAGCACACCAAGAAGAGGGAGGGCCAGTGGCTCAAGGAGGGCTGGCTGGTGCACTTCACCAACAAGGATAAGACGGTGAGCCGCTACCATCCATACTATCCTATACTATAATATTATAAATGCGAAAGTTTGTGAGTATGGATGTAACGCTGTATGGATGGATGTTTGTAACTCTTTCACGCAAAAACTACTCAACGGATTTGGATGAAATATTCAACACAAGATAGTTTATGGATCAAAGGATGCTTTTTATCCCGGGAGAGTTTAAGTTTCACCTGGGATTCTAAGCTCAATGCCGACGAAGACGCGGGCAGAAGCCAGTTACTAATATATAGAATCGACTTTCAAATTTAGCGGCATCTACAGCATTTGATATATACGATCAAATTTAGTCGCGTTATCTTATTTGTGGCTGAATACTGAAACGACATTAAAAAATTGAAAACACGTAACTATTTGAAGTGTCGACAAAATACAATTTCTATGGGGTTTGGTTTAGTTTAAGTTAATTCCAATAAATTAATGCAGTTTACAGGCATCTAGCTCACGACAAAATGGGCGTTTGTGATGCAATAACGTCATTGTACTTTGAACTGTATAGCAGTTATAATTTGAACCATAATACATTTCAGTTGAAGCGCCACTACTGGCGGCTGGACAGCAAGTCGATAACGCTGTTCTCGTCGGACCAAGGCACCAAGTACTACAAGGAGATCCCTCTCAACGAGATACTGGCCATCGACACGGCCAGGCAGCCGCACTCGGGTGAGAAACACTAACTTTGACTTAGGGTGCCACACACACCTAATGACAAAACGATTTCAATTATTATTCTATTAAAATAGCATTCTGACTCAACATATACTTGTAGGACACATCATGGGATTTATTTGTATTAAAGATTGTAAGTAGGTACATGTAATATAGAATATATATAATTTTTATACAGATATGTTTTTATTCAGACACTTACTTCATAAATAGTTAGATAATATATCAGCGCGCGCTAGTCGCTCGGCGTGCGAATTCGTGTTGCTATGGCGGTCGGTGACATCGGCGCGCTGTGGTCAGTATGTGTGAGTCGTGTGTGTGTGTGTGTGTGCAGAGGTGATGCACTGCTTCGAGGTGCGCACGGCCAACGTGGACTACATGGTGGGCGTGGAGTCGGGGGCCGCGGCCTGCGCGCCGCCCGCTTCGGGCGTGGGGGCCTACCTCGCGCGCTCCTGGGAGACCGCGCTGCGCCACGCACTCATGCCCGTCACGCACCACGACGGTACGTGCACTACTCCTGTACACCTTGGAGGCGGGGGCCGGGGCCGTGGGGGCCTACCTCGCGAGCGCCTCAGATACCTCCCTCCGCCACGCACCCATGCCTATCACGCACAACGACGGTACGTGCGTGCACTACTCTTGTACACCTTGGAGGCGGCCAAAGCCGTGGGGGCCTACCTCGCACGCTCTCCGCAGAGATCTCTTTCTGAAGCTCAGTATACAATTTATGTGAAATATTCCTCGTGTCCTGCTTTCCAAGGAAAGTAAAGCATGGAAATCTTAAAAAGGATGTGAACACGTCTGCTTTATTACTGATTCTTCGCTGAGCAGCGAGCCGTAAGTAGCCCTGAATATCATTTAACAGCATGGATCAGTGGCTGTAGTGTCTTGGTTGTGTTGCAGCGGAGGCGCGAGTGGGGGGCGGGGCGGAGGCGGGGGCGGGAGGCGCGGGGGCGGGGGCGGGAGGCGCGGGGGCGGGGACGGGCGACGAGCGCGGCGCGGAGATGGCGCAGCTGTACCAGATCTTCCCGGACGAGGTGCTGGGCTCGGGCCAGTTCGGCACCGTGTACGGCGGCCTGCACCGCCGCTCGCAGCGACCCGTCGCCATCAAGGTACCAGCTCAAACACCACAACACCATCACACCGAGCCCGCCGCCAGCCATGGACCAGGCGAGAACATTACCCGAAACAAAAATGTCACGTGATTACAAACCCAATATACTACAGAAATTATCCTTGAAGTGGATGCTCTAATTAAAGAAAAAGCGCTTATCACTGACACACACACACTGATGTCCTTGTAACATGACTGGCAATGTAATGTATATAATATGACTAGGTGATAGACAAACTGCGGTTCCCTACAAAGCAAGAGGCGCAGCTGAAGAACGAAGTGGCGATCCTGCAGAACCTGTCCCACCCCGGGGTCGTGAACCTGGAGCGAATGTTCGAGACGCCCGAGCGCATCTTCGTCGTGATGGAGAAGTTGAAGGGGGACATGCTGGAGATGATCCTATCACATGAGAGGGGGCGCCTCACTGAGAGGATCACCAAGTTCTTGGTCGCTCAGGTATGGACTGATTGGCTCATGACACTAACATAATATCTACCACCTACCGATGATGGGACAATTAATCCTACGATAAAAAAATGTTAATCGCTTTGAAGGCGTCAATGGTCGGAACTATTGATTTAATTAAAAAAAATATTAATGACTAGCGGCCCGCCCCGGCTTCGCACGGGTAGACATTTATTAAATATTTTGTCTACCCGTTTTTACACTTTTTCCGACTTTTTTTTCTCCGTAAGAACCATCCTCGTACTCAAGGAATGTTCTAAAAAGAATCAGCAAAATCGGTTCAGCCGCTTTCGAGATTTGCGCTTAACAAGACATTCAGCGATTCATTTTTATAAAGATTATTATCGATTACAGATAAGATTTTTTTTTTTGTTTTTTTTTTTCCGAACTGTTGGTAATTTAGACCTTCATAAGTGCCTTATTAGGGCCTAAACTGAATAAATGATTTTTGATTTTAATTCTATCACTGCTGATCTCGGGTACCATGAGAAAAGGGAAAGTGTTGCCACCCATATATTACGCAAGATCCACCACATACAATAATCCTAAAAGATCCCCCAACATAGGAGTTATCGCGAAACGTGCCTTTGGAACCATGTCCGTTCCAGATCTTGGTGGCTCTGAAGCACCTGCATGAGAAGAACATAGTCCACTGCGACCTGAAGCCGGAGAACGTTCTCCTGTCTTCGGACGAGGAGTTCCCTCAGGTGAAGCTGTGTGATTTCGGCTTCGCCCGCATCATCGGGGAGAAATCCTTCCGCCGCTCCGTTGTTGGCACACCGGCGTATCTTGGTATATTACATGACACCATTTTTTTTGTTTGTAGTAAATTCGCATTAAATAAAATTACTACATATTAACGGTTTTCAGAGTTTTTCCCTTACTTGTGCTCTAAGACACTGCTTCCTGCCAAATTTCATGATTCTAGGTCAACAGAAATAAGCCTATAGGTTTTGATTCCCTTGTGAAATCGCAAAATACCCGAAAACTTGCGAAATAAACGGTCATATCTTTACTGCATATTGACTAACAGGCTTGATAATTTTACAGCTGAAAGAGCCATGGACCCGGGTATATCATATTAATTCAATTTGATAACTTCACGCGTTCTTGAGATAAAAATTCTTGACAGACAGACGGTCAACAAAGTGATCCTGTAAGGTTTCCTATATCCTTTTATGGTACGGAACCCTTAAAATGCAGCACTGCAATGCCATTGTGACCCTGTTTGGATGATCGCAAACCATGCCTAAGAGTCTTAATAAGAACAGCTATAATAATCATTCCAATTAAAGGTATACCTGGTGTCAGATGATTTGGTTATACGTAATTATTCTTAGATAGCCTAAATAGTCCCTAGTTGGGCGCCCAATAGTTAAATTTTTAGCAAGATCTAATTAAACTTAAAAATCCAAGCCATATAAATATCGCTATATACTGAACGGGTGTATAACGCCTGTTTATAATTTTAGCGCCGGAAGTCCTCCGCAACAAAGGATACAACAGGTCGCTAGACATGTGGTCTGTGGGAGTGATCATATACGTGTCTCTCTCTGGCACTTTCCCGTTTAACGAGGATGAAGATATCAACGAACAGATACAGAACGCCGCTTTCATGTACCCACCGTCACCTTGGAGGGAGATCTCTGCCGAAGGTATGTACTTGTCTTCAATGGCGTAACTAAACTTTTCGTGCCGCAATGTAAAATAAATTGCTTGTCATGAATTCATTTTTGTTTTTTATATAAGTGCGATTATATTCCTTGTGGTCCTCTTAACAATACAGTTCAATACGCATGTGCCGAAATTTAGGACACTTTTCCGGCGGTTTTTATTAACTTCTAATATGGCCCCCAATTTTTTTTAAGCTTCGTTTTTTCCTTACTTATCTATCAATGAGCCATTGATCCAGAAAATTTGATCTTAACCTTCCACGAATTCTTTTTCCACTGAATATTGCATTATATTATTTGTTTGTTCGATCACTGTTTGTGATGTTCAGCCATCGACCTGATCAACAACCTGCTGCAAGTGAAGCAGCGCAAGCGTCTGTCGGTGGACAAGTCCGTGGCGCACGCCTGGCTGCAGAGCCGCGAGGCCTGGGCCGACCTCCGCGCGCTCGAGGCCCGCGTCGGCCCCCGCTACCTCACGCACCCCAGCGACGACGCGCGCTGGGCCCCCCGCTGACCGTGAGTACACACTACACACTATACACACACTACCTCACGCACCCCAGCGACGACGCGCGCTGGGCCCCCCGCTGACCGTGAGTACACACTACACACTATACACACACTACCTCACGCACCCCAGCGACGACGCGCGCTGGGCCCCCCGCTGACCGTGAGTACACACTACACACTATACACACACTACCTCACGCACCCCAGCGACGACGCGCGCTGGGCCCCCCGCTGACCGTGAGTACACACTACACACTATACACACACTACCTCACGCACCCCAGCGACGACGCGCGCTGGGCCCCCCGCTGACCGTGAGTACACACTACACACTATACACACACTACCTCACGCACCCCAGCGACGACGCGCGCTGGGCCCCCCGCTGACCGTGAGTACACACTACACACTATACACACACTACCTCACGCACCCCAGCGACGACGCGCGCTGGGCCCCCCGCTGTCCGTGAGTACACACTACACACTATACACACACTACCTCACGCACCCCAGCGACGACGCGCGCTGGGCCCCCCGCTGACCGTGAGTACACACTACACACTATACACACACTACCTCACGCACCCCAGCGACGACGCGCGCTGGGCCCCCCGCTGACCGTGAGTACACACTACACACTATACACACACTACCTCACGCACCCCAGCGACGACGCGCGCTGGGCCCCCCGCTGACCGTGAGTACACACTACACACTATACACACACTACCTCACGCACCCCAGCGACGACGCGCGCTGGGCCCCCCGCTGACCGTGAGTACACACTACACACTATACACACACTACCTCACGCACCCCAGCGACGACGCGCGCTGGGCCCCCCGCTGTCCGTGAGTACACACTACACACTATACACACACTACCTCACGCACCCCAGCGACGACGCGCGCTGGGCCCCCCGCTGACCGTGAGTACACACTACACACTATACACACACTACCTCACGCACCCCAGCGACGACGCGCGCTGGGCCCCCCGCTGACCGTGAGTACACACTACACACTATACACACACTACCTCACGCACCCCAGCGACGACGCGCGCTGGGCCCCCCGCTGACCGTGAGTACACACTACACACTATACACACACTACCTCACGCACCCCAGCGACGACGCGCGCTGGGCCCCCCGCTGACCGTGAGTACACACTACACACTATACACATACTACCTCACGCACCCCACGCTGACCGTAAGTAAACCCAGTATTACCCTGCCTAAATGTAAATGTCTGCCCTGCTTCGCACGGGTAGACATTTACTGTCCTGAATTTTTCCTGAATTTTCTTTGCTATAAACCTCCCGGAGCCCGAGACCTTTCCAACGAATGCAAAACCGTGGAAATCGGTTCGTGCGTTCTGGAGTTATAGCGTCAGGAAGGAAAACCCGACTTATTTTTATGTTTAAAGATTACATGAAGAGTTCCAAATTCAAAAATATTTGTAAAATTAAGGAGTTACGCAACGACCTGCCAGTACTATGATATTAAATTATAAAGACAATTTTAGGGACGCAAAGGATCGAAGTTTGAATTTTATTGTTCAAAGTAAAACTCATTTTGATCTTGCCAATGACACGCGTAAAGAAAGAGGTTTTTAAAGAATGGAGGATGTTATAAGATGTATCGCATGTTGTCTCAGATCAGAGAAGCCTCGCACGGCTCGCTCGCTCGGCTTCGCGCGCCTCCGCTGGCGCAGGCTGCTCGTGCGCCGCTCGCACCGCAACACACAGTAGACACCGCAACACACAGTAGACACCGCAACACACAGTAGACACCGCAACACACAGTAGACACCGCAACACACAGTAGACACCGCAACACACAGTAGACACCGCAACACACAGTAGACACCGCAACACACAGTAGACACCGCAACACACAGTAGACACCGCAACACACAGTAGACACCGCAACACACAGTAGACACCGACAACACACAGTAGACGCAGGCGGCACAGGTCACACACCTTACTGCCACTATCGTATTTCAACATTTGCCCCCCCTGAGCCTATAAGGTTTACCACCCTAAAAAAATTACGACATTTTCATAGAAGCAATTTTATTCTTGTAAAATTTTGTTTGTGTATTAATAACTTTTTATGGAATATGGGTGTATGCCGCCTCGGGCCCCAACGCCCCCTCCGCCTAAGGGAAATACGCCCCTGCATACTTCTAACCTAGACATACAGAGTAGAACAACAATAATTTAACTAATATATTTTTATTTAATATTTTAATTTATTTACAGGAATTGTTTTCGATCACAAATGATTTTATTTTGTAACGAATTGTTTAATATTAGCAACTTGTGAATTAATTTTAGTAAACAATATAGTTTAAGTACTTTTAGTTATTCTGTTGCGAAACGTCATAATAATATAACTCATTGCAAATAAACTATTGTTTTATACAACCTGTTGTAGGTACATTCAATGCAATTATTTGTACTTATGCTGTTCGCACACTTGTATTAGAATATAGATTTATCTAAAGGTTAACAACAATATCGTCACGCCTACCCCCAAGGGTCTCCGTAGGGCTAACAACACCCACTCTCCACCGAAGATAATGGGCTGACAACGTGACAGATGGTGAGTCCGTCGCCGTCTCTTAGGCACTATATATTTGATATTGAATTTTAATATTTAATAAATTAATATAAGTCAAGGACTAAAATTCGGCCAAGTGCGAGTTGGACTCGCACAGCGAGGTTTCCGTAATAAAAGAGAAAAGCGTTTCTAGTGGAGGAGCCCCCTTAAGTTATTATTTATTGTGGCAACAGAACCAGCCCGCTGACAGATAGACGGACGGACGGACAGCCGAGTCTTAGTCGGTCCCGTTGGTTTCCCCATCGGGTACGGAACCCTAAAATGGGAATTCTATTTAAGAATCAAAATCCTGCATTATAACGTTATTAATTAACATCATCTTAGTACAATGTACATGCTTTTGTAAAGGCCTAGATTTTACATTTGATTCGATGCCAAGTCGACAAGCAACTAGGTAACATAAGTTTAATTGTACCTTGGCCTTACCCTTATTATATTAGGAGATCAGAGCTTCATAACATAACGTTATATATCGTTATGAGTATTTCGTTATGTTATTTATTTATAATTTTTAACGAAAACACGAATAACGTTAACAAAAAATAACGTTTCATCATACCGCTATCAAAATAACGTTATAATATCGTTACTGTATCGGATTACGCGACAGAGCGGCAAATAACGTTATTATTATCGTTATTTTGTTAATATCCTTTACTGATATAACGTTATTCTGATATATCAAATAACGTTATGTATTTATAACGGTATTTGAAGCTCTGTAGGAGATTAAGATGATCACGCACGCTACCAGTCGGCCTAACTAACGTAATAAATAGTACATAGGTATATGTATAATTATATATGTTATATATTAAGGTATTTATTGGTCAACGGACGTTTATCACGTATTCGATGTTAGTTATAACTACGAGACTAGAATACGATGTGTTTTATTATTAAGGAATAGTTTATGCGTCGCCAAACTATAGTGTCTCCGAAAATATTATAGTGCCAATGTTTTTGATTGATTTTGAACATAATATAAGAACAATACTTACTTATATACTTGAGCATTTTTATACATAATTCTGCGTTTATGTGTCTAAGAATTTATTTACACTTATGTATTCAGCGGTTTATGTGAATCTTTAAGAGATCTTATGTGAAGTTACAATAACTGACAGGTATTTAAGCACCATTACGGAAAAACTCAAAATATTTAAAAGTCATATCTGAATTAACTAAAAAACTTCAAGTTCCGTCATTTTGTTTAAACAAGTACAAAGTTGACAATGTACTAATTTAAACTTCTTTCTTCCTTCACCTATAATTAGATGGTGAAGATCTATATTTTGGATTAGCTTTAACGGATTTTTTATTTTTCAAAACTCGTGCGTATTGCGCATACGCCACGGTTAAGTTGTAATGTATCTAGTTTATTAACATATTTATATGATGTTACTTTATTTTGAATTTTCTGTCTTTATCTAACGCTATACATATATATATATATCGCCATTCCAACTATACTAAAACTGTGATTCTTTTAAACATTATTTTATAACAAAGTATGATACAAGCTTCCATTGTCTGTGATCTCTTTAATTAAATGTTAAATATTTAATCACAAAGTTATATTTTTTTTCTTTTCTACATTTTGTGACTAAGGACGTTGTTTTCTAATCAAAACTTAAATAAAATATGAAGCTTTATCGTTAGTCGTCAGTGCATCGATAATCAATATTTGTAGAGTCCACACAGTTTCCTAAATCGTTAACGAGATGTCGCTAGTGGCGTAGTATAGCTTTTTCTTGTTGTCGACGTACTGACAATGTGATTTACACATTAGGTAAGCTGACAATAGTGCCCATTCTGTTGTTCAAAATTACTAAACTTATCTAATTTGGCAGGTCTAAAATATTGCCATCCTTATTTAACCCCGTACATAAGATAGGGATAGCAAGACTTTTAGACCTGTCAAATTATTTAAGTTTAGTAATTTTGAACTACAAAATTGGCACCATTGGTGGCGAATCTGTTGTACAAAATCACTAAACTAAACTTATTTGACAGGACTTACAATCTTGCTATTCCTTTCTTATGTGCGGGGTTAAATAAGGATGACAATACTATACTTTTAGTCCTGTCAAATTAGTTTGGTGATAAATTTTACAACAGAATCGTCACCATTGTGGTGTTATTAATTGACAAATTTGTATACACTGTTATATTAAATTATATTATAAATAAATAATGCTTGGTCATTATCACACAGCGCCATCTGGCCCCAAACTAAGCAAAGCTTGTACTATGGGAACCAGTAGCTGATATAATACTTATATACTTTTTTTTAAGTACATACTTATAATACATACCAAACACCCAGACGCAAGACAAACATATTTGTCAAAAAAATGTTTGCCCCGGCGGGAATCGAACCCGCGACCTCTAGCGTAGCAGTCAGGTGTACTAATTACTAACCACTAGAGCAACGGTCTCGTCTATTATAATGTCTGTTTGTGGATATGTTAGGTAATAATAATAATAATATATTTATTTTCAAAGGTACCACATATACATACCTATGTATCGCGTGTGTATATTCCGAAGATTACGCACCGATGACTACTCAGCTTTAATTTGTTTTTTTAATAGTATTATTTTGACTATTTTCAAATCGTGTAACTTTATTTTCTTACATAAAAATTTTTATTCGTCTGTAACATTGATACGTACTTTATAATGCCGTTGTCTGTCACAAATTTATTCGATCATATGTTTTTAAGGTTATATTTTAGCTTTATGTTGATACGTTGCTAAAAAGTATATTGTAAGCGAATAATGCGTTTGGACCAAGATGATGTGTTACACATTCTAATTTATAAACTTATGTTACGTTATCATAATAAATTCAGTGCTAAAAAGAAGTAAAAACAATACCTCGTCTGATGTGTCAAAAATATATTTCGAACATAAATATTTAAACTAACAATATAATAATAATATAGTAGATATTTCGTTTTAGATGTAAGTATATGCGTTATATGCCACGTTATAAATAAACTTTAATATTGTGTGCGACGCGTGTTTCTGTTGTAAATGTAATGAACAACTAAATCTGGTGGAATGGTTTGCGCTGAGCTTTAAAAGCAAATAACTAAATATTATGATTATATATATATATATATATATATATATATTGTATATATATATATGTGTCACCGGAAGATAACAAGAACCGCAAATTTATAAATTTCCTAGGAAATTTATTAACCTTCGTAGGATCGTAACGAGAGATTAATTGTATTAATTTACGCCCACATTTTCGCAAATTAATAAACTTACCGAACTAAAAAAACAACCCAAAGGCCATGTCGGACTACAATGTTACAAACGGTGAACGTAAATTAATACAATTAATCTCTCGTTTAAAATACTACAAAGGTTGATACATTTCCTAGGAAATTCATAAATTTGCGGTTCTTGTTATTTTCCGGTGACATATATATATATATATATTTCTGTTTTATGCAATACGCGTAAAAGTTTGTAAAATACTTTTTTTAATTCGGTTCATTATCTATGACACCCGTACATAATTCAAGGTTTGACATATGGTATTGCAAATATTGTTATGATTTATAAAATTATATTCTATTGTATTTGCATAATAAAATGACAGTGTTCTTTAAACGAAATTATATTTAAATTTGTAACACTGTAAATAAACTTGTACTTTTGTTGAGTTGCCAGTACCTAGTTGTAGGTAGATGGCAAAGTCGCTGCGCTAACTGTTGATGTTGTAGGCTAAGCGGTTATTTACATTGAGATATAACGTGTTACTGTATATTCATAACAATCATAATAAATGAAGTTTTGAATAATTATATTTACTATACATATATATTGTTTATAAATCCTAACTATTAAGGCGAACCTACGGACCCGTAACCAAATTTACTAATTCCTTAACTATGTACTGATGTCACCCAGTATTTTTTTTTGATCGAAAATCTATCTAAGTACTTAAGCAGATAATCTTTTTGTGCTATAACGTACAATGGGAGCATGCAATCGCTCCACCTGGTACTACGGTTACCGTAGCCTCAAGCAACCATTCTTAGGTATGTTGAGAGGAATAACTGTACGTACGTACGTATACAGTCAGTCGGGTTGAAGGCATCTCACGCTTGCCATCTCTATACCAAGTACAAACAAACGAGCGGGCCGTACGGTAGTCGCATTTGATGTGTAACATCCGACATCTGGCGACCAACTCTATAGTAGGGGAGCCCACGATGCTAAATGGGGATTTACTCGAGCGTCATAGAGACCTATTAGGTTGCAAAGCTTAGATGATAAAAAGAAAAAAATGTTATATAATATATACCTTTTCATCGGTGGGGGAAGCGGCTATAGATTTTTAAATATGTAAAAAAAACTGTTGCATGGACATACTCGAGCGCGTCAGATATTGATAGCATCAATGTCCTACGTATTTTTAATGATGTACGTATGTTAATCTGATCATTTGCATCATGCGGGTGGTTGTACGTAAGGGTTAAAAATGAAAAAAAAAAAAATCGAGCGCGTCAGATTTTCTAAGGGGGTGTTAAGTGCACCAAAAAAAAGCTCTCATTCAATAATCTGACGATTTCGATTTGACGCAAACTCGCGGCCATTATTATGTGCAAAAAAAAATCGCCATTTTGAAATACTCAAGCGCGTCAGATTAAGATATATGTTGTTCATCTTATTGTTATAGACGTGCTGTCTCATAATCTGACGATTATCTAAAGGGATTCGCCTAATCTGATAAATAAACTTTTTTTTTTCTTTTATTTTTTTAAATCATTGAAAATAATTAATTGAGAAGCTCAGGAAATAGCATGCAAATAAATAAGTATATGTTTTTTGAGTAGAATACTTGTATTTATAAGAAAATTATTTAAAAAAATGCCCAAAGGAGTAGAAACGCGGAGAGGGAAATATAGGTATCACCCAGCTGTAGGCACTAAACTTTATCGACGATTTTTTATTATTTCGGCTTACGGAAATCGTCAGATTATATATTTTTCGTTATCCTTGAATTATTTCCTTCAAAATAAAAAAAAATTGGCTACGCCCGAGAATGTCGAGATGACTTTTTTTTTTACAACTTTGCTGCCCTCCCCTTTCTTTACGTCACTCTCAAATTGTCAGATTAGTGGAATATACACTTTTTAGTATGTAATTAACTCACCTTACCTTAATCTGACGCGCTCGAGAATTTCTAATGATCATTTTTTTTTTACTTATCTGATTATCCTTCACGGGCGGCCTTATATATGGGGCTCATATTTGGTGGAGGTACTTAACCGGATACAAGGTACCGCCCTGTATATTAATCTGCCGCGCTTGAGTAAATCCTGAAATCCCCGCTTGGGCTCCCCTACTACTACCACCGCGCGCTTTCTTTGGAAAATCAAAAAGCGCGGGCTTCCCCGTCTTCCTGTAAAACACTCGTCCCTTTTCACGAAAACCTCGCGCAGATTGCAGAAAAGTAGTGATTCAGGACACAGAAAAAAAAACAAAAAAAAAAGATGTCGTTAGCGTGTGGTTTATAGAGTGTAAAGTGCTCGCGAGATGCGGGAGCAAAGCGCGTGAAATTGAACGCAGACAGTTTATGCCTGGAGCGGCATACCAAACATTTTTATAAATGTTCAACAAGAAGCTTGCATAAAAAAAATTACTTGTATTTTATTTCGGAGTACTTGAAGCAAATAACAGTCTTTCCAAAGTACTAAGAAACCGCAAATTTAATTCAACAGAGTTTTTTTAATAATAAATAAAATACATTTGCTGTAAACCAAAGTTAAGAGATTACAATATCTCCCATTCTAGTACCCAGAAACTTCTTCTCAAGCATTTCAGACACACCAAAAGTGGCGAACATCTGATATAACAGTACGGCGCCCCACGAAGCGTGACATATCACAGCACAGTTCACAAGTGCGACTAACATGTCAGGTATCGCACAATGCTGGTTCTTATTCTTATCGCCGCGGTCGCCAGCGAGTGGGTGGAAATATCACAACACCACTACAGGACCCCTATAAGGACCAGCACTGACAAAATACTACATATTGAGGACAGTGACGTTAAATACACAAATTATTCCTTGGATCACAATCATTGGAATTACGAAGGGAATAAATTTCCAAAACTTGGTGATGTCAAACCTGTAAAAGTTGACCGAGACAGGACAAAGGATAACTCTCATAGAGAGCCGGAGAAAATATCGCCTGCTGGGATTAGAACACCAGACAGACAAGTTATTAAATATACAGACACACAAAGAAAACAAAATAATTTGGAAACTTCGTCAAATGCTCCATTTAATTACAATAGGAAAGATTATATTCCTAGAAGACAGAGTGCTACTCATATCAGAACTGATCCTGTAGATAAAGTAAAAGGTATAGTACAAAGAATGCCTAATGTAGGGAGTGTGAGACGTGTACAGTTAGCGGATACTCCTGTTAAATCGCCTTCATTCAGACTTAAACCAGAAGAAGCAAAATTAGCACAAAATGATGAGGACAAAAGCAACAATCAAAAAGACCAAACTAAAATAACCGAAACAAAACATACAGACAAAGAATATTTCAACCAATATCAGAGTAACATCAAGAAAATTCATGAAGCAACCAACAGTTTAAATTCAAATACCAGAACTAAATTGTCAGAAGGCTTTGATAACTTCACAAGAATAATTAACGTTGATAGACCACAATTCGTTACTGAAGAAGAATCAGTGAGTCTTGATGACAAATTCAGAGACTTTGATACCACCGAGTCCATAGTATTTCTAGCTCCAACAAGTAACCAAGGAAGCTATACTGAAACCTACGCAGGAGTGCATATTAAAGCAGATAACCCTGTTTTTGTCACAAAAGACAACATTAGACACGAAAATCAATCAGGTAATAATGAAGAATCCAATGATAAAACAGCAACGAATGCCGGGAACAAAAACCCGCCGACTGATGACCCGAAATCCAAAGGTGAAAACACTTTAAAGGAAAATACGATGGAACATGTGCTGACGATCATGAAGGTAGTAGCCGATACGATATCAAAGAATTCAAGAAGAAGCTTTGGCGGCAAGATTAAATATTTACAAGAATTGAAACACAGTATTTTAGCGAACATAAGTGAGTAGAATTTTTTTATACCCCTATGGTGGCAAAACTGGCAAACAAGCATACTGCCCGCTTACTGGTAAGCGGTCACCGTAGCCTATGAACACTTGTAATACCAGAATAATATCACGAATAACGAAGAAGCAAAAGAGGAGTGTAATGTAAGTCAAAAGTGGAATAGCACTCCGTTCTCTCTGCCTACTACGTAAGGGTCTCTACCCGATGAGAAGTCAGATAAGTAGGTAAGTATTGTTTTCATCAGACAGATCGAACGAAGTCTTTACTTAAAAATGATTGAATTGACAGAAGACCGCATAGATTCCACGTGGCCTGATGATACTAGTGAAGCCCCAGGCAAGCCAGGGCTCCGCGGCCGGTCGCGCGCCGCACGCGGGGCTACACAGGTGGAGCCGCGAGGACACGTCGAGTTCCCCTCGTCCGAGGGCGCGCTCATGACCATCTCCTTCCTCACCTTCGCCGTGTTTCTCATCAAACTTGTTTTGGTAGGTTTTCTTATGTGACCTATTAAAAGTTTTATTAACTAAACAGTAGGTTATATTATATACATAGGTAGGTATATAAGTACGGGAGACATGCATGACTAGTAAAGTTTTAAGTTTCTATAAAGTCCATAGTCGTTAATGTATCTTCTACTAGCTAAACCCTACCAACCTACGCGTTGAAATGGCTCCCAAATTCCATAAATACCGATTCGCGTACAAGCAGTACTTACATAAACAGATAGTTATTTTTGCATTTATACATTGTTATGGAGTGTGATGTGATATTGTTGTGTCATGAGCAGTAAGATAAATGAGAGGGTGTTGTTACAGCAAGTGATCCAAACGTACAAGAATAAGACTATGCTGGTCGCTCCGCTGGTGGTGGCGACGGCTCGACGCCTCAGGGAGCGCAGGCGCAACTGATAACAATATTTTCTTTTATACGTTTCTATGTTTACCATGTTTAATGTACATTGTCTGTACTGTGAATGTTTGTGACTATGCTCGACTTAAAGCTTAATTAATTATTTAATAAACTTTATTGTAATCTTCTATTGCCCGTCGATTGAAAATGACGATTCATCGCAGCCAAATAAATATATTCAAGTCTTCCCACAAGGGTCCCCGAAGAGGTAGGCACGGTTGTATTCTCCACCAATTTTACCTAACATAATGTAGTGAAAAAAAACTCAAAATCAAATCATGCATTACATTAAAAAATCATATGGATAGTTATATTCAAAACAATTTTATTCAGTGAACTGAAATTAAATTAAATTTATCAAAAAGACATTACTCCAAAGTCGTAAATCCAAAAGCTATAGCCATTGATTTAAAAACATATAGATCGGTGGCTATGGCCATAAAAGTAGTATGACTTTTTAGATAGGTAGCATAGTTGAATGATAAAAGACATTATTGTTGCGCAGAAATGCGAAAAGAATATTAACATTCTCCGTTCTCTTTCGGGAGTTTGGTGGGGATCTCACACTTATTCCCAGAAGTTGTTATACAACGCCATAATTCGAAGTCACTTCGATTATGGTTCCTTCCTATTAAATAGTGGCAATAAATCTGGACTGGACAAAATTTCCAAAATCCAATCAAAATGTTTGCGTATTATTCTTGGAGCCATGAAATCTTCACCGATCAATGCTATGCAAGTAGAGTGTGGAGATCCTCCTCTAATAATTCGTAATCAATACCTATCAGATAGATTTTTCTTAAAATTAATTCAGAATCCCAATCACCCCCTTCTTTCAAAACTAGGCATTCTTTCAGACTTATATGATAATAATCATATTTCCAGTAACACTCCTTGCTTACTCCTTAGTTTTAATAAATTTACGAGGCTTCCAAACCCAGTTAACAAGTATATACTAAATCCCCTGTACTCAACCCCATACGAATCTTTAATTTTTAAGCCTAATATTATTCTAGACTTTGGTATAACAAAAGACTCTGTTAACCCCAGAGAAATATTTTATGAAAAAATAGCCTTAAAATTCAGAGGTTGGCATATGATTTTTACTGATGCATCCAAGCTCTCTCCTAGCAGCAATGTTGGGGCAGCAGTGTGGATCCCATCCTCCAAGATATGCCTAAGTTTTAAAATCCCCCCCTACTCTTCTGTATATACTGGTGAAGCTCTTGCTCTCTCGGAAGTCATTCTCTTTGTCAAGTCACACAACCTTCAAAATTCAATTATTTTCTCTGACGCAAAAAGCTGTCTTCTATCCTATCTATCCTCTCTAATCCCTTTCGATCCTCTTCTAGATTCCCATTACTATTCCAAATCAAACAACTCCTTTATGAATGTCACAATCTCGGTATCAATATTGTACTTCCTTGGATCCTAGGTCATTGTGGAATTCCTGGAAACGAAACTGCCGATTCCTGTGCCAAATCTGCCTCCCAGATTGGCTCACTGGAGCATTTTAAAATGTACTCTCACGATCTTTGCTTTCTTGCTAAAGCCCATCAACCAGAGTCCTGGTCAAGGTCATGGGAAATTTCTAAAAAACAGAAAGGCAAACACTATGCAGACATACAACCAGATATTCCACGTTCCCCATGGTTCTACAAACTTCCCAAGGCCAATAAATTTACTACCTCCACTATATGTAGGCTTAGATTAGGACATTCGTGCACCCCTGTTAATTTGGCAAAACTTAGGATCAGGGATCACTCAGTGTGCGAGTGTGGTCTGGGTGAAGGAAACGTGGACCACATATTCTTCGACCGCCCCAAATTACATTACTCACTGTATGATATGCTCCCCTCCGATATCCCCCGTCCTACCTCCGTAAAATGCCTACTTTCCCTTACATTTTACCCAGTAGTTAATTTTATTTTATGTAAATTTATATCTAATAATAATATTCGATTATAATGGTTAATTTATTGTCAGTAGGTATGTAAATATTAGTTTTTTTTATTATTATTTATGAACCTCACCACTATTCTATCCTTCTACCATTATACTAACACTGATTTAGTTGTGTTGTCCATATTGTCCAGGTCGAATCGTCTGGGTCCTTAAACGAGCAGAATCTCCCTCTGCTACACCGGCCATATTATTAGTCATTATCTACCATCTCCAGAGTTTATGATACTAGCACGAGACGGACATTGGCAGAATTGTGAAAATCAGCCGCAAAAGCCATAAAATAAGGAAAAAAAAAAAGACATTATAAGAGTTTTTGGTGGGAATCGGGCAGTGCGGTTATTGCGTCATTATTTCCAATGTTCCTATAAATCAGTCACTAAATGAAACTTTACTGCACATAACGACACCAAAATACACATCAAAGATCACTATAACACAATTTACGAGAAACTGGAAAAAATCTCAACCGCTCCGCCTGATCCCCGCCAAAAACTCCCCTAAAGCGGATTGATTGCCATTATTATCCTATGTAAGTTTATTATCTATGATTGCCATATTTAGGAAGAAGAAGAAGAAGACATTATGATCATGAAAGCATAAAAGTTTTTGTTTAGGTTTGTTTGTGGTTTTGTTTTGGTTCCATTCAATGAACGTAGTGATGGAGTTTTTGGCGGGAATCAGGCGGAGCGGTTGAGATTTTTTTCCAGTGTGTCGTAAATTGTGTTATAGTGATCTTTAATGTGTATTTTTGGTGTCGATATGTGCAGTAAAGTTTCATTTAGTGACTGATTTATAGGAGCATTGGAAATAATGCCATAATACGACTTTTGGGTTAAGTGATTTATCATTTTGGTCAATAGGTTACCTCTAATCTAAAGGCGTGTTACGATCTGCTACTGCCGTGGGTTGTCTCCAGAAACTCCATTGGGCGTTAGAATGCATGACACTAGGCATTTTAATGCGGCAAACACGAGAAATTTTGCAACATGAAAATTCTCTAACACTCGACACTGGCAAAAATAGTCCCTGAAGGGATTGATTGCCATACTTAGGAAGAAGAAGAAGAAGAAGAAGAAGAAGTACGTAGTGATTATGTACTCTGTGTTTCAATGTTTCAATATCAATACCCGTTTCTTTTCGTTTTATTTTAATTTTCCTTGATCTCTTTACGTCGCGATTCCATTATCAATTGGATAGTCCAGTTTAATTTGTGCTGTTGATAAACTAATATAAAGGTAACTAAGATGAACAACGACATATATTCCTCAAATGGAAGACTGACCAGTAGCCCCAGTACCACTGCAGCTTTGGAGAAGCTCTTGAGAATGCCTGTCACCACGCCTGTGAACATCGAGGGTGAGTTAATGTACCCTCATTTTAACAGTAGCACGGTTTTGTATCATGCATGAATATATTCAAACAGTTGTTAAATTTCATGGCTAAACAACCGAACCAATATTAATGAAATAAGTTTCTTATTTTCTTATTTACAGCATGTAACACAAAATATGTTTAAGCTACACAGATATAGAAAATTCTTTTTTTAAATATTACATGTAATTTCAAAATAAGAATTGTTTTTAAGGGGCAATATCTTATTCAGATGTAAGAAAAATGGTCAAACAGTACACTGGTGTTTCATCATTGTAATGAAGGTACTTTGAGTATAAATCAGTGCCTATATACTACAATACTTGTATATATGTATAGTACATAGACACAATGATGTTTTCATACTGCAATCAGACTTATTTTACTGTGCTTGTTTTCTTTGATCTAGAACTTGCAGATTTCTCTAATGTGTGCCGTATCTGCGCCATAATGGTGGACCATGTCATCCCAATATTCGAGGGGGAGGGGCTGCAGAACAAGCTCGAGGAGAAGATCTGCAAATACTTGCCCATAGTGGTAGGTCCTTACATCTTGAATTCACTACACATGGCAGGGGTCAACATCTGACACACCCATTGTATTTTTTATGGGTTTCGTAAAGTACCTGCTAATAATATGGTGGGACACTGAACAAAAAAAAAAACTGATAATGTTGTCATGTTATTTAATGGTTATTTTTGTTTAGTCTTTCATGATATCTAAAAGCCACTGATGGAAGCATGGTGATTTGACAACAAGGCTGGCTCTCATTAGTGTGGTTGTATGCTAGTTGCATGAGTGAGTGCTCCAGTCTGCTATAGTAATATGTACTCTATACTTGAGGGGTTCTTTGTGTACCTGTTACCTTAGTAGAGTCATGTTACTTTTTAGTGTTTACTTACAGTGTAGTTTTGTGTAGTGTAGGGGTCACCAAATCGTGCCAACCTTTGTGCCGACCTTATGAAAACAGCACAATCTTCATAGACTCAGTTTCCATAATAAATTAACTTGATTTATTCAGTACTAGCTGTTTCCCCGCGATTTCACCTGCACATTAATATAATATATTTGCTCAGTGAAAATTACGCTTTCTAAGGTGAAAGAATCTAAGCATACATAGGGCCAGACAGTCAGCGGGAACATGTTTGTAGTGATGTATGGTGTGTGTGTGTTGTGTGCAGGTGTGCCGCGGCGACGGGCTGCCGCGCGGCGTGTGCGCGCCGTGCTCGCGCGCGGTGCTGGGCTGGCACGAGCTGGCCGCGCGCGCGCTGGCCGCCGACAGCGCGCTCAACGCGCGCCTGCTCGTGGCGCAGGGCCGCGCCGGACTGGTACACGCACTTGATACCTTGTCTTATGGACGGCTGCATATAGGCTGGGCAAACACTCCCCTTTCCCCAGTAGATTAGGTCCTTAACCAATAAGTCTCTTATATATTACACTAGCGGCCCGCCCCTGGTTCGCACGGGTAGACATTTATATCAAATATTTTGTCTACCCGTGCAAAGCCCGGGCGGGCAGCTAGCCTATGTTAATCAGTGATAGATAGTGTAGCTTTCTAACAGTGAAATAATTTTTGAAATCGGTCCAGTAGTTTCCGAGCCTATAGACATTTATCAAATATTTTGTCTACCTGAGCGAAGCCAGGGCGGGAAGCTAGTATAATATATAGCCTATATTACTCAGTGATGATGTAGCTTTCTAACGGTGAAAGATTTTTTGAAATCGGTCCAGTAGTTTCGGAGCCTATTCAATACATACAAAAATTTACTTGCTGACTAGCTTTTGCCCACGGCTTCGGCCTCGCAGTTCTCGATAAAGATAGCCTATGTCCGTCCCAGGTTATTATCTATCCTATTGCCAAATTTCATTACAATCCGTTCAGCCGTTTAGTCGTAAAAAGTTAGCAAACAAAAAGAGTTAATTTCGCATTTATAATATTAGTATGGATTTATACCTGCCCTCTACTGGCCACAAATTAAAATTATATCCAATATTTATGTGGCTAAATTGTGTACATCTATCATACAACTCTTTAGGGTTAGTTACCAGCAGTTCTTATAAGTATCTTAAGTGTGGAACTGGATTTTGTCATAATTTTCTGTTAATATTGTTTGCAGGCAGCAAATATAAATAAATTTATATCCGGTGAAACCGAAAACGACACCAAGTGAGTATATTAATTTCTATTAATTATAACCATTTGTTACGTTTGTGACGTCACATGCAAAGATACTTCATGTAACCTTTCAGGGATGGAACGTCACATGACCTTTTAAAAACAATTGAGAATGTGTTATCTCAATACTATGGTATGATGAATGGTAATCTAGATGTTCAATTTGTTTGCCAATTGTGTCCTGACAAACCGTCCTTGATGGATATGGAGAGCTTGGCCGAACACTTGCAGCGTCACCACACTGAAGTCTCTGATGCAGAATCTATAGGAACATTTATAAAGGAACACGTCACCTTTGAAGAAACCCTGGATTTATTTTCGGACAGAGAAGATAATTATTCGGAAACAGAAGTAGCGGAACCTATACAGTTGCCCAGTTACCTGTGTCCGTTCTGCGAGAACGTGTTCTCAACAGCGGGTCGGCTAGTCTGTCACATGAACATGCATTTAGAGTTGAACATCGAGGCCGGGGTGGTCTGCTGCGACGCTCGCTACGGGGACCGCAAGTCGTTCGTGGCGCACGTGCAGGCGGCCCACGTGACCAGGACGTTCGATGGCAACGCGCCCGTGTGCCGCAGCTGCGGCTTCGAGGCGCCAGACCGGGAGGCTCTCGAAGCTCACATAGCCGAGACCCACACTAAATCGAGACCCAAGGTGCGCAAGGAGAGCCCCAGAAACCAGAAGTATATCCCGGCCGTGTGCCCCGAATGCAACAAGACGTTCTCCAACAAGTACAACATGTTCGTGCACATGCAGAGTCACAGCGGCGGCGGCAGGTTTCAGTGCGACAAGTGCCCGCGCAGCTACCGCAGCCGTAGCAACCTCCGCGGGCACGCGCGCCTCGCGCACGCCGGCGCCATGCCGCTCGCCTGCCGCCGCTGCGGGGAGCCCTGCGCCGGCCGCGCCGCGCGCACGCAGCACGAGCGCGCGCACGCGCAGCGCGCGCCGCACGCCTGCCCGCACTGCCCCAAGGCCTTCCGCGCCGCCAACACGCTCGCCAGGCACATCGAGGCGCATCTCGACATACGCAAATACGAGTGCCACATCTGCACCAAGAAGTTCAGGAAAATATCGCACCTCAAGTACCACGTAGGCACCCACGAGCGGGCGGCTATTAACGCGGGTCGTTTGTTGCAGGGCCGCCCGCTCCGATAGCGAGCCCCGACCCGAGCGGGACGCCAGCGACCACTCCGGCGACGACGACACCCCGCTGGCGGCCCTCGCCGCCCACAGGACTAGTCGGGCTTACGAGAATTTCCACCGAGCGTTGATACGGTTCAGAGATCACTACGGGGCGAGACACAGCCCGAGTTGTAAATACCCGGAGTTCACGGACTCGAGCGACACGGAGGCGGAGGCCTCAGCGGACGCGGCGGGCTATGACGACCTGTCCCCGCGCTACCGGCGCCGCGCCCGGCAGGACTCGGCCACCCGCAGCTGCCTGCGCGCCGCCGCCACGCGCGCCGCCGGCCGCACGCTGTACGCCTGCCCCACGTGCGGCAAGCGGCTCAGCTCGCCGCACACGTTCGTGCTGCACCGGCGCATCCACTCGGGCGAGCGGCCCTGCGTGTGCCACGTGTGCGGCCGCCAGTTCCGCGCGCCGCACGCGCTACGCCGGCACCTCACCGAGACCCATGAGCGCGCGCGCCGCCCCGCCTGCCGCACCTGCCTGCGCACCTTCGCCAACGCGCACAACCTGCGCCAGCACCTGCGCACGCACACCGGCGAGCGGCCCTACGTGTGCGCGCGCTGCGGCAAGCGCTTCACGCAGAGCGGCTCCCTGCACGCGCACCTCCGCACGCACAGCGACGAGCGCCCGCACGCCTGCCCGCTGTGCCCCGCCGCCTTCCGCCTGCGCGGCGCCCTGGCGCGCCATCGCCTGCGCCACTCGGGCGAGCGGCCCCACGCCTGCACGCGCTGCCCGCGCGCCTTCCGCTCCCGCGCCGAGCTGGCCGCGCACTCCGCCGCGCACTCGGACGCGCGCCCGCACGCCTGCGCGCTCTGCCCCGCCGCCTTCCGCCAGCCCCGCGCGCTCCGCCTGCACGCGCGCCGCGTCCACCACCTCGCGCCCGCGCCCCCGCCCCCGCCCCTCTGGCCCGCCCCGCCGACCAAACACATCCGACTCGATAAGATCACATACGAAACGTAGATTAGTAAAACGCGCCCGCTTTTCCAGGGGTAGCGATTTAGACGATCGAAGGATGGAGGCCGAGGGCGAAGGAACGAACGTTACGGTATCGGAGCACGAGGAGGTGCCGCGCACGGTGGAGGTGGGTCCGGACGGGCGACGGCGCGCGCGCTGCGGGCTGTGCGCGCGCGCCGTGCTGGCCGCGGGCTGGGCGCGCCACGCCGCCCGCCACCGCGCCGCGCGCCGCTACCGCTGCCACGCCTGCGCGCGCGCCTTCCGCGACGCCGCCAACCTGGCCCGCCACGCGCGCGACACGCACGAGCGGCGCCGCCCGCACGCCTGCGCGCGCTGCCCGCGCCGCTTCGCGCGCCGCGCCCACCGCGACGACCACGCGCGCACGCACGCGCCGCCCGCCCACGCCGTGTGCGACCGCTGCGGCGCCGCCCTCCGCTCCTCCGCCGCCCTCCGCGCGCACGCCCGCAGGCACCACCCCCGCACGTGACGCGCGTGACACGTGACGTCCGCTCATAGATAGTGTAGAGGCGGCGTGTGTTGCAGGCCGACGCGGCGGCGAGGCTGCCCCTACTGCGACGAGCGGGTGCCGCCCGAGGAGCTGCGCCGGCACCTCGTGGAGCGCCACGTGGACCTCATGTTCCACTGCGACGAGTGCGACTCGTACGTGGACCGCAGCGAGTTCATCGTGCACATGTCGCTGCACGTGTTCCACATTCCCGTCACCCCGGCGCAGCCCGCTGGCCCCGCCCCGGCCAGACCGGCCGAGGCTGATATAAAACCCACCCAGATGTTGCTCAAAATTAAACCGGACAAGGAGCTCGAACCGAAGCGGGAGAAACGCAACACGGTTAAAAAGAGTATAGATAGTGAAGAAAATGAGTTCTCGGATCACAGCGACCGCGATCGCTTCGATCCGCTGCCCGAGGCCGTGTTGCGGGCCATCGAGGACCCGCCGTCGGTGTCCCCCGGGCCCGCCCCGACCCCCCTGTCCCCCGCCGCGCCGCCCCGCCCCGAGCCCCCCGGGCGGACGCGCGCGTGCCTCCAGTGCGGCAAGGTGTACACGGCCGCCTCGAGTTACTTCTACCACGTGAAGCACGCGCACTCGTCGCGGCGCGAGCACGCGTGCGCGACGTGCGACGCGCGCTTCGCCACGCGCGCCGGCCTCGCGCAGCACGCCGCCGTGCACAGCGCCGAGCGCCGCCACGCCTGCGCCACGTGCGGCGCGCGCTTCCGCTCGCGCGGCGCGCTCTACATCCACGCGCAGACGCACGGCGCGGCCAAGCGCTGCGTGTGCGCGACGTGCGGCCGCGCCTTCCGCTGGCAGGCGGCGCTGGCGCGGCACGCGGCGCGGCACCGGGCGGAGCGCGCGCACGCGTGCGGCAGCTGCGGCCGCGGCTTCGCGGTGCGCGCCGACCTGCTGCGCCACGCGCGCACGCACGCGCCGCGCGCCGCGCCCTGCCCGCACTGCGCGCGCCGCTTCGCGCAGCCGCGCTACCTGCGCGCGCACCTCGCCAGGACCCACCCGCACCAGCCGCACCAGCCGCCTCCTGCACTCCTGTGCTAACGTTACGTCTCATATTAATGTGAGCGAACCAGAATCATATTTTTTTCCTATTAATAGATAATAAAACAAATTGATTGATACCAGTGAATAATAATTTTATTTAATAATTCCATTATGTGAGTTATATTGAGATACTCATGTATCTCAATATATAATCAGTGCGTGCCCTAGTCCATAGTTACACTATAGCTCTACCCTATTCCAGTACACTAGTATATATAAATACAATCAACAAATTATATCACTTGTGAGTAAACATTACAACTTACTATGATTGCACTAAACATGTGCCTAATTTAATTATCTCCAAGTGAGATCGAAATAACGAATCCAAAAATTATTAATACACAATTTATATTTATTTATACACTTAACTAAACAAATATCACACTGGAGGGCATTATCAGACAATTGCATGTCTATAGCATAGTTTTTTTTTTTTTTATAAAGAAATACTAAAACTTGTTGGTTGGTGAAGGAAACATCAATATTACTGTTAGAGACCGTTTGTTACCTAAATAAATAAAATAAAATAATATTTATCGAGCACACGTAGCTGTTATATCCACTTACTTACACACATGTCTATCACATGACTACACCTTTTCAATGTATATCTTCGTCTGTCAAAGATATATTCTTGTATACAGACATGGCAGTAAAAGTAAGAGTGATATAGAAGAAGTGCAGATTAAATTATAAATGCATGCACCAACAAGTTTTAACAATAATGTTTGATATTTGAGTTTTATGATGCCCATCAACTTTGATTTTATTCATATTTGTACGATTACAGATCCCGCACTACGGGCGTGGACATTTTGGGTGACTTTACCTTACAACTAAAACTTAATACACTTCGATTTCAAAACTATATATATATATATATATATATATATATAAAAATCAATCCCTATTTCCCTCGGTCACGGCATCACGTTTGATCGGCTGGACCAATTTCGCTAATTCTTATTTTTTGTGTTTTTTTTTTATTGTCGGAGAAAAGAACAATTTGGAAAAACCGGAACATTTTTGATTTCAAGATAAACTTAAGGTCATTTGTTATATGGTGTATTTGACATGTGAATTCATAGCTAAGACAGGACAACGTCTGGCGGGACAGCTGGACTCATAATATTTTACACCAATAATAATAATTTAAATTACATATTGATGTCTTGTTCACAATTGGTCAACTAATATTTTCTTGCATATTAAATTTGCGTAGGATACAGAACAGCGTAAAATTTGAAACTCAAAAGTCTTTTTTTTTAGCAAAATAAAAAAAATTACATATTTAATAAACTGGGTAGAATTAATATATTATATAAACACCGCGATGATGCTTCCCAACTTCACAGGAGATGCAATTATAAATTATGCAATGTATTCAAAAACATCCTTAATGCCCCTGCCAATAATGCATGATAACAAGATTTTATGACGACACACAGTTTTCGAATTCTGGCCTCTGAATGGCGAGTTTACTCGAACGCGATTGGTGCTATGAAAGCAGAATTAACACTATCCAATAAAATTCAAAAGTGAATAACATAGAAAATGCGGGGTTATTGATGCTACGCTAAAGGATATAAAAACCAAATATTACGCTACTCTATGGCAGAATACTGAAACACAGGACAAAAATGATGCCACATTGAGCCGCCTCCGAGTTATATATGAAATTATATTTGACAATACTTTAAGCGGTTACGTGGGCCTATGTGGTTTTAGTATTCGGCCATTACACTGTCTCTTATATGGTAAGTAGAGTTTAGTATGCGGCGATATCGATGGGTGGTGTGGAGCGTCCCTCCTGGGGCGAGCCGCTCTCGTTGACGAGCCTCTGCCGCTCGCGGTACATGGACACCTGGATGTTCTCCAGCTGATGGTAGCGACACACCTTCAGTGTCGAGAACACCGCCAGCCCCACCCACGTCGCGAACGCGCCCCATGCGCCGAACTACCGGTGGAATTACACATATTATTATATGGTAACAATAACTTTTACTTGCAACTATACATTTTTCTACATCTTTCTTATACAAATAAATAAAATTTAAGTATTTGTTTGTAATGATAAATATATTTTTTTGTCTGTTCTGTCATCTCTCTGTTTGTTATGGCTAATCTCCGAAACGGCTGGACTGATTTGAAGGGACTTTTACTGGAAGATAGCCCATGTTACGAGGAGTAAAATAGACAACGTATATTTTAAAAAGAATTAAAGTTCCGCGTACAAAGTCGCGGGCACAGTTTTAGGTTTCGTCTCACCTGTACAGTCCCAATTTCTATATAAAACCCTTGAGTTTTTATCCCATCCTGTTTATCTATGTCCTGTCCTGCTGCAGCATCACAGCTGAGAACAAAAATAACATTTTTTTTTTGAAAATATTATTCTTTATATAACTACAGCTGCAAATTAGTTAACAGCTCACCTAGGGAACCTCTCGACGATATTGGTACACCACGTCATGAAGCCAAGGGTGACCATCGCAGCAGCAGATACTGCTAACCCGCACAGTGCTGTACACCCTACTGCTTCCACAAAAGCAGAGAGAAAAGAACTGTCTGTGCCTTTATACATGAACACTGAGAGCCTGCAACAAACACAATTGGATGTTAATAGAAATTTGCAAGTAAAAATGAAGTCTGTGATTTATGTGATAGTTACTAGAAAATCTCAAGGCTATATGCGTTGAACACAAAACACCCAATAAAAATATTCTAAGTGGTGGAATAGTGTTAAAATGAGGTTGTATCGTACCTACTTCATAGGTAGCAAACTCTTTTTATACAGTAAATTTATTTTTCTACTTGAATTTAGAATAAGTGTATTCTTCTATTGTAGTGTGTTGACTTGACACCTCTACCTTGTCAACTGTGAAAAAATGTAATGATAATAAAATTCAAGTTTCATCTTAACTTTTATTTTATTTTGCAAGCTTGGCATTTTCCTGCCTATACCACATTGCCTTAACTAGGCACGTACTCTGTATTGGTGTGATAGCAGTGATCATCAATAAATAGTCTTCACTGAGTATGTAGGATTCCTGTTCAAAATGTTAAAACCATTTTAAACCAGACAAATGCCATAGTTAAAACTTATCTCCTTTTTCATCTGTGTGAATAAAGAGCAATAGCCAACCGATAGATCTGAATACAGCACACAGCGAACATGAGTACTCCAACCACAATGACATAGTCGCAGTAAGCTCGCGATGCCCACGTCATGGCCAGTTGGCCATCTCCTTGCCAAACCCCTTTTGAGAAGAGAAGGCAGTGCCCGCTGAAACAAATAAAATCAAATTGTTAATTCAATTACAATAGTTTATAAAACAATCAGACTGATACATTTTTTTTTGTAATTGACCACTTTTTGCAGGAAAACCTTTGATGTATTTCATTTTCCTGAACATTAAGGAATGCAATGCAAAGTGCTGCATTTTACGAATAATAATAAGTATAGTTTTAGGGTTTTGTAGATCGTCAAAAAATTACTCCCCTATTTCGATAAAATACGTTGGTAGGTGTAGGTAGTTATTTATTACCTGAATTCATCTTGATGCATACTCATAGGGACGATGACACAAAGAGACAGTATCAAACCGACAAGGTAACCCGCTATTTGGCTCAATAATAACACGTTCGTTAGAGCCATAGCTGAATTTTTAATTTGTATCACATAAACCGACGTTACAATGAAATTAATACGCAATTTACTACAAGCCCAAGTAACTAATGTTTATCAAACAGATTTATTATTCCAAACAAGTCTGACAGTTAAAACAATTTGACATTATTTCACATTTTGAAGAGTGACGTTTGAACTTTTAAGGACATTTGACTGCGTTTAGGCTTAGTATTTTACGGCTATAAGACAAAGTCCTTTTGATATAAGTCTACATTCAATTCAATTGATTTTTTCTTGTCTACCTTACTAGCTTCGGATAAAACAAAAAATATATAAAATTTCAAAACCAGAAATTTAATAAACTTGATTACAAACGAATGGATTAAGACTTTTTTCGTAGCGGGAGTAACTAACTCTTACGTTGTGCACGCGTTGTCCATTCATACAGAGTCACAGACCTAGGATTTTTTTTTGTGCATTCATCAATAAGCTTGGTAGGTCACATGCGCTTGACACCGGCAAAAATAGTCCTGGCACCTCGGTGGCGGCCGGCGCCGCTGCTGCTCAGCAGGAGTGCCGCAAGCGCCGGAAATATGCATGTCTTGGTCCAGGGCACATGTTTTCTGCATTTGCGGTTGAAACTCTGGGTCCCTGGGGCCCGGATGCTCTTCAGCTTTTCAAGGAGGTCTCACGTCGGCTGGTTGAGGCCTCTCGTGACAGGCGTGCTGGGACATACCTCGCTCAGAGAATCAGCATAGCTATCCAGCGTGGCAATGATGCCAGCATTCTTGGCACGCTACCGCATGATTCCGGTTTGGGTCAGATCTTTTATCTATAAGTAGGTAGGTTAAGATATGTTTTTGTAAATAGTTTAATCTGTTTTGTGTCAATAAAATCTGTCCTTGAAGTGAACTGATTGCCATAGTTAAGAAGAAGAAGAATACAGCACAGGTTACAACTCATATGTCAAATAAATGTCAAATTACGAGAAACTAATTGGGGTCTTACATTGGTGATGTGTTTTATTCTTTGAAATCGTTGTTGAATTTTATTTATTTAGACGTTTTTATCATGTTTTCAACTTCGTATTAGTTCAGAGAAGTAACAGAACATGAATTTCAATGCTTCTAGAAATGGTAAGTTTAAGAAGTTGGCATAAATGCATGACATACTTCTGATATCGTAATTTCGGGTATCTATGTAGGGCTTCCGAGCCCAGGAAACCACTTGATTCTCCAATGTTATCTTGTGTATCGTGTCCGTAACCCACAACAACGAGATATGTTACAGTGAAAACATGAATTAAAGTATCAATTAGTAGTTGTTTTAAAGTTCGGACCATGCTGTGTTTCTTCAATCAACTTCTGTTGAACTTTGACTCACAAATCTTGCTCCTAAAATGCCGGTCAATAACCTATTATGGTGTCAGATACCATAACAATAATTGGGACAGAAGTAGGTACACATCTTCTAATTGGCTATGTATATATTATATTAAAACATATTATGGACTGTCCACTTCAGGGTTATTTATGTTAAACCTAGTTAAACAACCCTAGTCATTATACATGGAATTCATTGTGACAGCTGTTTATTTTAATTCAATTGTAAAAGTCCCGTACAAAAATATTGTCAAATTTTTACTGTGAAAATAATGGGTAAAATTTTATGTTAATAAGTCCATGTCCATCATTCCAGTGGCCCCGGGACCCCGCAAGGCCAAGCGGGTGAGTGATGTGTCAGCCATGGGAGTACCGTCGCCTACTCCAATGTTCCATCCCAACCCAGCATACACTCCCGGCTATACTCATGGCGCCCCCTCACCTCCTCCAGCCTACCATGAAGGAATACAGCTGGAAGCATCACAGGATTATGGGGCACAGACAACGCCTGCTGCAAGTAAATATTCCTCAATTTTGACAGTGTGTGACGAGTGACGAGAGTGTTTAGTAAATAAGTAGTGCTGTACTTCGGGATAAGTTCTTAATAACTTTATCTTTTAGTGTTGAAGAGTTGTAGGGTGCACTGGGTTTACTCATAAAAGGAGTCACCCAACTGTTGAAAGTCCCTCCATCTCACCATATCCTTTAATCTAAGGTTGACCACAGATGTGCGCATAAATTTGTTGATGTTTACCTCAAATGATGAATTTCATTTATTGGATGTTACGTTAACCTAACCTAACCCATGACAAATTTTTTGGTCAGTTTGGGTTAAACAGGTTAGTGGTTGAGTGAAAACGATAAATCTGCCGGTATAGTGTGACATCTCAACAATAATTGTGCATATATGAAAAGTACATGTATAGAAGCTGTTTTTTTTTACAATAAATAAGGTTTGTAATGCTCTTTATCTGTCATTTTCAGACTTTGGCTACATGGCTGGCTTCCAGCCGACCCCCATTGCGTCACCAGCTCAATTAGGATCCATGATTCAGCAGCCAATTGTTCAGGTATATTATTTTATAATATTCTTCAACTAAAGACACAATTATGAAATGTTAATGAAGCAAAGATAAAATCATGGATATAAACTTAATGCTGCCTGCTGTGACATGGAATATTCTTAGTTTTGATGGGAAATAATGGAGACAGTGTTTTGTCGTATGAAGAAATTTGATAAGAATTTCATTTAATATTTGATAAGAATTTCATTTAATATACTAGTCAAAACTAAGACAGTATCTTGTGCCTTTTCGGAAGACTGATGCTCAGCTCCGAGCCGCTGTTCGTTGACTGTCAAGTTAACTATTATTAATTAGGTCAAAACTAGTTATGATATTAATTTATTACAACACTATTTTAGCTTCTGTTGTATGTATGTCTAATCAGTTTGAAAATGTTCACGCATATTAAGTAAGGACAGACAACAATACAATAGTTTTATAACTTTATCCTAATGTTCTTATTCTCTATGACAATTTTCAATCGCTGTAACCTGACATTAATAATCAAAACTGTATTTTTTTATGTTGCTGCTACGTCAAAATGAAGTCATAGTGATTGAAATGCGATCGCAACTTCCATGCGGAATAAGATTATCGTAATAAATAAATTGCCAAGCATGTTTTTAAATTTAGTAATGTGTACTGTGTTGAAGGACATGGCGCTCCAGTACGGCGGCGCGCTGGCGGCGCAGGGCTCCGCGGCGGTCCGGCGCGAGCTCCACAAGTACGTGCCGGTCTCGCGGCTGCGGTACTACTTCGCTGTCGACACCAGATACGTCATCAACAAACTGATGCTCATCGTCTTCCCATACTTACATAAGGTTTCTGCCATATCTGAGCTTTTAAAAAGAGAGGTAGGGTGATTTGGGATTTCCCGAGGGTTTGTATTGGAGCCGCCCGACCGGGGACTGTACGTCCACCCACAGAAGACCGCAGTGAAATAACACTACTTGATGTAGTGTTGTGTTTCTATGGTGAGTAACGGTGGCAGTGCTCCACGAGGATACGCTGGGCTACTAGTATTGCTGCTAGCACAGTGAGTCCTCATTAACGACATGGTTGGCAACGCGTTAGTGATACCCCTGGTATTGCTAGCGGCTATAGGCTATGGTGACTGCTTACCATCAGGTGGGCCGTATGCTTGTGTGCCACCTTAGTGGTATAAAAAAAAAGCCAGCCGGCTGGTACCCCCGCAGACATCTAAATCATTTATTCTGTTTAGGCCCTAATAAGACACTTGTGAAGGTCTATATTACCACCGGTTCGGAAAAAACCACCAGAGAAGAACCGGCAAGAAACTTATCTCATTAAAATCAAGTCATCTGGGGCACGCGCGATGTGATGGTGTATATATTCCAGGACTGGATGGTGAAGTACGACCAGGACTCGCCGGTGCAGCCCCGCTACGACCTGAACGCGCCCGACCTCTACATCCCCTCCATGGGGTACGTCACCTACGTGCTGCTCGCCGGGTTCATGCTCGGTGAGACACCAAACTCAAATCATCTCTATTTGACTACACTTTACTAGTTAGTACTTTCAAATCGTCAGAATCTACCACCGGATTCGGAAGGTCGTTTTTTGCTGACAAGAATCCGGCAAGAAACTCAGCAATTAGCGTTTTGTAAATCAAAAGAAACATATATAATTTGAATTTCAATTACTCACATAACATAATATTTCATAATCAAGGATTTAACTTAACTACTCAGGTTTACTAACCAATATACTAGCGGAAGCGCCGTACACCTTTGATTCGGTTCGCCTTGTATACGGCTTGTGTACGGCTACCACCGTATACGGAACATCGTTTTTAGGGTTCCGTACCTTAAAAGGTAAAAAGTATCCTATGTGTTAATCCAGGTTATGAACTATCTGTGTTCCAAATTTCATCCAAATCCGTTGAGAAGTTTTTGCGTGGAAGAGTAACAAACATCCATCCATACAAACATTCGCATTTATAATGTCCAGTCCAGTAGTTTTGGAATTTGGTCCAAACCGGCGGCAAAGGTGGTAACATAGACCTTCATAATTTGGTCCAAACCGGCGGCAAAGGTGGTAACATAGACCTTCATAATTTGGTCCAAACCGGCGGCAAAGGTGGTAACATAGACCTTCATAATTTGGTCCAAACCAGCGGCAAAGGTGGTAACATAGACCTTCATAATTTGGTCCAAACCGGCGGCAAAGGTGGTAACATAGACCTTCATAATTTGGTCCAAACCGGCGGCAAAGGTGGTAACATAGACCTTCATAATTTGGTCCAAACCGGCGGCAAAGGTGGTAACATAGACCTTCATAATTTGGTCCAAACCGGCGGCAAAGGTGGTAACATAGACCTTCATAATTTGGTCCAAACCGGCGGCAAAGGTGGTAACATAGACCTTCATAATTGGCTTATATTTGTACACTAACTATGGTAGAATACGTCTGATCATGTATACAAATAAATTTATCTTTATCTTTATCTTAAACTGAATTAATCATTAATGATTTGATTTGGTTTGTGTCAGGTCTGCAACACCGGTTCTCCCCGGAGCAGATAGGCATCCAGTCGTCGAGCGCCCTGGCGTACATAGTGTTCGAGATGATCCTGTACCTGGCGACGCTGTACATCACCAACTCCAGCACCAGCCTGAAGACGCTGGACCTGCTGGCCTTCTCCGGCTACAAGTACACCACCATGATCGCCAGCCTGCTGGGCGGGCTCATGCTCGGCAAGACCGGCTACTACACCTGTCTGGTCTACACCAGCTTCGCTCTCTCGTACTTCTTGGTCAGTGCCGGTAGCAGGAACATTTTTCGACTACGTATTCGAAAACGTAACTTGCGAAATGTCAAAATTGTCATACAAATTTTTAGTTCCACTTTTCACCGCCGCAGCGCTGTTCATTTTTCAATACAAAAATAGTCGAAGGCGATACCAAAACGGTTTCGCAATTTATTCATGCTCGCGCTACAGTTGTCTCATTATTTTTACAACTAGCAACATTGGCTTCGGTCAAACACGCGATATGACGCTTTTATAGAGAACTCTGGAAATACGCCTATTTAAAAAGATAAACTCAAAGAGCAAAACCTTATCTTAGAACGAATTTTGATCCAAAGCGCGACTCAAATCAAATGTAAATACTATATTTTAAATAAAGTATCAGCCAATAGTAGGGTCGCGGTATTCTGTAAGGAAGAGTTCAGACCAGTAGTTCAGAACAGTAGGTTCAGACCCCAGTCGGGGCAGCTTCATTTTTAATGGTAACTAACTAGGCGCCCGGCTTCGCACGTACTAAGAAAAAAATAGAAGAAATCTGTTTTTTTTTTATCTTCCGTTTACAGTACGAGAATGTAATTTATTATCGTAAGCAACTATTGAACATCTCTCCAACTATCTTCAGTGTGACTCACTGACATTGTGATTTTGAAAACATATTTGTCACATAAATGTTTGCCCCGGCGGGAATCGAACCCTCGACTTAGGTGTAGCAGTCAGGTGTACTAACCACTAGACCAGCGGTCTCCTCTTTAAAATAGATTTCTTTACTTACATCTCTTATAATGTGGTAACTGTTTCCAGGTGAAGACCCTCCGCCTGCAGCTGCTGTCAGGGTCTCAGTCCAGCGAGCAGGCGGGCTACGGGTACCCGCAGGGCTACGCCCCCAACCCCTACGCGGAGCAGTACGCCCGGGGAGCAGGGGGCGGCGGCACCAAACGACGACTTTACTTCCTGCTGTTCGTGGCCGTCACGCAACCACTACTATCCTGGTGGCTCACATACCACCTGGTGCCTTCCTCCACTCCAACCCCCCTCGCCCCCGTTGGGCCCCTCGCCCCCTCCCGATAGCGACTCCTTCCAAATGGTTTCTCAGTACTTATGATGCGATTGGCTGCAGTACTGACGGTGACGCCCAATCACCGATTTGCGAACAAGTATATGTATCGTTAACGTAATAATTTCCATGGTTACCTGTGTTTTTTGTATGTAAGGAGATTGATATGGGCGTTTTGAGTCTTACGAGCTATAATTGTTATCTGAGGGCTTTTGTATCAAATACATGGACAGACAGGTAACCGTGGAAATGTTTACGTTTACGATACGAATACATTTTCGTAAATCACAGGTGCTTGGGGCACTGTTGTCATGTTTTCGTAGTTCTATTTAGTTGCGGTATGTTCTAGTTCTAGTATATGAAGATGTGTGTTTGTTTGTTAGACATTTGTGTAATTTTACTTATCCGATATCGATAGAATTTTGGTGAGTTGTCGTGGTAAAGAACTGTTACATCACCGATTACTAATGCTTAGAAATTAAAAGGAATTGCAACACAAGCGGTATTTGAATCGAATAAATATTATATTCAAAAAGTATGCAATGTAATCTTATTGGAGACTTCGATTAAAAATAAATATATCAACCAAAATGGAACTACGAAGACTTCAATTAAATGCTGGTTATTGACCAATAACTTATTAATAATACGAAGTAATACAAACAAGAGAGCTGGCTCTGTCCTTCATAAACCCGTTACTTTGTATTTATAAAAAAAACTCGATCTACTTAACATTATAACGTACCTAACAATTTAATTGGACTATTAATTGGTGCCAATTCTGTTGTTCGAATTCATTAAACCAAACTAATTTGACTGGACTTAAAGTATTGCCATCCTTATTTAATACCACACATGAGAAAGGGATAGCAAGACTAAATCTTGTCAAAATAATTTAGTTTAGTGATGAATTTTATTGTCTAAGTTTAATAATCAGCATTTAATAGAAATATCTGTATACTATAAAGTTTATTAAGATAATGATAATATATGTAACCTTGGACACAATGTGCTTCGAAAACAGATCACGCTGTCTCTGTCACCCGTTATGTTTCACACTGAGAGGAAAAGAGACAAATAGGAGATGGTTTTCGTCCTAATTGTGCCCAATGAATCTGACGGTGATATTAAGATCATTTTTATTATAAATAAAAATATTTGTAATAAATAGTTTATTTTTTATTAATACATTACCTTGAAATATCTTTTAATATATTATATACGTTTGTTGCTCATTTAATTAAATGTAATTAAACCGATATTATAGAAGAAACAAATAATATAGAATCTAGAGAAAAATTTTTTTTAGGAATTAGGAACTTAGAACCTATAGAAGTTTTAAAATATATCAATTAGGTATTTGAGACATAGTTTATGGTATTATTATATTATTTCTATATATTATTTATTTCAGAACGAATTTGTTACAAAAAAAGTTGCCTCTACCCACCAACACTTATATTTTGCATCTGGGATCAAATGAGGGTAATTAAAGTAAATTAAGTTTTGTGACGTTCGTTGCTTACTACGCGCTACGGGACGATCAATTGTTTTTACGAATTTTTAATCGCACTTTATTATTCCAATCACCAAAAATATATGTGCATCGTGGGAGTAATTATGGTGACCATGAAGCGAGTCAACTCTTTATGTGCGGCGTTTTGGAAAACACTTGGTTCTACATTAATTTCTTCGGGACAGTATGTAAGTGCTAATCTATAGCAGATTTACATAATTATGATCATATGAGTTAATTATTGATTAATAAGGCTCTTATGAATGTCGTTTACCACCTGTTGGGAGACAAATTCTGAGAAGCCTTTGTATATCTTTGATTGGTAGTCTCAGATCAAATAAGAAGGGTAGATTAAACTTTGCAAGCAACAAAGTGACCCTGGTATTTAAACATGAGTGCGTGGGCAAGGCGTAGTCTTTGTATTTCTTGTAGGTGTGATAAAGATAGTTTAATTTCGAGTAATGAGTATACATAAAATATTTTTTTACGATACCCTTATGCATGATGTTCAAGTACTATATGACCTGCATGTTTTGCCAATGACGTATAAAATATATTTTCTTAAAATCCAATTACCTTATATTATATACTAGTAGTATATAATCAAAGATTATATCATAGTAACAGGTAGACTATTTAAAATTGAAAACAAGTTAGCCGTAGTTTCAACCGGCGCCGCGACGTCACTGCGTTGTTCGCAAAGTTCATCTGCCTTTTTAAGTGATCTGAGATGGTAGCCAAGGTTTTCACAATTTATTTTAGCGTCCTGTCTGCGTAGGCTAAAGGGCTATCACTTGTTGCCCACCCTAAAATAATGTCGAAAAAAATCCTAGGTAATAATTTTAATTACGTTTTATAAGTACAATTTTACGATTATATTTTAACTCGTAGGAAATCGTGAGTTATTAGAGTTCATATTATTTTCATACTGAAAGAACATAATTATCATGATTGTGTAACTAGGACACGTAAGCATTAATTACACTAGCTGCAGCTGAATGTACACGTACTTCAGACGGCTATTGAATTCAGGTCATCTAAGGAGGCGCGTGAAGCTTATGAAACGAGGTACCGCGGCCCGCGGGCTTATCAACCAAGTCCAATTAATTATTTATTAAATAGCAACACTGCTAATCAGTCACGTCAAAATATGGAAAGACATCGGTCTCCTATGGTCTTACCTAGCCCCCCCCCCCCCTATTCATAAGACCTGACGTTGACGGTCACGTGATTAATGTGTATGCACCTAATAAGTAATAAACAAAATTAAATTCAACCTTACTGAAAATAGCATTAAGTAGATTTTAGGGTGCCAATAAAAGAACATCGCAGGTGTCGACGACAGTATTTTATAGTTATTCGAATGACTTTATTGTAATTTTGTTGTAATGATCCTGAACTGTCACATAAAAACGCTCTAAATTTTTTTACTTATAATACCGCGCACTAAAAACTTCGTACATTCAAGTTCTCGCATGACCTAACCCCAGTAGATCGGCCTGGTTGCGCAAGCGAGATAGAAACACTTTCCACCTTGGTCCTTGACCTAGATAATCTAGCTAAGCCCTGGTACAGCTCTATCTAAGCGCGCCATATTTAAACGTGGAAAGAAAGCAGGACGCTCTTTATGGAAAACTAAATGATTTTAATCGCTTTTTTATTCAAATTGTATTGCAATAACGTAATTGCTTTCTCTAATATACCTATAAGTAAAGTTTCGGTTTAATAAAATAGCTTGAACAAAAATGAATGATTTGCAAACAAAAATACCTATTTATTAATTTAAAGTATGTACACCGATATATTGTACAATGTATTCTACATTACACATTTTAAATTAAACACTGAATCACTGAAGGTTTATACAGTTCAAAATCCCGCAAATAATTTGAACGCATTACATAAGGCTGAAGTTAGCAGCAAGTGTGGATTGGTGGAAAAACAACCTTGGCGCATTATGTCAAACAAAATGGTGTCAGTAGTTAATAGTGATGTCCACATGTTATTTTTTACCATAGTTAAAGTAAATTCAATAAGTGAAATACAAATTCTATCAATACTTTCATTATCATTAAATTATATCGTTTTAAAACACATTTTCATAATATATGTTATTCACATATGTGTACATTAATACATAATCATAAATACATAGAAACAACACAGTCAAACAAATTTCCACTCCGAAAAATATTATATCATAAAAGAGACTTTTCCCATGTAGTTAAATATGATTATAAATAAATTAAGATGAAAACTTTTCAATTTTATAATATAATTCAATAAATAAAAATAAAGCTTTACTTTTTAATTTAGCTTATCGCGGTTTCAGTTTTCGTTAATTGATCCGTATTTATTTATTTATTCGGGAGACACTTACGCCTATTCAATTTCTGTACCTATTACAGAAATTGAATAGGCAAACATGAAATAGTAAAGTAAGGCCAATTACAGGTTTCCACAGATATAAATAGTTGATAGAAATGTGTTAAGTAAGTAGACAGTTTTTATAGTTCCATTAAGATTAAAGTTATGGTGTTACATTGATGTTTCATGAAAGAAGTTATTACTTAGACTATTTTGAGTTTCGCCTTACTAGTACAAAATAGGTCAATTTCAATTTCAATCAAAAAGGTATTTATCGGTTACTTAGTTCCAGGAAGCACTCCCTAAATACAAACAATCAAAAATTAATTAAAATATTTATAGAAAAATCCATACTTAATTCGACCAAAGATTATCGACATTAGCGAGTACTATACGACATGATAGTACATCTCTTACACAATCAGCTGCTTCCTATCAAAACACAGTGGTGCCAACGTAGCGGGTTGACATCTGTGGCTATGTTCACGTTGGCCATGCGCCACAAACACCCGCAGTATCGACAAACGTTCACAAAACGTTTAGACGTAACAACCATAGTGTCACTTCTCTTCTTATTTTAGTAATTTAGACCACTTAAAACTTCTATTTCCTTCGTTTTAGTTTGTTTAAGTGTTAAGTGTTACATATAAAGTTGTGATGATGCAAAGTGCCGCATAATTACACGCAGTTTATAGCAATTACGTAATGGGAATTATGCTAGACAAGTTTAAAGTTTTACCCTGAATTTCAACATGGCCGCTGATACAGGAATGGATACTTGTCCCAGCCCGGAGATTACGGACTCTCGCAAGCGACCGCTCGATGGCGACTCAGAGAACGGTGACGTGAAGAGATCCCACTTCAGCTCCGGTGAGTGACGCACTATTTACTCGCGTACAACACATAAATATTTATTACCTATGTTTTTACTATGTTACCCACTTGGCAAGACAAGACGACAAAATAACATTGACACGGCGATCTTGGGCCGATTCAGCTGGATAACCAGATTCTTATCAGAAGCACGCTGTTATCAATCTGACCTATTTCCATTGTTTCTGAGGTCATTACGAGTAGTTACAAAAGCAGCGACAAAAAGTTTTATCAGTTATGTTGTTAATGTATTTATTACGCTCGTTTGTAGAGACTTGAAGCTGATAAGTTGGGGAATAATTAACATTATCGTACGATAAGCATCGGGTTTGGTTTGATGGAGGTTTTCAGTTGAATAATTGGTTGTATAATAAGCAATGTTAAAAGTTAGTGGTTGTTTTTTAGTGCAAGACTTGGTGACGGCATTGCCGCTGGCCAACGGTCACGGCAATCTAACGTCTCATTTCGGTGAGTCGTCAGAGTACACATATCGCTAATCATCGGCTTTGTGGTTGTTCTGCGCGCATGCCGTTCGCCATGCCTCCGCTGTCTATCACACCACTGCCCTCAGCACCTAATCAAATACTAAATACATCATTGTATCCAACTGGCCAGTATTCTTGTGATAATTCAAGCTTAAAACTCCAATTAGAATCCAGTTAGAATAACTATGTAGATCTCTAATTGGGCTGCCCTATATTGGGCCATTAACAAATGCAAGTAATAGTGGAAAATTTATTACTATGTAAATTAGCACCTACATTTGAAAGTCAAATAGCACCATATTATAGCAGTAAATTGCTTGAATATATCTTAATTAATAGAATGTGCGGTGATGAGAATATATTTTATTTTTAAAATGTTGTGTGGGACAAGAGCGGGTGTGTGGCAGCGTAGGTGTCTGCGTCCAGTCAGATCGTCAATAGCGCACTGCAAGCATCTCTTCTATGTAAGCCATGTTGTTAGCCCACTCCAACCACTCATGGCTTGTTGTTGCATTGTCGGTGTGACCATCTCAACGTACATACATACCATCCTATTATTTCGGTGTACCAGTCACCTCTTCTTCGGATATTATTTTGATGCTTTATTATTTCTATATCTTTCGCTTAAAAGTATTTTTGTTCAGTTCTGAGACTAACCAATCAGAATTAACTGTTAATTCTCATATTCAATCAGACTCATTACATTATAAATTAATATGTTTATAAGTAAATAGAATTGGCACCCGATCATAATATCATCATCAATTATTGGTTTGGTTTAGATACCAGTGATATACCTAGGAAGTATCATGTCCGTACCACAATAAGTAATTCCATTGTGAGCCGTGTAAGGCAGCAGCAGGTTGCACGCGCCTCTAAGCGCAGTTTAATAAATTCTCAACTTTAGAAGCATTGACTAGTGTTATAATGATTGTGTGAAGGTCGCAAGTCCACCAGATTGATGGCAGCAAGGTCATTGCCGGTTCTATCATGCTCTCGGCTCACCGCCACCACGGCATTCTCAACTCAACAACTTATTACATACAGTTTGATATTATACGCTCTGTATTCTCAAGGTAGTTCAAGCATTTGTTAAATTGTGTGTATATGGTTAGTGTTTACATTGCGTAATGGGCGAGGTGGTATTTGAAGTGTAGGCAAGCTGGGGTCGCGGAGCCCGAGCAAACATTCCGGGCTGCCGTCGGGCTTAATTACCCGCCTAATATGTGTTTAAACTGTTAATCGTAAGCTTACGGTACCCTACTAACGTATGAGGTGGGAAAGAGATGGCGATTTCCAAAGTTTCAGTCGATTTGGCACGGCTACAGGGCAGGTTTCGCATCAGGGATTTTGGGGTACTGATGCAGCATCTCTTTACGGTTGACCATTTGGCTGGTATTGAGTTTAGAGTCGTTAGCCGCCTCCCTAATGGGTGGGCTGGGAATTGTACATGTTATTTACCCGACCATTATGCCAGTCTTCGAAATTGGAATTGAAAAGTTTTTAAAGGTAGATCGGACCTAAATGAACAGCCATTATGAATCAATATTTTATTGGTCTTCGACACAATGGTTCTTAAGTTGTGACGAATAAATATTGAATTGGTACGTCATACTGAATTCTAGGTAATTAACATTTCCTGCACAATTCGAATTCGAATGAGGCATCTATCCTACAACTTTTTATTTTATGTATGTGGCGATAAATGTCAAGTGGATTTAGTAGCATCTGTGTCAAGTATAGCGATTGCACAATTTGCACATAATAAACACGAGACAAAGAAAGGTGCTGCTCAAATAATATCACACTTCAAACCGTAAACAATTTAGCCTAGAACAAAGCAACTCATAACTCATCGCCTATCTCACATTAATTGCTTATTCTTTGCGTAACAAAATAAATCTTCTTTAATTGCAAAATTTGCAAACAGATGGTTTTTATATCCAAAGTCTTCAAAGGCACTAAAATGTCTTTAGTGCAATTAAAATCCATTGGCCTATGACTGTGGTTTGCTTTATTACACTGGAGTATGTATAGAAATTGTACCAGAGCTTAGCACGACTGACAGTCCATTGTCCAATAGCTTGAACAAAATTCTAGGAACTTTTGATTAATTACAGTGGTCTGGAGAATGACGACAGGGCGGCATTCCAATAATAAGAAAATTATAAAAAAAACTCTGTTTAATAAATATTTTAGTAAATTTTACATGGACACTCATTATTTAGACAAATCCCTCATAATATTGAGCACCACATTATGTTAAAATACATCAAATAATTGAGGCCATAGTAGAAGACTAAATAATTGAGGCCATAGTAGAAGACTAAATAATTGAGGCCATAGTAGAAGACTAAATAATTTCTAGAATTTGTTATGTAGCTCAAACTTATGTATTCTGTGCCTTTATATGCAAAACATAAAAACTAATTTTGCCTTTTCATAATATTAGTACAGAAGTATTGAAGGGACGTCCTTTACAATTGTCATTTAATATTCTGATCATACCTTTTTTTGGGCGCATAGAATATCTTTTACTAAAATTGCCGTAAATATTGTAGGTATCTACTGAAAATGAATTTAATTTAAAATGCCTCAGAATCGCGTTATTTTATGTCCACAATAATATAATATCCGATCCCCTATTATTTTACATAACCGCGTAACAGAATACCAAATTAATTATACAATAAATTAAAAATTACTGAAGTTCAAAAGTTACATAATCCAAGCGAGAATTATTTAATACATATTTGAGTTAAGTCATCATTCGGTCAATAAATACGCGATAACAAAATAATTGTGGCCGTTACGTTGATAATTCTGACACGTAAGTATAATTTTCTAATTTTCTGATAAGCGTCTCCTTGGCGACCGATAATATAAAGGGCGATATCGGCTTATCATCTCCTTTATCTGCAGTACTTGATAGCGCTAATAGTTTTTTTATAGATGTTTTATTCAATCGTATTCTGCACATATCTAACAAACTGCAACAATCAAATCACACCCACTTCTTACGTCTGCGCACTTTAATTTTTTAGTAAGCGTTATGTTAACTTCTTCTCTAATAGGTATAAATATAGTATATATGTACTAATATTATAAACAGGACAGATTTGTATTTCTGTGTGTATGTTTGTATTTCAAGCCGTGGTGGCCTTGTGGTTGAAGCAACGGCCTGTCATCTGATGGGCCCAGTTTCGAATCCAGGCCTGTACCGATGAGTTTTTCTAAGCTTAAGTACAGCGATTAATCACACCATGAGCTTTTAAAAAGAGAGGTAGGGCGATTTGGGATTTCCCGTGGGTTATCCCATTTAAATTGGAGCCGCCCGAGAGGGGACTGTACCTCCGCCTTACAGAAGACCGCAGTGAAAAAACACTACTTGATGTAATGTTGTGTTTCTGTGGTAAGTAAGGTTGCCAGTGCTCCACGAGGATACGCTGGGCTAGTCGTAATGCTGCTAGCACAGTGAGTCCTCATCAACAACATGGTTGGCACCCCGTAAGTGATACCTCTGGTATTGTTGGCGGCTTTAGGCTACGGTGACTGCTTACCATATAGTCTCCGCAACTACTAGACTGATTGCAAAAATTCTTTCACCGTTAGAAAGCTACATTATCACTGAGTAACATAGGATATATTATATTGATACGCGGGCGAAGTCGCGGGAAAACATCTAGTCTATAATAAATTAGTACTTACTATAATTTCTACCGATGGAAACGTTGCAGTAGCGGATTTCAATATTTGGTGCATCCTAAAAAACTCAGCCAAGATTTTGCGAGTCAGTGAGAGACGAACATGATAACCTTAGCTTCGGTAAGGTGGGCACTTCAGTCACCGCAATGACCTCGACATAACCTACTCATCGCTTAGACTAGAACACCTGACCTGGCCTTTGACTACAAGTGTGGCTAAGAGCCCGTGACGGTGACTCAAGATGTGTGAATATTCACCGATATTGGTATTCCTGGAATATACGTATCTATACCTTTCACCTTGAAAATGAAAATGTATTTATTAAGAGAGAGAGTGGTACAGCTTACATATTGTTGCTTATACTATACATTAGGCTTATAGTAACAGGTGAATTATATCTGTTGTGAGGTATTCCTCAAGCTTTCTGAGTATACAATTCCCATCAATAGTAAATTATGTCGCGATAAACCTGATATTGTAAATCCACATATGTTTTAGCGGCGTAAGTCGATACGTCTTTACAGGAATATTATGTAGCCCTTTTACCCTGTAGAGCTAGGTCGTCGTTGGATACGGTTTTTATATTTTATTTTGCCGTTGTTGGAATTCCTTTGACGGGTTCTTGGTATCAATCAATAGATCGATAAATATACTCTTTCCGCGTTCCGCAGTCATGCAGGTAATGTTTGATATCCGCAAAGGAATTGTATATTTTGAGTTGATATACAATATGGTATGAGCTATCTCCATATATGATATTAGCTATTGATTCAAATAATGGGCCTTAAGTATTTGAAAATCGAATCCAACACAATAAATTTTGATAATCACGATTTGCTATGACGAATTAGTAGACTACTGAAAGTTAGAATTTTGTCATAATGGGGTTTTAGTGGCATCATTGGACGACACAACATCAGTGTTTGCTTGAAAACGCACAGCTTTTTATAAGGCAATGTTGTTAGCTTCTGTTTGCAGTCCATCTCATGATATTTATGCTAATATTATTTATGTAAGACTAAATTGTTTGTTTGCGTTAAAATCTAAACCGTCATAGTATTTCTAAGAGGTGGTATTATGATGGGACTTTTATTGCAAGAGGCCGGCCAGGTAGATACAGCAGATAATATTCTGCCACCGACCAGTAATGTGTAAATAACTATTTCGGTTTGAAGGGCACTGCACCCAAATGACTCAAGGTGACAGGCGCACCTGCAGTGCCAGGATTTAGTTGTATTGTATTGATTATATTGCAGTTGGAATGGTTACTAATGATTAGCCTTTTAATATATGTTGGTGAGCAACCGTACGGCCGCCTGGTGATGAGCGGTCACCGTCGCCTAACACTTGCAATACGAGAGGTATCACCAACTGTCCTTATAGACAGTACAGTGTATACCGTACTCAACAATATCTTGGCTGCATACGATATGAAGTAACAATACTGCTTTAAAAACGCCAGAGCCATTTTAAAATATAAACCGTACCTCATGAGCTGTCGAGTAAAACCCGGTCAACCGATTTCCCAAGAACGGTCAATCTATCATTGGCTTCACAAGATGAAAAAAAAACGTGACAAAAAGCAGAATCTAAACCATCGTATTGTAACACGCGTTGTCCTGAGTACATTCACGTAACTTCCAACCATAGATACATTACAGATGGTCACGTCACCGATGCGCAATCGTTGTGCGCGGAATGATAATTATCGAACTCCATTTCAATTTGTTCTCTAGTTACATCTATTGATTTATGTACTGTGGCGGTTTGGCCTTTACATTTTACCGCAATGTGTACTAAACATAAATTACCGTTTGGAATTAATCACCGAAGTAAAACACATTAACGGTTGCAAATAACTAGGTATTTAAAAAAATATCAAATTAAAAATCGAAATAGATTTATCTTTGAAGAGTGCCAGGAATCATCACAGTCTCATACTGGGGGAGCCCCCTGTGTCGTAAAGCAACATACGTCATCCAATGCATACAGAGTGGAGACAATACTAAATTGTAATACACATGTTCGTTACGGGAATCGACCCATCTTTCCTGGCTCAGTGAACCAATTACTTGACCTACTAGCACAAAGGGTCGTAAATTTCTCAAATCATTGATTGCCCAATTATCGTTCAACATCTCAATGATCCTTCCCAATACTTTCAATGTAACTATAATTATGAATGTTATGCAAAGTAGTCTGCTAGCTAACACTTCCATTGTCCTCTAACCAGTAGTTTAGTTTCAAGAGACATCACAATTGTGTAACATTAGCAATGGTATCTTCATTTGTAATGGAGGTTTGGTTTAGTCATTGTGTGGTTTAGTTGTTGTATTTTGCTTGGCATAAATGCTTTTTGGATGAGACTCGTTCGTCTGTGTTTAGTATACAGATACAGAAGTAAAAAGGGAACCCTAGCTTGGTACCGTTGTTAGCATAAGGGTTTATGTTGGTATGATTTTATTGCCTGCGTAAAAACTACGGTACGCGTATTTGGTCTAATAAAGGAAGTAGAATTTCTATTATCGTATTAAATATAAATAACACATGTAATTGCAGGATACCTTTTGGAAGGAAATACCAGATATTATTTAATCCAATCGTTAACATTATTAAATCAGTTTTACAACTTTTGTACTGTAAGTGAACAATAGTTTATGATATAAATGGTTCCTAAGACTCTTTAATTTTCTGTTTATCACAATGCAGCCGTGTCATTGCAAGGACGTCTGTAATCCCTGTTGCTTCATTGTTCCGACAATTACGTGGTTTCCGCAGTGATAATTATTGTGTACTGAGTTGTATTTTATTAAAGAAGATGTTGTTTCTTAATATAAATCGTAATGGAAAGATCTCGCGAGAAATTCGTCTCTTTTCACGCTGTACTGCTCGAGTTCTGCTCTAGTTATATAATTCCTAGGGGTTTTTTTAATTATTAAATCATAATTAAGTCATCTTGGTTTCGTTCGACTTATAAAGCACTTCAATATCTACCGTAGTACGTAAGGTAGATTTACTGATAACAATCTAGCTTGATGCTAAACTATGACTATTTTTTCAGTGTGTTTAATATCACCCAAACACATAAAAACATGAGATTAAAATATAAGGAATACTTTATAAGCAGACACTAGAAAACAAACTGAATTTTATGATTTATACATTCAATAAAATCAATCTCTATTTCGTGCTTCGGTGGCTATGGTAGAAAATATCGATATCCGCATACAGAGCGCCGGATTTTGTCAAAATTGTTCATAATATTTGTTAACACGCAGCAGCTACTATTCGTTGTCTAAATTGTTTTTTCACTTAGTAAAATATTGGTTGTAGTTCCGAGTTCGAGTTTTCAACAGAATTCAACCCATAACAATCCAAATTCGTCAGGCAAGTAGCATTACTATTTGACAAACAATATCGAATTTAGATGAATTATTGAAGGCGTCTGTACTATTACCAAGTTTCGGTTTTTTTATTATCAACATCGTCATATTTGTAATTTGTGTAATGTTACTAGTTACCAAATTTTAACACAAAACGTTTTCCATCTGAACATCACAAATTTTAAATTGGATAGTTGGTTACCTTGGAGTCATCTGTAATAATCAAAGAGGTTTAAGCTTAATATTTCATACAAAGGAGAATTGTCTAAAATATTTGCTCGTCACAACGACTACAATAATAAATTTACATATCTTGCTAGCGTATCGTTTTTTTAAATAATGTGTGCAGTGCAAAGGTCTTCCTGGTTAAGAGTAAGCCAAGCAGTAAAACAAGCGCTTGGTTCACAAATTTATACAAAACTTTAAAGGAGAGGTAGAAAGAAAAGCTAATCAAAATATACATATTTACTATACTACATAACCGCTTTAAACATAATAGTTGTGCGCATTAGTCATAACTAAAGGCAAGCTCTTGCATCTTTGACATTTGACTAGTACATGCTAAAGTTAACACTGTTATAGAAATCATGACAGAAAGGTATTATAAGCGACGAGAGACAAAAACTGATGTTGTTGAGGGTAATGAAATTTTTGAATTATCATTTCGTATAAATTTGCTTAGTGCCGTCGTCGTCGATATTATACATGTAAATTTCCTGACAGCTCTCGCAAATTCAGAGTAAATTACACTTCTACATATACACTTATATTATAAAGAGGAAAGATTTGTATTTTTGTGGGTTTGTATTGAATTGGCTCCGAAACTACTGGACCGATAACAAAAATTCTTTCACCGTTAGAAAGCTAAATGATCACTGAGTAACATAGGCTAAATATATATTATACTAGCTGCCCGCCCCGGCTTCGCACGGGTGGACAAAATATTTGATAAATGTCTATGCTCCGAAACTAATGTCTACCCGTGCGAAGCCGGGGCGGGCCGCTAGTAGTAGATAATTATAATCGTTTCATACATTTAAAATAAAAGTTTTACACAAATAATTAAACCTTAATAAGTATAGAAATACGGACGTATAGGTCGCGGCACGAAACTCTAGCGCTGACCGTTATTGCGCAGAAGTAAAAAATAAGGTGTCTTGGCGGGGTACAGGGGTGAAGGGCGAGCGTGCGTTGCGCCGATTGGCTCTCCAGTCGTACTCCGTCCCCCGTGCCGATACGACGCTCCGCGCACTTCCAGTGTACAGTCGCGTTCTGAATTGTTTTGTTGTCATCGTTAATTTTTGTTGTTGTTTTTTGTTAAGTTTGTTTTGTTGATTTGTTTGTTGTGTTTGTTAGTTTATTCACTGTTTGATTAAGTTTGAACAGTTTTTAAACAGTGAAAATGCCGAGGCCGAGAAGGAATACTGTTTTGAAAAGACAGGCACGGAAAATGGTGTTTGACGTGCATTGTTTTCTGAAAAGGGAATCGAATGATTTCATTAATTCCCTGAAACAAATTCAAAGTGAAATTGGCGAAGCTGCGAGTATTTTACTCGATTCTGACCGCAGCACTGTAGATATAAGTGAAATAAAACAAACTGCAGAAGTTATTCAGGCGGGAAATATAAAATTAAATAGTATAATTAGTGACTTACAGAAAATTCAGAAAAGGACAGCTGAATCTACAAAGACGTCCATAGCAACGGTAAGGAAAATCTCCACTGAAGCCAATAATTCCGACTTATTATCAGTATTTAGAACACCAGGCAAAAAACGCTCCAGATCAAAACCGGTCACAGATATTGATAACTTTGATCAAGGATTAATAAAGAGGTGCATACATAACTTTCATAGGACAAATAATGAACTTCCCACCGTCGGAAAGTTGAGAAAGAAGCTAGAGGAAGATATAAATTTCAAAGGCTCAGAACGAAGTCTTCGACGAATAATTAAGAGTTTAGGGTTTCGGTGGAAAAATACTGAAAACAATCGAAAAGTACTGATTGAAAGTTCAAATATACGTTTACTACGTATCGAATACTTACGCAAAATAAAACAATATCGCCAAGAGGGAAGGCCCATCGTATATACAGATGAATCTTACGTAGATTCATCGCACTCTGCTCCAAAAGCCTGGACCGATGGTACTACAAAAGGTCTCAAAAAACCTATCTCCAAAGGACAGCGGGTGGTCATTGTCCACGCAGGATCAGAGGCTGGGTTCATACCGAACGCACTGTTAACTTTTAAAGCTGGTGCGAAATCAGGCGACTACCACGACAATATGAACTACGACAACTACGAAAAATGGCTGAGGACACAGTTATTGCCGAACTTACCGCCTAATTCTGTCGTGGTAGTCGACAACGCATCATACCATAATAAACAATGGGACCTTGCACCCACTTCTAATTCCAAAAAAGCTGACATGCAGGGTTGGCTTACTGAAAAGGGCATACAATATGAGGAAACTCTACTAAAACCTCAACTATACAATTTAATACGGGCTAACAAAGATAGATTTAAAACATTTTCAATTGACAGGATACTAGCAGAGCAAGGACATCAAGTGCTAAGACTGCCACCATACCACCCAGATCTAAATCCAATCGAAATGGCATGGTCTGACATAAAGCAATATGTAGGCAGTAAAAATGTGAAGTGGAGTGTTGCTAAATGTATAGAACTAATTCAAGAAAAAGTTTTGCTGATGGGTGCTTGGGATTGGGGAAAGTTATGCCAAAAGGTAAAGGACATAGAAGAGCAATATGTCAAGAGTGACCATGTCGTGGATTTGGTTACAGAAGAAAGAATATTTGCGTGCGTGACAGTACCCATACGCAGTTAAGTTCCACATTTTGTTCACCGCTAGACTTACTATTTGACTTTACATTAAAACATTATTTTGCTGTTTTTAACTAAGCAATTAAATTACTAATTTGTATTGCGTGCGCGATGGTACCCATGCGCAGCTATCCCCTCCACGTTTCGCTCAGCGCTAGAGTTTCGTGCCGCGACCTGTAATGTCCATGATACCGAGTAATATAAATTCAGATAAGCACTGTTTCTAGAGTAAAATATAGCGCAATTTTAACGATATCTGGATACGTATCGTCGCACCGCTTATCTTTTTTTATACAAACGTTGAAATTATAAATGACCTCAATCTTTACACTAGATAAATATATTCCACAATTAGAACAAGAATTGGGACGTGAAACACAATTTATTCGACACATATTGAACTATTTTTCACATCAAACAACTCCCGAGAACCTAATAACGGTTTAAATTTCTAGATTATACGGTTATTTCACCTAACTGATGAAAAATATTATAAGGTTTCTTTCTTTGTATCAACTTTTCAATAGCGTGTTCTGAAATCTGAATAACAAAGCCTTTGAAATGTGGGTTTATAGTCATGTAACTACTTTCTTGGATTACGTCTCGTTTGATCACTTGAATAATGTTTGATCAGATAAAAATACATTTGGAGAGGATATAAATCCGAGGGTTTTATGGCCACTCGGTGTCCTGACTACAAAACATTTTATAAGCTTAACGAAAATTAGCCGCTGGCTCTCTACTTGTAAAGGCATTATGAGGATCTATATATAACATTATATTTACTTCTCTATAGTTCAAAACAATCGGATACATTATGATGATGTCGGATGGTGTAGATTTTAAAGATAGGTTCCACGATTAAAAAGTAAGCGACGTCATTTTGACGACACGGACGAAGCGTGCCTGCATGAAAAGAGATGACGAAGCCTTAGTGCCGGCTTAAACTTGCAAGCATGTGCATTTATCTCGACCACTTATCAAGGGCACGTGATGGACCATTGCAGTGATCTGAGCATGATACGGTATAAACATATTTATTTTAGTTATATAAATAAGCCTTTGTTCGTGGGTAAATATGGTTAGAGTTCGGTCGCTGATGTTCTTAGGCCAACTCCTTAACAGAAACCAGCGCTTAATTGAGATTTAGTATTATCTATTGTTCCTGTGTGAGACAGGGACAAAGTTATAAGACATTTGTTCGCCGTCCCTTTCGAACCCACGGCATAATACCTAGACAATAAATCGGGATTACACTGGAAGACGCAAGTTAATTCCTAACCTTCACTTGTAGTTTGCAAATAATGTGAGCCTGTTTGGAAACAACCTTTTGTTTTAACACCAACTTAAGTCCTGTCCGATGGTAAGTGGTCACCGGAGCATATTAACGCTTATAAAGTTGGGTTGAGAGGCTTCTGGCTCAGTGCCAATCTGCTGTTACGAATTGCTGTGCTAGCATCGTAAGGGAAAGAGATTAGAGCATATCTGAAGAGTGAACATCGGCTGTTTAATAAGATGTTATGTAATCATCGTATCAATCTTTGTTGCTAATATTTAAGTGGTATTTTAGGGCTTTCTTTCGGTCAATAGATTCGGATTGCTACTGGGACCTAGGTACGCAATATGACGGGAGGTAGTAAATTCAACCACCTATATCCAGTCTATTCTTTCGAAAGCAATAGTGTCTAGTAACTCATGTAACACTGTAGCTTCTGCGTGTTGGTTTGAAAGCAATAAACTGAAATGCGAGTTTGCAATAAAGTCCATCACGAACTTTACCGTCGTATCTATATCAAGGGGAAGTTCCTCATCTTCCAAAAAGTTTTCTAATAACGTTTGTTTTAGCGTGAACGCTTTAATTTATTAAATTGAATCATTTTGTAAACATCACACTTTGAACGTCGTTCTCTTTTGGAGTTATTTCGTAACTTCTTATTGTTTTAGATAAAGTTTTGTTGGACAAGATTTCGAAAATTCTATAGCTATGTTATCGGGCATGTCTACGGTATGTTATTGCGAATTGAACTCTTCATATTATGCTTTAAGGTTTGTATATCAATTACCAATTTGCTTTGAATACATGTCCTAAATTTTAAAGCGTAGTGATTAGTTTGGCTTTACGACCGATTGACACAAAGTCATAGTGTTGTTTATGACCCATATAAGCGCAGCAACGGTTTTACAAATTTACAGTACAGAATTTTTTAAATATAATACAATGTTAGATATAGTTTTGCAACGTAAAGTGACATGTAAACGTATAGTTTGTATAAACAAAGACATGATGTATTTAACCCACATCTTACCACCCAATTAAGACACGTGTACGGATGAGTGAGAGCTTTTTTTAATGGAAAATAATAATCTTATTCTGAGTGATCTGTTTGACACGGCTGACGAGAATACAGCTCAACTTGTGTAGACAGATTAAATAGAAACGCGAAGATCATGAATTGTGACTTTTATGTCCATTGAACTTGATTCATTATCCTAATGTTCCGAAAATAGTCTGATTATGAATCACATTGCATACGTTTTGAGTGTATTATTCCCATGCTCTAGAAAAGTGGGCAGTATCACAATATAGATCTATAATTCTCTTACCACTTCACTTAGTTTCAGTAACTTATCTTCAAATTTCCACGAATCATGTCTGAGAAAGTCAATATAATCACTCAGAACTATTAGCGATAGCTTTAGTTAGGTCATCAACTGAAAGAGACTTGTTTTAAAAATCTTGAATGAGGTGAATTTTATAGGCAAAATGTTAGTAATTTACTTGATAGCAGCTCTATAGATGGCGCAAATGGGCCATAGGGGCGTGACGGACGCATTTAGATAGCCGACGATAACCCGAGGCCGCGCTGGCGAGTGATCCGAGCACGCGTGATTTATTACGCTCGATTGAAGCGGAATTTTGTATAAAAAGACGCTAAAGCTCCCTCCAAATAATAGTGATTGTAGGAGCAATAATCCTTAGTAGTGGAGAATCGATCATACTTAGCTAGAGGGTTGCGTAAAGTGTGCACAATATGAGGTAGAAAAAATCCTGACTGAGGGGTGAGGTTGGTGTGATTATGGAATTATTCTAGGGTGGCATCGCGCGAGTGATATCCCTGGTATTGCAAGCGTCCATAGACTACGGTGACCACTTACCATCAGGTGGGCCGTATGCTTGTTTGCCACCTGAGTGGTATAAAAAAAATGGAGGCTCATTTTTGATCCCTTTTGTCTTAACATTGAATTTAATATTAATCTAATTTTGAATATGACAAATTATATAAACATGATCAGAAGCCCGATTAAATTCCTGACAGTGGTGCCCTGTCAATTTGACAGTTCTTAAAGTCTTGCTATCCCTTTCTCATGTTCGGGGTTAAATAACGATAGCAATACCTTTAGAACTGTCAAATCAGTTTAGTTTATTCGCCAAGAGAGATTTTAAAACAAAGTCAGAGAATTGAAAGAGATTTTGACTCAAAGGTCCGATGTTCATTTCAGTAGAACAAGAATGCCACAGGAATCCAGCAAATTTACTGAAACTTCGTCAGAGTTGTTAAAGAAATAAATACGGCTTGAAATATTTTTGAAAGAACATTCCTATGAGACGGATTAAAGCCAAGGCTATGGGTGACATTTTAAAAGAAATAACTGAAGTTTAAAATATTAGTAACAAGTTTAACGTGCCATTAATATTAGCGACGATGAGAAATATTTTCATACTGTTTGCAAATTAGATCGTTGTTAAGTTCCAGTTGACTTAAGTGAACAATGAAATCTTTTGAAATATTTATTACCACCTTTGCCGGTTGGTATGTGTCTTATTACAAGTTTCCTGTGGGTATTACCGCAGTGTCAGAAACTTTAGTGTGTGTAGCTAGCGAAATTTCTAGTCAAAGAAGACTACAGAAAACTGAATGAGACTTATGAAGTAAGAAGTCTTGAGGTGACGAGTGCAGTGCAGGTACTGGTGAAACTGCGTCTGTTGCTTAGAAGGAGGGAGAGCTTGACACCTACCATCAGGCGACCGACTTGTTCCTCTTACCAACTAGTATAAATATAATTACCCATGAATTATCAAACTATGCATTGTGTAACATTCGTGTTCTTAAAATCTGCCTTATCCGCAGACAATATAAGGCGCGTGTAGCCCGGATTCAAACCCCAGGGAACAATGGCCGAGTCACATTAATCTCGACTCCCGGCATCAAAAGCGATGATGGAAGCCTTCGCATTTAGCGGCTACATTTCGTTTTTTAATGAAAATTAAATAAGCTGCGTAAAGAAAAACGTTGCTTAATGACGTAACTTTTAACCTTGTACGTGTATTTTCGGCTCGCTTTTATGGGTTCTTTAATCTCGTTATCACTGACTTCGTATTTCATATTTGTGAATCCGATATTCTGTATGTATGTGTGTGATTATACAATATTTTTCCGTACGGATTCTTCGGAACCTCATATCATAGGTAATAGTTCTCGTCGCCATTTTTTTCCTATTAGGTTAATTAGAAAGTTTTCTTCGGTTAAATTAAAATATGTACTATAAATACTAATATATTATAAAATTTAAAAAAGTAGATTTGTTTATTTGCCGTCGTACATAGAAGAGGATTTATGACGCTTCATAACGAGTGCTGCACTTCATATTTGTTAGGTCTTTAATGAGTCGAATAAGTCCAAACTCCAAATTCTTGTAAACTTCCTTGCTGCTCACTGAGCGGAATTCTAAAACAAATCAAAATCAAAAATAATTTATTCAGTTTAGGCCCTAATGAGGCACTTATGAAGGTCTAAATTACCTTTCGCAAAACGATACTAGCCTGACTGACTAAAGGGAACTTAATTCTCTTATATTCTTCAGATAAATAGGGGATGGTACTATGTAGTTTTAAGTAAATTGCAAAGCTAATGAAAAAGGGTCGAGGAAACCTTCCCACGATCTCTTTATACTCGGTTCAAATTAAATATATCAAATCACAAAATAGGACTGTCGCCGAAACTGTCGCAATATTTCACTTGGAACTAAGCCTGCAAATCCCGGTCCAGATTAGGTTGGTTATTGTTAATGTAGAGCCAAACAGTTGGCTTTTTATTACATTTTGGTTAGCAAAAGATATCTTTGCCTATTGAATTGAATTATATATTTATGACAAGGTCTTACCTGATCAAATATCGTCGAAGGACACCAATGCTAATAAAATCGTGTGGAAATCGAAGAGATATTATTTTATTGGAAGGAAATGCATCCGTGACTTGTCGGCATACTCTTTACTATCCCAGCGCAGGCTACAAAGAAATTCAATGGCTCGAAACACGAACTCTTTTGGAATCAGTCCAATAGTTACAGGGCACCTTACTAAGTTATCTTCCGCACACATCGCTGCAGACATCCGCAGTGTTGTTTACTTTCAGGAACCTTCATGTAGCGAATTGGTCATAACTAACATATGATATGTCCTCTTGAACCAGTTAAAGAAACTAATTTATCATTAAAAAGAAGTAGGAAATGCAGCTACGTTCCCTGGCTAGATTTTCCACTGACCGAATGACCTAAAAAGGCACTGGGGCCTCGAATGGGATGGAGCAAAAGGCTAGCGCCGGGCTCTTTACAACTCTCGTTCTTTACGACACAGATTACGTATTAACGTAGATTTAAGGCCTGCGAATAGTGGCATTTGGTTTTAAAAAGAAATCAATTACAAAGAATTCTCCTTTATATCCGAAAAGTTCACATAATGTAAAGCGTCGTTATAAAAATCGATTACTGTACCACGCTAGTAAGAATGAAGGCGCGTCATTATGATTGTATGACTCCAAAGTCGTTCTTTCTATTTCTCATATATTTTTTACATATCAAATTTCTTAAGTGAATCTAATGATTAAGTAGTTACAGTATAAAAATAAGCACTTGAACTATAATTAGTTAACCTTATTGGTTTGTCTGCCGTTCACTGTGAGACAGGTGGACAGTGGCACGCTTAGTTATAGATTGTAATAAGGTCAAACGTGCACAACAGGCATCAACATCCAATTGATAGGCATCCCACCCATTGGTGGGATTTCAACTTATGACGTGGGTAGACCTTGTTACAGTGTCGCCTATTATGTTGTGTGCTCCTATATTTGGTTTCATAACGGATTTTTTTCAAGGTTCTAAGCTTCCGCTTTTAAACTCGGCCCCTTGTTTATCATCTTAATTGAAAAGTAGATCTCAACAATTGAAACGGATAGTTGTTTTGATGATAACTGCTTAGGCCTTGCATCAATTGTTCGAAGTTCATGTACTTACTTACCAGTAGAGAATATAAGTTGTATAAGGCATTTGTTTATTTATTTCATCATCCATTCTCTCTTCTTCGTCGTTTTTCACATATGTGTTTAGATACAATCATATATCTAATTGTATGCATGAGAATAACTAAATAAAGAGATGGCTATACTCATTAAAAAGCAATTACAAAAGAAGCAAATCACATGATGATACTAATGATTTCGAGTTTTCCAAGATTGTTCCTCATCCACCACCATAGACTGACATCAGCACTCAGATGGTCGAGGGTGTGGCTCAAGATCATAATGTTGCACTTCACAAGCTCACTCTGACTCACGTACTAGTTATGTCGGAAGCGGTGACCAAGGCACTAACTGTTCACAGCCACGCTTTGTTCACCGACTTCGCAACTCTACATTTAGAATTGGAATTTCATGGTGATAGCTTTCAAGTATCAGAATATGAAAACCCATCAATTAACTAAGCTGTAATTCTTAAATACGGAGTACTGTGTTTTAACGGCGTTTTTATATATTAGAACCCGAAATTATTTGAGTCGAAAATGTTTATCCTTGATTGAAATTTAAGCTGTATCTCAGGCCTTGCTGAAAGCTCCTAATCCGTTTGCTCCAGATCTTTGGCACACTGCACAACTATTACTCATATTGATTTACAAGAGAGTTTGACAGCTTGCCGACCGTACGAGATAAAGGGAAGCTAACTTGGGGCTATCCTTCCCTTTTGCTTTAACTTAGACATATTTTAGGTCAGACCTCTGTCATGTGGGATAAATTGTTTAGGTATTATGGTATAATCCGGGCAGTTTGTAATTAATCAAATTAATTTCTGAGGTTTGAAACTAATTGGCGTTTTTGTATATGAAATTCCAGATTAAGCCAAGAGAAGGGATTGTAATTATCTAAGCTTTCACCCGGAGCTTGTTGACATTTATCATTGTCACTCGGGTATTCAATCCTTAAAGCAATCGTTCCAAGTCAAAACACAGTACTTCGTCGTCGCAATGAATTTTCATTAAAACTTTGGTGTGATTCGCAGCCGTGGAGCCGACGTACCACTTCAAGGTGCTCGTGCCCTCGATGGTGGCTGGGGCCATCATCGGCAAGGGAGGTGAGACCATCGCACAGCTCCAGAAGGACACCGGAGCGAGGGTCAAGATGTCCAAGTCACATGACTTCTATCCAGGTAAGCTTTGTACTTATTGTGTGTTGTGGTTATTCGTGGATGGATATATATCTCCTATCTATCAAGCATTATTCGGCCTAAGGCGTTTCAATGTTGAAAGAAGATACTCCCAGCGAACTAGAAGCAAGCATTTATATTTAGTAACAAATTGAAACTAGGATGCAACTCGGTATTTCAGTGGTCACATAATATACAGTAGTAGACTCGGATGGGAAACAATAACATGCGATGGAGATTTTAAAACAAAAGATCAACTTATTTACCACTACTAATAAATGTCAATTAAACTTTACGTTGGTGAGTCCATAACTATGAGATTGGAATGATATCATGAAAGCAGTTTTAAACATCATTGATTACTTCTATTAGTACAAATAAAAACTGTTGACGAGTATTTCTTACCTAACACCACTACAACTAGTTTCATACTATTGCGGGTACAAATCCTTTCACCCAAACTTACTATACGGCCCCGGCCTCATAGAAAACATAAATTACTTTCATTGTACGTTAAATATAGAGTAGCGCGGTTTATAGCGCAAAATCATATATCACGATAAATCTTTGAGTACAATAGCGTCAATAAAATTCAGTGAACTATCGTTTAGTTTGGTTTGAGTTCACTTTTACTATCGACCGTCCCATTTGGCTGACACGTGATGTGACGCCAGTTCCGATCGATGTTATAATAATATTACTAGTTCTACTAAAGTACTTTGTACAGAAAGCTCACATACAAGAACTCCAACTGTGTCTGTTAGCCAACCAACAGTGACCGGCAACATTGTTTTACCGGAGTTGAGCACGTCTTAAATTAATAACAAAGTTTTAATATTTCAATCGTAATATTCGTAATACAGCATTTGTAAGTCACCTTGACCTCAAATGAATCGCACTTTTCTAACAAAATTGCAGTTGATACAAGTAAGCGTAGGCATCGCAAAGTTGGTAAGCTTTGCACAGAGCTGAGGCTTAGTAAGTGCTTGGTTAGTTGGTTACATCATGTCAAATTTCTGCCTCCGCTAGGTGTGTCAAGGGCAATGCTTAGATCTTTGGTTTACACAACCATTTTGATATATTGTTATTTTGGCCTCTAGTATTTTAATTTGCTTAGCTTGTGAATAATTTCGCTGTTAAGGTAAAATATTTTTAAACAATCTGTGTCCGGGTCTCTTTATTGATTGTTTTAAGTTATATTCTCATTTGTGTATAAACTCGCGTTTGGGTCTGTCTCGGGTCGGTAACGTGCGACTGTAACCCCTGGTGTTGCAAGCATCCATAGGCTACGGTAACCTCTTACCATGAGGCGAACCGTATGCTAATTTACCACCTTATTGGTATATAATAATAATTATATAAACTTAAATTCTGCCCCTGGATTGTCCAGATTTATAATATGTCCCCTACCTAACTAAACAGTAATCAACTGTATGTCCTCCCATTCAAATTTAAATTCACCTCTTAAATTAGAGAGTAATACTCCCAAATATCTATTGCTAAGGTGCTTAAGCTTTTGCGAGAGAATGCGCGTAGCCTTTTTACTTTAGTATCACTTTAGCAATCATATTTTGTTTTATATGTTCCCTTTGTTTCTGTACTGTTTTAAAGCCCTCGTGATTTAAGAGGTTGATCGTCTCTCTCTGTGTTTCTCTTTTGTGAAAGCTTAGTGTGCTCTTACGATGAGAGTGATCGATCGTGTCGTAATCCACCATGTGAGCTGAGTAGGGATTGAGTCTTACTTCACTGTTACCTACATAATTTCCAAAACATTTGTGTAGTTACTATCTGTCTGTGGATAAAATGTTAAATATTTAGTTTGTGGTGGATCCATTGGGCATATACTTAGTTTCGTGGAGGACTTCGTTTTAATAACAATGATCCTGGGATAACCTCGATCCATTAGTTTTGGCTTCCCCGGGGATGCAGTGCCTATGATTTATTCGTCTCTACATTAACGGTAAATAGGAAATCTCATTAAAATCCGGGTCACCAGGGCGGAAGCTGTAATCATTTATTTCCCTACGAGCTACAATGTAAGTTCGCATTACGTTCGTTTCGCGTTCTTGCATCCATCATACTTGCTGCAGAATTATTTAAATGTTTTTTAAAATTAGCCCGATTTACCTTGGGTAAACCCAACCGCCGAACCCCTTCACTGAATAATGTTCACAAAAACACGCGGCTTCAGCTGAAAAATGCATTAAGACGTGACGCCATCTGTCACTTGGACACGCGACCTGTCCCGTCACTTGACATCCGTTACATAATTACTACTTCAGAATACAAACAAAACTGAACTCTAAATCATAATTTATAAGCCTCAAAGTCATTGAAAGTAGAAGAAAAAAGCTTTCGACTGTATGTCACGGTGTCAAGAGTAGTGACGACTATTTTGTTATTTTTGGGTCAAGGTGAGCTAAGCCAAAACTGCGCCCGCGCTGAAATACTCTATGACATGTGTGATGAATGTTATTGAGTGACGGACAGTAAAAACTGTTGTAATATAAAGACATCTTAAGAATGCATGAAATGTGGAATGCAATTTCGTAGAATTTCAAATTTGTTCACAATGAAATTAGTAACTTAAATTTGAATCCTGCTTAACGGTTGTCTCTTTATCTCTAAGTCCATGAATCATTTCAGTCAAAGGCTTAATCTGAAAGAGTTTACGCGAAATCAAAATGTTAATGCAAAATTGTACGTGCTGGAACATTACTTTTTACGACATGCACTACTGCAATCGGATCGCGTTCTCACCCCATCAATCCACCTCAAAACGACATAATTTATTCCACAGACGCTTACTGCTTTAAGAATTATTTACCTGTCAGCTGTCGGACGAGAGTTCTAACTTCGTTATGAACGTTGGTGGAATGTATAATGCTATTATCCTCTAGGTATTGTTATCCTGTCGAAGCTCTTAGCTTAAGTATCGATTAGCGATGGTCTACAAGTATTTCAAAATTTGGGCTTTCACTAGTCGACCTTATAGTTGGAGATGCGACGCGATTGAAGCAGTCTTGGTAATTGCAAAACTGTTCACTGTAGGCGGTAGTTTTGTACCAGCTTGCATTCATATTAGCATTATATTTACATTTCTATTTACCTAGATGTTTATACACATAACAAACAAAAAAAGAGCTCTTAACATTACGAATAAACACTTTAAATACATCGATATTTATGGAAGAAGAGATGCGGCTACTTGAAGCTAAGTAGCGGCATTGATTGAAGATAAGTATTCGAGACACATCCTCAATTTTTTTATCTTTATTTTCTAAACAAAATAAGAAATTACAATATAATAATGTAGTGGATGGAGCCGATAGCGATCATGCACACTGCATTGACCATGGAGTGGTGATAAAATAATCATTGTTTATTATATGACAAATTGCATAATCCAGTCACACAACATATTCCAAGGTCTAAGAGAATGAATATTTAGTTAGGTTCGCTGCAAATCTATCGACATTTCTATTAATAGTTGCAGTCTCGTCTGCTTTGCTTTTAATATTCTGAGTAGATGCAAATTCAAATCTGGCCCAGCTAGATAATGTACATAACGGTTGAAAACCAAATCCGCAGATTACCTAATAGTTCCCAACACAGCGTATTCGGTCGAATCACGCATTTCCATTCCAAAATGTATTAAATGAAACTAGGTCAGTAAATAACTGTAATGTAATATGTATGAGTCTAATATTATAATATTCCATATTGTAATATTGTATGGACAATGTTGCCTGAATTAAGGCCGTCAATTTATTTTGAAGACGTTGATTGCTACGGAGGAACTTTATCTAGCTCCATTTTTTATTCCCTTTAAAGGACTGTTTATACGGACGAGGGTATATAATTGGTAAACTTATTAATATCACAAACATGTTGATAGTTACCCATTTCGAGAATTATAACAAATTTCAGTCCTAAACTGATAAATATACGAGACGCATCGCATTGAAGAATGTCGTAAATAAATGGAATTGTAAACGAGTTTTCACGCACAGAGTCATTAAAAATAACTTCATTTGTGACCAACTGTACAACAAATAAGTAAAGTGGTTTTTGTTTCGTCATGTAGTCGCGTCTTGCTCCGGGTCCAACCGCAAGTGATTAATAGAAACTGTGGTATCCTACAAAACATAATAGGGTTGGCAAATCTACTGAATGATGAACCAACAAGCAAATGCTTCTAGTGCTGTTTGTACAAATCATTGAGATAATTTGAATAGATTATCCTTTCCAATCATTTATCTATCATACGTAAGATCTAATTCCTAAAAGTTGATTGTAAATTGAAAACCTGAATAAAAAGTTCCAGCTACACGTTATGGAATTTGAAGTTTCGTGTGTCTACGAGTCAAAATGTTGTGTCTTTACATTTTAATTCTGTTATAAATCTTAGTTAATTACAGTAGGTAGGCAACAATTAATGGAGTTTTATTGTAAGCAGCCCTGTCCTACAAATGTATTCACTTATATTTTAGTTGAGGTGACATCACCGGAGCAGTATTGGTGATGTAAAGAGCCTTGAGATGTGATTGGAAGATTGCATGTGTTTAGAACGGACCGGACACTTGTTTTTGTTTCCTATTTAAGTCCCACTATCCATGGATGAATAGGTTTGTTCGCGTGGAATTGGGTTAAAGGTCTTTTTGGTAGCGGAATTAATTTCCTATCTGGGATTGCGTCAGCCCCGTTTCAACGCGAGGGCGTGGTTGAGTATCAAACAAAATATACAACAAACAACGCGCACTTTCTATTTGTACAGCACAGGATAGGAGTAGCAGTATTACGTCACGGCTATCTTCAAAAAGAGCTATAGATAGACCACTTTCTATGAACATCTAGGGTGAACACAAAACGTTGCGTCAATCTTTTAGATTCATGAAAATTATGATTGGTGCGTGCATGACATTTCGCTCCTTATCTCAATGCGGTATTGTATTACACGCTACATTTTAGCATGCTTAAAGGACGTTGTTTATATACATTATGAGAGTAGGTAATGTACTCACTGACTCGCTTCGTGCTACTCATATTCATGTTAAACTAGCCAGCCGATCTGGCCTCGCACGGGCGCAATTTAATCCAAATTTTCAAACTCTTCTGGTGCATTTTCCAAAAAACTCCTTTCACACACCTTCCTGACAATAGCAATTGCAATTACATCAAATCAACCGCCAGACGAGTCTAGCCGTCCTTAAGTGATGTTCTTTCATGTATGTAATTCATTTTTATTTGTATAGAAGAAGATACAGTGTATGAGCCTTCAAAAAAATCCGCTAGGCGCTAAACAAACAGTACATTCATTCATGCCGTCCCTTTCGGTGTACCTATATAGATCGATCACCATTTCTCTCTTTATCTTATACAAAATCGTTTTCCATAATATATACAATCGTTTATAATATTGTATGTATCGTTACTGTTAATTGCAAGAACATTCTGTTGGAAGCAACATTATCATCTTCACCCAAGTATCAGGTAACTAGTATAATAGTCAGTGAATCTACACTAATATTATAAAGAGGAAAGATTTGTATTTTTGTATGTAACGAATAAACTCAAAAAGTACTGGACCGATTTTAATAATTATTTTTTCATTAGAAAGCTACATCATCACTGAGTAACATAGGCTATATATTATACTAGCTGCCCGCCCCGGCTTCGCTCGGGTAGACAAAATATTTGATAAATGTCTATAGGCTTCGAAACTACTGAACCGATTTCAAAAAATCTTCCAATCCCTTAGAAAGCTCCACTATCACTGAGTAACATAGGCTAGCTGCCCGCCCCGGCTTTGCACGGGTAGACAAAATATTTGATATCAATGTCTACCCGTGCGAAGCCGGGGCAGGCCGCTAGTTATTTATAAAAACATTTTAACGATGACGCATCGTCGAATAAATCCTTCACATCATTATTTGCGTCGTTATAACTCGACTTATTATTTTCTGTACAAACTATTACTTCTTATTGAATATCTTCCATCCCCCGATTTTCTAAGAAATCATGCTTGATACCGTGTAATGGAGGTTTGCCCTACGGCAGACAATGTCACGTCCAGCGGAAGAAACTCATTATATTGCTCATAAATTCGTACCGGATTGTGTCCGTTTTTTTTATGTTTGTCCTTCTAGCCTTAAAAAAGAACTGAAATAAAAAGCCCATATTATATTCAGCACTTTGAAGGGTTTCATTTCAATACTCGTGTGGAATCAGATCTATCGATTTCTAGTTATAAGCCATTTGATCTTTAACCTCCAGTAACTGTTTTAATATTGGATGCGAGAGATTTATTTGTAAATTAGTCTTGAAACTTATTAGATCTAAATAGACCTCTTAATTGGAAAAGTGTAAAAAGAAACGTTTAAAATCGCTGAAGGATAGTCTGGAAACCGGATCTTGAAAGGTTAGTTAATTAATAGGGCTGTTGGAGACAGGCTGGCTTCTAATTACACTCAACAATGCCAAATGTCTTAACTAATTTTGCTCAAGATTTTTGTTACACGGAGTAACTTTTTTCTTATTAACTAGTAGTGAAGTAGGTTGTAAATAATCTGCGGTGATTTGTGTGTCCAATGTTTCGTTATTAAATTATTCAATCCTAAATTTGTAATTGAAAGTTGGTCTGAGCACTGCGCCCGCGTGATTCACTAAGCGAAATTGCTGTCGTAGTATTGGTCTTCATTTGATGGAAAAACTTTGCTGAATGGTCAAACCAGCTAAGTCTTATTTCGATTTTAATACGAAATGCTGAAAAATTATGATAATTATAAATACGTCAGCTCATCATATAGACTTTGAAACTCATTGTGTCCAGCCACGTGCTTTCTTTAGTGTCCGCCATTCTGGCGTCACTGTCGCTCTTCAAATAGTACAAAATTATTTTTCCTTCAATAATCGTTCCAATATCAACATCCATCTTCGCTGTTACTTTTATAAAATATTACAAACAGTTGTTCCCGATAAAGAGAGCAACGTGCTCCAATTTCCCGGCCGTTGACGCTTCAGTCTATTTGAAAGTCATCCTACGTAAAATGATTACGATTAAATGTCGTGCTAGAAACGGCGGGAGATATAATTAGATGTTCATTGTTTTGTTACAATTTCTTCTGTTATTACAAGGAAGCTCTCCCTTTAGGTACTTGTTCGTTTTATTATACGATTTGTTTAACAAGTTTACGACGAAGTTTAATACAACTTCACTCTCTTCCGTTCTACTATTCTTTATGTTGTTAGTCATTTATGTGCCCATGGTGTTATTTCTCTTCTTTCATTACAAGGTTTAGTTCGGTTGGTTGTTTCTCGATTTGGAGTTTTACCATGATAATACTGCGTTGTACGGTGGCTAGGGATGATTTCCTCTCAAACCCAAATTGCTATCCAATCAAGGTTTGGCTCTTATGTAATGAAAAATAGGAAATTGCTCAAGAAATTATGAATACTAAGGACCGGCCTTTTGAATGTTTCTTCTCAGTGTTTCAGCACATATCTATCCATCAACTTTTTTGAGCAAAAGATAATAACACACTAGGTTTGAGGTCAATATCGAATTTTTTTTGATTCAGATACTTTTTGCGTGATATTCGACATGTATTAGTTTCCAAGCTTGTTCCTTACCTTTCAACGATATGTTAGCATTTTGCTAAAAGCTATTTCATTGAACGAACCCATCCCGATTGTGTTACTGATTTCCTTTGTTATATCTTGTCAGCCTTTACCTTCACAACAGCGATATAAAATAACAGTTTTGTTACAATGGCTAATGGAAATCTACCCGTTTTGTTCAAGAAATACAAAGTTATATAGAGAGGCGAACGATTTTCGTCATCAACACTTTGTTATAGTTACACTGTGATATTTTACGTGATCTTAAGATTCCCGCTAAACCAGTGAAGAGTATATTTTTTTCAATGGATTCTTGATTATAGATTAGCGAGTTTGAATATGAACTTCAATTGTAGAATTCTATCGGTATCTAGACGTTTGTTTTGATAAAATACGGCCACTGCTGACAACGTTACGACATTGCGAACAGCTGAAGTGGAATATGATGAGAACAAAATAGAAAATGTGAAACATTCGACGAACGTGACCCTTTAAATAAAAATAAACGTCCAGAGGTAAAGCAAAGCAGGCATTTTTCAGTGAATGTATTATTTTTTATAAAAAAAGTACTTAATTGTGGCGCTGCTGGTAAAATATTACAAATTTCTCGCCAAGTAATTTGTAAAATTTTATTACAATGATAAACTTCAGGGGTATTATTTAAACAAGTGCTCTTCTAAATAGAAGTATGTATAAATACTAAAACCCTTACGGCTCTGCAAAAACACGTGTTCGCTACGTTACTACGTACAAATAATTGTATTCTAATTTTATTGTCTCGTGCGTAAATTCTGGTCACGTTAATGTTTCAAATGAACATGAAACATGACATGAGGGATCTCGTTGGACAGAAGACTCAATTCCTTTAATATACTAGACTGGGATATCTTAAAACTACTGGTAAAAAACCTAAGCGGGAATTGATTTGTGCACTCACAGGCGAGACCCCAAATGAGACCATGTTCCTAGGTCACGGGACTATATGGTAGCGACACGGTGACGCTGGACTTATTCGCAGTAGCTAATGTGCCATGAGTCCCTAATAAACTAATTTGTTAGGTAACCAGCCCATATTTATCATAGGTAAATGACACTGTCAATTTGTTACGCGAATTACGCAAAGTCCCTGTTATTATCATTACTCGTGCTCCGCGGTCATTTATATTTTTTGCTCGTTTATCTAGATGATTTACTAATTATATGTGGTCGTGTGGAACTGGAATAGGTGCGATGATTGTACACTAACGGGATTAAGTGTTCATTTTTAGAAGATTTCTATGTTTTATTGAATTTGGTTTTTCCGCCCATTCCGGCATTTTATATCGACATTATCGAACCTTCAAACGAGCGAGAAAATCAGAGGAGATAACTCTCCCTCTTGCTTTATCCGACTATGGCAGTCGGATAGTAACATTAAAACGAAGAAAAAACAAATCATTTGAAATTCTATTTTTCTTTGAAGTGTGTTAAATGTGGCAGGAAGAACATTTGAATATGAAAATGCCTGTATAAATTGTAGCTGTTATTTTGAGATATTTACACAAGGCCAGTCTGGTATTGATTGACATTCATACATTCAGCAAATTGTCTTCGTATTTGAATAACGTATCGACTAGCTCAATTCAGATAGGTAGTATTTCATATTCTCATAATATCCAAAATTCATGAATTAAATAACGTTTTGCCCACGACCATATCCGCGTTGAACTTTATTAAACCGGTTTTTAGCCATATAAAATGTTATATGATGATGAATGATGAATGAATAGTAGAGACTTTATCCTGTATGAGTTCCATACAAAGATGTTGCTTTATACACTAGGTAGCAATAGTTACTCGCAATCAAGCTAATTCTTGTTCATACATAAGAAAAATTGACAGCGCGTATCTTACACAGCACACATAATCCTTCTCTTCAAAAAGAGATATGGATGGATACTAATACTAACAATATTTGCTAAACATATTGAAGTTTTATAGCAAAATATCCAGAGGCTTCGTCGTGAAGCATGCACGGATATAATGAAATGTGTGCCTATAGTGCAAAAATTTTTTGTCTCTCGATTAACCAAATACTTAATAAACGTCTTTTTGCTTCTTTATGATATCAAATGTATTCCGTAGGGATATTAATTTGTCGTGTTCAAAACTTCGAAATAACTGAATATATTAAATAAACGAGTTTGGGTTGTGCTAATTCAGACTTGAATTATATCTAAGAATGTTTTTTATATTGAGTACCTGATAAGTTGCTGCAGAATGATCGATGAAAACATCGTATGGCTTGAAATGCATGCAGTTTAAGAAGAAATTAAATGACGTAGTGAAATCCATCGTAACTATACTACTAATAATAATTTGGAAAAAACGGCGGTATACAGTAATACCAACTACAGATGATTCAAAACTATACCAACTACAGATGATTCATTTTTTTTTTGTATATTATTGAAATTTAGTACTCATTAGACTCGTTTTAATGGAGTATTTTCGTTTACATTTTCATCTGCATATGCGTGTTTGTTTTCATTGTGGAACGAATAGCGGTATAAAAATAAACAATTGATTCTCAATCTCGTTCCAATAGCTTTCAATTTCGTTAGTTGAGAGATCTATATCTCATTCGGTTCAATTTAAAGTTAAGCAAGTGATTGTTCACAACTTGCTTGTTCATCTAGCTCCATCAGTAATGCTGCCTGTGTCATCTACATTTCTATATTATTATTATTAAATAGTTAAATTTGTGTTATTATTTGTGTTTAACTGGAAATACTGATCCGACTTTAATAATGTTTCTTAGTAGAAGGCTGAACTCCCACTGAGGACAATTACTTATCTTATTACTACGTTAATTTTTTTCCTGGCGGGCTAGAAAGACACAGTGAATTCGTATGTCTTGATAAAGTGTATACGACTAAATTTAAAATTGCTTATCTATACTTAAACGCCCGAATACTTGTGGCGCCATCTATCCGCGAAGTTTTGTATCAACAGTCTATGACCCCGAATTTGTAGTTGTTTTTCAAATGTAAATGGTCCTCCACATTATATCAAAGTCGTACCTGCTACAATAGAAAGAAAATCGTTCTGCGAACATTTGGTAAACAGAAACCATATTGAGCAAACATAAAGCAATTTCGCTTACTAAAGGCTTCGAACAAATACGATGGATTATTCAATATAAACACGTGGATAAACAACTCTTTTCATTAAGTAATTTGAAATATTGCTTACAATATAATAGTGTCGCGCTTGTGTCGAAATCATATTAAATAGTTAATCTATCAAATTTTGTGTCACTTCTAAAATCATCATTTGATCGGTGTATAACTAAATAAAAGAAAACGTAAACGTATCGTAAACACTTCGCTCTTTACGCAAAGTAAGTAGGTACATACTACAATAATAGCTCAATAGCATACATAATTGGATAATAGTGATAATCCTTCTCTATGGCTGCGGCCTTGCCGTGACTGAGCACAGCTATCCGACCCATTTTAAAAGCAACTACTTCTCACACAACACCATCGCGTTTACGACTACCAGATTTGGACGGGTTGCTACCGCAAACATTTGAACCAACCGATGCTTTGCACCTGCATTGAACAAACATTGGAACATGCCCAACCTATTTCTAATTAGGCAAGTCTTTTGGCCCACTGTTCCCAATCACTAGCATTGGACTAATACCAAATGATAATGACACGTTTTGAAGCGATAATGTTCTCTATGGCTCTGAGAACACGTGCTAGAGTGGTGAAGTATGCCGGTGGAGCCAAGGTCAAGGGAGTTACTCAATAGGACCGGTTGTGTGAGTGTCTGGGCGTTGCATAATTTCACCCGGTTCTGCTAGATTCGCTTTAAGACAGATGTAACTGAATACTTGACATTTGTGCCGTATTTTTTTCGAATAATTAGTTATTTATTAAAATATTACCCAACCCAATATTATAGGTACATGATTATTTAAACAAAAGGTTACTTTAAGGTTGATGTCCCGTGATAAAAACGCAATTGTATAAACTACTAATGAGGCGAATATGCATGCTTTGACGTCATCTAAATGTAATATATTGTTGAAATTATCTATAGAGATAACATTATTATAATTATCATTGAATCATACTTCTTAGTTCATAATCTGTGTGTTTTCTTCAAACAGTATTATTTATCTATTTCTCTGGGTCCGGCCCGGATTACATTTGATACGAGCGTTCAAAATTATTCTTGGGTAACTATAAACTATTGGCTGGGCTAAGCTGAGAATTTAGGATACGTAAACTCAACCCAACACGCAAAGCGGTGAATAAACTACACTTTGCAGGTATATAATCAATTCCTAGGCTTCAGAACATTATATTTCACCCTTAGTGGTATATAGAAAATAAAATAAAAAAAAGAGTATGTACGGGGCGAATCCGACGGTAAGCAGTCACCGTAGCCTATAGCTTGGATCATCATCTACAATATGATTAAGTTAGCATTTGACCTAGATTTATTTACTAATAATTCTAATCGCATGCGGCATATGGCGTCCTACTTTCCGGAAGATTTGAGTCAAACGCGATTAGTTGTCTGTCCCACAGTTTGTTTGTTTATGAGTCAGTAATAGTTGCCTAAAATAATAAATTGTTCATACGGCATGCGCCCAATATCGACTTGTGCAGAACCCGTCGCTTTAACTTTAACAATACAAATTAATTACAATGGCCGCATTGTGTCACGAGTAGAGCCAGAAAATATAATTAGTATTGCGTACTCGTCGTATGTTGATATAATGTAAATTGGTGACATGATAAATTAACCATTTAGTAAGATGATTCGTTGACGTGACGATGAATTAAATTCAATATGGGTTCTGTATTTATGCGGCCAGTGTTATTTGTTTTGATATCAGTTTTAATTATTAAAAGTCAGTTATTAGGGTTGTTCTACATTTGCCACAAAGTAAATTCGTAGTGTTATTTCACTGCGGTTTTCTGTAAGGCGGAGGTACAGTCCCCAGTTGGTGGGCTCCAATTTTAATGGGAACTCACGGGAGATCCCAATTCGGCCAATCTCTCTTTTTATGCTCGTGGTGTCATTATTCTCTGTACTGTAGACTTAGAAAAACTCATTGGTTCAGGCTGTCGGAATAGCTATGAATGCTATGATAAAGTCATTTTAAGTAACGATAATTATATATTTACGTTTTGAATGGAGATAGTACACACAGTTGTTGACAGCAACACATGGGAATATCCTCATGAGGTGTAGCCTTACCCAAGAACTCCATGGTGTGTCGAGTATTGATAGTTATGGCTGCAGGCCAAGGCTTGAGGACTTGAAATGAGGTCACCGCACTCCAAAGCTACCAACGTATATTTTCTTTTATTACACCAGTCTTCATTTAACTTTATCAAAGGAAAAGAATAGCAATTAACTGCAAAAACGTGACCGGGCAGGAGAGAAAATTTAATTAATTTAATGGCTGAATTCCATTCACTTCCCTCGCAACAGGTTCGAGGACGCGGACGTCACTAGACGTAGGTACTCCCGGGGAACAAGGAAAAAGGGAGAACATCGCTTATACAATGGCACTTGGCAATTTGAGGACACGCAAACATTTCCTTGCGGCCTCTTTAACATAGCTCCCGGGAAATATAAAATGCCTCGGCCGTGTTTATCCGGGGAACGAGGTACAAATCTCAGCGACATGACAGGAACACTCCTTTATCCGAACACAATTTGCCTTTTAATAAATTCACGATGATTTCAAACAAGCAGAGGACGTTTGATGAAACGACTCATTGCAGAATTTATTTTTACATGCTTAGTATGTTCACGAAAAGGATCTAACAGGCTAAAGGACACGAAGGGAACGAGCCACGTTTTTGCGCATTATTTAATCAAATTTGTGGGAAGTTGCCGACTTTCTTTCAACATTATAATGGATGGATTTTTTGTTGTTTCACCTTAGCGCCGTGTCCGGAACCATTAATCTTCTGTCGACGTCAATATCTAAATGAAACTGATAAAAACACAATAAACTCGCGCTGAATTTTGCGTGCCGTACAGCCATTCATTATGTACGCTGAGCGCTTATCGTCCAGCGCCTAGGTCGATAGCTGCATGGCCACTTGTCTTGTCTCTGGTGTCTATTGTAACGCCTCCTGAATCCTTAAGGCTGAAGGACCGTACTTTCTTTGTTTTTTTAGTGGAAAATTGCTACTGATTCCAGTACTTTCATCCCTGTGAGCGCGGTATATTACAATTCAGGTTCGCCTTACCAAGGATGTGTTTTTATTATAATTATAAATTACATGGTCCAATTGATCATAATAATATCACTCTGTTTTTTTACGCAATCACACCAAAACGGTAGATACTGCAAATAGACTATTTTGTTACTTTAAGAAAACGCGAGGTGCAGGTAGTAGAGAAACTACTCAAATACAACTGGAATCTGTAGATCTGAGTGAAGGGAGCAGTGTGCGTGATGTTAAAGATAATGTGTCGCAACATTGCTACGCACTGATCCAGACAAATGGTCGTCGGTGCTTACTCCTTAGCCCTAGGGAGGACAGCTTTATTGCATGTTATTCCGATACTGGTAAAATATACATATTTATTTTACGACGTGGGTAGCCTTCCTCTCTGTGACTCCCTTTCCAAGTATGTAGACACTCCGCACGTGTTTTCCAGGCGCCGTGTGTTTCTATCAACTATCGATGAGCTTCAGTTACTCTGTTTTTTTTATACCATAAGGGTAGCACACAAGCATACGGCCCCACCTTATAGCCTATAGCCGCTAGCAATACCAGGGGTATCACGAACGGATTGCCAACCATGCTGTTAATGAGCAGCATTACTCCTAGCCCAGTGTATCCTCGTGGAGCACTGGCAACCTTACTTACCGCAGAAACACAACACTACATCATGTAGTGTTATTTCACTGCGGTCTCCTGTAAGGTGAAGGTACGTACAGTCCCCAGTCGGCGGCTCCCAATTTAAATGGGAAAAACCACGGGAAATCCTAAATCGCATTCCTCTTTAATAACAATACTCTGCTTCTTTAATAACAACCGAAAGTACATAATGATAGGTAAGGAGATAGCAACCGTATTAGTGAATAACCTACTTGAATAAGATATTGAAAACGACCGCCATGCCTCATTCGGTTGTTCCACACGCGACAATCCTTAAATTACGCATAACGTGAACAATGCAGCTATTGTACGAAGCGTGTTCATATGCAAACATGCGAAATTGATGGACGCAAAAATCGTGAAAATTAAGTGATTTGCGAGTTTTGCCACGCATATTCTTACAATACGTGCTCGTCGTAATGGTAGTCGTGCGACTAGAAGTTATACTGGTAAAGGCGTTGCAAATAAATACGCAATGAGACGCAATCGTTCGTAATGTGTATCAGTTGAAAATGCACTGATGTTTTTACGTTATAGGCCGACCGACGCACTCTAGTACGCAGGCCAACTATTCGACTATTATAGTTTTTACAGAATTTTATTTACGCAAGTGTGATTATGGGCATATTTTCTTCAAAGGAAATATCCATAATAGAGGCGGCATTGTGTACGACTACCTCGTTGTGTAAACTACTCATATTAGCTCATATTAGTGATATTCTGCAATATTCTACTTTTTATAGTTCGAAAATAACATTTATTAATTCGAACGCATATGTTTAAAATTACCTTCACTACATAGTTTACGAGCGACGAAGAGTCGTATTGGAATAGTTCTATTTCCGTTGGCAGCATATGATATGGTGCATGCAAAAATTGGCAGAGGGCTCGCCCTGCCGAGGAATTTATTTCAGAGCCAATGATCCTAGATCAGTAAAATATTACATGCAGATATAGAATGCATGCAAATAATATTTGGCAGTCGTTACTGGCATAAGAAAAAAAAATTAAGGCCTACAGAATTTTTCTGAATATGCCAGCAGCAACTACGAAGGACTGATGGCGTTAGAAATTAAATTTATTACAGTACTTAATACCTGGAATATCAAATTAGGTAGACAGGCGGATCTAAAAAAAAAATTATTTATTTTAGCACGTAGTTAGTAAGTACCACCTGAGTTCGGCCAATTCTGAATTGTCACGCAATTATAAGCAAATGGTAAATCACAGTAAAGCAATACAGCTTACATCGTGATCGTGTTTGCAAACACCAGCAAATCACACCAAACGATCCTCAATGCGACGCTAGACATGCGCACCATACCATTCGGCAAATTTCCCTGACATAGATATTGGCTTTATGCAACCCACAAATAATGTACGTCCCCTCGCACACATCCATGCGTTGTGTAAGCTGCTCGCAATACAATATTTAGCAAACTAATAATAAATGAGTTCTTCTAAATTGACATTTGCAGAGCACCGTACAAGAAGTCTGCAGACACAGTCACATGAGATAAAACATCTAATATTCTCTAGTTTAAAAAATCTAAATTAAAATCGGAAACATTACTTAAATACATTTTCTCTTGAATTCATGAGAGAATACGATCAGTTATATAATTGAAAAATCATTCCGACGCGACATAGTTAGTTACTATTTCTAATCTGGCTTGCAGATTGGAAACTGTAATTGTGTCGTGACGAATGTGAAGTTACAAATCTGTCAGAATGACGACATAATGACAACATTGGAAGACAATTAAAATAGCAGACTCAAAACTGAAGAATTTCCCCATTTTATTTAATAAAGTTAAGCTATGAATTTCAACTGACCAGTCTCCATCGTTTATCTTCACCTTCCACTAATAAACGTCCACTACGTATAGTACTTATGTACTCTGTGCCTACCACATCACGTGACATTGGCGGAATAGCTGTATTAAAAGCTTGTCGCCATAAACTTAAAGAAGAAGAAGAATATTCCGAACGTAGGGTAGACTTTGAAACTTAAAGAATGTTCAACTAGACAAGAAGTAAAACCAAATTGACGAGACTAGTGGTTAGTGTAGCCGCGACCTCTAGTGTAGCTGTCTGCTACGCTAGAGGTCGCGGGTTCGATTCCCAACATTTATGTGTTAAACATTTGTTTTTGCCTTACGTGCCTGGGTGTTTGATAAGTTAAGATTATAAGTAAGTAATTAAAAAAAACTGGTTCCCATAGCACAAGCTTTGCTTAGTTTGGGCCAGATGGTGCCGTGTGATAATGACCAAGCATTATTATTATAAATGAATAGACAAAAAAACTATTTGTGGCAGGTATTACAAAAGCAAATGTGTTGTTTCAGGCACGACGGAGCGCGCGTGCCTCATCACGGGCTCGGTGGAGGGCATCATGGTGGTGCTGGACTTCATCATGGACAAGATCAAGGAGAAGCCGGAGCTGGTGAAGCCATTCCCGGAGGGCGTCGACACCAAGATGCCCCAAGACAGGGACAAGCAGGTATTGACATTTGACATATTCCTACTTTGGGTCGGGTAAGGTTCTTCACGGCGCGAGGTTTAACCATAATTTCAAACTGCTTTTTCACGAATACAGATTAATGGTTTAGCTCACATCCAATCAGGTAGATAAAATTTGAACACGTCATTACGGGACATGCCCCATTTTTTTTATTAGGCTACTAATCTTCGGATTCAGTAATAGATAAAAGAACTGGTCATATTATGATATACATATTTTTTTGTTAAAAATGTGAAAACATAAAATTTTGTTATTTATCCACACGAGTTTTTGTATTAATGTAAATATAGTAAATAGTTACTTGTTGTTGACCGATATATGTACATATAAAACATAGTGTTCTCTTAGGTCATTTAGATGATGACAATTTATTTAAGTCTACAAGGTTGCATAAATCTCATTCAAGGTTGGGAACCTTGTTTTTTTCAACCGGATGAAAATTAACGTATTTGAATTATGAACCAGAATATGAGATTGATATTGCAAGTATACATATCAGTGCACATTATCGTACACGGAGCAGGCAAACAGCACATGTATGTTTTATTCAACACGACAATGCAACAGATAACGCTGTGATTTAGCAGCCACATAAATTTGTATCTTGTAACTGTTAAATTTGAATCCCAAATGCGGTGTCAAGGATTATCGGGGTACGGACGGTGGCGTGACGATGAACAATTTAAAAACAAATCTACTCAATAAAAGTATAACGACTGACTGGCAAAAACAGCCTAAGCCGATGGGGCTAGAAGCATTAAATTTGGCACACGCTTTCCTTATGTAAGACAGAACTATATCAATAAACGTATTGTGTATGCGAAACTTTCTCAATTTGAGAGTAGTGAGATGGTTTGGTTCTTGAGATTATTCGCCGATAAGACCACTCAATAATGTATACATAAAGATCTGTAGTAACGGGAGTTAAAACACCATTATACGGCGCAGATTATCAATGTTTTTAAATGCCTGTCATTTTAAACATAGACTTTATTTTAATATTTCGGATAACTATTATACTTACCTGCCTGTCACACCTCTTTCCGGTTTGACGTCGTCTGGGACACCCTGTATATTATGTATGCAATAAGTTGTGGGACTTTTGACTTGGTTGTGAAACTCAGTGGTCTAGGAGGACTCTTCGTAATTCTCTATTTCTATGTAATTAATCAAGTACATACAGTACGTTAGAATGTTTGCAACGCGCGCGTTGTAAACAGTTGTTTAGACCTATAAACAGCGGGAATCGTTCGCAGTAAAGGGTTCAAAGGACCGACTTATGTTTACGTTGTAAACAACCAAGGGACTACTGTTTGAATATAGTTCCGTAGTAATCTTGATCGACATGCTAATGGATGTCCGCTTGGATTATAGTTATTGGTTTGAATGTAAGAATTTTCAGTGGGTGTCCGTGTAAGATACTACGTATATGTTTATCTTCTGCCCGCCACTTCGCCCGCGTTGTGCTTACAATCTCAGAGGAACCTAACAGTTTCCCGGGAAGGAAATATATCCTATGTGTTAATCCAGGTTATAAACTATACGTGTGCCAAATTTCATACAAATTCGTTGAGCCGTTTTTACGTGATTGAGTAACAAACATCCATCCATCTTTACAAACTTTCACATTTATAATATTAAGTAGCATTTGGTGTGAATACTATTATGTATTATACCACATACATAGGGGTAGGCCATGTGAATGTTTCACGCAGGATTGTCGCCTCAGGATCTGCCACAGTTGTGCAAAGTGGCATTCTGGCAAAATCGAATGTCAAAAGACTACAACCTACATAGCTAGGAAGAGACAGGTATCACTGAAATTTTATCAATTCGACAAATTATAATTAAGTGAATGTATTCACATAGATGAAAAGAAGGTTAAATTTCGAGCTAAAAACGATTATTTCTTAAAAGCCCTTACTAAATAGTTATTAGGTACTTTGATGCTGAGCTGACGCTTGGCTGACGGTGACCTGATTGTTGTTTTTTTTCTTCCTCAGTATAGTAAAAGTTAGCTAACCTATTTTGAGTCAATTAAAAAAGCTGTCAAAATCACAATTGGAATAACAGTATGAATCCGCACACAAAGCGGCCGCCGGGCTGGAACAATACGGCGGCGGGCGGGCTGCGGCATTTGCATTATAATCAACACCTACGCCCACTTCGCCCCCTTTAACCCCTCGGAACCACCCTGCTCGTCCGATTTTATCCTACCATAAAATAACCCCATTTAAATGTCCCTCAGTATTAATTTAATAGCTGGTGTAAACACTGTGTTGTTGATGTGTAATATAATATCGTTCCTTTCGCTTTCCTGCAATCTGTGGGAGTGATTTCGGGAAAAGGGACGGAAGTGTGTTACAGGACCAATGAGCGGGCGCGGCGTTAGAGTTGGCCATCAGTAGTCAGAATTTCAACGAGCTATGGAGAGGGCTATGCTGGGTGTTTCTCTGCGAGATCAAATCAGAAATGAGGAGATTGGCAGAAGAACTAAAGTTACCGACATAGCTCAACGGATTAGCCAGTTGAAGTGGCAATGGGCAGGGCACATAGCTCGTAGAACGGATGGCCCACGGGGCCAAAAAGTTGTAGAGTGGAGACCACGCACTGGAAAACCCAGCGTCGGATGGCCCCCCACTAGATGGACCGATGACCTGATAAAGGTCGCTGGCAAGCGTTGGATGCCGGCCGCATTGAATCGGTCTGCGTGTATATCTATGGGAGAGGCCTTTGTTCAGCAGCGGACGTGTATAGGTTGATGAAGTGCGCGTGCGCCTGACTTCGTTTGTAGTGTATTCTCGTTATTAATTTCATTATACAAATTATGCATATATTGATTACAATATATGTCTGTAAACTGATTTATTACCTAAATCAAACTGTAATGCAATAGCTATGCGCATGCCGTGATCAATAAAACCAGTAATAACAAAACTAGCTGCATGTGTGTCGGTAGTCGCATGCGCATGGTAATCAAGGCAAGTGCTAAACATCTATTTTATCTATCTATACGGTTGCAATGAACACTTATTGAATTCATTATCATAAATTACAGAGAACGGCTCTATGCAGCTCTAGCAATATTCCTCGTCTACTCATACCACAAAAAAAGTTTAAGTAATTTGTAGGTTTGCGTGTGTAGGAGTTGATATTTGATTGTGGTTCATTGTAACTGAACATCCAATTGCTAGATATTATGCGAAAACCTTCATGGCTTAAGAGCCAGGTGAAGGTTTTCGCCAATTATATATTTAGCTAATAACGGTAGATTTTTTAGACAGAAAACATCAAGTGGTGGGTTGCATTTTAGTAACGAAATGCTTAAAAAGCTAAAATTTTAATGTTGTATTATTTTTATTTAAGTAACGTTTTTTTAAATGGTATTGCCGCTTGACGTCAATTGATTAAATTAATAATATACGCGGCTGCGCACCCAAGAATCATAGATTTTGTGGGTCAATAAATTGCTTAATTAACTAGGTATCTACTTTAAAATTCCGCATGCCAAGTAACACTGATTACAGTATTTCAGTATTTTAAAACTGAACAAACTATAATAATAATAATAATAATGCTTGGACATTATCACACAGCGCCATCTGGCCCCAAACTAAGCAAAGCTTGTACTATGGGAACCAGCAGCTGATATAATACTTATATACTTTTTGTTTGTAAATACATACTTATAATACATACCAAACACCCAGACGCAAGGCAAACATATCTGGGCAAGCAGTCAGGTTTACTAACCACTAGACCAGCGGTCTCGTCGAAACTGTTTCACCTAGTTGGGTGACATGTTTGATGTTACGTCACGTGTACCCAAAGACATGCTATACGCCACGGACTACTCTCAGAAGCCTATCAATCAAATCGAGCGAGCCATGATTACAAAAAAATTGGCCAGATGCGAGTTGGACATCGAAGGTTCCGTACGAAAACAATCCTGTTTAAATGACGAATTTAACTTTGCGGTTCGATCCCTTCACGTTTGTAATAGTAAATTAGCTCTTTAGAAAATAAAGCAATACACACTCTGTGAGCATTTCAGGCGTCTACTAAGTTACCATTATTAAGTTAGAGAAAAAAAAAATTGCCTGTCTAGTATGGGAGCCCCCTTTATTTTTTATTTATTTGTTGTTATAGCGGCAACAGAAATACCCATTCTGTGAAAATTTAAACTGTCTACCTATGGATCATGAGATACAGCTGCTGACAGGCAGACAGACGGACGGACGAAATTTTTGTTTATGGCGAAATTATTATTCCGCCGTTATTCTTTTCAAATTCAAATTGTTCCATCGTATCTGAACATAAACCCTTGCGTGTAATTCAAATAGCTATTTCAAATGTTTTTTATTTAGAGTTCTATGTATTGAAGTGTGGCCGCGAGGCGACGCTAAGTTGTAGGTATTCCGACAAGGTCGCCGCCGACGAATCACGTTACCTTGCCGCGCGGCGCCTGGCGCGATAGTCTCGACCGTTTACCATATTATGTTACCAACTTATTACAACTAACACTTTTACAATACAATACAAATACTCTTTATTGCACACCACACAGAAAATATACAAACGAGATTAAATGGGCACAGTGTAGTGAGGACAGTAGGCGGTATTATCGCTAGAGCGATCTCTTCCAGACAACATTAGGGTGCATGGAAATGTGTAAGAGAGACAAAAGTTAGGTTGGTGTGATCTATAGGATAATACTCGTGTTTTTTTTGTAGTAGTAGCTCCTCTTTTTACGCCGTGGTAGTCAGGGGACCTATTCGTCGTCTCTACAGTGCTCTCACAAATTCATTCCTCTAGTGGTGCATTAAAACGCGGTAATGATACCCCTGGAATTGCACATTTTACAGGCGAAGGTGACCGTTTATCATCATGCGGCATCTTGTTTGCCTCTTTTGTAGTATAAAGATAACTGTACGTACGGTAACCATTTGTATTTTCTTTATAATTATTATTTTAATTCAATGTAGGTACTCATTATGTTGGGATAGGAATCTTGTTAAGTTAATTGAATTGAGAACGTATTTGCCAATTACCGTGACGAGCCTCCGTATTCGAATAACGTCCACTTCATCATAGCTGTGAAAAGGACGGTTTTACGTGAATTGGTAATTGAAAATTTATATAAATTAAGGACGTTAAGTTAATAAAGGAAAATTACATTTAGCTGAGATATAACGCTCAGGTGCATGTGTGGAGTAACGTAAGGTAGATTGTTTAAGAAATATATTACGAGGCACAGATCAAATAAAAAATTGGCCAAGTGCGAGTTGGACTCACCGAGTGTTCCGTACTGTTTGTAATAGTTGTTGTATAATATGTAGTGTGTTTGTAGTTTTAATTAATTGAAATCAAACGTTTGTCCTGAAGATATTTTTTATTGTAAGAAAAAGAGACTGTAAGAAAGAGAGAGAGAGAGAGAAACATATATTGACTTAAGAAAATCAAAATTAGAACTACTTTTTCTAATGTGCCAGTACGCACACAATAGTAAATTCCCACTTTTTTTTAAATATCGCAATTAAAAAAAATAAAGGGGGATTTATTTGTTGTTATAGCGGCAACAGAAATACACATTCTGAGAAAATGTCAACTGTCTACTTATTACGAATCATGAGACACAACCCGATAAAAGACAGACGGACGCACGGACAGTGAAGTCTTAGTAATATGGTTCCGTTGATTACCCTTCTTGTATAGAAACCTTAAAAAAAGATTGGGGTCTCAGTAATGATTTAAGTACTGTTTAGTTACTCCATATACTTTAGCTGTTGTTAATGATGCTAGCAAAATACAGAATAGCTTGTATTATACAAGTTCGAGTATAATTTGCTTCTGTCGTCAACATTTTAATAAGAATGAAGGAAACCCACTTTCCCTACGAAGTGTACAGTAATCACCGCGCTTAGTCAGCTTAATGATGCCTTTACTATATAAAGTGTACGGCTGTGGCTCGGTAGCACTGAAAATATTATGCTGAATCGCTGATGGTAATGGTGCGATAGCACACGTCGTCATATTAACAAAAAATATGGTTCCAGCAATCAGCAAACCCTGCCCCAAATTTACTACATATATTATATTGCTATGTAAAAGAGAAATATACTATTTATTTATATTTTCAGTCAATCACCTAGCTAAATATGGAATATTTTTAAAGAATTTTGAAGATTCTTTTAAAATAAAACTCTTGTGCTATTACAAGAATGCTCTATTTTTGATTCGGCGCGATGATATTATGTATGTTATATACATATAATGTAACACAAATCTAATGTTTTCTTAATATAAATAAAATATTATAAAGAGGAAAGATTTGTATTTTTGTGTGTATGTTTGTATTGAATAGGCTCAGAAACTAGTGGACCGATTTAAAAAATTATTTCACCGTTAGAAAGCTACATTATCAATTTATCACTGAGTAACATAGGCTATATATTATACTAGCTGCCCGACCCGGCTTCGCACGGGTAGACAAAATATTTGATAAATTTCTACCCGTGCGAAGCCGTGGCGGGCCGCTGGTAGGTATATAAGTTGACGCTACAGAAGTGAGGAGCGATAATTACGATAATTATGCCGTAAACCTCTAATAAAACGTAAAGCCCAAGGTTAAGCAGCGATAACCTCCGAATAAAGAATGCTCGTGCCGCATAACTAATGTAACGTTAGCAATTATCTTTTTTGAACAGTTTAAATTAGTTACCTTCTCACTTAGGAGGCGGTCGATCCGATATATTTATTGATTCCTCGTTCATACTACATGAAATAGAAAAGGATACTTTTTGGTCTGCACGAGACACTATCGGCTAGTTTTGTTTTGGTGAACTGAAATAACGAAAGACAAAATTATCTTTCTTGGTATATTATCAACATTAAAATTTTAACAAATTATAAATTTGCATCTACCGTCTCCTGTTGCTTCCACTAGTCGGGGAGCCCACGATGCTAAATGGGGATTCACTCGAGCGTCATGGGGACCTATTTTTTAAGGTTAGATAGTAGGTAGAAAATAAGGTTATATGATGTATTCCCCCCTAAGCCGGTGGGGAGACCGCCTACCTGCAAGTTTTAAAAAATGTAGATGAAACAGCCACATGGACATACTCGAGCGCGTCAGATTTTCAGAGGGGGTGTTAAGCGAACCCGACAAAAGCTACTATCCGAAAGACTGACGATTCGGACGTGACGCAAACTCGTGATGAATTTTTGAAAATACAATATGCAAAAAAACAAAAAGCAGTCATGCTGACACATAATCTGACGGTGATAGAGGGGATATTTCTTAAACTGATGGTTTGAAAACTAAAAAAAGGTGCCCTAGACGCGCGGACCTATATGGAGGGCTCATATATGGCGGAGGTACTCATCATGGTGCAGGGTACCCCCCTTATGTTAATCTGACGCGCTCGTGTAAATACCAAAATCCCCGCTTCGGCTACTACACCCGGCCCATACCAATTCTATTTCCTAGTTAAAAACTGCGCAAGTACGATCTAAATTGTCGTCTAACGCCATCTATCGCCGATTATGAATACTAAAATAGCTACACATTATTTTCAGGTCAATTATAAATTTTTATTCGTATTACAAAAAATCGGTCCAGTGCGAGTCGGACTCGCGCACCGAAGGTTCCGTACAAACTTGTAGAGTAACTTTTCCTTTTGAGGCACAGAAACATAACTCAAGTGCGATGTAAATTGTCGTCTAATGCCATCTATCATCAATTTTGAATACTAACAAGGCTACACATAATTTTCAGGTCAAAATACTAGTGCCCAACTCTACGGCGGGCATGATCATCGGTAAGGGCGGCAACTATATAAAGCAGATCAAGGAACATAGCGGCAGCTACGTGCAGATCTCACAGAAGGCCAAGGAGCTGTCCTTGCAGGAGAGGTGCATCACTGTGGTGGGTCCGTATCAAGCTGCTTGTCTATACTAATACTAATCTTTACTCTATATATAGTATATATAGATAGTATAATCTACGTGTCTATGATTTAAAAATATGCTCCCGAAACTAAACCAATCTATCTGTTTGATTTTAGAACGGCCGAACGGTTTTTGTTTGACGGACCTTCGTCGAAAGTTAGTATTTTTTATACCAGTAGGGTGGGAAACAAGCATACAGCCCGCCTGATGGTAAGCGGTTACCGTAGCCTATGGACGCATGCAATACCAGGGGTTATCACTCGCGCGTTGCCGACCCTTCAGAAATCTCTTCACACCCTTCTTCAACCACAGCTGCTGCTGCTGCTGTACTCCTTTGGGAAAACGATACTTAGATGACTTTCATAGAATAATCAGGGCTACTTTTGTCGGGATAAAAACAGCGTCAATAAATTAATCCCACGGGAACTATGTTCACTCTGACAAAGTGGCGAGCATAAGCTATATGCTATAATGATGAAGACATACATTTTGTATGGTTTTTGGTAAGTTATAGAGATATTTATATATTTAATCTCGGGACCAATTATAGTAACAGCAGGATTGAACGACACCCACAGAACAAGCACATGTATTTGACACCTGTCAGTCACCCCGTAGGTCCTTGTCAACGAGAACAGTAAGAGAGGCTAGAGCTTATATCTGTTAGCAGGCGAGAAAGAGAACAACAAGAAGGCGTGCGTGATGATCCTGCAGAAGGTGGTGGACGACCCCCAGTCGGGGTCGTGCCCCAACGTGTCGTACGCGGACGTGGCCGGCCCCGTGGCCAACTACAACCCCACCGGCTCGCCCTACGCCGTGCCCTCCGCAGAGGTGACCGAGGTGACGCTTGGACACGCTCCTCTATCCTACAGCCCCCAGGGGGAGACGGCGCGCTCATGAGATCCCACTCGCGGTGGGGGGGCGAAACATAACCCCCCAATACACAATTCAATAATTTTGTAACAAAGATCAAGTTTTCGTCGCGCGTGATAGTCTATTGATGCATAAGTAGCGCGGCATAAGTTCCCCGCGTTGGGGGGGGGGGGGGGGGGGGGCAGAACTTAACCCCCAACACTTTCGCTACCGCTACTAGGGCGCAGTAGCTGCATATGGTCTCCTTATTACTAGAATTCTCGAAAAACTCTTGAAACTTTATCGCAGGAACACAGCATTATAAAGGAGTAGCAATTTTCAAACAGTTAGAACCCAAATAAGTCGTATATTAGTTTTATGCTAATTATAACAACTTAAATTGATTTGTGCGAGACACGTTGTATTGTATGTGATCCCATGAGCGCGCGCGCACAGCGGGTGGAAGGCACTTGTGAGCGTGTTTAAGTGGTTACGCACCCCTTGCTCGTTCCCATGATGCTCTACACTAGATTTAACCGGCTTTTACTAGCTCGTACCCGTACTAACATTAGCTCATAAGTGGATTAAAGACTTCAGGAATTGCAGTGAGGAGAAAACTTGATTGTGACTTTTTAAAGAAAGCCTGATTTCCAGAAAAATTATGATGATTCTGTGTGCATCTCAGTTCGACAAAGATTTTGGATTCAAGTCCAGGTCGGCATAGCATTGATGCTGGGTTCAAATCCCAGGTCGGCAAAATATTGATGCTTCGTTTCAAAGTTTTAAAACGACCAGCCAGTTTATTCGCTGCCACGAGAGCATTAAATGTTTTGGTAATGCAATTTGTTTTTGCTGCCGCATTACTTTTGACACGATGTGTTATTGAAGCTCATATCATTCATGTCAGAAATTTTATAAACAAGAGTATAGACGGAATTGTGAAGTTGGTTTCTGTGTGTATTTTAATGGTGCGTGCTTGTGCTTGCGTACGTGCATGTGCTTGCGTACGTGCATGCGTGCGTGCGTGCGTACGTGCGTGTACATGCGTGTATATGAGTGTTGTTCCCCCAGGGCCACGCGGTGGGCGCGGTGGGGTCGGTGCTGGTGAACGGCGCGGGCGGCGTGGGGCTGGGCGCGCTGGGCCTGTCGCTCTCCCTCGCGCCGCCCGGCACGCCGCCACCCGCGCCGCTCTCGCAGCACACGCTCGACCACATCAAGGTAACCACCACGCACTACTGCCACATGGCGTGCGCCTGGCGGGGTGTCAGTACATGTGGGGGGTGGTGTGGCAGGTGGCGCTGCGCCAGGCGGGGTGTCAGTACATGTGGGGGGTGGTGTGGCAGGTGGCGCTGCGCCAGGCGGGGTGTCAGTACATGTGGGGGGGTGGTGTGGCAGGTGGCGCTGCGCCAGGCGGGGTACAGCGAGGCGGGCGTGGCGGAGATCAGCGCGGCGCTGGGCCTGCTGGTGAAGCACGGGGTGCTGGGGCTGGCGCTGCCTCAGCCGCTGGCGCCGCCGCTGTCGGCCGCGTACTTCCCGCTGCAGGCGCAGGACCCGCCGCCCGTCTTCGGGCCCATCGGACAGGTCGGCCTGGGTAAGCCACGTCACTATATACATACATACCATATACCTCCCACATATATAACTACTGTTGACTTACCTTCTCACCATTTCCGAGGTAGAATAAGATCTCCAATTATCACTTAATGTTCCTTGAATAAGGTGAGAGAGATCAATTAACTTGATACTCAGTTCTGATTTATCACCTCTACCAAAAGGGGCGTTGTTGCGTAAGAATGATCCAATTGTAATGGAAAAAAAACTGAATACATCCAAAGTTTAGATCTTTTTACTTTGGAAGCACTTATTATAACTTACCATACATTCCATTCAACTTATATGAAAACACCAAAATAATTCGTACTTCAAATTATTTGTGGAAATGACGAGAATGTATCTTAACATTTTGTCTAAGATATTTGTCAGAAGAAAGTTACGGTCGATGGACTCTGAAGAGATTGATTAGAAAAACTTAAATATCATTTTATTATTCCTCTGAAACAATATAATTATCTACTCTGTTTATGAAACAAAATTAAATTAAAGAGTACATTTACCGCTTTCTTGTTTCAAAGTACATTTTAGGATACAGTTACACACGAAATTAATATCTAAAGATGGAATGGCTCTTATCAAAAATAATACTTAAATATTAATTTTAAAAAAAACGTATCATACTCTTTATTTCGTGAACTTATCACATACTAGCTTTTCCCGCAGCTTTGCACGCGTGGCAAAGTGAATAGTCAATTATATATTTTTAACCGATTGGCCAAATAAGTACCTATTTTAATGGACTTACTATAAAAATGTCTAATTTTCGTACAAACTTTCATCCCCTATTTTACTCCCTTAGGGGTGGTATTTTCAAAAACCCTTCCTTAGTGGAAGCCTACGTCATCAAAGGTACCTACTGTCAAAATTTCAAGTCTCTAACCCCAGCCGTCTAGGCTGTGTGTTGATACGTCAGTCAGTAAATCAGTTTCTTCTTTTATATAATGTCAGATAAATGAAAAACATATTAAATTAAAATAAAACTATTTAGTGTATTCACTTATAAGGCAAAACAATTCAGCTTTTATTACACAATACTAAAGTTGTATGTGATTTCCGTATAGACATTTCCTTCTTCCCTAAAAGTGGTTGTTCCCTATCAAAACTCATTGTTTTGCTTAATATATAATAAATATTATATCGTTGCGATCGCTGGCGAGTTATGATCACTACTTTGGTGTACTTGTCATTAAAATAGCTGATCAGTGTGTAACTGCAGCCTAAAATGTAGTAAATAAGATTATGTATAGTATATGAAGACGAACTTACCATGATATAAATTAAGCTGGTTTAGTAATCCATATCTTAGGCCTATATTTTATCGACAATATTTCGTTGATTGCTATCATGAAAATTAGATTAAAAATAAAATTATACTGTATTTTCTTATCGCCTTCATATATTATATGTTATTTAAGTATAGTATGTAAGCGTTTTGTGTTAGATATACAACAGATGTTGTCAAAGTATTTTTTGTTAAAATTGTTTTTTTTTTGTCATAAATTAAAAATCTAAATAAAAAAATATCATTTATCCAGCTTAGGCCCTAATAAGGCACTTATGAAGGTCTAAATTACCACCGGTTCGAAAAAAAACCAACTGAGAAGAACCGGCAGGAAACTCAGCGCTCTGTATTTTTTTCATATCTCTTACTGACGCAGTCGCAGTAGTTCGAAGCACGAAACGCTTGCATTATCGATATATTTATTGTATTGTATTAAATATCGTATCAAAATTTTCGTATAAAAAATATTGTTCGTTCTGCGGAACGTCTTGAAGATATCGAATTGGCCGAGTTATCTTTGAATGTGCCCCAATACCGTGGGGTGCACAAAGATGGATGTGTCGCGCGTGTGTCTGGGCCGGTCGTGCTGAGAGGGCGCTAGTGACACCGCACTTCCACCACACACTTGTCACCACCTACATTTCTTCACGTACACCCCTGTACCCGAAACTATGTTTCTATAATCGTTAACGCTATAGAAAACCGTAGAAATGAATGTGAATTAAAAACTTGACCACGTGACATAACGTAAGGTTTTTAATTGTCATACATTTCCGTCGTTTTCTATAGCGTTAACGATTGTAGATAGTTAACATGGCTAAGCCTGCTGAACTCTATTCCAGTTGAATTTATTTGCGATTGCAAAGAATATTTGCGCTGTAATAACACACCGTGTTTTAACCGCAAATAAAGTTGTTAATCTCTATTCAATTCAACTGAAACTATATACATACATTTTTTCACTGAAATACTGCGTTCATGGAAGAATTGAGACAAAAATAAGTATAGCTCGATCTCGCACCCATTTTGGGTCAGCGCAACCGCTTACTTTTTCTTCGCGTTTATGCTTTATTAAAATCCTTTAATTTACTATTTTTGTCTCAAATTTCCGTGACATTAGTACTTAAACATTTCATTGGCTTAGATAAATATTGCATAGAAGTAAACTAGGTGTAGATGTTACCTGTTGACATTAAATTTAAAAAAAAACAGTTTCGTTGTATTAATACTTACTAGTAGTTGTAGTAGCAACTCAAAAATCCGTATTACATAACCTCAACGAATCTCAAAGTACGCTGTTAAAACTATAATATGATACCCCAGGTGTTGCAAGCGTCTATAGGCTACGGTTACCGCTCACGATCAGGCAGGCCGTATACTTGTTTGTCACCTTAGTGATATAAAAAAAAAAATAGGACACTATGATTCCGGTCAACCTTTTTTCATTATTACTTACAGATTTCATAATGCTTAAATCAGCTATCCCCAAGTAAATACAAAAGTAGATTTTTTTAGATGTTATGTCACTTTGACATTTCACCCCCTCTAGCGCCCTCTAGTGACACACAACTGTAGCCGATCATTCCATCAAGCTTCCAAATTCTAAATTCCTTCGCTGAACGCTTCTCACTTCATACTCTTCTGGTACTTTGATTGGCTATCGTGATATATTTTTTTATTTATTCGCTTTTGTTTATGGTCGTGTTTTGTTTTTCTATTACAATATTCTCATTATTTAATTATACGGGTTTTGGACAAGTCAGAGTTTTTTTTTTACCTATAGCGTATAATCAGACAGAAAGAAGAGAATTATTATTACAAAAATTAAATTGGATTTTGCTACCTGAAATAAAACACGATCATTTTAACGGCACCCGAAGTGTGCACTTGAGTATTGCATGTTTAATTATGTACTTTAGATTCGTAATACTATGTTATATTATTTAATAATAAACCCCCTTACTCATAAACAAACTGACTAAGCTAACAGTTTACACATAAGCATAGGTTTTACACACAGCAAATATAATTATAATTATTGATCCATTTGGATCTACCAAATCTAAGGTCAAATTATAAGTAAGGGGGTAACTGACTATGTATTATAATCCCTATGTGTTGTATTGCTGATTCTCAAATAACACGATTGGCTTCTAGTTGGTTGTTGATTTTTCTCAAAAAGTAGTATGACTTATTTTCCAAATTATTGTACACCGCTTTACTCATACCATCTGTCGGCAATACATAACAATATTGTGCCGTCGATGTACTTAAATATTTTTACCAGAAACAAGTGTCCCCTAAATTAGAATAATATTAAGCTTCATTTGCGTTGTTATTACCTTTTCAATTGATGAATTAATATGCAAGGGTCTCGTGAGGACACTCTCCAAGTTTCAATTACAAAAAATCAATCGAATTAAAAATAATTTTTATTTTATTGTTATAGGGCTAAATTGTTGAAATCAAATAGGTATCAATATTCTTGGTTGTTTTGTTTTCCATCGAAACGAGTTCTGACTTCCTCCTCTTGAATGGGTAGACCCAGCCCAGGGGGCGTCATGACCTCTATGATCCCTCCCCCCCGGATCCGCTTGTTAATTTGATTGTCAATAATTGCTTCCCTATTATATCTGGTAAAATCTAATTCTCTCTTTAAGTAGTCAACGGCACAAACCTAGAAAGAACAACTTGAAATTGGAGATTAACTAATATTTTAAACTACAAAAACAATTGACAAAGTAATTTTGAGTTGATCAGTCTACCCTAAGCGAAATGCAGCGTAAAGTTGTTCATTCTCCCATATCATTTTCTCTTCCACCGCACTACAGCGCTGCCGCAACTTAACATGTCAATGCCCGCTCCACACCCGGATATGCTCGTGTACGGTAGTTGCTACAACCATCAGAATAGAACTCACTATAGCATGTAAAGTCCGCGTCACGATGTAGATTGTATTGTTAGTCGAAAGCTGATTATAGGTCTATCACTTTGCTGTTTATGGTAGGTTCTTGTTCACTATAATGGTAGGACAGGTTCGATATTGTTAAAGAATATAGTTTATCATAGATTTTGTTTATATATTAGTGTAATTTTAATTTTATTTTAACGAACTCCGTAATTGTTGTCATGTTATTCAATATTATTATATTCAAAGCGGAGTGCCATAGGGTAACGATGTAGGCCCACTATAGTTTGAATTGTATAGGATCCATTTCGAAAATTAATTTGAATGGTATATATGCGTGTTTTATGTAACTTATGATTATTTTGTTGTCTATGCTTATAATTAATAATGACATATTGTGAGAATCGATTATAAATTAGTAATGATAATATAATTGTTAGATGTCGGTATAGGTGGATAGGGTTTAGATGGTATTTGGTAAGAGGTAGGGAGGGTAGCAATGTCGTGCACTGGTAGGGTGGGCGGTGGGGCGGGGGCGCCGGTGGGGGAGGAGCGGCGGTGGCGGCTAGGCCTGCGCCCTCCTGACTGGTTCCTCTGTCCGCAACAGCGGGAAGGGTTGTAATGTAAGTGGTGACAAGCCTGGCTCGGCGGCCTCGGGCGCCACTAGCAGTTCGCGGTCCGCAGGCGGCGCGCGTGGCGGCTCGCTAGAGCGTTTCGCGGAGGTTGCATTCGAGGCGCTTCGCCCCCCAGCCGTGGCGCCCATCTCGCTGTCCGCGGGCGTGGGGCAGGTGGGCGTGGGGCAGGTGGGCGTGGGGCAGGTTGGGGGCGTGGGGCAGGTGGCCGGCTACCCCTCCGCCTCGCTGCTGCCGCTCTCCAAGAGCCCCACCCCCCCCGACGGCGGCGCCAAGGACTCCAAGAACGTCGAGATCGCCGAGGTCATCGTCGGGGCCATACTAGGTGAACATTCCACTCTACAATATCTTATTACATACTTTAAATTACTTGCTTCACTTGAAATTAAATATATTCGCTGTCGATTCGCAGTGTGTATCGATGAAAGCGTTACGATGTGACTAATCGTTGTGTTGTTTAATTAGGTCCTGGCGGCCGCAGCCTGGTGGAGATCCAACAGATGTCGGGCGCCAACATCCAGATATCGAAGAAGGGCACGTTCGCCCCGGGAACGCGCAACCGCATCGTGACCATCAGCGGCTCGGCTACGGCCATAAGCAACGCGCAGTACCTCATCGACCAGAAGATCCAGGAGGAGGAGCTCAAGCGCACGCGCCACAACGCCATCTCGGGTCTCATGCAGTAACCCGCCGCGGCCCCACGTTGGGCGCCCACACCCCACGCCGTCTACTGCTCTAGGTAAGCTCGCTTCTCCAGTCTGCGTTGTGTTCGAATGGATCAGGCCGCTCATCGATGACGTAACTTTTGTGAGTTGGAATTCACAGGCACATAAGTTAATTATTGATAATTAGTTAGATAGTAACAGCGCTTGTTGGCTGTGAGTACTGGTCGGTGAATTCCAACCTCTTAATATTCTTGGGGTTCTTGGAAATGATTTATTTAGAAGCCGAAATCAGTTATATGCTATAAAAATAAAACGGATTTAATCTTTTAATGAAGTCTTCTACGGTCGAATCACGGCAATCATATTCTTTGGAATTACCGTAATGTTCTTAAAATACTGATTCTGATGTTAAATCTTGGGCAATCGATTGTTCTCGGCTTTGAATACATCATAAAGCGCATACTGTGGTGAGCTTGGCGGTGGCTCCACGTTGGGCGCCCGAGTGGCGTCCCGCTCACCGCGTACTTCAACCATTTTTAACCATTTGTTCTAGCGTAGATACTTCTAGTCAAAGTCACTGTTCAATCACAGACGCCACTCGGTCGGAGGCCAACGGTCTTTCACTTTAATTTTGTAATCAAATAAACAAGTGGCGGGAGTTACCTGACTAGTTAAGAGAGTTAATGTTGTTTTGTTTTTATTTGACAGATAATTTCAGCAGCTCTCGATATGCGTCGCGTGCTGTCGCCCGCGTCTTCACTCGATTCGACATAAATACCAATAGACAATCGATAATCGAAGTATCGAATCGCGTTCACCGTAAATATTGTATAGCAGGGGCAGTGCAATGGGGCGCGCATGCGACGCATATCGACACATAGTTACCTATTTACAAGATACATAGAAATTTTATGTGTATTCATTTTAAATGCATGTACTATAAATAATTTGAAAAATAATAATTATATTATATTTTACGTTTTTATTTTGTTAAGTTATGACAATTATTTGCGCTCCGCTTAGCGGTCGGCTATCGTTGTTTAAGGTTTATGCTAATAAACGTACGATTGTGATATATCCAATCACGGAAATTCCTATTCCATACACATATTATTTTTGTATATTGTTCACCACAGCATAACTTTAATTTAAATGATTACTTTTTGCATTGTAAATGTTACCATTGATAAGTTATTTTCTTTTATCCTAGTTTACGTGGCATAATTTAAGATAAGATATGAGGATACAAGTTTATTGTGAGTGTAATGACCCGATGGCGTGGATAATAGAGGAGGTGTCGCCTCCATATGTTCGGATCTATTCTCTACGCGTCCTCGTAGCAAATTAGTGTTCAGTCGTTCGTTCGTCAAACAAACGGTCCGAATACTTAGTTATCTTTAGGAGCCAAATAATATCCAAAGTCACTAAGTAATTCAATTTCTTCAATGATAATCGTTAAATAAATAATAATAATTGCGTAATTGAAAAGTACAATTTGTCTATGTGTGATGACCGTTGCCGTATAAATTTAGTTTGGACACTTGTCGGACATTGCGCGTCTCGTTTCAGTCACAATTTTGTCATTCCTGAACTTCTCACGGTAAAGAATCTTTATTTTTTATACGTTTATAAAATATTGTTTTTGTTTTTATTATTTGACAACAGAGTTAGCGTTACTAGGAATGTTGCAATATGTTTCGTTACTTGGTCTAAATTGTTTATTCTACGATATAAGTACAATTTTAATGTAATGCATGTCCAGAATAGAAGTTACAAATATATTGTAATATTTTAAACTGTTTTAAATATAAATGCAGATTTCTATATAATTCAAGATGACAATATAATTATTTACAGTTGAAGTTATTATATATATATTACTTTGTAATGCGCCATTGTTTAACTAAGAGGTATGTTTGTGGGGCCTATTGGACCGGCTTCCGCCCCCTGCTCTCCGCATGACATCTGAACGTTACCTTCCAGCGGTAGGGGTCCAACAGACCTCACGCATTAGTTTCCTTAGAGTTACATATTTAAACTGTGATTGTTTTCGTCGACATTTTCAAGGTACTGTCAATGTAGAATAGTGAAAGCCATGTGACAACTTTCCTCGCCAGAATATTTAAGTTGTGTTGGTTTACCTCGACTAGTGCCATCTTATATAGAGTAGCACGAGGTGGCCTCGTCTAGAGTAAATAAAACAGTTTCCCCGAAAAAAAGCCCCACGGTGGGCGCCAATGTAAATTGGAACTGAAATATAACGAACGAAAATGGCAATTTCCAATAGATGCGGTGAATACTTATCAGAAAATATGGAAAGAAGTACAAAAAAGAATAATGCTAATCATAATATTGTTAAATAAAAAATCGGCTTAACTTCGAATAATGTACGGTAGTATGTAAGAAAAGGAATTGAGAGACAAATTATCTCAGTTAAATCTTTCAGGCAGTTATGTAATTGACGAAGTTTTAGTGTTATTCATATGTAAAGGTCGCTATTCTTGAGCCCGAGAAATGCAATGTCTGAAAATCTTACAAAATCATATAATCTGCTCGACTACGCTGCCACGATGTTGTAAGAAAATTGCAATTACCCTGACGTAAATACGCTAGATTGATAGCAATTTATTTTACAAAATATGTACCCTGGCGGAGTCTGTCTGTCTGTCAGTCTGTCTACAGACTTTGTAACTAGTTTGCATGCTAATGTTGTCTCGGTCTCAGAATGCGACCTCGCGAAGTTACATTCGAGCCGCCATGATAACTAGTACTTCCGTGAGAATGAAATATAGTTATATAGTTGTCGTAAGTACTTCACCTGTCCAACGACAATTCTATATAGTTACGGTCTTGTTACTGTCTATATTATTATTGTACGTGTGTTATGTAGGTACTGCGCAGTAGCGGCATTACGTGTAGCTAGTTGTATGTTAATTCAATCTTACAATTGTACCTTGTCTCTGGTACTTCGATTTTTCTCCATTTCTATAACTATGTGTATTTGGGGGTTGGTAAATATATCGTCTCGTGTCAATTAAACAATAGCTTTCGGGTTTGTTCGTTCGCGATCGCGAAATTCCACGTCACGTTCCACGCACCAGACCACTCGATAGGTCGCCTTCCCGGAGACACATTTTAATATGGCATTTGATTGTTATTAATATTACCGCATCGTGGATGCTAGCGTCTTGGAAGCTACAACATGTGTGTGGGTGCGTGTTATTAACAAGACAATTACAATATCCTGGGCTTTTATGATCCAGCAAGGTCACAGAAATAATAATACAAAAATAATTAACTGAATTATGATGAAGATATCTAGTTTGTTGTTTTCAGCGGCACCGTGAGGTACACATTTGTAAATCGATATCAATTATTAGTCTCACAATCTAATTAAACGATGCCACTTGACAAGAATAAGATCGATGTGTAAATATGGGACATGGAATTTAGCATTCGCGAGCGCAAACCCAGAGGGAGAGTTGGCGAATGGCCGTCAGCGTTCGCCTGTCCAAGTCGATTTAACAAGCTCAATTTTAACGAAAGTATATCTTGTATAGTCGGTACGTGTAAGGGAATACGTCAATTAAAGGAACAATTCCACGACACAGCTCGACAGCGTACACGAGTGTTCGGGGGCTTCGTACGAGTTTCACAGTTGAACTTTGCACACTAGCGCTCCTAGCGGAAAGTTGTCTACAACTTTCTTCATTTCATACAGAAATTTGAATAAAATACTTTGTTTTATCGTATGTATTTAGCTTTCGGCTATAACTTATCTTTATTTAATGTGGAAGTAGTGATTCAACCGAGGCTTCTAAAGTGCAAAAAATAATACCTCTCTTTTTAGTGGGGGTTTAATTAACTGGAATAAATCTTACGTAAACTCGTACAAGGTCCCCGTTGGGTGAGATCCCGGGGTAGTCATAGTTTCGTACTTCTTAGCCTCTAAATTTCTTCTCTCGGTTACGGTTCGCTAATATTGTCGCACGACGCGTTCTCTCCTCGCACATTCCACGTACTGCTATGTACTGCTGCTACTAGCGGGCAGGGTCGCCACGGGCCCTTCTCAACATGAATGTGATACTTCGTCACCAGGCTATGACGTTAATCCACAATTTTACAAATGCCCAAACAAAAGTCTACTCCATTTCTGTCCCTGTCTTTCATCGTTATGGATGTCCTCTATTCGCTCCCACACACCGCAGAGAACGCGTCGATAATCTAAAGTTATTCAATGAAATTCTAGTTAGCTATAATTATTATCAATATTTAAAAACAATATAATGGGTACGTAGATAATTTTTAAAATAACTGGAAATGTTACTGTTGTTATACTGAAGTTGTTACAATATTTGAGAGTATATTATTATCGCGGATACAAAGTTAATTTAGTGCGGTAACATAGACCCTGAATAAACTGAACGTGTGGAAGGATAATAAGTAGTGCACTGTGGTCCGGCGACGCGTACAGACAGGGCCGTCGCCTTGCGGACCTCGATCAACAGGTAGAAGGGAAACTTACCCTTTAAGGGGATCGCGTGCTCCCCCATTGCTCGGCGGAGTGCCGCTTCTACTTGTACATACGATCCTTACGCCAGAGCTGTATACTGTTTCTGTGATACTAACGTCGACGTGACGTCACGCACGTCGGCACGGCCTACACCCGCACGCTTGCACGCCCGGACCCGATGTATCTAGCGTAGTTAAAGGCAAGTGAGATATATCTATAGCGTTTGGCTCTTCACATTAAAAACGCGCCTCATCGCGGTTTCCCATCCTATATAGTAAAAACGGTAAAAAACTTGACACCAAGAAGATTAGATCAGATGGATACACTAATGGCCTCGCTATGCCATGGATTTGTGTGTGTGTAAATCGTGCGCTTAATCTATGGTAACGAACGTCTGTTACAAGTTGTGTCAAATTATTATGAGCTCGTCCCCTAGAGTAGGCAACGGGCGCGCCCCCTCCCCCTCCCCCGCACAGCACGCCCCGCACTCTTAGCGATCGTAGTATAACGCTGTTACCATTTAAGGAATTTCAATGTTGTAGCGTAAGGTAGCTAGTTGTCATTGTTCACTGGACAGACGTGGCGCGGCGCGTCGGCGTCGCCGCGAGGCTGGCCGGCGGCCGCGCATCGCATCATCCTTTAATTTTAATAGCTAAATGTTGTTGAATTTGTTGATAGAGTGGTTTATTGTAATGACTATAGGTAGTTTAGTGGGTATACATGCGAAGGTGGCAGCCATTGGGTGCGCTAGGCTAAGCTAAGGTTCGATACTGTGTTTAGGAAAAAGGCTGTGCGTTCAAGTCGAACTCAACATTAAGACATCACCATAACGGTTGGTCCGGAAGGGCGCGAACCGCAGCTGCGCGCGCCCGCCGCCCGCGACGCGACGCGGCGACTCACTATCTGTATATAATTGCATAACATTGTTTCATTTACGTTACTCCCCTTGCTCATTGTCATCAATTTATTAAAGACTGAGGAATCAACTTGCGCATATTGACATCGTCACGAACGCGTCCCAAGCGGTAGGGATTGTTGTAATTGTAATGTAATATATAATATTAATTGTTTGGCATCATCGGTTTCATGCGGGGTCGCCCGCCGCCGCGCCTCGCGCCCCCCGCGGCTCACTCGCGGTCTGCTCCCTGGTTTGGTCCGTAGTACTGTTGCCTCGTTGTTGTAGCCGGCGTAGCTCCTCTCCCACCACCACCACTGGCGAGTGCCGCCGCGCTCCTCGCCTCGCTGGCCACACTGGCCGCTAAGGACCGTGTTTTGTAATATGGCAATCTTTCTGACGTAATTTTAGATCAGCAACAGATAAAATGGCCGCTTTGTAAGCCTAATCCACCATTTTGTATGTTGCTGTTACGTGAAAATTAAGTTAGAACGATTGCAGTATTCATAATAGGCGTACAGCAGTTGCACGCTGCTGTCATTGGTGCAGCACACTGGTCGTGAGACCCAGAGCTGTGGCCCTGGCGACACCAGGTGTGGCACTGGTGCCAGTTGTACACCGGTGGCACAAGCCGACGCGCGCGCCGGCCAGTCGTTGTCTCATCAACCTTTACACATGTTGAGATTGATATGTTATACTAATTCTATTGAATTATAACTTGTTGCGTATTATAAGTATGTATAGAGGCCGGGCGCCGGCTCCGTACGTTATATATTGTATCGAAAACATTTGTTGCTGTACTCTCTAGTACACTTCATTCATGGAGTTATATTTTTATTCATAATATTTTTTTGTTAACTTGGTTTACGATAAACGGGTCTGCAATGTTATGTACGAGTAAAAAGATAAATAATATTTTTTATTAATTAAGTTTGAATTGAGTAAAATGTTGAGTAATAAGTAAATTACATTTGAATTTAAAATTCGGTATATTTTAGTAAATGTTATTCGTTTAGTTAGTTACTCTCATATTGATTTGTAATGAAGTGTTTATTTGCAATGTTGTAAAAGTTAAGAGGAAAGACGGAAGGGTTACCATGTCTTAGTGTTAACAAGCTCGAAAACCAATTCAAAGGTACCTTGAACATTGTCTATATTAAATTAACATTAAATAAATACAAAAACTATGATGTTCTCATTTGCCTCCCCTGTTTATTCGTATGTATCCAATATTATCCAAATATTATTTTGTCGCAATGGTTTAGCTTTAGCATACTGGCCAAACAATTCTGAATATAAAAGACACCAGAATGGACTGATTGAAAGACGGAATACTTGTTATATTGATATGCTACATCTTACTGCAATCTGCGGGAGGATTTCGTGAAAAAGGACGGAAGTTACAGGGAGCCGACGAAGCGCGCGCTATTTGATTTGACCAATGAGCGCGCTCGATGGTAAAGTTGGCCGTCGGATCTCTTACACATCTGAGACTACTGCAAGGCTTGTTTTTTATTGTACTAGGGTAACACGCACCTAAATACTAATTGTTTTGTTAAAGTAAGACAATACCCATGAATTATTCAAATAATACTATTATGGCACACTGGTATTCCTACAGTGCTCTCGACAGGCAACATTCTCACGGATTGTACTACCAATTTGTCAAGGCATTCACAGTCGTGTCCGATTATACTTACCGCATTCCATAGCTGGCTTTTGACTAAATAATAACATAAAACATTATCTGGGAGACTTTGAATCAGGGTGAATAGGGTACTTAAAATTAGTTATCTAAAGGTAAGCGTGCTTTTTCCTTCGGTGAAATAGTGATATTGATCATCATCAGCCTATACACGTCCACTGCTGAACAAAGGCCTCCCCATAGATTTCCACGCAGACCGATTCAATGCGGCCCGCATCCAACGCTTGCCAGCGACCTTTATCAGGTCATCGGTCCATGGTCCATCCAGTGGGGGGCCATCCGACGCTGCGTCTTCCAGTGCGGTGATGCTGATGGATCAATGCAAACCTCTTCTCCAAGAAATAGTTTTACGAATGGTTATTTAGAGACTACGAATAGCGTGATCTTCTTACTAAAGCCCATACATCTTAATAACAAAAACTTACGAATCACATGTATATAACATAACTACAAATGGGTCGTGTACCTTTATTTTTTTATCTAATAAGCAGATGCTTAGGATGCTTAGGATGCTTAAGCAGAAGTGTAGGTAGATACCTACACTTGATCTTAGGTTAAAATATGATTATTACCTGAGTAGATAATATACCTACTGAGTATGTTAAGTATCATGGGGATTTTTTGTCTTAATTGCTTAGGTACTTCATCTGTTTGTCTTGGCTAATGAGCTTAACTGGGTAACGGCTGAACCTAGTTGTACAGAAGGATTAAAAATTACATAAAAGTAAATGATATGACAAATGTCTGTTGTTATCGTTCTATTGTTTAATAAATATTTTACTTAAAATGTCACACGTAAAGTAGCTATCAACTAAATTAATAATACAAAAAAATAAATGGATGGACTCATTTCAGATCATAGGTGCTGCTTAGGTTGAGTGAGACACTGCTAGGGTAAATTGATTAGTAATATTATAGAAAACGTAAGTTATTGCTTGTGTTTTTGTTACTACTGGCTCCTTTCAGATTAGTTAAATCATTAATTTTACCGGCCTACGGCAAAGCCTAAGGGAATAGTTCTGATTTTAGCTATCTATGTATTTACGTATGTTCTTCCGTACTGTCTAAACTATTCATCCGATTTTGATGAATAATCATCAGGTCAATCGATTCGTTATTAAATCCCGGGTAACACAGGCAACATTTTAACCGACTTCAACAAAAGGAGGAGTCGATTTTACTTCGTGAACACCGATTTAATTCCTTTTTTTGCGCGGGTTTGAATTTTTTTATTTCCTTAGTCGGGTTAGTTTTTTAAATTTTCTTTAGTACTTAGTTATTCAATTATTGTCTCTTAATTTAATAGTAATTCAATCGTAGTTTCGTCGCAGTGGCATCCCAGCATGGGGTTCTTCGAGAAGAATGTGAAGAGATTATTGCAAGGTCGGCAACGAACAAGTGATACCCCAGTCTATACTATAGGCTACGGTAACCGCTTATCGGCGAGCTATGTGCTTTTTGGACTACCAAAGGTATCGTACAACCTGAGGTAGGTTGTAGCCTTTGATTTGGTAGTATGTATAACAATTCTCAACCTACAAGTCTGCTTAAATTATATCTAAACTAAAATACAATACAATTATCTTTAAAAATAATATTCATTATAAACATAATATAAACAAATAAAAAAAGTACTTAAATAAAATACTTAAAATACAAGTTAATGTACTTAGCTGTGAGAAATGAGAGCTAAATTTTCCCAGATTATATTCACATTACCCGTACGACTGGCAATAATAATGTTAAACAGTGGTGCCAATTCTGTTGTTCAAAATTACTAAACTTAACTAATTTGACAGGTCCTGCTATCCTTTCTCATGTGCGGTGTTAAATAAGGATGGCAATATTTTTAGACCTGTCTAATTGTTAAGTTTAGTAATTTTGAACAACAGAATTGGCACCACTATCTAAGGTCTTATTTTGAAAGTTTATAGTAGATAATAGCGGCCCGCCCCGGCTTCGCACGGGTAGACTTTTATATCAAATATTTTGTCTACCCGTGCAAAGCCGGGGCGGGAAGCTAGTATAATATATAAGCCTATGTTACTCAGTGATGATGTAGCTTTCTAACGGTGAAAGAATTTTTGAAATCGGTCTAAAAATAAAATAAAAAATTTAGGGGTGGACTACCCCTAACATTTAGGGGGATGAAAAATAGATGTTGGCCGATTCTCATAGATACCGGATAAGCACAAAAAATTTCATCAAAATCGGTCAAGCCGTTTCGGAGGAGTATGGCAACGAAAACTGTGACACGAGAATTTTATATATTAGATTAGTCACTTCACTTGGCGAAAAATAATACTTACAATATGACCTATCGGGCGAAAGCCTGCTTAACGCCATTTTTATTATTAAGTAAAGTGTATATGAGTTTAGTGACAAATTTATTTTTTTTACATGTTTTATAGCTTAATTATAATATTTCAGCTGCTGTTGTGTTCTAGGTTATAAGGAAAATAGTACACATTTTCTTTTCAATATCTTGTCACCTATATCTATCTTAAAAATTACTTAATATTGCTTTATATACACGATTTTGATTAGACTTATTTAATAATGTAGTATGCCCAAAGCTTTACCTCCTATTATTCTAGATCGTACACACACGTCGTCACATATTGTAATTAGTATAACTGGACAACCGACTGTGTTAAATGCCTACCATATAGTACTGTGATTAAATCACACTATGAGATTAAGAAAGAGGGTGGCCATGACGGGGTTTCCCATTCGAAAATTGCCATTTAAGGCTTTATAGACAGTAATACAGGCAGATGTATAAAATATGTCCCATCTAATGTAGTCATGGTCGAATGTTCGAATTTCATGCAAAGATAGTTCTTAAAGCTATAAGGAGTAAGCTTAGTACCTACCTACCTAATAAGATCAATCTGGTACTGTTTTTAAATTGAGAATTAAGTATGTCTATACATTACACTCTTAAGGCTAATTCAGTACAAAAATATAAAAACACATAAGTACATATATGTATAATACTGAAGTTTAAGGTAGAGTTACACTGTTACACCTACATTAAGAAATATTTTAGACATTCATATCCAAATCGAATAAAAAAGCCTTTTTAATTTGATCTGAGTATCCAGTCCATTCCATAGGCACAATTAATGTTATTTTAAATATATATGCGCCATTTAAGTTAGTGCAATAGTACGATACGAATATGCTAATACAATTTAATTAGTAAATATGAGGGAGAAATAGTAACAATACTAGGACAATACTTGTCTTCATCTCATTGTTAGGACTGAACACAGACAAATGAGTTCTCAGGTTTGAGCTGTGGAATTTACTCTTTGGATGATACCTTGCATAAATATCTATTGTAGTTTAACCTATGAGATTACTTCATACTGTGGTATATAAGGCTCATAATTGAATCCATTATAATGGGTAAAGCTTAGACTTCTAGTCCCGGGCCCGTCGGCAAAGGGTCTCAGTTCATTTAAAAGACTTAGGAAATTGGGTCGCTCATCAGGGTCCACTTGCCAACACTGTAGGCACAGTTGGAATAACTGGTCGCCGACATAAGAAGGCTGGGAAGGACGCATGCCTCTCAACACCCTGGCTGCGACATCCTTGTTCTCTGTGTGGTTGAATGGCGTTGCGCCCAGCGTTAACGCCTCCCACACCAAACACCCATACGACCACACATCAGCCTTAGGGTTAAACCTTGTCTGACGAAGCATTTCGTGTGACGTCCATCGCGTGTAGTCTGGAGCTTCGTGCATCGGTCGGATATGCGCCAAGCCGTACCCAGACACCTTAGCTCCTCCTCCATGCCCTATTACAATGTTCCGGCAACACAATCGCTTGTGAACCACCTTCTTATTGTGCAGGTACTCCATGCCTCGTGCTATGTCAACACAGATTTGGAGCAACTTATTCTCGGATACAAGGCAGAATTTATTATTCTGTAAGTCTCTTTGCCTACTCTGTAAAAGCATTTCTTTCAGTGTGTGTTTTGTGTCCTCCAACACAACAAACAGTGTTGTGTTTGTTTCACAAATGCCTATTAGTGAGATGACATTATCATGTTCATTGCATTTGATGAGTAGGTCCAGTTCTTGTAGCATTAATTTCCTGTCTTGCTTCTCTAGGTCCCTGTCAGACACCACCTGCACAAGCCCTAGAGTCTGAGCCCCATGCTGTTGAACTTTGCCTTTAGTAAACTTGCCGTAACTACCTAGTCCAACAACACAAGAAATATCTATATCTATGAGATTCCTCGGTATATTCCAAAGCTTTCTTTTCAGATTGCCATAATAGTCTACTCTTTCTTCATCATCAAGTAAAAACCCAGAATTTTCAATTTCCACACATGGCTCGCTCAAATTTAGTGGCAAAGACTGAGAGCCCCTCTGCAAGCGCACCATGTGAATCCTCTTCCTTAAGATGATAAGGAGCCCCACGCCAATCAATAATAATACAACACCAATAGCAATAGCTGCTCCTAAAGCGACAACCAAGGGAGACACCTCTTCGGGTTCATTTATGTTTAAAATTATCTTTTTTGTGGATTCAGCATATCTTAACTTCTTCACATGATTTTTTTCACTGACAACTCCTAACGATACATCAATGTCATTAGTGAGTGGTAGCGGGGCATTGTAGAAACCATTGTATGTGGTTCTATCACCAATGGTGAAGTCATTCTCAATGTCTTTGGGGTCTAGCTCTGCTGTGATGTAGTATGGAAGACCCTGGTCCTTAGCAAAGGTATAGTTGCCTAAATTGTCAATCATAAACCCCTGTTGATAGAGTTCTATGGAGACAACTATTCTATACATTGATACTGGCCCGTTCACATTCCTGGCTTCAGGGATGTGTACTACCATGCGGTCCCCATGCCTCTCCCTCACTTCTATGTCTGGAGGACTGGGAGCCGGTGTACCAATGACTGTTTCAGCAGTATTTGTAACATTAGGACCTTCCTCATCAAAGCTCACAGCTGCTACACTGATATTATACTTAGACCCTGGCTGCAAGTTCAGTAGCTCGGTATGAAAGGTGCTGTTCGAAACTCTCCATTCAAGAGGTAACAGTGCAAAGTCTGCAAAAGTTTCCAAAACCACAGCTCTGATAATGTAGCCAGTGATAAATGAATATGCATCTGGCACTGTCCAACGTACCCTCAGGGTCGTTTCCGTGATGTTGTATATGACCATAGAGGATGGCCAGCTCGGGGCGGTGACCTCGGTGTCGTAAACACTGGCAGAATTGTCCCCGCCGCATTTTTGGCTGGCATTTTTAGGGCATGGAGTATCACACAACTCCAAAGGTAGTTTGAACTGGCCCGGCGAGTTGCCGCAGAAACAGGTGGAGTCGTTTCCTAGTATAGCGTATTTGTAATAGACTTGCTCACACGCCGAGATGCAGCCGTCTACGGTCTGGCCAGTATGTGTGTTCAAATTGTCTTCAATCTTGAGCCGGTAGCACCCGATGTAATCGCCCCTGTCGGTCCAGCACACGGCAATACACAGCACTATAACTGTCAAACCAATGCAATAACGCACACCCATAGTGTATTTTTAGTATTGAGTCATCCAATATTTAATTGAATGCCTTTCATGCATAACACATTGTTCCATGAAAACAAGTCACTGACTGAAAAAGTATCCATAACTTGACAGCGACATGCCTAATGTATTTATTGATATTTAGTGGGTTCGTAAAACGAATTTACACAAATGTATTTTTAAATTCTTATTGGTAATCAATGAAACCGTTAACCGTTCCGCCCGCTTACTAAGTTGTTGTACCATCCGGAAAACGTTGATTCTGCGTGTTGTGTTGACAAAAGTTGACAAATAAACTGACAGTAGGGACATTTGTTTTTTTTATTGTAATATCCAGAGACATAAAGTAATAACTCATTTATGTCTCTGGATACAGACCTTTTAGAGGCAGCCCCTCCATATACCTATTTTAATCTTTGGTGTACCCATGGATTAACCATGGGTGGGATCCAGATACGGAGCGCACTAACCCGCTAACCGTGCGCTATTAACAAATAATTATTAGTTGTTAATTCTATTCATGTGATTTAATTGATTATTTGATTACAGTCACAATCCATCTCTCATTAGTCATCATTCAGCTCTACTATTTAGTCTATGTCCGTTTGCTTTTTGCTTGCCTGTCAGATTGCTTGGCGTTTGGTTTGGTGCTTGGCACAAAAATTTGAAATTTTGTAAACGTTAAACCGACTTTACGAAAATATAAACGTAAACAGTGAAATTGATGTGGAATTATTGTACATTTAATACAGTTGAAAATGTCTACGAGATCTGGAAAACGTGAGTAGTCATTGCTTTATATTATTATTACCCTGGCTTATCGTTCTAATAAATGAAATCACTGTTGCTGTTAATATTGTTTGCACTGTTTAAGAGTTTGTTAACATAACAATATTATGTACATTTTTTTAGGGATTCACGGTTCATTTCATGAAAGCGATGTGAATGAAGACAAGGATGTCTCGAAGTGTGAAAAGAAGTCGCGAAAGAAACATTCTAAAGAGAATATTGAACAAACAATTATTTCTGTTTTGAAGTCAAAGAAACGTGTAAACTACGTTACCTATCCCACAGACGATGAGCCGACGAGCGATATGACTGTTAACAACGAAGATAAAGGTAGGACCACTCGATCTTTGCGTAAAAATGCGCTCAAAGAGCATAATATGGTTTTACCCGAAACCTACAGCTTGAACTCTACTAAAGATTCGAAAATTCCCAAACGGAATGCTCGTCGCACAAAAAAATTCGCCGAGAACGGCGTTGAAGATGTTCCAGAACCAGAGAGAATTACAGTTGGAGATGTGGTTGTAAAGCCATCAACTAAGAAGGGAAAGAAGAAAAAGTTAGCTTTAGATAAAACAATAGCGGACCCTGACAGTGTTCCAAATAGAAAGTCTAAAAGGAAGAAAAAGAGGAGTTCAATCATAGTTGAAGAAATACATGAACCTAAAACCAGTTTGAATAAAAGCAATATGTCTGTTGATTCATTTCACAGCGCTGCTGGCAGCCCGGTGAAATGTAATGCAACTAAGAATAAAAATAAAGATCAAAGATACAAACCAGCTACTGAAGACAGTAGTGAATATAATGTGCCATGTAGTTCTAATACGGAACCAACTGTTAAACCTGAAAAAAGCATCACACCCACACCTGAAAAAGAAAAAACAAATTATCCAAATAGAAATTCTGGTAAGAAACGAGCAAAGTCTGGTGTAACTGTTGAAGAAATTATTGAGTCAACTGCATTTTGTAATACAACAAAGGATACACCCACAACAATGAAAGAAAGTCAAGAGCTGGTTTCCTCTGACATATCTAAGGAGATCTCAAATAAAAAAACAAAAAGGAAGAGATCTCATGCAGAACATAATAATGCGGAACCATTTGTTTTTAATTCTACCGAAGTTGCAGGGATGGCAAATGATGTGAAGAATTCATCTTTGAACAAAACTGAAGTGAATGCAACCCATGAAATTGATACTGAAAAGCCTGTAAGTGCTAAAAAGCGCAAATCATTGTCAAAACCCTTTGAATACTTTGAATCCACAGCCAATAATGGAGAGTTAAGGAAAAGAAAATCCAGCTTAAAAGATAACATGACATTCTCTCTCTCTGCAACAGACTTCAATTCAACATATGAAAAAGAAGTACTCAAAATGGATGGAAAGGAAAGGAAATCTTCTATTATAGAAGCTAAGAACAGTACATTTGATAAAAATGAGATTTCCACATCTAAAGTTATAAATTCCACTTTTAATAGACTTTCTAATGGACTTAATGTGACATATGAAACAAAGAATACCAACCTCTCTACTGATAGAAGTCCAGCAAGGCTGAACAGTACATATGACAATGCTCCAAAGGTAACTGGAAACACTACTCTGGAACTGGAATCGGAAACATCAAACAATACCTTTGACAGAACAAAGCCAGACATAAATATACAGCCAGTGGTATTGAACAGTACCTTTGAGAAAGCCAAACCAAAGAGTCTTGATTTAGACGGCAAAAAAAATTCGACTTTTGACAAAAGCTCGAAATCATCACTTCTGACTTCGGATGATACAGACAAGGATTTATCTCACGTGAGCTTGACAAGTGATGAGTCGCATGAAAACATTATCAACACCACCCCAGTACTTATTGAAAGCAGCTTAGATAATACACAATTAGATGTTTCGAAAACAGAGTCTCCAAGAAAAGCGCCAGTTACTCCTCTCAAACGGGAAGGCACATTCACGAAAGAAAGCTCAGATGTACCCCAAGTTAGTTTGGAAAAGACACCACAGAAAAGGTTCTCATTACCATCTCCCGGCTGCACACCCTTTCATCCAAGTTCAAATAAAGAGAGACCAATAATGAATGTGACAAGATCTATTGAGAAAGCTAGTAGCCGGATGTCTCTCGCTGAAGTAGCTCCGAGGAACACAAAGGTGATGTTTTGCAGCCCGGTGAACAATCCAGCAGTGGTCATGCAGCAGAAGAGAAAGGTTATTAAGTCTAACCTGAAGGGGTCTAACAAGAGTTTCGTGTTTGAGGACAAAGGTGAGATAAATATTTATGTCCCTCACTCAACTTCACTAAATAAGTGCTGATGAGCCATCATTGTGACTATGTTTCTATCATTATCATTATGGCTATGTTTCTGCAGCAAGTAAGGTTGCCAGTGCAACTGAGGATATGCTGCGCTAGTAGTAATGCCACTAGCACAGTCCTCGTCAGCAACACAATGCTTTCTAATGGTGAAATTTTTTGAAATCAGTCCAGTAGTTTCAGAGCCTATTCAATAGAAACATTCACACATACATAAATACAAATCTTCCTCTTTATAACATAAGTATAGATATAGACTAGCCTTCGTAACAATATAACACATATCCTATCCTGTAAATAAATGTGTTTTCCCGTAGAGCCGGCCCGGGCTGGGGCTCGTAAGCGGTCGTACACCCTCAACGATGCGGACGACGCGCGCGCCAAGCGCAAGCGACTGGCAGACGACATGCAACAGTCCGTCGACCGCCTGTCGCGGCCCAGGACTTCCAGCGCTACAGGTATGCCCAATTGCTTTGACATTACAAACAACAGCAAATTAAGGAGGGTTTATGGCAACAGTGGTTTCCCATTGCCTACTACTACCATAGAGAATATGTATGTACATATATGAAGACAAACTTTCGCCCGCAACTCCGCTCGCGTTAAATTCGGGTTAAGTTATATTCCCATGTCATGCCTTTAGGGGTTGAATTTTGACAAATCCTGAAACAGATGTTTACTTATTTATCAACAGAAGTACTTCTGTGAAGTTTCGAATTAAAAAGTCTCAAACATTGTTTAAAAGTATCAAACATTGTTTTCCGTACAAACTTTGGACGCCCGTTTCATCCTCCTTAGGATATTTTTTTGGAAAATTCTTAACGGAATAACAATCTACGTGCCAAATTTCAGCGCAATCCGTTCAGTGGTTTGAGCTGCGCGTTGATAAGGTTCTCAAAAGTGTATCGTATCGATTAGTAGCGTGGTATAAATGTAAAAACATTATCGTTATCGGCTGACCATTAAAGACTTGATATCAATCTAATGGCTGCCGGTAAATCATATTATATCGGAAAATGTTTTGTTTAAGCAATAGAAAGGTGGTAATTCTCAAGCTCTGAGACAGACCACTTTGTAGGGTTTTTAGTACCAAATGAGGAAGATACATTGCGGTGACCACTTACCATCAGATGGACCGTAAAGCGGCGCTTGAGTGCCACCTGCCACCTTAGTTGTAAAAAAAAACAAATGCCCTTCTTGTAATTTAATTAAAATTAGCTTTGCTTACCGGTAATGCAGTGCACACAGGTTTTGGGACACAGTTCAGAATGTTACTTTCGATTGTATACATTTTTTTTGTGTTAATAAATAAATAAATAGAATGCTTGCATTGCCCCGAAAGGAAATCGGCGTGTGAAGATATGTATGGCATATTCACATTACATTATATGCACGGGGTTAGTGCCACTGCCACTACACATAGTCCGTTTTGACGTGATTGAGTACAGACAAACAAAGGAATTCGTTATATTTGTGTTCATCTCTGTTCCGCAGCAAAATTGGTTCCTTCCTCGCCGTCCAAGAAGCCGACAACGCCGTCCAAAGCCAAGCCGTCTCGCACGAAGCTCCCCAACTTCGCAATATTGCACCAGAAGCAGTTTGACAAGATGGAGTCTCTGGACGAGTGCCAGGAGAGGAAGGCCAAGCGGGCCAAGAAGCTCCTCACCCCCACTGGCCTCGTGGATAGAAGCATAAGAGGTTGGTCATCTAGATTTGTTCCTTCTTTTCACATCTTTATTACTAGATAGCTGTTTCCTCGCGACTTCGCCCGCTTAAGAACATAATACATAACCTATTTTACTCAGTGATTATATAGCAGTCAATCGGTGAAATCATTTTAATAATCGGTCCAGGAGTTTTTAATTTTATTCGTTACATACAAAAATATAACTCTTTCCATTTTATAATATTAGTCTAGAAGAAGAACGAAAGAAAAAAAAAACACAAAACCATAAAATTTTCGTGTAAATATTTTTATTACTATTTGGGGTTAAATGAAGGTTCCAATATTCGTTTTACAAGAGTCCATATGCTACGGTAACCGCTTACCATCGGACGGGTCGTATGCTTGTTCGCCACCTTTGTGGTATAAGAAAAAACCTGCAGTAAACTAATCTTACTTAAGAAGTCTACATAATAGAAATTATTTTGTACATGAATTCAAAAGTTACACAAATATTAGGTCCTTACATATGAAATTGGCGTTTTGTATGGGAGGAACAAAAAGTCGAATATTTTTTAATATAATATATTTAATTAATCAAAGTATGAACCATTATTTTCTATGCACTTTTGCCATCTCATAGGTAGTTCATTGATCCCTTTACTAAAAAAACCAGTCGGACGGGAATCAATAAAATCTTTGAAGGCGATTTGGACTGCCCCATCGGAGTTGAATTTTTTCCCTTGCAAGAAGTTATCCAAATTTCGAAAAAAATGGTAATCTGTTGGAGCAAGGTCCGGGGAGTACGGAGGATGTCTTAGACTTTCCAATTGAAGCTCTTCTAATTTAGTAGCCGTCTGTAGCGCAGTGTGTGGTCTAGCGTTGTCGTGAAGCAGCAGTGGCGTGGAGCGATTGACCAGCCTAGGTTGTTTAGCCGCTAGCTTTTCCATCATGGTTTGCAATTCCTGACAATAGACATCAGCCGTAATAGTCTGGCCAGATTTGAAAAAACTGTAATGAACAATACCGGCACTAGTCCACCAAACGCTTACAAGTAACTTTTTTGGGGTTAATTTTCGCTTGGGGCAGGATTTGGCTGGCTGGCCAGGATCTAACCATTGCGCTGAGCGCTTCCGATTATCGTAAAGAACCCATTTTTCATCACAGGTAATGATTCGGTTTAAAATACCTTCATTATTGTGCCGGTTTAGTAATGTAACGCAGCAGTCGACGCGCGTTTGCCGGTTTGTTTCAGTCAATTCGTGAGGTACCCACCTTTCAAGCTTTTTAATCTTCCCAATTTGCTTCAAGTGAATTAAAACAGTTTTATCACTAACATTGCAGCCTGCAGCTAACTCGGACGTGGTTTGCGATGGATCCGCTTCCACAATAGCCTTCAACTCTTCATTATCAACTTGAGTCTCAGGCCGTCCACGGGGCTTGTTCTGCAGGTCGAAATTTCCAGAACGAAAACGTTGGAACCAAAAACGAACTGTGTTTTCTTTTGCAACACGACCGCCATACACATCATTCACCCTTCGAGTTGTTTCCGCAGCACTAGTGCCACGGCGGAACTCGTACTCGTAAATAATGCGATATTTAAGGTTTTCCATTTTGTAAAATGAGTGACGCAAACAGAAAAAAACAGAAGAAAAAACACAAATGAATGACGATCATCGAAGCACAAATACATGAGTCTATAGCTGTACAAATTTGAATTTGGAATTCCTTACCAAAGAGGAGAAATTCGTGATTAAAGTGGCCAGTACGAAAAACGCCAATTTCATATGTAAGGACCTAATAATCCGATAGATGTCGCTAGTTGTGCTTTTCTAATAAAACTATTGTACCACCTAGACAATGGTTGGATGTACACTTGTCCAGGAATACAGCTAAACTCATCGTTTCGTAGGATTTCTTTAAGCCATTATAGGAAATTGTTAGACATTGTGTGCTTGCTCTTGAGAAATTAAAGTAGGTTGATAAAGACACGAAGAATTTGTTCACTTGTTTCCGAGATTGTGTAGATAGTAGCGGTTACCGACAGACGGACGTGCACTAGGTCTTTGTTGATAAATAAAACACTTGACTTAGTTTTGACAAACGTTTATTCTTATATATTTGTTTATGCTTTTTTATGCTACTAAGGTGGCACAAGCATACGGCCCACTTGATGGTAAGCAGTCACCGTAGCTGGCAATACCAGGGTTATCACTAACGAGTTGCCAACTCTGTTGTTGATGAGTGCTCACTGTGCTAGCAGCATTACTAATAGCGCAGCGTTGCCTCGTGGAGCACTAGCAACCTAACTTACCGCAGAAACACAACACTACATCAAGTAGTGTTATTACACTGCGGTCTTCTGTAATGTCCCCAGTCGTTTTTAATAGGAAAACCCACGGGAGGTCCCAAATCGCCCTACCTCTTAATATGCTATAATACTATATTGCATACATCGTCACTTTAATTCACCAAGCTGTCAGTAGTGACGCTCACGTGTAACATGACTGGTTATCGTAACGGCTGGTATGTGAACGGCATTAGCATTCGTATCGGACATCGTGTGCTGCCGGCGTCGATAGTGTATCGAACCCACTGGGCCGCTGCGATGTTATCTTATCTGTGACTCATGCGCCTGTGACTTACCGTCTCTGTAGCTCTATACAAGGTATTCATTACGCAGACCTATTTATTCTATTTACAGGTAATATATGTGACATTATATTGCATATGATTTGGTCTACAACCCACTCTTTTTGTGTTATTTAATATTTTTTATTATTTAATAATAACGAATAGATAATAATAATAATAATGTTTGGACATTATCACACAGCGCCATCTGGCCCCAAACTAAGCAAAGCTTGTACTATGGGAACCAGCAGCTGATACAATACTTATATACATTTTTTTTTTTTTTTTTTTTGTAAATACATACTTATTATACATACATAGATGGATGGATTGTGTTAAAGATGACATGGCCAGAAAGGTAGTGAATACAGAGATGACGGCTGATAGAGAAGGATGGAAGAGAAATACATATTGCGCCGACCCCAAATAATATGGGATAAGGACAGAAGCATGATGATGTATGTAATAAAATCGGCCAAGTGCAAGTGGGACTCGCTCACCAAGGGCTCCGTACTAAAAACCAACTACGTTAATTGACAAACATAACTGCCGTTCGATACATAGACACGGCTGCTGCTCCAACCGCAAATAATAAGTTTGTTTTCGCTCGTTTTAGAAATATAGCGCCTGTGAGCATTTCAACCTTCTTCTTGTTGCCATTATTATAACAAGTTTCTTGTAGGTGTAGACCCCCTTTATTTTTTATTTTTTTTTATACCACTAAGGTGGCACACAAGCATACGGCCCACCTGATGGTAAGCAGTCACCTTAGCCTATAGCCGCAAGCAATACTAGGGGTATCACTAACGGGCTGCCAAACATATTGTTGATGAGGACTCACTGTGCTAGCAGCATTACTACTAGCCAATACACATTCTGTGGAAATTCATACTGTCTACCTATTACGGATCGTGAGATACAGCGACACGGACAGCGGATTCTTAGTAATAGGGTTCCGTTGGTTACTCTTTGGGGTACGGAACCCTAAAAGACTAGTATAAGCACTAGCTGTTTACCCGCCACTTTGTCTGCATTTGTTTTAAGATAAAATTACACTATGCCCTTCGCCAGGATGTAATCTATCTCCTTGTCTTATTACGATCCCTTCAGCCGTTTAGTCCTGAAAAGGTAGCAAACAAACAGACAAACAGGGTTACTTTCGCATCTATAATATTAGTATGGATATAAGTCTTCAGTGCCGGTAGCAGGAACATTGTCGACAACGTTTTCGTATCGCCTTCGACTATTTTTGTATTGGAAAATGAACAGCGCTGCGGCGGTGAAAAGTGGAACTAAAAATTAGTATGACAATTTTGACATTTCGCGAGTTACGTTTTCGAATACGTTGTCGACAATGTTCCTGCTACCGGCACTGTGATTTTTAGGTTTAATTTAATTTTTAATTTAGGTTTATATTACTGTTTCCAGGACCAACAACAAACGACACACCGCAAAAAGAGATTAAACCAGACATGTCAACTCAACTACCCAATTTGGAGTCTCTAAAGACAGGGTACACAAGGTTCGGTTTCAAACTGAACATGGATGTGAATCCCTTTAGCATTCCTAGCAAGAACACCGAAGTTAAGCCAAAGGAGAAGCGACCCAATGGTCTGACGCGGCAGGCCACGCTGCCTTCCCTGGCTGGCACCACGTCGTTGAGACGAGAGGCCGCCAAACAGATGGTTTTGAGAGAAAAATCTTTCACAGACAAGAGAAGTATGAAGAGAAACGAAAACAGAACCATTATCAAAGGAGTCCGAACCAACAGGAGGTTTGAACTGCAGATGAAGATGAGGAACATCGATTAGTGAGTAAAGTAACACGTTATATGTAGTTAAAAATAGTTTATGACTTGCTAAAACATATACTAGACCTGACTTGTCTTACGAAATCAGGGTTGATACTTAATAGTTTCATTCGTGGAAATAAGAAAGAATCTCTCCAATATGAAGTTGGAAAAGTGGTACCCGTGATGTATAAAACTACGGTGACCGCTTACCATCAACCAGACTGTACCCTTATTTGCTAAGCTTACACAAAAAACCTTACTGTAATATGGAAGTAGATTTCTTGCCTCTTCTGCTATGATAGGTTGTTAAAGACTGCCGTCACTTCGTGTAAAAACGCCTCAATGAGTTAAATGGATGTAGATCGCAATATTTCCAGAAGCTAAGTGATTATGTTTGCTTTTGCCTTAGCAGATAGACTTGAAACTTTCGACAGCGTATTCGTATCGCTTTCGACTATTTTTATATGGGAAAATGAACAGCGCTGCGGTGGCGAAAAGTGGAACTACAAATTCGTCTGAACATTATGAGAGCTACGTTATCGAAAACGTAGTCGAAATAAGTTCAGCAAGAACAGTGTCGGCAGCAGAAACATTCTTCGAATACGTAACTCGTGAAATGTCAAAATTGTCATACAAATTTTTAGTTCCACTTTTCACCGCTGCAGCGCTGTTCAATTTTCAATACAAAAATTGTCAAAGGATACGAAAACCGTTGTCGTAATTTATTCATGCTACTATACTGCACTACTGATTTGACTACGTTTCGGTATTCATAATTACTTTCATTTATTATTGCTTTTAAATGGTATGTAACTTGAGCTGGTAAGTACATAACACTACAAGATCAAATCAGAAATGAGGAGATTCGCAAAGGAACTAAAGTTACCGCATAGCTCAACGTATTAGCCAGTTGAAGTGGCAATGGGCAGGGCACATAGCTCGTAGAACGGATGTCCGATGGGGCCGTAAAGTTCTTGAGTGGAGACCACGCACTGGAAAACGCAGCGTCGGACGGCCCCCCACTAGATGGACCGATGACCTGTGCCGGTAGCAGAAACATTGTCGACAACGGTTTCGTATCGCCTTCTACAATTTTTGTATTGAAAAATGAACAGCGTTGCGGCGGTGAAAAGTGGAACTAAAAATTTGTATGTCAATTTTGACATTTCGCGAGTTACGTTTTCGAATACGTTGTCGACAATGTTCCTGCTACCGGCACTGATATAGGTCGCTGGCAAGCGTTGGATGCGGGCCGCATTGAATCGGTCTGCGTGGAAATCTATGGGGGAGGCCTTTGTTCAGCAGTGGACGACTATCGGCTGATGATGATGAACCTGAGCTGGGCGGCACTTGAGATATAGTTATACATAAATAACTTTGTTGTTGTTAGCACTATTATTAATCAGTATTAATGTAATCTTATCGTATTTTTAACGATCCTATGGCCATATTAGCAATGTGTTGTGCCATTTTAACCAATTCGTGTGGCTTTACTTACAATCATGTTTAACGTCAATTATTATAATTATGTACAGATAATAAAGGGTTACTTATATAATACATAGTTTAGTTTTATACCTCTAAGGTGCTAGCATACGGCCCACCTGGTGGTAAGAAGTCACTGTAGCCGTAGACGTAGCCGCTATTGGCCAACCTTGTTGTTGAAGAGGACTCAGCTAGCAGCATTACTACTAGCCCAGCGTATCCTCGTGGACCACTGGCTACCTTACTTACCGCAGAAACACAACACTACATCAAAGTAGTGTTATTTGAATGCGGTCTTCTGTAAGGTGGAGGACTGTACCCGGCACCTTCCACCGGGAGTCGGGTCGGGCGGCTACAATTTTAATTTGGAAATCCACGGGAGATCTCAATTCGCTCTCTCTTTTTAATGTTTTTATAGTAAACAAAAAAAAAGGCAGATTAATGTTCTCGAAAATAGTTTCCATATCGTTGTAACGACGAGAACGCTGGTTAGTATACCTGGCGACGACTGAGTCGCGGGTTCGATTCCCGCCGGGGCAAACATTTATGTGACAAATACGTTTTCCTAGCAACTGGGTGTTTGGTATGCATTTATAAAGAAAAGTATTGTGTCAGCTGCTGGTTCCAATAGCACAAGCTTTGCTTGGTTAGGGGCCAGATGGCGCTGTGTGATAATGTCCAAGCATTATTATTGTTAGATACGTTCTTTTGTTGCTAATTTGTGTTATAAATTAAAACAGCACTGGCTTTTATCAGATTTATTTCATAATCATAATAAAGCAAGGCAGTGTGAAACGATGCGCTATATACTGCTATCTCGGTCAGTGCCAATGCACCACTTCAACGTAGTAGATATTAAACATTCCACATTTATACTTTTCTATACAGAAACATTCTTGAATCTGCAAACAATATTAAGGTATTAAAAAAATGCAGACACAGATAAGATAGTACCTCCTCCTTATCTAGATTCGAATAAAACTAAATGTTAAAATATGGCCACTTGCAGTATTATAAAAAAAAACAATCCTTATTCTGAGGTTGGTTTATGTTTTAACCCTGGAATTATGGATAGAGTTAATTTTCTTGATGGAATTTACTTGTGACGTTGTTATTATAAATGGGAATTAGCGAGTTATTGAAGGGTCTTCATAATACCGACCGCATGACGTCATAGTTTCGTACTACGGGTACACGGAGGGAAGTCATCCGAGGTAATGTTTTGCAGTCCTTACATAATTATAGCGATAGCGGGGCATTCCGAACGATTTTTTTTAATTAGAAATATTCAGCATTTAAGAATATTCAGCTTTTAAAAAATAATTTTTATCTTGGTCACCTCTCGGACATATTTTTTTATAAATTTTAATTAAGTTTTCGTCGATAGTTTTAAAGTTTTATTTTTCTTTTATTATACGGTAATGTAACGTTTTTACATGATGTTTTTAATGGTAATTACATAATGTTTATGTAAATCTTACGTTGGTTTGGTACAAATACAATATATCTGGAGGTATTTGTGCTGTGTGTACACTGCGTTTTTTTCTATAACATAATAACAATTTTATCCAAAATTTGATAAATGTGAGGAAATATTTAATACAACATTTATATCAAGCACAGTTTATTCTATTGACGTTTAATTTAATGCGTAAGTACGAACACCCAAATAAGCCCATAGCGTAATGCCCAAAGTTCACCTGAACAAATAACTGTATCTCCACACTTGCTATCGTGACAACAGCGCTCATTTACAACATATAAAAAAACCACATGAATTTACGACTTTATTGCCGTATCTATAGACTTGTTATATTATTATTAAGTAAAAATCCGATCAGTCTAATGAGAGCTATTAAAAGGTATTGGGAATTGTGTCTGCTACGTGAGTCGTAGAGTTTGTCAGCTGGGAATATTCTAAATTCCCTTTATAATAAGATTCTTGTAGCTAGTACTAAGTCTTGCATTTAGTATCCTTCCATTTTTATTTCATTAATAAATCGTTTTCCAATGGTGTCATTCTGACAGATTAGTAAATTTTCGTAGAGTACTATATATATAATATAATAGTATAATACATATATATCTCCACGCCATCCCACAAGGATTCCGTAGCGGGAGGCAGATGTGCTACGAAACACACACCTACCGAAGATAATGTGGTGCCAACATGACAGATTTGTTCGTCGCCGTTTCTTACACCCACTACATACGTCCTTGAATTTCTTCTCAAACGTATGCAGGTTTCCCCACACTGTTTTCCTTCAACGTAAAGCTCGTGGCGTGACTAATCACAAGATTTAAGTGAGAAAATTTTATCTTACAGACCGGTGGGCTTCGAACTTGCGTCGCTCATAGCCGCCGCCATGGCTTATAACCAAATATATCATTCTTATAGCAAATCTAATTATAGAAAGGATTGCACGTAAAGGTTTTGACGCGGCTGTGAGAATAATAAATCAACGTTAGAGGTTTTCCCGGGAGTTCAGGAGCACGTAAAGGCTCTACGCAGACGAGGTTTCGTGTGATAAGAATAACCTAGCCCCTAGGTACTACCATAACAATAAATAATACTGGGGTACTACATGCGACAACCAATGACGTTGGTCAATGCAGGTAAGTGTCGCATTTCGGAAAGGCTTTTGTTTTTAGATGGACTTAAAGCTTAGTTACCTTTAGTAGTATTTATGTACTAGGAGTTCTCAGCAGAATATTTAAAAATTAATACTTTGTGCTATAAATAAATTGCTCACTCATATGGAAAAAAAATGTGTGAATAAAGAGAAGTAAATAATGGTGTCGATTCTGTTGTTCAAAATTACTAAACTTAACAGTTCTAAAGGTCTTGCTATCCCTTTCTCATGTGCGCGGTTAAATAAGGAGGGCAATATTTTTAGACCTGTCAAATTAGTTTATTTTGGCACCAATATCATATCCCGATTCCGTAGGGACTTCGCAATAAACAGTTAATAAAAATATAATAAGCTGGATTCTATTTGAATATTGATGTGGTGTTGTGTTTCTGCGGTAAGTAAGGTTGCCAGTGCTCCTCGGGGATACGCTAGGCTAGTAAAATGGTGGCAACCCGTTAGTGATATCCCTGGTATTTCTATCGGCTATAGGCTACGGTGACTGCATACTATCATCAGGTGGGCCGTATGCTTGTGTGCCACCATAGTGTTTTTTTATTGAATTTGAATTGAAAGTGGCACTATAAGAGGCACTGTCAACAAGCTATGAGAACCATACTAAACCTATGGAAGAACGCATTACACGCCAGCGAGTGCACGACATTTTAAGCCCAGTAGCTTGAAGCTGCAAGGTTTAATATAGATCGTTTGATGAACGACCGACGTGACGCGAATGACACCGGAGAGAGAACATTCTAGAAATAGGTTTAGGTACAAAACGTACGAAATGTGTATTTGTAACAATGTTACAGGCTAACGACCTTTATGGATCACTAATGGCTCCATGGTCGTGAGCCGTGCTAGCCTGTGGCGTTATGGGAATTGGGAGGGTTATAGGCTATAGTTATATACCCGACTACGCTCGCAATAGAATATAATATTTATATGTCTATGTTACTCAGTGATAATATAGCATATACGTATAATCGTATTATTTATTATTCATCGTAATAGTAGTAAACTATCTACTCTGTGGTATCGCATTCGACTTTTTTTGAACATTTTGAAATTTTGAGTGTTACGTTTCCGAATAGGTACGTAGTCTAAAGATGTGCTTTTGTGTTTAGTTTTGGAGTTTATTCATTTAAATTCAGTGTTTTTTTAAATGTATGTACACTAAATTTGCGACTTATGCTGTGCCCAAAGTATAGTTACTTGACCACATAATAATATATTCCCTGTCTATAAATCCAATGCCATACTGAAATAGGTGTATTTTACTCTGTACACAATAATATAGTTGCTCATAAATTTTAAATATTTTAGTTTGCTTTATTTGGTTTTTTATTATTTGCACTTCATTACATATTAATCAACATTTGATTTTAGTAGTATGTTTACGTTTTTACGTGGTACGTTTAAAAGCTTTGTATATATATATATATATATATATATATATGAATGTTATTTTTTTTTATACATAAACACGTACTTTAGTTTAATGTTTTGCTATTTCACAAAACTTTTATTTTATTTCTTAATTTTTAAAGTATAATTAATTTGATTTTGGTACCGTTACGAATTGACGTATGTAGTACGTTAAAAGCGTCAATTTTTTTATTTTAATATATTTAATGGTAAACTGCGCACCTGAAAAAGCGGTCCCGCCCGTCGTGGCGTTCGGCGGCACTTAATTATCAACCGTATACACTATTACTTACGGTGCAATTTCGCTATTTTTGTGTGACGGACGATGCAACGCTACACCATCTGTCGATATATAAAGTTATCCAGATATACGTATATATTTACGTTTCTTTAAATAAAAACTTATATGTATAACAAAAATTCTGCCACTTAGTGCTAATTATCTTCTTTTATAATATTTTATTTTCTTAATTATTCATCTAATTCATCACTATGTTACATGATATAAATTTAATTATAATATTTATGACATATTATTTGCTCAGGCACCTAGAAATATTAGTTATAGTAATTCTGTTGTAGAATTTTCAATCGATAGTTCGATTGAAAATTCACATTCAGACTGTAGTCAGTCTGTCAAAAAAGAGGAGGCGCCACTGTGCCCTTCTTATGACAACCCGCAACTGCTGTCTCACAGCGGTCTTCTGTAAGGTGGAGGTACAGTCCCCAGTCGGGCGGCTCCAATTTTAAAGGGAAAAACCAAAGAAAATCACAATTCGCCCTACCTCTTTTAAAATGACTACGCATAACTTGTTACAGTGGCTGCCAATAATACTGACCGCAGCACTACAATATTTACAATGAGCCAGTTTAGTGTCAGCCATTGTAACTATCTATAGCTGACTGCATTATAAGATTTACAATGCAAACTAATTAACAAAATAACCTTATTGTTATTAGTAATATAATTCTCTCGAAACATTTACAATGCTTTTATACTTATACTGTAAGTAGAGCTGTCACATCACACAAGCAAATTGGAATATTTGTAGTATGATATTACGTCACGTGTGTAAAGAATACTACTGTTACTAGTGACTCAACTCCCTTGACGCGGAGGCGAGAACGCGTACCGGTACGCAAGCAAGACAGAGGGTACCTCCGCCTCCGCAGGCATAAGGGGCAGGAGAGAGACGCCGGCCGCAGAGTTGCTCAGTCTATCGGCTGTGTTGCCATATTCCCATAGATAATACACTTACACAGGACAGTGTTGCCCACTAGCAGTATGATCTAGGGACAAAAAATAGATTGAATTCTTTATTGGCATTTGCATGAGATGAAAATGCTCTCTTTGGTACGATGCATTTGAAGAAAAGGAAGTTTTTTTTAAGTTAATTATGTAATTATACAAATATACCTTCATTAACAAATGGCTTACAATTTGTACTAAGTAGCGAAGCATTGGTCGTCCAACAGCTAGATGGGCAGATGATATAACCAAAGTTGCGGGTCGAACATGGATTAGATTGGCGCAGGAATGAGGCGAATGGCATAATAAAAGAGAGGCCTATACCCAACAGTGGGATGATAAAGGCTGTGGATGATGATGAATCCGGCTCCCTAATAAGAGCGAGCTTTATTTTTTTGTTTTTTATACCACTAAGGTGGCACGCAAACATACGGCCCACCTGATGGTCACCGTAGCCTATAGCAGCAGTCACCGTAGCATATAGCCGCTAGCAATACCAGGGGTATCACTAACGGGTTGCCAACCATGTTTGTTGACGAGGACTCACTGCGCTAGCAGCATTACTACTAGCCCAGCGTATCCTTGTGGAGCACTGGCAACCTTACTTACCGCAGAAACACAACACTACATCAAGTAGTATTATTTCACTGCGGTCTTCTGTAAGGTGGAGGTTACAGTCCCCAGTCTGGCGGCTCTAATTTAAATGGGAACCCACGGGAAATCCCAAATCGCCCTACCTCTCTTGAAATATTCTAAATAACTAAAATACCGACTTATGATATAACTAATACTGAAATTAGTTTATAAGACGAGGCTTTAATTAGTATGTGAATCGATTCCAGTTAAAAACGAACTAACAAAGAGTTACGACCTCGGTTCCCCAGAGACATCACATCGGGCTAATTAAAAATGATGTCACTTACACCTAGGCTTGGCTTGGATATAAAATTCATATAGATGTATTAGGTACATCAAATCTAAGAAAATGCGGTAACCGATTTAAATAATCTTATCGCCAAAACCTACAACGGGTCTTTCTGATCAAACTTTACAGAAAGAAAAAACTGTTTTCATTTAACTTATTTTATCAAAGAATCATTTTCGTCATCCGGCCTTTTTGATCAAATAAAACTGAAAAAGATTGTAAACATTGTCATTTCTTGGTACCTATTATTTATCATATAGCTACAATCCGGTGCCCTCGAGAGGGTCACAATTTCAGAATGTCGTTAGTCTACCCGACGACAACCGCACGTTAGCCGTTGAATAATAGGGTATTTAACGAAGAAATACCTTAGTAAATTCTTTGAAAGCCACATATGGCTTGATTGAAGTATCAAGGACATTATTACGACGGAAAATCAAGGTTATCTTAATATTACAAATGAATTCAAAGCTAGTTCAATAGCCCCGTAGGTTTGGTTTGAAGCAAATTGGCTTACACTTACAGTCATACAGTGCTGTTTCTTTGCGGATATAAGATTTCAAATAAGTCTTCTTACTACTTACTTCTTCGTACTTCTTCTTCCTCTTCTTCCTACCTATGGCAATCTTTTTTTGCAGGTATCGAGTGTAAGAGAATTATAAAGCTACTAAATCGATGATTTTTTATTATGACTATAACAATTTACTAGACACTAAAAAAAACCTATCTGTTCAGCCTAATTCCCGCCAAAACTCTATGGTACTTGTTCAGAGAGTAGATGGCTCAGAATTATAACTAAAGCTTTCTGTATTATGTAGCTTTAGTTATTGTTCCGTCTTTGATGTATGGTGACCGATAGTAACAAAATTTATGTTGCGATGTGTTTATTTGTCACGTGGCGGTTATTCGTTTCAGTCTTAAACACTTTTCAATGCAAGCTCGCCTGATTCGATCCGCCCTAGCCTAATCAATACTTACATGAGCTATATGATAACAAGAAATGTTATATCAAAGTAGATATCATTAAAGAATGTGGGAGAAGCGTAAACATACTACATATTTTTGTTATTTTTCCTCGTAAAACATTTTTGTCTGTTTAGCGTAGCTTAGCTATAAGATACATACTACAATTAAGCAAATAAACTTAAATTAAAATTCCTTATTCTAATAAATTCGATGTACGAGTATGTGGTTAAAAAAATATTGTTTCGAATCTTTAATAGTGTCGACGAATGCCTACTGGTAAAAAAATAGGACAAGACACGTGGTTCGAGGTTCCAGGTAATTGAAAAATAAACGTTTTTTTATAGTGTTCTGAAGCCGAAGACGGCCTAATAACATTGTCGTACTTTTAAAATTATAATACTGGCCGATTCTAATTTCATTCTATATTTTGTTTTTCTTAACGAGAAGAGATGCGCTTGTCAAACAAACATTGACTGAATATGCATATCTCCCGCTAGATCTAGAACTCCCCAGTTCGTTAGAATTTTTAAGGAAATTTTTATTTAACTTTCGTCGTGTTTCCCAGAACAAATAGGAGTTGTGTGTCAAAACACAAAACATTACGGCGCCATTAAGTTAAAATCCGAATCGTCGTTAACTTTGAAACGACTGTACCTACTTCGAAGATTGTATGATGATTTAATTCAGCTTAAAAAAAATGTATTATAGATGGCCGTTCAAAGTTGTCTGGCTAATTTAATGTACATCAGGTTTATTTCCTCGTTATTCTGATTTTTCAGGCGACACTGAACCAAAAGTAGAAGCTTAGTAAAATATTTTACTAAAACATTAGCAATGTCAAATTTTATTGGAACAGAACTCTTGGAATGTCTCGCAGGCAGACGGAGTAGTTATACGACACATAAATATATCTACAGCAAACTAAAGCCATAAAGCTAGATATGATGGTTATTTTATTTCGGAACGAATATTCCAGGAGTGTAAAATTACATGTAAGATCTTGGTTAGATTTTTTATAACTCATATGTTTTGGTATTGTAATAAAACTGTAGTAAAAGTGTATCTGATTAAATAATAACATTAGGTAGTATAATTATGTACTTACTACATCATATAAGTAAAATAATTATTCTAATCTACTGATATCCGTTCACGTTTCCAATGATTTCAACTAGATAAGCAACAAATTGTAACAATGGAGATATCGATCGCCCTGTCATAATGACGTTGAACAAAGCAATAACTTTTAATTGACAGGATGCGACTGATTTTTTATGTTTGAAGTATTTTTTTATTTGAAGTACCTTGCGGCTATGGAAACACTTTTCAGTTTTTCACCACAAATACTAAAACAAATAATGGTAGGTGAGGCAAGCAACGGTATTGGTGGAAAATACATTTTGATAGTGTATTTACCATACACTTCTTCTTCTTCTTCCTAAATATGGCAATCAATCCTCTTTAGGGACTATTTTTGCCAGTGTCGAGTGTTAAGAGAATTTTCAAGTTTCTCAAATATTTCGTGTTTGATGCATTAAAATGCCTAGTGTCATGTATTCTCCTCAGGGGTAACCTATTGACCAAAATTATAAATGACTACCCAAAAGTCCTATGTTCCTATAAACCAGTAACTAAACGAAACTTTACTGCACCTAACGACACCAAAAATACACATTAAAAATCACTATAACACAATTTACGAGACACTGGAAAAAATCCCAACCGCTCCGCCTGATTCCCGCCAAAAACTACCATACACTTGATACACTGTTTGGCTTGACACAGACCTCTGTCAACCCACCCCACGGCGCACCTTGAGGAAGGAACTGTGCATGATAATGTAGGTACATATGTATGAATTATTTAAAGTTTTGTCTTTACCTTGTTTGCGCAGTCAAGAATCGTACCATCTAGCCTTTTGGTTTACCAAATATTTCCTGAAACTGGCTAAAACTGATATAGAGCACAGATAAATCAACAAGGAAGAACGGGAGGTCGGCCAAATATTAAATTCAGTTAAACGAACTACATTTGTATGTACAAAGAAATCTGATTTTTCATGTTCAGTCTCAATATTTCCATGGGAAAGTGATGTGTATCGATTCTAGACTGCCAGTATCATACGCATATGTCGTAAAAACCGGCGCGTACCATAGGTGCATTATGGCGCGATATTTGAAAATGTCATTCGTCTTTTGTTTTATTAATAAAGCGGATTTTAAACGAGCAACCATATAAGAGTTTATCTACAGGACATATTTCGTTTTATTTGCTGCCTCATTTCTCAGAAAGACATGTATGAATAGATGGCAAATGACATGGTTTAAAACGCGACGACTTTGAAAATTCTGTAACAGTGTACAATGTACATGCTACGGTTCCGTGCTTGTTATTATTTTCCTTCTTGCGAGCGCTAGCCTTGAAATATACAAATATATTATTCCATTCTACTAGTTTAGTTAGACATCTAATGGAATGAACGATTAGGTTATTCTAGCAAGTCGACACGCAAGCGCACGGCCCACCTAATGGTAAGCAGACACCGTAGCCTATAGCCGCTAGGAATACCAGGGAATATCACTAACGGGTTATCAACCATGTCAAGTAGTGTTATTTCACTGCGGTCTTCCGTAAGGTGGAGGGAGGTAGAGTCCCCAGTCGGGCGGCTCCAATTTAAATAGGAAAACCTACGGGAAATCCCAAATCGCCCTACCTCTCTTAAACATATAAATCTTTTCATTCACGAATGCATGCCCATTATTTCTATCTATCTATCTCTCTCTCTCTAATGAATAATTACGTTATATTGTCACGTGTTAGGTACATCTATTCTGTCGCCATAATACATATAGTATAATTAATATGTATAAGTTTTACTATTTTTATTTCATACAGCGGGGCAATGCTGCCAGCCTTCTTAGCACTCTCCCACGTGACAACAATTTGGGAAGTGTTTTTTTTTTTTTAGTTTTTTTTTATATTAGGTTAGTTTTCTTTCCTTTAGTTTTAGATTGTATTATTATTAACAATGTCCCATATAGGTATATATATACTTACGTGTAATGCAGTTATGAAATATACTATATAAAAATAATTCGGGTTTTCCTTCCTGACGCTATAACTCCAGAACGCACGAACCGATTTCCACGGTTTTGCATTCGTTGGAAAGGTCTCGGGCTCCGTGAGGTTTATAGCAAAGAATCCGTGAGGATTATAGAAAAAATTCAGGAAAAATTCGCACGGGTACACAAAATAAATGTCTACCCGTGCGAAGCCGGGGCGGGCCGCTAGTAATGTATATAATAATGATAGAACGAATTCTAATTTATAGTATCTATCCTAAAAGAGCACTACTCAGTGGTGCTAATTCTGCACGAAATCATTAAACTAAACTAATTTGACAGGATTTAAGGTATTGCCATCCTTATTTAACACCGCACATGAGAAAGGGATAGAAAGGCTTTTTAGTCCTGTCAAATTAGTTGTGTTTAGTGAATTTGTACAACAGACTACCACAGACCTAGGATTTTTACACCATATTACTAGTACCTCAGAGTCGACAATATACTACGTATCTAGTACTTACTACTCGCAAAGACGGGCGTGTCATCTTGAAATGGAAGATAATTGTGATTTGTGACGCTGTCTCATTAACATTCCGAGGAAAAGTAGGTGCTTATTAAGAGAATATTAAAGATAATTTAATTTACAAAGGGAGCATTATTCTCAAACATGAATTACAAAAGGACGGAGCTCTGCGCAGGTTCTCGTAAGTACTCACAGTAATATTGCGATGTGAGAATTTCGCATATGTAAGTACTTTATTAAATAGAAGTTATATATGTACATACATGTGAACCCATTCTTTTATTTATTATGACGTAAGGCAAGGCACAGTTAAACGGCATACAGTAGCTTAAGCGTTTTGTTTTTATACAAGATTTTCTTCCTTAATAAAGATCACAAATATCATATGGCGCGTTTGCTATTTAACCGTGAAATGATAACAAGCAGAAGAAGTCAAGTTTACTTTCGCGTTTATAATACTAATGTGGATACAAGGAGTACAATAGAGGCCATTCTGAATTGTCTTCAAATTGTTGATTGAATTAATCAGTCAAGTGGTTAATTAATGCTTGGTTATTTTAGTTGAAAAAGCATTACCTATAGTTTTGCTCGCTAATGACATCCAGTTTTTTTTATCTAAATTGACGCTCCTGCGCTTGATTATGTAGGTACTTCACGATCAAGAGCGTGGACTCCTATATAGGTACTGCTAGACTTTGTGGACTGTGGCAACACAATGACACTCCTAGGCAAAAGGCGGGATTTGTATTATAAACCTGAAGGTCCGTCGTATAAATTTGCCTAAACATGCTCAGTTATCATTGGATTTACGTTTATCAATGTTAAGTATTAATACTCTAGCTTATGATTAATGTGGACGATTGTATTTTTTTATCATTTTGTTAGGTGAATCACAGGACTGTAAGTACCTAAATGAAAGAATTCCCCGACAATAAATGAAAGGGAGTATGTCTGTCTTAGATATGGATGGATAGGATGTAGGATGGAAGTGAAGATATAATACGAGGACAACGACGGAACCTTCATATTTAAATTATCATTATTTGAAGCGTCTTTGCAATTAACATCTTTTAGACAACTGGTTCCAGAAATTCTTAAATATCTATTCACGCATGCTCAAGTCATAGGTACTTGATCCTATCATTAATTTCCTCGGTGTTATAGCATTATAGATTTTAATATCTACGAAACTACAGGATATATACTTTACCACATAATTTTCCTTAAAATACAACCATAATGGTCCCATATTAAACTTACATGCGCCAATGGTTCCATCAGCAAATTGCTCCTAAGTTTGTAAAGTCTCGAGTGTTTGTACAGGAATGAGGGAGGTCCGTGACGTCACGGGCGTGACGTGGGCAGCACGCCAATAATTCCATTCCTAACTGCGCAAGTAAATACCTCGGGTAACACTTCATGCAGTGCAGACGAAGGACGAATCTTTGCGTTTACTCAGAACCGGCGGGGACGTTTTAAAACTATTAAGAGGCTAGTTGTCCCGACAGACGTTGTCCTGTTTTAGCTATGAATTCATATGACAAATACATCACAGAACAAAGGTCCTTCAGTTTATCCCGATATTAAAAATATACCGATTTTTTATTCAAATTTAATTTTCATAAGAACCTTCTACTGACAGTAATAAACACGAAAAAAATTATTAGCGAAATCTGCCTAGCCATTTACGTGTGATGCCGTGACCAAGTGAAATAGGGATTCATTTTATATATAGAGATTGATGAATGTAAAACAAGCACCAGAGGTGTAAGTCAAGAGTGAAATAGCGCTCTATACTCTCTGCCTACCCCGTGAGGGACTTGGCGTGATGATACGTGTGACTGCGAATCATTAATCCGTGTAATTTGCAATCGGACACTTGGAAAACCCTACTCCTACATACATATTAAAATGTCGTCACCTGCTTAAAGTATTTGCCGGTTTGTATGATAAGCAGACAACGCAGTTAGTGTTGTGACTCAGCATTGGGCATAAATCGATTGAACTTCTGACGGTCAGTCTGACCTCATGCCAAGTAACTAACTCTCGGGTTATCATTTGTTACTACGGTACTACCTCTTTGCAAAGAGAAAATAATCACGATATTTCGTATGAAAATTGACTAATAATCGAGACGTGACATGTTATTGCTATCAACTTTGTGATTAAATTATGCGTTTTTATTAGTTTGTGCGTTATCGCACACAACACTAGTATTACTTTACGACAGAGATACACATAAAAATACATATCCATATCTGGAAAGATTATTATCAGAGGTCATACGGCCCCAGGGATTTTGAGATCGACTGGGTTTGTTTTATTACGGGCGTAGCGAGATGGGACTCGATTTCACCCAGATATTGAACGATTTTTGCCTTCCACCTTCACCTTTTGACTTCATAATTATGCAATAAGTTCCTATAGCACTTATCACATTTATTCTTAAATCAAATTTATAATGTTTGAATTAAGAATGTGAGTGATAATTTTTACTAGGAAAGGATGAAATTATGAACCTGAAATGAGTCTTGTAATGTTTGTTCAGAACAACTTAAACAATGCAGTATATTAATCCACGTTCCTAATTATAGACACAGTGAACTAACCGCTTAATTAAAAAATCTAGTGATCATGAACTTAATATTCCAAGTTCGCAGAGCCAGCCTCGATGCAAACCAGTTTCGTGTGATATAAGCGAGAATGTCAGCTGTTTTAATGAATAGCAAAAATTACAAAAGTTACAGTGACGGAAAAAAAAACGTACATTCTTCAAGACATACCTATATGTATAAAAATACTGTGAGCGTAATTGTGGAAAAATAAAAGAAAAAGCTACCCACAGCGCGGGTAGTTATGTTAACGTTATCTAAGAAAATAAATATGTCACAGATAAAAACATGTGACTTATTGAAATGGAAATTACTTTTTCCTTCTTCAAGGAATTTATGTTGTATCATCATTCGCTTAATTTACCTACTTTACGGTTGAACCAGGGTCGCCATGTTGAAAATAAAGGTCTCGAAATTTAAGTCCTACCTTTGTGTTGCGTCTATCTACTGCTCCCACGCAAATTATAACGAGTGTTTTAGTCGGCTATTCTTTTTATAATCCTGAGACACATGATAACCTTAGAAAATCTTCTTTGTTTAAAAATATAGCCTTATGTACTTAGTAGGTACCTCGGAGTAGATAATATAATAATATGGGTAAGAAGATGCTATGAAGTTTGAAGTAGTTTTTTTTTAATAATAATAATAATAGGCGTGATAAACTACACCGTTTGCGGTCCAATCACTTCGCGATCAAATAATGATTGCGATAAATATTTTTAAGACCTGCATATTTTGAAAAAATACGATGTTAACGAAGCTAATCTATTAGTATTTTGAAAGTAATGGGAACCAATAATTACCTACATACAAAAAGAAGTTAAACACAGAATTACAAATTTTAATAACAACAACTTTATTTCTTTTAATAATTATTACATTTTCCTTGATAATGTGTCGGTGTCGTGACATCGTCAATGATAGAGGGAGCAATTTCGAAAATCTTATAATTCATGCAAATATCAGATTACCACATTGTTGTTTTGATCTTACAATTTCCTCCTTCAGCTGACGCAACTTTACAATTAATTAGAATGATGTTAGAAGCGTTACAACCACGATTAGTCACGTTCCGACATTAGTAGTCCAATTTGATCTATACCTATATCACGTCCAGCGCTTAATTTACTTACATAAAATATTATTTCAACTTAAACTCACTACATGGGCAGTCTATCCTAACATGGGGCCTTTCCGCATCCATTTTCAAAACCAAAACAGATGCTTTCTTATAATGTACTTATCACACGAAAAGGATTGAGTTTTGAACATGTCAAAATCTTGGTTTTGGTTTGGATGATGAATGCAGAATAACCCATAAATTTTATTAAAGTTTTTCAAACTTATAACAAAATAATATACAAACGCGTCATTAAGACAAGTAGACATTTTATTTTGATTAACAAAATTTACATTTGAACATTTTAACTTAAGTTTGGCATCGAGATAGTGCGGTAATGCGCCAAAACCAAAACTCGCCACAGCGCTGCGGGCGAAATGGCTCACAGCGCCTGATTTCTGCATTAGAAAGTTTAAACAGGGGACGAGTCGCAATAAATACCTAAAAACTTCAGAACTATTGTCCCGAGTTTATCGTTTGCAGTTCTGCAGTATGTTACATGAAAGCCAAGGTCTATGTGCGAACATAATTCGTATCGTATCAATGCAAATACGAAAACTAATGCCTTTGTGTGCCGGTAGTTCAACTTATGTATGAAGTAGGCAAGGTCATATCGCTATATGTACAAGATTAAATAACCCGCAAAGAACTACAAAATCTTTTTGATCTAATACTGTCTCCACAAGCATATCTCCATCTGATGGAGAATGGTTATCGTGCTTAGGCACACCCGCTACACCAGGGGTATCCAAACACGCGCTGTTAACCCCGCGTAAATCCCTTCCCGTCCATTCTGTGGAGCTCAGTGATATTCTTAATTTTTAAGGCTCCGTTTCAATTGTCATGTTGATTAAAATGGCTGGCTATCTGATTAGGTAATTACTGAACGCGCCGAGCTCGAACGGGGTCGACAAAATCAATCCTGTGTTGCATTAAACAGACGTTGGTTACTCGTCGACTCTATCTATACAGAATAAGTCTACACGGCCAGAATATTGGGTCATAAAGAGAACAATGACGATTGTTAAACGTTGCACGCAAACTAATAAAGATTTTTGTATCGTACGATCGCTGTGCAAGATTAAAGACTGCTCGAAGGTAAAACTTGACATAAACTCAAACCGGTGTTAAATTTAATCGAACGCTGCCGTTAGAAAAACTGTTATCAGCAAGGTATTTAGCGAACACTCGAGGGAGTCCCGGCATTGGCGTGAAACCGTCGCGTGACCTCGACAGCTTATATTTCACCTCGTATAAAACAGAGGCACCCAAATTTACGATTCTAAAGGCAATAATGGTAGGATCATATTGATACCGTTGCCAATCGCATGTAGAGTGGAAAGCTCTTGAAAAAGGCATAAGTTTTGACACTATAAAATTGTGGGTTCCGAATTCACTTTACATAATATTTAGAGGTATTTGAACTGGCTTGCGACTATATGAATCATAGTTCGAGCATTCTCTTGCTTCACTCCAAGCTGAAACTAACTCAGGAACTAGGTTCAGAAAGTAGATTGTTTTGAACATTTTGACAAGTAGATTTAAACATACTCTTTAATTACTCTAACTTAATGGGACTATCACTCAGAGGTCTTCAATGCACCTTCTGTCTGGTATAAATTATAATACTGTTATAATGACTACATTTATTGCAAATAATAATCATAGGAGGAAACCAACACCCATTATTATTTCAAGTGGGTTGTAATTATTTTGATGCTTGTTTCAATCAGAGCTTCATAGGTACATTGTCTTCTTTATACTGTCAGTGTTTGAAAATGGTATACATCTTTTAAATCTGTATATTCTGTTGATATATTGGTTTTAAATCTTAACATTCGAAGAAATATTCTGACTATTTCATTCCCATTTGTTTTAATTGACATTTGGAAAAAAGCATCCTCTGCCCTAATGTTTTTCTATATTATGCTAATGAAGTTTGAAGCATTACTTTTACTGGAACATACAGGTAGGAGTTCCACATAGATGTTGGTTTGAGAATCCTTTAATAAGTTTATGTTTTACTGTTAATATAACCACACTAGGATGACATGTTGACTTTTGCAAGCATTGCTAAAATCAATGTTAGGATGGGTAACTAATACCAAATAACACACTGACAAATAAAATAGAATGAAATATTCCAAATTATATCACTATCAATGTCTTATTTATGGTGAAGTCTTATACTTTTCCACAGAAATGTGAAAAAAGTATGATGTCATATGATTTTACTTTTTCCATCCAGAATCACTATGAATTTTCAAAACCAAGTAATAAAACTTAATATTTAAGATGACACAAATATGAACAAAATAACAACCATGAGTCATGCTCCCAACAATTAGTTAACAGCCTCCTACTACCCAATTGTTGTGTGATGCTCCGCTCAAGTGCTCAATACAGAGATTTCTTATGATTTCAATGATTGTTTATTCCACACAATATGTACACATCCCCATTGGAAAGTACTATAAAAATATAATATAAAGCTTAAAACACGGATATCATGAAACGAGAAGTGCTTGTACCGTGAGGAATCTCGCAACGGATTGGAACTAGGACTCACTTGCCAGTCAGTCAGCTTTAGCTGGATAAATGCAGGGCGTCGCCCGCCCGGGCTCGCACTAAGAGTCACACGCTGGCCGCGCGGCCGGCCCGGCCCACCAGCTAGAGCGCGGCCGACTCCGGCCCCATCAGTGGCGACAGCGGGCCCGCCACGCGCCGCCCGCGCTCCACCTCGAACCGCATGTCGGGGGGCGTGCGCCGCGAGCTCGACCCGTCCTCCGGCAGGAATGCGGCCACCAATAACGCACAGATCACCAGCAAGGCACCCAGCACAAAGGGTGGGCCGGGCACAATCCGCACATACTTCTCTTCCTCAGGTCGCCCTGGCGAGGCGTGATCCTCATTCAAGTCCACATGGAATAGGTAAAAGATGACACCAAACATGGCAGGCCCTAGCCCGTTACACAGGCCGCGCACCCCTGTCACCATGCCTTGAACGACTCCCTGCCGGTCAGCCCGGCTGTTCACTGACACATATGCACTGATAGCTGGGTAAGTAACCGATCCAAGAGCCGCCAGCACACCGGCTGCCCACATCATCCATGTACGGCTTCCAAACCCATACCACATGAGCTGCAGCATTTCAAACAGCAGCCCCACCATTATGGTGTGCTTGGCCCCCAGTGAGCGCATCAGGAAGCCAAGCACCACTTGCACTCCAATACTCAGTACCCCCACTATAGCAATAAATACCGCCACTTGCACTTCACCAAAGCCCATCACTAGCTTGAGGTACACAAAAATGCATGAGTACTGTCCTGCCTCAGGCAGATACGAGAGGAACACGGCAACACACAACATGAGAACCGTGCGCTCGGCGCCGACCTTACGGAGCGCGGCGAAAGGGTCAGCTTGCTCCCAGCTGATAGCAGGGCCCCAGCCAGAGGGGCGAATCTTCTCCGGTAGACTTTCAGGCACCGCAACCATGATGAAGAACACGTCCAGGATGGCGACGGCAGTGGCCGCAGCCACCACGAGCGCTTCACCGTACAGGGCCATCAGGTAGGCGCCCAGCGCGGGCGAGATCACCATACTGGCGGCGAAGGTGGCCGACACCAGCCCGTAGGCGCGCGACCTCTCCGCCTCGGTCGTGACGTCAGCCACGTACGCGAACACAATGGAGAACGTGACCGCGAACACTCCGCTGAGGCTGATCATCGCGAAGAACCACCACGTATTGACCGTCATGAGCGGGATGGGCGCGCAGGTGAAGAACACCGTCACCAGCAGGAAGAACTTGCGGCCCCACACGTCCGACAGGGCCCCGATCAGCGGCGCCGAGAGGAAGGACAAAATGCCCTTGATGCCCATTATGAGGCCGTTCATTAGGAACGTGTGGTCCGGAAACGTCGCGTTCAGCACCGATATAATAGGCATCGTGAGAAGTCCCCACGCGAAAAACTCCAGAAATATCACCACGAGAGCGTGGAAGACCGAAGGCTCGCCGATGCCCGACATTGTCATAATTCCGTCTTTCATCACAGTTTTTCTGTTTCGTATCACCATTTCTACTTCAGTTTTTGTGGTCTTCGTAGGCGTCATTTAAGATTTAAACGGTTTATTTGACTACAGGGCTACTTTACTTATAATATAAACATTATGGAAACCTAATCACTACAACTACATGAAGGAAAACTTGAATAAATACGAGCAAGTAGTAGCAACGTCAAATATTCACTGAAAAATTGAAAAACAATTCGATATTTGTGTTGCCACGTTCTCCTTACTTATTTGGCTACCTTCCACATTTCGCTAATTTATTGTTTGTTTATTTTTTTTGTACATACCTGTAATAATTTCAATTAAAGAAAGCACAGAATTTGGCCGATGATTGTGCAGTAATTCCCGTCAAAATAAAAAACAATATGCCACAATAAACTTTTTAAATATTGCAATACCAAAACAACCGAATGCGGTAAACCATAAACAAACCACGTTTCTTATAAATTGTGTTCCAGTAAACACTTGAGTTTTGATGCTTAGCATGATATTTTTTAATTTATTACAAACTCTCTTCATGATCACTGGCAAGGGTAGTTACGCATTTCATTTTTACAAAAAATAAATTTTGGCATATATAATACCTAAATGATTTATATTCAAGAAAAATATATTAATGAAATTCATAGATTCTGATTATTTAATCCTTAGATTTAATCTCTCCGAAACTCCGAATCTCTCTGGCTTTTTAATAGTAATGTCATGTCATGTCAGTTCCTGACATTTGACAGCCCTATAAAAAAGGCAGGAGGCGTATCCTAAATAATTTACAATTATTTAACTATAAATTGATAATACAAAATGGTACAAAAAACTTCATAATGTTTAAATTCTGTATGTATAATTACGTGGGGCTCTCGTCCCACACTCAATCATATGTATTGTATCCTCAGATTCGCTTCATTTTGATTCAAAATCGTGCTGGCAAGACTCGATTGGCAAAATGGTACATGAACTTCGATGATGATGAGAAACAGAAGCTTATAGAGGAAGTACACGCAGTCGTGACCGTCCGGGACGCGAAACACACCAACTTTGTCGAAGTAACTACGCCCTTAATTATCTAACATACATTCTTCAGTTTAAAGATCTACCCACTTTCCCTCCTATACCATCACAAATACAATTTCTTAGACATAAATTCTCATGTATGCCAGATTGATATCCTAACTCAATATTAATTTTCTTGGCAGAATTTTGAGTGCTATTTCCACAAAAAAATACCAAATTATTTCATTTATATTAATGATGACTAACCAATGAGTACATTCTAAGAAATTGCTGAGTTCTAGTATAAAAAGGGATATATAAATGTTTATCTAATTATTGGTGACTACGCCTCATACATACTACATGGTATTGCTTGCTATATTGCTGATATAATGAATTCAGTATCATAATACACACTCATTATAGAATTATGTGTAAGTTTATCATTTATAAAGTTTCCTTGTTTGTCTTTTCAGTTTAGAAATTTCAAGATAGTGTACAGGCGGTATGCGGGCCTGTACTTCTGTATATGTGTGGATGTGAATGACAACAACCTGTGCTACCTGGAGGCTATACACAACTTTGTGGAGGTCCTCAATGAGTACTTCCACAATGTGTGCGAGCTGGATCTTGTATTTAACTTTTATAAGGTGGGGTGCTCTTTTTTTATAGTAATATTAAAAAGAGAAAACATATGATTATTTGTTTGTAATGAATAAACTCAAAAGCTATTAAACAGAATAATTTACAGGGTCATAATCAATGCAGGGCTGTGCTATGGTTTTAGTGGTGATTCAAATCAATTTAAAAAATCATTTTTTCTGTTTAGGCCCTAATAAGGCACTCATGAAGGTCTAAATTAACACCGGTTCGGAAATAAAGCCACCTGAGAAGAACCAACAAGAAACTCAGTGCTCTGTCTTTTTTTTTATGTAAAAATCATGATATACAATGTTTAACAAAATTCTTCTAGACATAAGTAGGTACTTCCGATCCTTGGCGTCGACATTTCTAGTGACGTTCAGTTCCGTAGTCATTTGGAAGACAAGGCCAAGCTGGCATCCAAAAAGCTCGGTGTGCTCAATAGGGCGAAGCAGTACTTCACATCGGGGCAAAGACTGCAACTTTACAAGTCGCAAGTCCGACCCCATATGGAGTACTGCTGTCATCTGTGGGCGGGGGCACCTGGATGCCAGCTTGCGCCTTTTGACTCGGTTCAAAGGCGCGCTGTAAGAATTGTCGACGATCCCAAGCTCTCAAGCGGCTTAGAACCACTAAGTCTTAGGAGAGATTTTGCCTCCCTGTGTGTGTTCTACCGCTTGTATAACGGACAGTGTTCCGAGGAATTGTTTGACATGATGCCCACGGCAACATTTTACCATCGCACTTCTCGCCACCGGCGGGGAATTCATCCCCACAAGTTGGAACCAAAATGGTCCCGAACTGCGCGGTTCCAAAAGAGCTTCCTCCCGCGCACAATTAAACTGTGGAATGAACTCCCCGCCGTGGTTTTCCCAAAGGAGTACAGCATGGGGTTCTTCAAGAAGGGTGTGAAGAGATTTTTGAAGGGTCGGCAACGCGCGAGCGATACCCCTGGTGTTGCAAGCGTCCATAGGCTGCGGTAACCGCTTACCATCAGGCGGGCCGTATGCTTGTTTGCCACCTTAGTGGTATAAAAAAAAAAAAAAAAAGAAAACTTACAAATATCTAAATGAAAGCTACCAAATTGGTATTGTCACTGCTTTCATGAAAAAAATATTTTTAAACTATTACAATTAGCAGGAGCGGGGAGAAAAAACAGAGTATTATTTAACTCTGTTCAATTTTCAGGTGTACACAGTGGTAGATGAGATGTTCCTTGCTGGTGAAATCCGGGAGACGTCCCAGACCAAAGTGCTGAAACAGCTCCTAATGCTCAACTCTTTAGAGTAGGTTTGTTCTGTTCATGTCGCTGGAAATGTATGTAATCTGTGGTTTTGTTCCCATAGGCTAGTGGCCAGTTTCCATATCCCATCCAAGTTAACTGAAATGTTAAAATACTTCCATCTCTTTCACTTGTCATTTTGTACTACTCTCTCTGCATTTCTGGTGTATTTTGTTACTAAGGTAGAATACGATGGGTTATTGAAACTGAAAAAGGTTATATTTGGAGAATTTTCTTTGATTTTCATAACTAGGACACCATAAAAATATTGCTACTAAAAGATTAATTGGTTTTTCTCAAGAAACCACATTGGATGTTTTTTAAGCTGAGGCTATTTACATAATCTTTCTTTAAACATGAGCTTCTAATGTGTAATGACGCAATCGAAGGAAATTCTCAATATTAATTAAATGATTGTATTTGTTTGGTATTAGAATTTTTGTTTAATCACATGAAAATTTCTATAAGAATACTCATTCCATTCCATGTTCAAGTTCATAGTATAGATAGTGTTATAAAAAATATTGCTTTGTGATGGCCAGAGGGCTTAGTTTGACCTCTAATCATTTTTACACCAATATGCAACACCCACATAGAGGGTGCCAATTAACGCTGCTACTAAAACTAGCCCTAACATTTATTTAATACGTAATACTGGCGAGATTTATAATGAACTAGCGACCTACCCCGGCTTTATATGTTATATATATAAGGTTTATAAGTATAATTCATTTGTGTTTTTTTTTTATACCACTAAGGTGGCTCACAAGCATACGGTCCACCGTTTACCTACAGTCGGACCGCGTTTTTGCCACCTTAGTGGTATAATACTTGCCATCTTTTGTTTACTTGCTCCATGAGCTTTTTTACCATTATTTAGCAGGCGTCTAAAACCATGTCGACTTTTCATAGAAAAGAAAAACCCCATAAAAAGCAATATTCATCTATCTATACCTATCATACCCACATACTTATCATATAGCGGGTACATTGTTAACGGCTTGGATATATGACTGTATATAAGAAATTAATGTATAGATTTAGATGTTGGTGTCAATAAAACATATTTAGTTTGTAAAAGGATTTATTTATCAAATATATAAGTTTATACAAGAACTAGGAGCGTTTACCTAAATAATGATTTACCTAAATATAGATACTATTACACTATACATAAGGTTTTATTTGAAACAAACCTTCCTCGAGGTTCGTAATAAAGGACAGAATAAATTGACCTATTAGAATAATTTAGATTGAAGATTTTCATTTCAATTCTAATTAACAGAGTAGCATTTTAGGTTTTAGGTACAATTTAAGAAACGGGTACCATTCTTGCATTATTATACTGCAATGATCTATACTCTGCCTACCCCAAAACTTGGGGAAAGGACTTGCACATAGCAATGGTCATTCCATCTATTTTGGGGTAACATTACAGTTAAAAGTATTTATATTGAGCGTACAGTCTGCCAAAAAAGAGTATAAAATAATAGGGGCTACTGTGCCCTTCGAATGGCAACCCGCAGCAGCTTGCTTAGAGCATCAACCGTTTTGATTGGTTTGTTTACAGTAAACATATGACGCTTACTGTATACATGGATTCCATTTTGTGAAGGTTGACAAAAATGTAGTTCGTTTTCTAGACTTTTTTGCCAAACTATAACTCAGTAGGTACAGAAATCAATCTTGCCCTATCCTGAATTCTTCACTATGTTCAATGTATAAGAACATATCTATAACAAAGATTATTTCTTGCTGTAATTGTCGCTTAATACGGTACGAATGCTCACGCCCACTCCCAGCGGTGAAGGATCGGAGGGAACATCCACAGGTCTGGGTGCCCCATGTGGGATATCGTCGCACCCATGTCGAAATCCTGCCAACTGCACAGACAATTAATACATTACAAACAATTGTTTGTACGTTAGCTCGGCGCCATTTATGACAAAATTATTGACAAAATAAGCAAAGCTATGGATAGTATTAACACACAGCGCCATCTAGTGCCAAATATAGTAGATAGTTATTGTTTTTGTAAGTGCCTGTGTGCATACCAAGTTAATTTACAACTTAAAAAAAAAAACAGACTGCCAGCTGAACTTTATTTTTTAAAGTCGCGGTCCTGCCGGCAATCCGTTCCAGACGAAGCATGAGATTGATTATATTAATTGTAGGTTGGTCCAAATACGGGGTTCGAACCCGGCGACACCCTGCAGCAGCCAATAAATGCATCCATGGATGGACTTACTTTTTTTTTATTTCTCAAAAAACGGTCGCCAACTCGAGCTGCCATACTATGTAAGTAGGTGTACGTATTTATTTTCTACTAGCGGCCCGCCCCGGCTTTGCACGGGTGGACATTTATCAAATATTTTGTCTACCCGTGCGAAGCCGGGGCGGGCCACTAGTATAAAATATGTTAAGCCTATGTTACTCAGTGATAATGTAGCTTTCTAACGGTAAAAGAATTTTTGAAATCGGTCCAGCAGTTTCGGAGCCTATTCAATACAAAAACACAAAAATACAAATCTTTCCTCTTTATGATATTAATAATAATAATGGTATAGATATAGATATAGGTAGGTGTGTGTGTGTGTACTGACGAGAAGGGCGGGATCCCGCGCGAGATGTTGTGCGGCGGGCTGGCCACGGCCACGAACTGGAAGGCGCGCCGCAGCGCCGCGCTCGTCACCTTGGCGTCCGTCGCGCCGTGCGACCGGTGGCCCAGCGCGCGGAACGGGTACGACCCTAGCCATTAGCGACACATCTTCACATACAGCGCCGGCGACTGGGGGCGACATGGGGTGACGGCCCAGGGCGTCAAATTTGGGGAGGGGGGGCCAAAGTATAAATTCATACAAGTTCACGCTGGTTCAGCAAAAATCTATTAATCGATAATGATTTCCTTAAGTTGGCCACACTATATTCCTGCCCGGGGGTCAGAGGCCCTAACGCCGGCACTGTATACATATCAGATCCGGATCTAAAACTTTTTCGAAACAAGGCAGAAACTTGATAGTGGCGCTAGTAGTCTCTAGCGTTTGAGATAAATTACTTAAAAAACATAACTCTGAGCAAATCAAATCATTCTGCACACAAAAAAAAAGTGATTTGTGAAAGTAAGTAAGGAAGTACGTGGGTTTCAATTTTACGTCATTTTGACGTAGCAGCCATACCTATACAATGGTGCCAATTCAGTGCCGGTAGCAGGAACATTGTAGGACAACGTTTTCGTATCGCCGTCGACTATTTTTGTGTTGAAAAATTAACAGCGCTGCGGCGGTGAAAAGTGGAACTAAAAGTTAGTATGACAATTTTGTCATTTCGCGAGTTACGTTTTCGAATACGTTGTCGACAATGTTCCTGCTACCGGCACTGTTGTACAAAATTATAAACTAAAAACGAATTTGACAGTGCTAAATGTAGGTATGGTATTGCTATCCTTATTTAACCCCGCACATAAGAAAAGGATAGCAATTAGTTTAGTTTAGTGATTTTGTACAACATAATTGGCACCAATAATGATTTTGATTACAACGGCCGCCATGTTTCCCTTTGTTGATCAAAAATGACGTCAGAAAGTTCGCAACCGTCATTGCGAGTAAGCCCACACGTGACTATGATGTCTGTGGAGTAATATGTACGTACCCTAGATACAGGCAGTACAAGTAGTGGTATAGTGGTCACCGTTAGCGGGGTTGAGGTCGTTCCTGGCGGCGATGGCGTTGCAGGCGCTGTAGGGCGGGCGGCACGCGGCGCAGCGAGCCAGCGGGTCGTGCCGGAAGTCGTTGTAGCGCATCGTCACCCACATGTCGCGCAGCCCGCGCACTTCCGCCTGCACACACACACGGGCGATGCGCTACAGGCGTGTGTACACACACGCACACACAGCCGATGCACTACCGGCGTGTACACACACACACACACAGCCGATGCACTACCGGCGTGTGCACACACACACACACACGGCCGATGCACTACAGGCGTGTGCACACACACACACACGGCCGATGCACTACAGGCGTGTGCACACACACACGCACACACAGCCGATGCACTACCGGCGTGTGCACACACACACACACACGGCCGATGCACTACAGGCGTGTGCACACACACACGCACACACAGCCGATGCACTACAGGCGTGTGCACACACACACACACGGCCGATGCACTACCGGCGTGTGCACACACACACACACGGCCGATGCACTACAGGCGTGTGCACACACACACGCACACACAGCCGATGCCCTACAGGCGTGTGCACACACACACACACACGGCCGATGCACTACAGGCGTGTGCACACACACACGCACACACAGCCGATGCACTACAGGCGTGTGCACACACACACACACACACGGCCGATGCACTACAGGCGTGTGCACACACACACACACACACGGCCGATGCACTACCGGCGTGTGCACACACACACACACGGCCGATGCACTACAGGCGTGTGCACACACACACGCACACACAGCCGATGCACTACCGGCGTGTGCACACACACACACACGGCCGATGCACTACAGGCGTGTGCACACACACACGCACACACAGCCGATGCACTACAGGCGTGTGCACACACACACACACGGCCGATGCACTACCGGCGTGTGCACACACACACACACGGCCGATGCACTACAGGCGTGTGCACACACACACGCACACACAGCCGATGCCCTACAGGCGTGTGCACACACACACGCACACACAGCCGATGCACTACAGGCGTGTGCACACACACACACACACACACGGCCGATGCACTACAGGCGTGTGCTCACACACACACACGGCCGATGCACTACAGGCGTGTGCACACACACACGCACACACAGCCGATGCACTACAGGCGTGTGCACACACACACACACACACGGCCGATGCACTACAGGCGTGTGCACACACACACGCACACACAGCCGATGCACTACAGGCGTGTGCACACACACACACGGCCGATGCACTACAGGCGTGTGCACACACACACGCACACACAGCCGATGCACTACCGGCGTGTGCACACACACACACACACACACGGCCGATGCACTACAGGCGTGTGCTCACACACACACACGGCCGATGCACTACAGGCGTGTGCACACACACACGCACACACAGCCGATGCACTACAGGCGTGCACACACACACACACACACACGGCCGATGCACTACAGGCGTGTGCACACACTCACATGGGCGATTCGCTACAGGCATGTGCGCACACACACACGCGCGCACTCCCGCCTGCATAGACACACACGCAGTTCATTATTTTTTAACTTTAACCGGTTGCTTTGTCACCAAGAGGTAAAGATTTTCGGGTATGGTTATTATATTGACATACACTGACGATATAACACAGACGAGGAAACGAACGGCGGGAGACTATACTTACAATTTTTCAATCTAGTCCTCTATGAATAGGTAACAGCGAGACAGCGCAACTTTATATAACGTACTAAGAGGTAGTACAGTACCACATTTTGTACTGAAAAACAACGTGTACTATAATGATACCTCATAATTATGATAACACTTTTGTACTAGGGGCTGATAAGGCGGAGGTACAGTCCGCAGTCGGGCAGTCGGGCGGCTCCAAAGTTAATGGGAAATCTCACGCGAGATCCCAATTCGCCCTACCTGTCTTTTTTTAGCTCATGGTGTGATTAATCACTGTACTTAAACTGAGAAAAGTATTATTGCATGTTTTAGCTGAGGCGTAGTGTATAGAGTGGGGGCTCACCTGCTTCAGCTTGAGAATCTTGGCGCGAGGGTTGGTGGTGTACCCGAACCAGTCGCCGTAGGTCTCCACGCGCACGGTGCCGCCGCTCAGGTTGAACACCCGCGGGAAGTACGGGATGTTGTACGACGGGAAGTACGTGTCCGCCTTCAGTTGCTCCGTGCTGCAAGTGTTGGATTACCACCTGACCCACCTCCCCAGCCCAGACTGACAACCATGATCCACGTAATATGTACAAATTAACGCAAGCAATTCAAACACCATTCGATTTTTTTTAAACAAGTATACAGGTAAGGATTTTTTTCAGTAGCATACCCGGCGTGTACCCGGGCAGCGGTACCTTGGTATAGTGCAGTACCCGGCGTGTACCCGGGCAGCGGTACCCTGGTATAGTGCAGTACCCGGCCAGCTGTAACCTGGTATAGTGCAGTACCCGGCGTGTACCCGTGCAGCGGAACCCTGGTATAGTGCAGTACCCGGCGTGTACCCGGGCAGCGGTACCCTGGTGTAGTGCAGTACCCGGCGTGTACTCACAGGTCGGCCGCCTCCGTGTACCCGGGCAGCTGCTCCAGTACCCACAGCAGGCCGGGGCGGATCACGCCGGGGCATTTCGACGACTTCTGCTTGAACTTGTTGTAATCTACTATGTACCTGAAAATATAGAAAATAATGTAATGTTATGTGCTATTCGATAATCATTCAACGAAAAGTGGGGCGAATTGGGATCTACCGTGGGTTTTCCCATTAAAATAGGAGCCGCCCGACTGGGGACTGTAGATAGATAGATAGATAACTCTTTATTGTACACCAAAATCAATAACTGAACATAAAATACATTATAAATCGGTACAATTGGCGGCCTTATCACAAGATGTGATCTCCTCCAGACAACCTGGGTAGTGACTAGAGAATGCAGTTTGAGACAGGGTAGTTGACGGTGTACACAATTTTATATGAACAAGATACCAGTTGGTACCTTTACTGAAGTAGTAACATATTAAATATCTAACTACAATTAGATACATAATTGAAAATAAAATAATAAACTACTACATACCTATTACATACATACATATACATACATCTAAATACATACATGTAATTACTTATATAAATTGTCGTCATATAAATGAGTAATGGAAAGTACCAGTAATGCTGCGTGACTTACAGTGATAGGCAATAATTTTTGAGATGTTTTTGAAATTCAGTTAGAGTTTGAGCACGGCGTATTGATATTGGCAGCGCATTCCAAAGTCTAACACCTTGCACTGCAAAAGATGTACTGTACCTCCACCTTACCGAAGACCGCAGTCAAATAACACTACTTTTAATGTAGTGTTGTGTTTCTGCGGTAATTAAGGTTGCCTGAGCTCCACGAGGATACGCTGCGCTAGTATTAATGCTGCTAGCACAGTGAGTCCTCATCAACAACAGGTTTGGCAACGCATTAATGATACCCCTGATACTGCTAGTGGCTATAGGCTACGGTGACTGTTTACCATCAGGTGGGCCGTAAGTCGTGTGTAAAAAAACCAGCAGAACAGTGTGGCAAAAGGAAACTTCATTTTCTAACACTCGACACGGGCAAAAATAGTCCTGATGAAGATTGATTGCCATAGTTAAAAAGAAGAAGAAGCAAGAAGCTGAAGTCATGAGTGAAATGGGGCGCTCTATACTCTCTAGCAAAATTGGTGTGATGTTATGCATGAGTACGCACCACTGGTTGTTATATGTACCGCTGTTGTGTCTGCGGAAGATGTCGACCCACTCGCGGCCATCTCGCGCCAGGCGGTTGGCCACCATCGCACGCGCGTACTCCAGCACCTACACACACACACACACACACACACATACACACACAACAGATTGCATGGTATTGCGTTCTCGCTCAGAGAAAGAGGCATCATTCGTCGAATCGTCGTTATGGCTAATAACTTAAACTCTCAAGATATAGTAAGGTATCTTAGCATCGAAATTCCTAAGCTGATGATCCAATTTTTATTTAGTTTTATTTTTGTTACAAATGTTATATTATCGAGAGTGTTCTTAGCTATCATTTGTAGAGGAATTTGAGTCATAACTAAATCACTTGTGAGTTGTCAGTGGATTGTAAGATGCCGTGGTTAATTTGGAATGGTTGAAGTGTCTTTTTTTTAGTTTCTTTAGCTAACTTAGTTTCAAATGATTTGGTTATTGTAGTTGATGTTATTTTATAAAGGCCCCACAATGTTGCTCTTAGCTACAGCCCTGCTTTGTAGTGTCACCTATCCTGTATACAAGAATATATCAATATATATGAGTATAATATGAATGTATGAGCTCCTCGCCGCAGTTTTCCCTAAGGAGTACAGAATAGGGTTCTTCAAGAAGGATGTGAGGAGATTTCTGCAGGGTCGGCAACGCGCGAGTGATACCTTAAGTTGCAAGCGTCCATAGGCTATGGTGACCGTTTCCCATCAGACGGGCTATATGCTTGTTTGTCACCATAGTTGTATTAAATAAACTAGGTCTGGTATATCATTATATATAAATGAATGTAGTATGTAGCCTTACCTGTCCTACAGGCCTGACGTTCTCGAACAGCGACCGGTTGCTGTTGCCGATGGTAGTCTCAGCCGCGACCAGCCCGGACGAGATTATGTAGAAGTCGTCTGTGGACTGACATTATTGTGCATCTTATGTAATACTAGCTTCTGCCCGCGACTACGACCGCGTTGAGCCTAGTATCTCAGAGGAACCTAACATTTTCCCGGACTAAAAAGTATCCTATGTGTTAATCTATATCAAAAACTATCTGTGTTCCAAATATCATCCAAATCCGTTGAGTAGTTTTTGCGTGAAAGAGTAACAAACATCGATCCATCCATCCATACTCACAAACTGTCGCATTTATAATATTAGTGGGATAGGATTGCTACTGCCCGCGACCCCACTCGCATTCAAACTGGATAACTACGAGTAGTTGCCTTCATTTCTAAGGAAGCGCGAAAAACCCATAGTTGACAAGGCGCCAATGATATCGTGAAGGATTGCAAGCGTCTATAGACAGATGTGCAAGGGCGAAAAAAAAAAAAATTCTTTTTTGCGTTTTCTATATATGTATTTCATGTAAAATTTGAAACAAATTCTTGGATTATAAAACACAATCTTAAACTTGCAGCGGCAAAACAATTATAGCCTACTGTTGGGAATGCGTCACGCCTCTGTATAGTGTATGGAGTTTTTGTAATGAGATAAAAAATCTCGACAGACTGACAGACAGACAGACGAACAACAAAGTGATCCTATAAGGGTTCCTTTTTTCCTTTTAAGGAACGGAACCCTTAAAACAAAAACAGGAGCTACAAAAATTTTCCCGCCAGTGTCGTTGGCACTGGGTCACTCTAAAGGAAAGAAGAAATTCTTAATATACGTTCACATTGCTTAAGTGGGCGCTACAATAATCTAGCCCGGGGCGACAGTCGCTTAAGTCCGGTACTGAGTTTAGTGTTTCTGAAAACCAGAATCGACGCCATTGTGGTAGTACCTGTATGAAGGCGGGGTAGGAGGAGAGCGCCATCTTGTATCCGGGGATGCGCGTCTCCGAGGTGGGCGACATGCGCACGTGCAACACGTACATCTTGTGGAAGCGCAGCATGGACTGGTAGCTAAGTACATACATACATATATTATCAAGCACGCTACACACGATCAGTTTTAACTGCACTGTTTTAACTGTACAGTCGAACTGTGCAATTAAACTGAAGGTGTGTAGGCAAAACTGACAACTGTGCAGTTCTAAGCTGAACGTGTGGAGACACTAGGGGCGTCAGTTATAACTGCACATTTCGACTGTACAGTTACAGTTAAAACTGTACAGTTAAAACTGAAGGTGTGTAGGCAAAACTGACAACTGTGCAGTTGCACTGACGATCTAAGCTGAACGTGAGTAGACACTTGGGGAGTCAGTTTTAACTGCACAGTTCGACTGTACAGTTAAAACTGAAGGTGTGTAGGCAAAACTGACAACTGTGCAATTCTAAGCTGAACGTGTGGAGACACTAGGGGCGTCAGTTATAACTGCACATTTCGACTGTACAGTTAAAACTGTACAGTTAAAACAGAACGTGTGTAGCCCGCCTTAACTGTACAGTCGAACTGTACAGTTATAACTGACGCCCCTGGTGTCTACACACGTTCAGTTTAGATCGTCAGTTCAACAGCACAGCTGTCAGTTTTGCCTACACACATATTCGACTAACAACTTTGTATTACCAAGCCTTTTTCGGCCATGTTCTGTACGGTGGAGGTACACTCGCCAGTCGGGCGGCTCCAATTTTAATGGAAAAACCCACAGGCGATCCCAATTCATCCTACCTCTCTTTTTAAGCTCATGGTGTGAATAATCACTGTTCTTAACTTGGAAAATTAATTGGTGCTGGCCGGATTTCGAAGCTGGGTCCATCAGATGACAGGCCGTTGCTTCAACCACAAGGCCACCACGGCTTTTGAAGCAGGTTATGTGTAGCGTAATATACCTAGTTAAGGGCCCTGAGGGACTCCAGCATTTGTAGCGTATTAGTAACCTATTCCAAGTGACTTGCGAGGTGTAGAGGTTGGACCAGTCCGGCAGCAGCTTGACGAGCCCCGTGCAGTGGTCGGGGAACAGCAGCCCCGAGTGGCCCTCGCGGGGCATTGACAGGGCAAACGCCAGCTCGTCCAGGTCTCCCAGCATGTTGATCCAACTGGGTACCAAGAGACCATTAGCTCTCACATTTAGTTTTTTTATACCACAAACAAGCGTACGGCCCACGTGATTGTAAAAGCAGTCACCGCTTATAGCCTACCAATAGCCGCTAGCAAAACCTTTTACATACTTTTAAAATGATAATTGGAACGGTTCCGTAAAGTAGCTTACGGTAGGAGTTGACTGGTATAAATCGTCACGTAACTAAATAACGTTATAGACTCTCCAAAATACATTCTGCCTCTTTCTATTATACATATAACGGCTCCGTAAAGTAGCTTACGGTAGGAGTTGACTGGTAGAAATCGTCACGTAACGAAATAACGTTATGACTCTCCAAAATACATTCTCTGTGTCTTTCTATTATACATATAACGGTTCCGTAAAGTAGCTTACAGTAGTTGACTGGTAGAAATCGTCACGTAACGAAATAACGTTATAACCCTCCAAAAGATATTCTCTCCGTCTCTTTCTATTATACGTATAATGTATAATAATTACAAGCCTACAGACGTGAGCAGCTCCAACCCCCTACACGAGTACTATATTTCTCACATGATGTCGCGTACAGTGAGCCACTGGTAGGGCTCCCTCGTGGCCTCATTGTAGCCGGCCGCGAGGCCCTCGATCTGGATGAAGTACAGCTTCAACTGAAACACATACATCATCACAACAACTGTGGCTAGGTAGGCTTCGTCTCAGAATGTCCCGTTCCCAAAATGTCCCTTTAGCAGATTGTCCCTTTCGCAGAACGTCCCCCTGGTAGGAAATTTACATTTTGTATAAAATTTACATATTGTATAAAATTTTCTATCAAAAATCAAAATGTTTAAGTCAAATATGTAAAATAGTCATGTTTATTAGGGTTTATTCTTTTAAATTACCTATCGTTAGTAAAATTGATACTTTTTTTTTATTATTAACAGAATATTTTTGTCGAAATGGTTGATTAGGAAGCCTTCCTTTGGAAGTTGGTATAGTGTTGTGTTTGCGGTGTTAGCCAGTACATTACCTGGTACCAGTAAGGGTCGAAGGGGTGGCGGCGCACCATAGCGGCGATGTACTCTTCGTTGCGATCGATGAACTCCTCGATCAGCCCGCAGACGTCTGTCTTGTTGTAGCAGTAACTAAAGTTGAAAAGTGGCAGGGAAGGCGCAATAGAATTTCAGCATCTCAAATCAAATCAAAAATCATTTATTCAGTTTAGGCCCTAATAAGGTCTAAATTACCACCTAATCTAATATATATCTATCTATCTAATATAACATCTCCTTTCTAGACTCGTGATCATAATATGTAGGTTTCCAGGGTTCCTGCTCGCTGCTAGAATAGTCAATTTCTCTAAACATAACTCTTTTATTGCGGGCTAGCATTCTCCAGAAGCTCTAGAAGTTCAAACCGTGGTGGCCTTCTGGTTGAAGCGACGGCCTGTCACCTGATGGGCCCAGGCTCAAACCCCGGCCGGTACCAATGAGCTTTTCTAAGCTTAAGTACAGTGATTACTCACACCATGAGCTTTTAAAAAAAGAGGTAGGGCGATTTGGGATTTCCCATCGGTTGTCCCATTTAAATTGGAGCGCAGTGAAATAACACTACTTGAAGTAGTGTTGTGTTTCTGCGGTATGGTTGCCAGTGCTCCATGAGGATACGCTGGGCTAGTAGTTATGCTGCTAGCACAGTGAGTCCTCATCAACAACATGGTTGGCAACCTGTTAGAAATACCCCTGGTATTGCTAGCGGCTATAGGCTATGGTGACTGCTTACCATCAGGTGGGCCATATGCTTGTCTCACCTTAGTTTTATAAAAAAAATTGCTGGCAAGCTTAGTTCTTTAATCTTAAACAAATATTTATTAAAGAAAAAATATTTGCAATAATGTAAAATCTTACCCTTTAAGCATGTTCTGCCAGTGCATCCATATGAGTTCATGAGTGAGGAACCCCTCCAGGTACCCCGCAGAGTAGGCCTGCTTCTCATCACACGCGTCTGGGGACGTGTGCAGCTCCAGGAAGGCCCAGCTAAGGAAGCATCATATCATACAGTACTTGGCTAGATACCGGTGTCAATTCTGTTGGTCTGAAAGTCTTGCTATTCCTTTCTCATGTACGGGGTTAAATAAGGATGGCAATATTTTTAGACCTGTCATATTAGTTAATTTAGTAATTTTGAACAGCAAAACTTTATCGAAATCTGTTCAACTTAAATAATAACAAACGGAATCTTATTATAATGAATACATAACAAAATAATTATTTACTTTAATTCGGCGCGTGCTAGGCTCTTGGCCGTGGGTGCGCGTGAGGCCGGCTACTGGCTCCACGCATACCCTTCGTCAAATAAAGGAACATTTCTTGAGCCTGACACGCTCCGAATCGCAACCTGTCTACGGCTTGGGGTTCCGGTCTGCGCTCCTCATAAATGTCCCTGTGGCAGTGATGTCGACAAGCTAGGACATCACGGACTGTCATGCCAAAAAAGTGCAGGCCGCTTCTCGAGATATGCCGCACTAAACGATATCATACGCCGGTCCCTTGCCACCGTCAACGTGCCAAGTCTACTTGAGCCGACTGGTATTGCAAGAGACGATGGCAAGAGACCGGACGGTATGAGTTTGATTCCATGGAAGATGGGCCGGGTGCTGGTATGGGATGCAACCTGTTCAGACACGCTAGCCCCTTCCCATCTACATGGAACCAACAACAGAGCTGGTGCGGCTTGTGAAGCGGCTGAAAAAGCTAAAGCGTGCAAATACAGGGGTCTAGGCTCCGAATATGATTTTGTACCATTCGGTGTCGAGACCCTTGGTTCGTGGGGTCCTAGCGCTATAAGGCTTTTTAAGGAAATAGCAAAAAGGTTAGTCGACATCACAGGAGACCGAAGAGCTGGCAGCTACTTCGGACAAAGATTAAGTATTGCTCTTCCGAGGGGGAACGCTGCCAGTATCTTCGGAACCTTGCCCACAGGGACTCCGTTTAATAATATGTTTTAATATTTATATTATATTTTTAAGATTTTTAGTTTTAGGTTATGTAATAATTATATATTGTAAAGTTGCTTTATTTATATTATAATATAATAGTATTTATAAAACTATGTAAAAGATGTATATTTTTCAGGTGTAGTTTCAAGCGAGAAATGAAACAGTTTTTAAATCGAATGAAAGGCGGCTGTTTCTTTTAAAACATGAAGAATTTTAGCTTTAACTTTGGTCCTTCAAACAGCACGCATGCATACCTACCTTCACTTCAATATGTTGAACTACCCACAGTTCGTGGTAATTGTTACATACCCAGTCTTGTTGATATCATTCCTGTAAGTGGCTCGTGCTATGTGTACATCTGGTATATCGGCAAAGAAGTCCGTCACGGTCACCTTCGCCGCTTGGCCCGTCCACGTCACAAAACCATATTTCCCCTCACAAACTATCATCGCGCCACAAATCATGAGGAAACGCAGCTTTACGCACAAATTCATTATACACTTAAACCATCCGATTAACTATTTCTATGCTGCAAATAGATTCGAGGACGCATTTGTTAAGAATAAGCAAGGAAATTATGGTAAAATGTTTTCGAAATTGCCGGCTATTCCGTATTTATTCATCAGTCACTTCTGTCAGTCAGTGCAGCAGACTTGACGTCCAATGTTAGCTAGTCTTCTTCCTAACTATGGCAATCAATCCCTTCAGGGACTATTTTTGCGAATGTCGAGTGTTAGAGAATTTTCATGTTTCAAAATTTCTCGTGTTTGCCGCATTAAAATGCCTAGTGTCATGAATTCTAATGCTTACTGGAGTTGCTGGAGACAATCCACGGCAGTAGCAGATCGTAACACGCCTTTAGGTCAGAGGTAACCTATTGACCAATATGATAAATAACTTAACCCAAACATCGTATATTATAGCATTATTTCCAATGTTCCTATAAATCAGTCACTAAATAAAACTTTACTGCACATAACGACACCAAAATACACATCAAAGATCACTATAACACCATTTACGAGACACTGGAAAAAATCTCAACCGCTCCGCCCGATTCCCGCCAAAAACTCCGCGGCTTAACTTGACGTCCAATATTAGCTAGTCTTCTTCTTCTTTTTTGCCGCTATGGCAATCAATACTTTTCAAGGAGTATTTTAGCCAGTGTCGAGTTCTCAGAATAATGACTAACTCAGGGCTTTCGTTTTTATTCTGAGGCTTCTACAATGTCTGCGATTTTTGGACTTTGGTAAACTTACCTTTTTGCACATGTAAAAAATCATAACAGTATAAGTCTCATCATTTCATAATCAATGTATCCTTATTCACTAGAACACTACAACCCTTACAATATGAAAGATTCCATCACCAAATCAAACAAACAAACTGACAAATCGCGTTCAGTAGCACGAGCATGAATAATTTGCGAAACCGTTTTGGTATCGCCTTCGACTATTTTTGTATTGAAAAATAAACAGCGCTGTGGCGATGAAAACTGGAACTAAAAATTAGTATGACAATTTTGACATTTTCGATTACGTAAGCGAAAACGTAACTTGCAATTATTCATGCTTGCACAACGGAAACATTTTTTTAACGGGCAACACTTCTCATTACAAAAAACCAATAAAAAATAAACAATTTATTTCTCAAAAATCCTAACGACATCTTAACTACACAAAGAATTTTGTACATGAGATCACAGTGTAAGTCGGGGCTTCGGTCCGAAGTGGGTCAAGTGGCGGAGAGCTTCATCCCCATCTCGCCGCACTTGTAGCCGACCTCCCGCATGAGGTAGGGCGTCCTCTCGTGCCCCGGGAGGCCCATCCACTCCGTTATATTCATCGGGAGCGACGCGTAGCCCTGCTTCTCTAATATATCTAGAATCAGTCTAAACGTGCCGCGGAGACGGTTGCTGTTCATAGAGAAACATCCTTGCTTGAAGATTATTATGCACACTCTGGAAAAAGAAAAAATATTTCTTAAAAAACAAAAAAATACCGCTTATAATGTAATATTTCTGATGATCCTGATCAGCATGGTATTATTGTAGTCATCGGTCATTTACGTGTGCAAAGGACATCAACCATTTTGGTCCAAATCTGAAAGTGCCGGCCAACGCATTTTTTTGTATATTCTGTTAGAGCTGGCCCGTCTGAGCATTTATTACTGTGGCACCAAACCTGTAGGACCATTGTAGTTCATTTTATTTGAGATCGAAATCTGAATTTTCTTACATTTTTGTTGTAAATAACTAAAACCAATGAAATGTCCTGTAATGTCCAACTTTGGTGCCATAGTAATAAATGCTCAGACGGACAAGCTCTTACAGAATATACAAAAGAAATATGCGTTGCGTCACTTTCAGATTTGGACCAAATCTCTATGAAACATGGATGATGTCCTTTTCATAATGATCAGACGTCTAGAAGTTGGTGAACATTACGTTGAATGATTCTATTATATAAGATACATACATAAATACTGAATTTAATGAGAGTGTTAAAATAATACTACACATTACTGCTTTTACCCGCGGCTTTACCTGCGTGGTTATAGAGATATTTGAGACAAAATTACATGATCATCGGTTGAGTAGTTAAGACATAAAATGTGAAATCGTAACAAATCAACTCACATTCGCATCTCACATTGGCACACAAACATACGGCCCATCTGGTGGTAAGCGGTCACCGTAGCCTATGGACGCTTGCAACACCAGGGGAATTACTAACCGATCCTAAAACAATACCCTGTCAGTGTCTTTAAACGTGTAGGTCGCGACCCTCTGGGGGGTCGCGAAGCCTCTTTAGGGGGGTCGTGAAACTTCTATAGGGGAGTTGTAAAAGGTTGGGAAAACTACTGCAGTTTCAAAAGATTTGTTAAGAAAAATGCTAACTAAACGGCATAATCATTTGTATAAAAAAAAATCGATGTACTGTGTATGATGTAATTTAATTATTTATTGATCCCAGCACCAATTACGAAAATGTACGAAAAAAATATTACGAAATAACTATTTGGATTGAATATTTGTCACAAAGAACATACATGGAAAAGAGCAAGAGGCGGTGTCATCAATGAGGTAGAAAACACTTATCTAAGACAAGACAATAATTTATTGCCTCAATAAACTCCCTATACGATGTCTACATACTCTGAGAAGTACTAAAAACCTATTATGTGACGTAGAAGCGATTATAAGTACTCACATAACAGCTCCTGTGGGTAGGTTGAGCTTCTCTAAAGGTACTTTGGCCTCGCCCTCGATGCTGGGCAGGGCTATCGGGTACCCGCCCTTCAGACACATTAACAGGTCTGAAAACAAAAAAAAAAACAAATACAAATGCATTTTATTGCACACCACAAAGTAAAATTACATCCTACTAATATTATAAATGCGAAAGTTTGTGAGTATGGATGGATGTTACTCTTCCACGCAAAAACTACTCAACGGATTTGGATGAAATTTGGAACACAGATAGTTTATAAACTGGATTAACACATAGGATACATTTTATCCCGAGAAATGTACAGTGACTCCTCATCAACGACATGGTTGGCACCTCGTTAGTGATACCCCTGGTTTTGCAAGCGGCTATAGGCTACGGTGACTGCTTACCATCAGGCGGGCCGTATGGTTGTGTGCCACCTTAGTGGTATAGAGTATGTATAGTTGCCGGTACCAGCCACGATGCCGCTGGGCAGCTGTATGTTGGTGAGCACGTGGTCCTGACAGCCGAGCCCGGCGGCCAGGTGGTCGCGCAGCGCGGGCGCGGCGCCGTGCAGCGGGTAGGCAGCGCGCGCGCGGGCCAGCACGCCGGTAGGCAGCGAGAACTGCTCGCTGTGGAAGGCGCGCACCGCCTCGTACAGCGTCAGCAGCTGCAGGTAGTCCAGCGTGTTGTTCTCCCGGGAGAGGTACTGCGATAGGAACTCCTGGAGAACAGAGAGGGAGAAACAGAGTAATGTTCTATTCATTGACGAAGGTAAGAAATACCGGCCAAGTACGAGATGGGCTCGCACACCAAGGGTTCCGTACGAAATGACAAAAAACACAGCATTACATCAAGTAGTGTTATTTCACTGCGGTCTTCTGTAAGGCGGAGGTACAGTCCCCAGTCGGGCGACTCCAATTTAAATGGGATAACCCACGGGAAGTCCCAAATCGCCCTAACTCTCTTTTTAAAAGATCATGGTGTGATTAATTACTGTACGTAAGCTTAGAAAAACTCATTGGTACAGGCTGGGATTCGAACCTGGGCCCATTAGATGACAGGCCGTTACTTCAACCACAAGGCCGTCACGGCTTATATAGTGGAATTCAGTTTGTGTGTTTATTTATTTGTTACGCAAAATAAAGCGCATAAATTGTGTGTACTTTACTACTTAAGTGGTGTAGCATGAGGGTCTCACCTCGGAGAAGACCCTGGCGAGTAGTTTGTCCTCATAGTGCCCCAGGGACGCCAGCTCCAAGCACAGCTTGGTCCAGGGCAGGGCCGCGTTCTTGGCGTCCAGCACCGGGTTCAGAGATATCTGTCTGCGCAGCTCGGTCCACTGGTCCTTCGAGCACAAATAATGTACCATTCAAACACGGCATAAACATGAATTATAATAAACCTTATCCATTGCTTTTGTTTAAAAGAAATCAAAGCTAAATTGAAAGGAATTTCTGCAGTGAGTTTACTTTTAAATGATTTTCTTTATACTAAGTATGGGCCCGCCTGATTGTACCCGGTCACCGTATCACTTGCAATATTTGTAACGCGTTGTCATATTAATTATGCTAGCGTACTGTTTAGCGCATCCTCGTGGAGCTCTCTCACCGCAGGCGCACATGGCTATAATTTCTTTCTCTGTTCATTCTTATGTGTACATAAATTATAAAAATAAATAATTATATGCATAGAGTAGCGTTATTTGGCTGCAACCCCCTGAAGATAGTATCATCAGACTTATTTGAAATACCAGTGTCAAGTAAAGTTAAGTGTGAAGGGTACCTTGGGCGGGGTGTAGTAGTTGTGGTATTGTAGCTGGCGTGTGTCAAGTGTGAAGGGTACCTTGGGCGGGGTGTAGTTGTTGTTGGAGAGGCAGTTGACGAAGCCGAAGAGGATGTTGGTGCGCGCGTGCGCCAGCGTGCCCGGGCTGGAGGCGGCCAGCTGGCACAGCTGCTCCACCAGGCCCAGGTGCGTGTGCGCCTTCACACATCACATTACACACTTATTATACATATACCCACTATTACAAGGTCGCCACACCGGAACGCGGGCTGAGCGGAATGAAGGCGGCGCGGTATAAACACTAGCACCACGGCCGTTAAAGCGGGCCGTACACGTTGCGACGGTCATACGGACTGTCCCACGGATATTGGTCTTATGTGACAGGTTCGATCGAGAAAGTGTTGGTCGTAAAGCAGACGGACGTACAGTCCGCTTTACGACCACTACATTCACGATCGAACCTTGTATGGCCCGCTTAAGCGATGAACTAGCCGCTTACAAACTCAATAAAAAAATATACATATACTATATAACTAAGAATTTAGCATAATTACTTAGGCACATAAATAATTTTCAATTCGTTCTTTATAGATTTTTTTATGTTCCCGCGATTACCAACGGTATTGTCAAATTCACTGTACTACTTTTCTCTATTTAAAAATTCATGTCAGCTCGCGACAAAGCAGTGCGAAATATTCAGAGCTAAAATATCTTCAGCGAGAATTGGTTGATAACTGACGTTAGACCTCTGCCTACCCTGCCCTTCATGTGTACGATGACTAGGACTTACAATCCTGGACAGCACCCTGGCGACCAGCAGCGCCTGCTCGAACTCCACGTCGTTGGTGATCACGTACTCCGCGACGGCGTCCATCAGCTGCTCGTGGTAGAACTCCGGATGCTTCTCCAGGATGCGACCCTAGCATTGCAGATAACAACCAAGCTCTTCAATGTATCATAATGACGTGATGACGTCAATACTAGCGTAGGTAAGTACGTGGTAAATATTTCCAGAAGTAAGGAATTGAAAATTGTTAATTCCGCCGCTGACGCTGAGACTATAGCTTCATCAATGCGCGAGTGATACTCGGTGCTGCAAACGTCTATAGTCTAATCACTAATGGTACCGCTTACGATCATCAGCAATATCAGGTGGGCTATATTTCATGGCTGGACATATTAATAGCACAAATTATTTGCAGAACCCATTAGTCGCACAGTATCGCGCGCTCACTCTCTTGTCCCTCGCACTCTCTCCGCCCTCAACTCTTGGAGTCCAACCCTGATTGTGACGTGTTCGCGGATGGATGGCAGATGATAATGTCGGCATGCTTGTACTGCGAGTTGAGTGTATGACTGTGGTTTAATTATGTATAATTGGCTTGAAGCCGTTCTAATTAATAAAAAAAGGCATGAAAAAAGGTCGAGTAGATTATTTGCGATATACTTTCTTAACTTTCAAGGTTTTTTCAACTCAACACATCAAGGTACGTGGATAGGCTTAATGTTCAAAGAAATCGGCTCATTAAGGCACCCAATCTGCACCCAGTCTGAAGGCTGGTGTACCCAATATTATCTATATCGGGTACATCTGTACCTGTGGTATGTTGTATTGTATACCACCGAACCATAGAGTGGAGACCCCGCACTAGATAACGCAGCGTCGCCCGGCCCCCCACTAGATGGACCGATGACCTGATAAAGGTCGCTGGCAAGCGTTGGATGCGGGCCGCATTGAATCGGTCTGCGTGGAAATCTATGGGGAGGCCTTTGTTCAGCAGTGGACGTCGATAGGCTGATGATGATGATGATGATGATGAACCAACATAGAAAACAAGAGAACTAGATTATACAAGAAGATCATACCTTAATTTTGGCGGCAGTCTTCAGCACCTCATCATAAGTCAACTGGTTCAGATTCTGTGCCAGGATATCGAAGCAGATGTGAAGCAACTGCGCCCTCGTGGGGTACACTTCCTCTGTGCAGTTCACTTGTGAGAGCGACCATATGATAGACTTGGCAATCTGGGCGTTAATCGCTTGATCATGGAGCAAGAGTCCAGTCACCACATTATTGATACAACGGTCCGGAAGATTATTGAAACAGCAATACGACAACATGTCTTTGAGCAAAACTAAGTCTTGGTTGTCCAGCTCTAAGGGTAAGTGGATCTGGAATGCTAAGGGAAGAGCCAGCTTCAGGGCGTCCACTAAATGGTTCTTGCTGTCAAACCGTGTGAGGATGAAGTCTAGGAACATAATCTGTCGCAAGTTGATCATGTTTATGTTGCATCTGATGATCTGCAGCATCGTCTGCGCGATCAGGGAGTCGACTGGTACGTTCAGGAAGCAAAGGACTTTGATCGCTTCGATGGCCTCATTCACTTCGAGTGCGCGCGCGTGCTTCTTGAAGTTCTGGCAGAGGACGCTGAAGCCTGGGTTCTTGGTGAGCTCGTCTGGATCTTGACTGCGGAGATTGGGAACACCAAATCATATATACATTTGATGAACAGTAAAGACATTCCACCTACACACCAGAGGGTTTCACGTTAGTTTTGAAGAGTCGGCAACGCGCGACTGGTACCATTGGTGTTACAACGTCCAGAGACTTCGATAGCCGCTTACCATCAGGCGAGTCATACGCTTGTTTGCCAACGTCGTGGTGAAAAAAAAAGATTGCAGATTGATGTATATCTTTTTTTATTACAATGGTGGCAAGCAAGCATATGTCCCACCTGGTGGTAAGGGATAACACTTTTGTTAACCTATATGTAGATACTTGCATTGCCAGGCATATCACAAGTGCACTGCCTACAATTGCTGCTCTTGGTCTGTTCTCCTTACCACCAGGGTATCCTTTAGGCTCTCTTACTTATAAGTACACTACACTACATCAAAGTAGTGCTATTTGACTGTGATCTTCTTTAAGGTGGAAGTACTGTACTGTCCCAAGTCTGGTGGCTTTAAGTTCTTTATGGGAAACCATTTTATGCCCTGTCTCCTATACTTACTTGCCAGCCTTTTGCAGCTCAAAGAGGGACCGCAAAGCCTGCAGCATGTGCTTGTGCGTCATGACAGGCAGGTGCGTCTGCACTGCGGCGAGCACGTCCGCCGCGCTCGGCGCCGCCTTCAGCATTGACATCACCAGGTCCGGGGACTTGGTGCGACTCACTTCTGATACTACAGGGGGGTAGTAGAAAGTTATTACAAGTATACTACATAAGCAGATACTTTGTGTACTAGAAAATGCTGCTAGCAAACTGAGGTCTGCGACCGGTTACCAATATGGTAGTGATACCTCTGGTATTGTATAGTAATATTTCTGATGTGCTAGTGACACTATAAGATGTGGTAAGCACATTCCAATAGGTAGGCCATACACGTACTTGCTTAGAAATTCCTAGCATACATAAAAGTATAGTAAACTACATTACTAACAGCAGACACAGTTGCAAAAACATAAACATCGAAAACATAACTAATACCAAAAAATAAAAACCAAAATATTCATACCTAATTAAAAAAAGAACTTTTTCAATTCATTTTCCCATACAAAACAAGCGAAAGCAACACAAATATGCTACCGAAATCAATTCAATAGTCTTCCTTCCTGCTAAGAATTCTGATGTAATGCTTGGTTTGGATTAAAGTATGATTACCCGAGGAGGACATGCTCTGAGACTTGACAGAGGAGCGGCTGAGGGGGCTGCCTCGAAGGACATTGCGCCACACACTCTTCAACAGCAACGTCATTATATCTGGAAGCACCAATATTTATCAAGTATCGATCCATTGAGGTACTGACTGCCGATATGCATGTGCAGACTCATTAGCAGGGCTCAAAAGTATATATAATGATCAAATATATCTTTGCAGAGATGGGATTGCTTAAATTATGTCCCACAACAGATGCAAATATAGGTATTTACTTTGGCACGCTAGAAAAATATTAAAGGTGTATGTAGAGATCATGAAATTTATAATTAGTTATTTTTTCATTCAATTCTCTCCAATAAAATAACCAAAATTAAATTGGATAAAATTATCCAGATTTATTTAGTATCGCACTGTATTTATGACACGAAATATATAATGTAATTCGATTTTATAAAAGCAAGCTTGATTCAGGGCCTTTGATTAAGAATACACTTATTTTTAATGACATGTCTGTTCAGGCCGCAAATAAACTTAGGTTATGTTGGTACTTAACCTTTGTTCAATGTTAAAGGAAACACAGTTACATAATTCTATACAATAATCAAGTACAGCTTACTTAATTGCTAAAACTTTGAGTTAACTCAGATGTTAGGCTTACCTGTTAATTCAGAAATCTTTAAGCTTAGCTTTGAAACAATCTAGTGAATAATTATTTTTACTAAACTTCTTTTGTATATATACTATACAAAAGAAGTTTATAGTCATAAAACTTAAGTATTTTATTAGAATAAAAGATTTTCAAAAATAAACAAGATACGAAATAAATTACATAGTAAACATAAACAAAAAAACATACGTTTTAAAAAAAATCGCGATATTTGTTTGCTGCTGACTGAGAGCCGTCAGCTGTTTGTTGCTGTATTGTCATATTGACATGTGTAAAAAGAAAATAATTTAATAACTAATCTCTTTTGTACCTTTCTACGGAATAGGGACTTTAAAATCAAAGGTTTGCGTAGCTAATTAGTTAAAAATTTGATCATTATAACATCAATCAAATCATTTAAATTTGATTGATGTTATAATAATGGTTAATTGAAATAATATATATTTGAAATGGACTACGCAAAAAGACTTGTATCCGTTTCATGAAATCTAACAAATATTATATATTTGTTAGATTCAAGTTTTCAAGAAACCTAACATTTATTAGTTTGATGACAGTGACACTGGATGTGTTGTGGTTGATTGACATTTGTAACGAGTTTTTGGCGGGAATCAGGCGGAGCGGTTGAGATTTTTTTCCAGTGTGTCGTAAATTGTGTTATAGTGATCTTTAATGTGTATTTTTGGTGTCGATATGTGCAGTAAAGTTTCATTTAGTGACTGATTTATAGGAGCATTGGAAATAATGCCATAATACGACTTTTGGGTTAAGTGATTTAACATTTTGGTCAATAGGTTACCTCTAATCTAAAGGCGTGTTACGATCTGCTACTGCCGTGGGTTGTCTCCAGAAACTCCATTGGGCGTTAGAATGCATGACACTAGGCATTTTAATGCGGCAAACACGAGAAATTTTGCAACATGAAAATTCTCTAACACTCGACACTGGCAAAAATAAAATAGTCCCTGAAGGGATTGATTGCCATACTTAGGAAGAAGAAGAAGAAGAAGACATTTGTAACTTGACAGATTTGTTTATAAATACTGAGATTTGATTTGATGGTACTTGAGGCGACATTTTTTTAATTTTTAATGACGCTTTAATTAAAAATACACGATAATTCAAATTACTACTACTCTTACTATATTATTCCTCCAACTAAATTGATAAAAAAATTAATGATAAAACATTTGTGTTTGTGAACAAACCTACAAAGTTTTAGACATTCCAAGAATGGATTTAGAAACGATCGTAAACGCACGTCCTGACAGAGAATTGAGGAAGAAAATAATCAAACCAGGCGACTATAACATAGTGCCTTACGAAGATTCGCGGTGTAGAATTACTCTGAGGGAAGTTACAAGCAGAAACGAGGCGGGGAGCTGTCCTATAGAGGCCGAGAGTCTTGTGTTTAGTAAGGCTTTCGATGGGAATGTGTTGATTGGAGACTGCGATTCTTTCATTGACAAAGATATTGAGTTGATTCTACAGCAAATGTGTTGCGGGGAGATTAGTGAAGTATGTTTGGTGTATAGGGACAGTGTGGGAGTGTTGGCTAAGGAGATAAAGTGCACTATTGAGCTACGGGAAGTGACTGAGGAACAGTTGATCTGCGATTGGAGCTGGATGAGGCTGCATGAAGCTGCAGAACATCATAAAGTGAGTATCAGAGTTGAAAGAAGAACAATTTGATGATGTCTTGATTTGTTTGATGAAACTTTATATATTTATATGCAGGAGCGAGGCATAGAGTTAGTTAAAGAGAAGAGGACAGCAGATGCATTCAGGAGGTTCAGCAAGGCCTTGAAAATGCTCATCGCCATAGAGCCCATAGATCCCAAGGTCATAGCTGAGGAGCAGCGAAGAGAACTTGTGGGTTTGAAGGTAGTTTTTTAACACTTACCCTCTGGTAGTAACATTGTTTTATGAAGGTTCCCCCACCATACTGATGATTTGAAAATGGAACTCTATACTCTCTACCTACACTGTGAAGGACTCGCCATGATGATATATTTGCATAGCTTTGGTCGACCATTTAAGGTCTAGATTATGCATAGCCTCACATCAAATTTTATTTTTGTTTTTTTTATTTGTTGGATAAAACACTTTTTAACAGAATTACACGTAAGTATATATATGGGACAATATTCATACAATCTAAAACTGAAGGAAAAAATATGAACCTAATATAAAAGCTTAAAATAAATTAAATGGATCAAATTAGTTAATAAAATTTTATTAAATCTTTGCATTCACAGCACAAAGACAAAAAGTTTGAATGTGGGTTTTCAGTAAAGAGAGAGATATGTTAAACCTCTTTGGCAGAGCGTAGCAGTGAAAATGAATAAATTACATAATTTCAGGTGAAACTATTCAACAACTTAGCTCACTGCCAGCTCCAGTTTGATCAATATGAGGCAGCTATTGAACTCTGCAATCGTGCTTTGAAGTACCACCCCAGTAACGTAAAAGCCTACTACCGGCGTTGTGTGGCCTACACAGGCCTACGTCTGTATGAGAAGGCCTGGGCTGATATACAGGAGGCCCTGAAGCTAGACCCCTCAGATATTGCTGCACAACAGAAGGCAAACAGCTTAAAACCCATCATAGATAAGATGAATCAAGATTACACCAGTGTTATTAAAAAGATGTTTGGTTGATTTTTTGGTTTTATTTACTCATTATAGTTGAAGCAGTAGTCCGTGCAAGAATAGCTTGCGACTACGTATTCGTATCGACTTTGACTATTTATGTATGGAAAAACGAACAGCGCTGCAGCGATGAAAAGTGGAACTAAAAATTCGTGTTGTTCACACTACATTTTCAGTTTTACGTTTTCGATTACGTCGTCGAAATATGTACTTGCTACCGGCACTGAACTAACATATACAAATATACATAAACCTCACATACCCACACATGACAGTCACTCACACACAGACGTGGTGCGCGCGCACAGCCCAATGTGCGACCGACAAACATTTGGCTAGCAAGGAGAATTCTTGCTACAAATTGTATTCTCTTCCTTGAATGTATTATAATTTGTATGGTGGTAGAGAATTCCGTAGATTATGTTGAAACAGGCCGTCATCATCTTACAAGCGCCAAATTCGAAAAATATATTTTTTTACGAGAAAGTAGTTACCTTTTGTAACCTTTTCATGACCAAACGTGGAAAGGATTTTGATGCAATTTTACTAAGCTGGTACAGGACAGGCATAGGGTAGCCTGCATGCTGCGAGCTATACCGCAGGTAAAAGCTAAGCTATTAATGCTATCATACTTATACAGCGGGTTCCCATCGGTAACGATAGGGAAAGTAGTTTGCAGTAACGTAACGCCGGTGCGTGTGTATGTTATACAACTGCATCTACTTGTAGGTACCACCAGGAAAGTGGTTTCCCTTGCCGACACCGTTTCTATTTACTACGCACAATCAGTGGGTAGGTAGCTGCATATTGTATTAATAGAATTGTATGGAAAATTTGAAGTTCGAATTTTACAAAATCCTGTGGCATATCTGGATCATTCGGCGATCCTGAGTAGGTATATCATTGAGTCGATAGCTATTAAGTGCATGCTCATCAGCCATATTTGTGACGTCAGACTGTCGACTGTCGACATGGTATCAGCCTATTTATGCTGTTGTTTAGAGCTGCACCCCTCCTGGTGCTAGGACTACGCCCCGGCTTACCACCGATGAGCACTGCTCCTATAATTGGAGGGGCACACTTTAATAACAGGCATTCTATATGTAAATGTGTCTGTATTATTTCTTGGATACAAAATATAACTATACACATAGATACCTACATTCTAAACAACCTTGTATACTTTACGTAGAAAACCTAAAATCTGCGATCTTTTATAAGGAAACGTGCTCCATATAATAACTCCATTTAATTTTACTCCTGGAAACTATACTGTAAGAACATAAATGCTCGCTCTAGGAACCAAACCAACGGCAATTAAAATACCATTAACCATAAAGGCGACATCATTACTGTATCTTAGTACAGATTACTTAGCTCCTTTCAAATAAACAGGTAGATGAGACTTTGCGTACAAGTGACGCCCGTTAATACTACGCCAGTGTATATATAAACAAATACCAATATACCAACGAAACTACGCCTTGCCCGCGCACTACATCTTTAACGAACCGGCGTCACTTCATGGTTAGCAAAGTTCCATCGACCTTTTTTATATGATCTGAGTTACTTCGATAAATGTTAAATGCCCCTCCTTCACTGAGTGACTCAGGGTATTTTTGTTCTGTGGTGACTCACGTCATCTCCCAAACTATACTGTTTTAACTCAGTTGCTTTTTCATTAATATTTAAACTTGTCATACGTTAATGTTTAACAATTATTATTATTTTTTAACACTAAATTTATATTTTACTTTCTCCCTGGTTTCTGTAATAGTCCAATGTTGGGCTTAAATTATCTTATCTTTTTATAAATTTGTAAAACCTGTTGCTAACAACTGCTACATTGGACGCTGTGGTCTCCTATAAGTGAAGGAACACACTGAACCAGGACCTATTGCTTGTGAAAATTGTACATTTGTGTATCTTTTGTTGGAGATCCTTAAAATAAATAAATAAACAGTGTCTAATAAAGCCTTGTATGTTTCCCCACGCACGTTGCTGCAGGCTGCGTTTCTGGAGCTCGTTATGTTAGACTGCGGAGCTGTGGTTAACATTAAGTAAGAGTTGTGTGACATCGTGATAAACATTTTGATGCTAAAAAACTAAAAATTTGCCGGTGGACCACTGGAAATTCTGTTGCATACAACCACTAATTAGCATATTGGAGTTTTTGGCGGGAATCAGGCGGAGCGGTTGAGATTTTTTCCAGTGTGTCGTAAATTGTGTTATAGTGATCTTTAATGTGTATTTTTGGTGTCGATATGTGCAGTAAAGTTTCATTTAGTGACTGATTTATAGGAGCATTGGAAATAATGCCATAATACGACTTTTGGGTTAAGTGATTTATCATTTTGGTCAATAGGTTACCTCTAATCTAAAGGCGTGTTACGATCTGCTACTGCCGTGGGTTGTCTCCAGAAACTCCATTGGGCGTTAGAATGCATGACACTAGGCATTTTAATGCGGCAAACACGAGAAATTTTGCAACATGAAAATTCTCTAACACTCGACACTGGCAAAAATAGTCCCTGAAGGGATTGATTGCCATACTTAGGAAGAAGAAGAAGAAGAAGAATTAGCATATTAGAAAAAACGTACAACCTTCGTTTGACATCGTTTTAATAAGTTTAATTCGATTATTGAAGATTGCTATTGGGAGTTAGAGATTATAGTTTTTGAATTAGGTGCCTACTTAACGTAGGTACTAAATTACTCCTTGGTACTAAATTTATCATTCGGAATAGCCAGAATTCGTATGTATTATTCCGCGGTAACGCGAATTTAAATATATTTACTTCGAACATTATGTACATATAAGCGGCTACACCGAAAGGGACTCGGCGTAATTATAAAATATGTACCTACGTATGAATCATCACACAAATCAAGTATCTATATAATACATAGATTCTATCAGGGTGCCTATAGGAAGTGCCAATACATATTACATATACAGGCTGTAAATATACAATATGTACATACAAGTGAACTTGTTTGCGTCAGCTGGTAATCGAGCCGAATAAAATGAGAGAAAATTACACCCCGTATTTTTATGACTTTAATCGATAGGATAAAATACCTCTCACAATCATGGCGTCTTAAATTTAAGTTGTACGTAGTATATTATCTACTCTGAGATATAAGGAATCAATGAAATCTTTGTTAGTTTACATACAAGCGTCGACAAGAACGCCACTATCAAAATAACTACGCATCTTATTTGATACTCGATACGTGAGATTCGAACGTAAATGGTATAGGTAGGTATGTCGCATGACATCAGACTGTGGAGCCGGGCTCCGCTGACATCACACTCCGTCTGACCTGACCTTAGTATACATACAATACATAGTACATACAACAGTGAACAGTAGTCACTAGTTAGCCGAGAGGCGCGCCCGTGCGTTACGACTGCGCATTTACACAAAAACATCGTGTTTTTACTCGTATTCAGCCATTACTATAGCAGTAAACATCGAAAATGTCTAGTAAGTACTAAACTTATACGTTATGAGATAAGTTTGTAGAATATTTAAGTGTAAAATGGTTTTATTGATGGCTAATTATATAAAATTATGTCAGGTGTGCACGAACCGCGCGAACAGTGATTCAATGTTTATGATTCTTATTGTAAACAGTTTCCTATGATTTTTTATACTTATAACTTTATATTTAAAAGTTTTTTTTTACCAATCAATAACATTTAAAAATCATTTGACACGATTTTCCAATTATTTCTCATTCTTCTTCTTCTTCTTCTTCCTAAGTATGGCAATCAATCCCTCATCAGGGACTATTTTTGCCAGTGTCGAGTGTTAGAGAATTTTCATGTTGCAAAATTTCTCGTGTTTGCCGCATTAAAATGCCTAGTGTCATGCATTCTAACGCCCAATGGAGTTTCTGGAGACAACCCACGGCAGTAGCAGATCGTAACACGCCTTTAGATTAGAGGTAACCTATTGACCAAAATGATAAATCACTTAACCCAAAAGTCGTATTATGGCATTATTTCCAATGCTCCTATAAATCAGTCACTAAATGAAACTTTACTGCACATATCGACACCAAAAATACACATTAAAGATCACTATAACACAATTTACAACACACTGGAAAAAATCTCAACCGCTCCGCCTGATTCCCGCCAAAAACTCCTATTTCTCATTCATTATAGTACCTACTACTTTTCAAATTGCATATATATTTCCTCTCACTCTAACTGTGAAGTAAATTTGAATTGTCCCCAAAAAAGGTTAAATACCTATAAAATACGTCGGTGGCCAGCCGCTCCACCACTAGCCATGATTATACTTATATAGGCAAAGTCTAGCGTAGCGGGTTTATTCTCTTGGAGTCACTCGTCACTTATAATATTATAGCTTTGCATTATTCCTGCATTAAACTGCACAAAGTACACATAATTTATAAATAATACCTTTTTATATACCATAGAACAGGATAAATAATAGGAGCTATCCATCGTACCAATTGCCCTAACATAAGTAGGTAAATAACGTTTAGCTAGCGAAATTTTTGTTCTCGTCTCGTCACATTTAACAATCAAATAAAAATTTTGGTTTTATATTTTGGAATGACAGTGATAGTGGTGTCGTTCGTATAAAACGGTATAAACATATTTTAAGTTTTAGGTCATTGTCAAAATAATACGTGTTCGCGTGATATCATATAAAAACCGGTTATGATGTGACAAGTAGAAAAGGTAACTAAACGTGTCGTATGTCGTGATGAGTCCAGTATAGTCAAGCGTTTAGTTCTAGTAAGTACATCAAAAGTTAGGACACCGTACGCAGTTATAGGTCGCGGCACGAAACTCTAGCGCTGACCGTTATTGCGCAGAAGTAAAAAATAAGGTGTCTTGGCGGGGTACAGGGGTGAAGGGCGAGCGTGCGTTGCGCCGATTGGCTCTCCAGTCGTACTCCGTCCCCCGTGCCGATACGACGCTCCGCGCACTTCCAGTGTACAGTCGCGTTCTGAATTGTTTTGTTGTCATCGTTAATTTTTGTTGTTGTTTTTTGTTAAGTTTGTTTTGTTGATTTGTTTGTTGTGTTTGTTAGTTTATTCACTGTTTGATTAAGTTTGAACAGTTTTTAAACAGTGAAAATGCCGAGGCCGAGAAGGAATACTGTTTTGAAAAGACAGGCACGGAAAATGGTGTTTGACGTGCATTGTTTTCTGAAAAGGGAATCGAATGATTTCATTAATTCCCTGAAACAAATTCAAAGTGAAATTGGCGAAGCTGCGAGTATTTTACTCGATTCTGACCGCAGCACTGTAGATATAAGTGAAATAAAACAAACTGCAGAAGTTATTCAGGCGGGAAATATAAAATTAAATAGTATAATTAGTGACTTACAGAAAATTCAGAAAAGGACAGCTGAATCTACAAAGACGTCCATAGCAACGGTAAGGAAAATCTCCACTGAAGCCAATAATTCCGACTTATTATCAGTATTTAGAACACCAGGCAAAAAACGCTCCAGATCAGGTCAGGATGCAGAGCAAGGACATCAAGTGCTAAGACTGCCACCATACCACCCAGATCTAAATCCAATCGAAATGGCATGGTCTGACATAAAGCAATATGTAGGCAGTAAAAATGTGAAGTGGAGTGTTGCTAAATGTATAGAACTAATTCAAGAAAAAGTTTTGCTGATGGGTGCTTGGGATTGGGGAAAGTTATGCCAAAAGGTAAAGGACATAGAAGAGCAATATGTCAAGAGTGACCATGTCGTGGATTTGGTTACAGAAGAATTCATCATTCGCGTTGATGGTGACAGTTCAGAGGATAGCCTTGGTGAGTCTGATGACGATGACGCTGTTAGTGCCGACGACCGAAGCAGCCCTGAGCCGGGGCCCTCAGTAAGCAAAAGGCCCTGTTGGGATACTATTGAAGGTGTAAGACCATTGTCTGATTCGGACTAGATATCGGAAAGGAGAATGCGGTGTCTGATGTCCACACCCTGCCGAACTCGCAGGTTTCTTCTATCCTGAGAAGAAACTTCAGTAGGTTCTTATGTAATTCGGACTTAATATAATTTTTTTTATTATTTGGTATTTAATATAAAAATTTACAAATCCGATAGTGTATTTATTTTTCTACTCCCCATAAACTTGTTAAAAATTATATTGTAGGTAACATGAAGTAATATTTGCGTGCGTGACAGTACCCATACGCAGTTAAGTTCCACATTTTGTTCACCGCTAGACTTACTATTTGACTTTACATTAAAACATTATTTTGCTGTTTTTAACTAAGCAATTAAATTACTAATTTGTATTGCGTGCGCGATGGTACCCATGCGCAGCTATCCCCTCCACGTTTCGCTCAGCGCTAGAGTTTCGTGCCGCGACCTGTACGCACACGACTTATCACAGTCCCCTGCTGGACATAGGATCTTCAGCTCTTCTCATCCACTCTCTGCCAGCTATCAAGCGCAGATCATCGCTCTATTCAACTGCATGCCGCCCAGGATCAACGCATTATGAGCTCTAAAAGCTAGTGTACAGAGATTAAATTAAAATGACTCCTTGCTGATCATGTATATTAAGCAAATAAAATGTTGTCTTTGAAAAGTTTAAGCCAATAGTTTCCTAACTTTTCAGACAAAACAGAGAGTTTAAAGTCAGGAAGAGGAATCCAGGTGATCAAACCTGGTCCTGACCACACGTTCGTCCTCGATGAGGAGGCGCTGAGCTCGCTGCTGCTGCGCGAGGACATCCGCGACCGCGCCGTGGTGGTCATCTCCGTGGCGGGCGCGTTCCGCAAGGGCAAGTCCTTCCTGCTCGACTTCTTCCTCAGATACATGCACCACAAGGTCAGACGATTATTTTATTCACAAATTTCCATTGTCCAAAAATACTTTGAATTCATATGTAGTAGGTTAGTGTAAAATGCTAATAATAAAACGATGATTCAGCTGAAAAATGAAGTGTGTTTAATTATTTAAATTTTAGAAATTACTAGGCATTTAAATATCTGCAACACATTTTACCAGCTTTATGTCCGAAATATGTCATCGTAACATAACGATAAAGCGTTATCCCAGCAGACAGCTCCTAGTGAGTGAGACATACAGTGAATCACAGTCATTTAGCTAAGCAGGGCCCGATTTAGAGGTCTGGAGGACCTGGATAACGAAGGAGTGGGGACTTCTTATTAATTTACAATATTCACAATTTAAGTACAAGCGAGGAAAAAAAAATGTTTCCAAGCCAAAGTTGTACTCATCAGAATTTCAAAAGTTTTTTTTCTGTATTTTGGGGCCCTTTTTTGTGGAGGCCCCAGGGCTGTAGCCCCGGATGCCCTCCCCTGAATCGGGCCCTGTAGCTATATAATATAATTGCAGTACAATTTGGGCGACAGTGGCGGGAGCTGGCTGGGGGCGGAGGACGAGCCCCTGGAGGGCTTCAGCTGGTGCGGAGGGCCCGAGAGGAACACCACAGGCCTGCTGCTTTGGTCTCAGCCATTCAAAGCTACCTTAGCTAACGGGGAAAAGGTAATTATTTACACTAAAGCAAAGGTTACCAAAATTATTTTCTTCTGGACCCTCAGCGGACCCTCAGTCGACCCCCTGCTGCTACATTTTTACCATATTCCCAAAACTCGTATTATATGTGAAGATTAGATCTAACGATGGAATTTTTTGTACTTCACCATCGAAACCAGATACATTTCGTGGACCCCACTTACAACTTGCGAACACCCCCATTTATTTTTCACGCCTACGTAGACCCCCATCTAGTCTCCAGTGGACCTCTGGGGGTTCACCTGGACCACTTTGGGAATCACTGCACTAAAGGATGTTAGAAGTGATTGAAGACTGATATAATCAGTATACATTATTATTAATTTTTACCCTATAGCTTCAGAAGGCAGGGTAGATTTTTCAAGTGTATGTTTCTAGGTCATGGCAAACACGACGTTGACGTCTGATGAACGGTGACTCTACAATACCCACGTGGGGTCCTATTTGGCTTTGCCGTACTGCAAAAGACTAAGCGGATTTCGCGTCCGCCCTCAAAAGAGTTTGTAACTATAATTAACCGTAACAAATTGTTAGATACAATCATTCTGTAATGCTTCAAGGAAGATTTGTAAGCCGATAAATAGTTATAAGCAAAATTGCAGACTGTGCAGCGATATGATAGGACCTAGGGCGAGCGCTCACTGCGTTACGTTTATCTGCCACACATTCTGTGAAGTATGAACTGTCATAGAAGTGCGCGCAGATAAATACAACGCAGTGCACGATCGCCCTTATTGTTTTAGATTTTTATAAAAATATTCATTTTTTATGTTCATAAAGGTATATATACTAAGCCACGCGTGTGTTGATTTGGTGTATGACGTCATACGTTGGTAATGTGTTGCAGGTGGTGATACTGCTGATGGACACGCAAGGCACGTTCGACAGCGAGTCCACGGTGAAGGACAACGCGGTGGTGTTCGCACTCTCCACACTCATATCCTCGGTGCAGATTTACAACCTCTCCCAGAACATCGAGGAGGATGACCTGCAACACTTGCAGGTGAGGTCTGTTTGCATTTGGCCGCATGCTGAAGTCACGCCAGCTAAATCTGTGCCGGTAGCAACAATATATTTCAATTGCGTATTCGAAAACGTAACTCTCAAATTGTCAAAATGTTCATACGAATACGAATATGTACTCGCAATTCTTACTTGGGCTGCTGATTCTACATTATATTCAGTGACGGCGTTAGAGAGGGGAGGGGGGGCGTTCTTAATTTTCTTAATTCTTAATTTGAGTTCGCATTGGTTAAGCAAAAAATATGTATATTCGATAATGATTTCCTTTAGTGGGCGCCACAATATTATAGCCCGGGGCGTCAGTGGCCCTACGCCGGTACTGGTATTGAGTGGCCCGCGATTGCAATGGGAAATTGTTTTTTAAACCACAAGTGACTTGGCGTGATGATATGTAATTCACAATTCATTTATTTGCTGACTAACGGCTGATTCACAACCTTGCTGCTATGAGCGGCAGCTAAGAGCAGGGCGGCGTGGCAGTAAGATTAAAAGTATACAAATGTTTGAAGCACGCCACGAGACGCCGCTCATAGCGAAAATGCGTTTCAAATAGAAACTTCCGCGCTTAGCTGCCGCTCACAGCGGCAAGGTCGTGAATCAGCCGTAAGAGTACAATTAGATGTTATTATAATTTAGGAATTTTAGGAATGAAATGCTTAGCTACCTTTTTCAGGCATTGCAAAATATATTTTTTTATATGTTATACAATGTTTTTGTGTCTCAGAAATTCCGATTTCTGCGGTTATTCAAGCCTTGCTAAGACGCAAGAAGCTAGTATTAGTGTAGAGATAGATGTATTACATGTAATGTGAGCTGACGCCTGGCCCCACTGTTGACTGCTGCAGCTCTTCACAGACTACGGGCGGCTGGTGCAGAGCAGCGGCACGGGGAAGCCCTTCCAACGGCTGCAGTTCCTCGTGCGCGACTGGAGCTATCCCTACGAGTACCCGTACGGCGCCGAGGGCGGGGAGAAACTGCTGGAAAAACGACTCATGGTAAACATACTTCTTAAAAACCCAGGATCAGATTTAGAAGTCTGGAGGCCCCCAGCTGTACTCGTCGGAATTTTAAAGTATTTATAGAATACAAAATATATTATAATTTGCTTTTTCCGCTTAATGAGTGTGATAAAAAAGCAAATTGTAATATATTTTGTATTCTATAAATATGAATTTCCGCAAAGTAAAACCTGAATCAATTCAATTTAAAGTATTTTTTTAATATCTGTTATGTGGGGCCCTCTCTTGTGGAGGCCCCAGGGCGGTAGCCCCGGATGCCCTCCTCTAAATCCGGCACTGTAAAAACCCAATCATTTTGAAGAATGCTGTCGATATATCTGGTACTCAAAATTGCTCCTGCCCATAAACATTTTGTAAGCAGTGACTGATAGTAAGCTTTCACGGGCAGGGAATAGATATTAGACACTTCAAAACCGATTTCTGGTTGGTTGGCAGGTCTCTCAGAGCCGCAAAACTGCTTAATAAGCCTGCTGTAAAGCTTGAGTACCTTATTTCAGGAACAATGGCCATAAAAAACTGATAGTGAATAATATTTGTAAGATAAAAATCTGTCAATATTCATATTGGATGACGTATATAAGAAAGGTACGAATACTGGTAGATAAAATAGGTATTTGTAAGACAACATGAGATCGTCGCAGTATTTTGAATCTTGTGATTTAGTTTTAGCTCAGAGTAGATAATGTAATATTTTGTGGCTTTTTTAATAATACACAGAGACTTGATGTAATATATTTATTAAGATGGTGTTCTTACATTTTAGTTTTAAGCTTACCAGGGGTTCCGACCACAGAGTACATAATCACTACGTTTTTATCTGTCTAATCTTGACAGATGTCAGATGTCACATTACTACAGATAATATACTACGTACAGGTTTTAGTTACCTCTGTTGTCTGTTTGAGAACAGGTCCGTGAAGGCCAGCACAAAGAGCTGCAGACCCTGCGCCAGTACATCAAGGCGTGCTTCGAGGAGCTGGCCTGTTACCTGATGCCGCATCCTGGCCTGAAGGTCGCCACCAGTCCTGACTTCGATGGGAAACTGGCCGGTGAGATATCATCATATTAACAGTAGATGCACAGCTACAATCCACTTTTGGTCAAGTGTCTATAATACTATAGAGGTCGCCTGGTGATGTAAATGCGGCCAGTCATGATACGTAGCGTACATATTACTGTGACACACCTTGACAGCGCTGCGGTGGCGTAAAGTGGAACTAAATAATCGTATGAACATTTTCAGAGGCAAACGTTTTCGATAACGTAGTCGAAAAATGTTCTTCCTACGTAGCCCGAGCAAGAATAACTGACGACTAAAAGTGGAACAAAAAATTCGTATGAAAATTTTGACATCTTGAGTAACGTTTTGGTCGTTCATACTAATTTATAGTTCCACTTTTCATCGCCGCAGCGCTGTTCATTTTCCTATACAAAAACAGTCGAAGGCGATAGAAATACGTATTCGTATGTTACGCTTGCTCGCGCTACTGGACCTACATGTTAATAATTTTCCTGTGATCATTGTCAGACATTAGCGAGGAGTTCAAGGCTAGTCTCCAGGAGCTGGTGCAGTCGTTGCTGGCCCCCGAGAGGCTGGTGGCCAAGCGGCTGGAGGGGCAGCGCGTGCGCGCGCGGGACCTGGTGCTCTACTTCAAGGGGTACATGAAGCTCTTCAGCGGGACCGACCTGCCCGAGCCCAAGACCATCATGGAGGTACCCAACGATCTTCCTCCCGCGCCCAATCAGTGTCGGTAGCAAGAACAACGTATTCGCAAACCTCTCAAAAGTCAAAATTTTCATAAAAATTTTTATTTCCACTTTTCATCGGCGCAGCGCTGTTCATCCCCATACAAAACTGGTCGAAAGCGATACGAATAAGTACTCGAATGTTGTTGTTGCTAAAGCTACTGTTAAAATGTTTTTGAAGATCCTGACAATCTCTTGTTTTGGCAGGCAACAGCGGAAGCGAACAACCTGTCAGCGATGGCGGAGGCCCACGAGGAGTACGACAAGCTGATGGAGGAGGTGTGCGGCGGCAGCCGGCCCTACCTGCAGCCGCGCGCGCTCGACATGGAGCACCAGCGCGTGCGCAACAAGGCGCTGCACGCCTTCCAGGCCAGGAAGAAGATGGGTGGCAGCGAACTGGCGCTTCGGTACCAGACGCAACTGGAGCAGGTTAGGACTCGGCGTGTTCTGTTTGAACATTACTGACTTCAAGACGTTTGATCAAGACCGTCTGACTTCAAGGACTTAAAGATCAAGGCCGTCTTAAGGCAGGTCATTTAAAAGAGAGGTAGGGCGATTTGGGATTTCCCGTGGGTTATCCCATTTATATTGGACCCGTCCGACTGGGGACTGTACCTCCGCCTTACAGAAGACCGCAGTGAAATAACACTACTTGATGTAGTGTTGTATTTCTGCGGTAAGTAAGGTTGCCAGTGCTCCACGAGGATACGCTGGGCTAGTAATATTTCTGCTAGCACAGCGAGTCCTCATCAACAAATGGTTGGCACCCCGTTAGTGATACCCCTGGTATTGCTAGCGGTCATAGGCTACGGTGACAGCTTACCATCAGGTGGGCCGTATGCTTGTGTGCCACCTTAGTGGTATAAAAAAAAAAAAGGTAGGGCCCTACATAAGAATTAGATCCCTCAAGTGGCGGATTTTCACGTTTGAATACAATGCCGGTAGCAAGAACATTTTTAACTACGTATTCGAAAACGTAACTCGCGAAGTGACAAAATTGTCATACAATTTATTAGTTCCACTTCTCACCGCCGCAGCGCTGTTCATTTTTCCATACAAAAATAGTCGAAGGCGATACGAATACGTAGTAGCAATTTATTCATGCTCGAGCTACTATAGTATTTACCGCGTACAAAGGAAGTCGGGGGTAGAGCTAGAAAACATCGGCCTATTATGTAAACGTTCCGAGAGCGTGTTTTCGTGAGTGTTCGTCGGCCTTTCTGGGCCCGGAGACTTTTTTAACATTTCTGTTTTGAATACGCCTTGTTACTTTTCTGCGGCCCTCTGAGGTCGGAGGCCCTGGCCACGGGTCCCGCGTGCCCTTATGGTAAATACGACATTGCGTCTGGTTGATCTGATCACTAGGATACATTTATTTTTAAGAGTTACATTGATGTGTATCGATTCTAAACTGCCAGTATCATACACTTATGTCATAAAAACCGTACCATAGATGCATTATGGCGCGATATTTGAAAATGTCATTCGTCTTTTGTTATACTAATTAAACGGATTGTAAAACGAGCAATGTTAGTGCCATTGCGTCCACAGACTATGGCAACCGCTTACCATCACGAGGGCAGTCAATTTTCATGTCAACTTATATTTATAAAAAATCTATGTGCTGTTTGAAGCAGTGTTCAGAAAAGCTAAAAGTTAAATTTTATGCCTCAGGAAATGGATGAAAAATTTGAGCAGCTTCGAGCATTCAACGAGAGCAAGAATTTATTCAACATGGTCGGCACTCCAGCCGTGCTGCTGCTGCTCATGACCCTGGGCTTCCTGCTTACCATGATAGGTGTGCAGACTATCGTGGCTATCGGACAGATTATAGCCTATGGAGCCGCTGCCTTGCTCGCTGTTTGGGTTTATACTAGGTGAGGATGTAGAATAAAAGATGCTTCACCAGTGTGGGGTAATCACTAATTTTAATATATGCATGTCGGGTCTAGTACAAAATTCACGAAAATCATCTCTCATGCCTGAATTTAAATTAAATGAATTATCGATTTAACAATCGTATAAATTCACTTAAAAATAATATAAAAATCATTTTAAATCACATAAATTTAAATGATTTTAATTGTGAACCGAAGTGACACCTCAAATTTAATTTTATGTCATGAGCGCACAGTATAATTTTGCTTGTAACAACTTAATTCGGACAGACGACCAATCGGGGCTGACGAATTCGCATTTTGTTTTATATTCGCTCCGGACACTTTTGAACGCAGACCCGAAGTACATGTATTATTAGGTCAGTGGGGATAATATTCCAATCACCCTGAATATTGATAATAATTCCTCTAATTCTACTTAAAAATACTGGCTGCACCCAGCCTATTAAGCGGATATAATAATTCCTCTAATTCTACTTAAAAATACTGGCTGCACCCAGCCTATTTAGCGGATATAATAATTCCTCTAATTCTAATTAAAAACACTGGCTGCTCCCAGCCAATTAAGCGGATATAATAATTCCTCTAATTCTAATTAAAAACACTGGCTGCTCCCAGCCAATTAAGCGGATATAATAATTCCTCTAATTCTACTTAAAAATACTGGCTGCACCCAGCCAATTTAGCGTCTAAATTAAAAAAAAAAACAATCCTGCGGAGACTGCTTATCGTAGGCGTTTCGTTTGCCCTTAATTTATATTGAATGTCCATATGTTTCAGGATAACGGGAAACATGCAGGAGGTTGGATCGCGCTTAGACGAATTCGCCGGAGTTATAAAAGGCTATGTAAGTTGTTATATTTAGGAACGTAAGTGATACAATTACAAACCGTGGCTGTTAACGCACTGCCGCGCAATTATTTGTCATCGCGCCATTATGACAGTTTGCAGGTTTAGCCGACAGGTGGCGCTAGTTGTGACATACACATTACACAACATCCCTCCCCCTAGATAACCGTATACTTGACAATTATAATAACTAAACTCAGGTGGCTTTTTATAATAAAAGCTCAGAGTTGATAATATACTACGATAAAAGTAAGGTAGTATTTTCTCTTCAGTAACCCGAGCAACAATTCGAAAAGTTGTCAAAATCGTCAAAGTCTCGCGAGTTGTCAAAATTTTCATAGTAAATTTTAATTCCACTTTTCACCGCCGCAGCGCTGTTCATTTTCCCATAACAAAATTGTCGAAAGCGCTATAAGTTGTTGATAGGGCAGAGGGCTACAGTGCCGGTAGCATGAACTTTTTCGACAACGTTTTCGTATCGCCTTCGACTATATTTGTATTGAAAAATGAACAGCGCTGCGGCGGTGAAAAGTGGAACTAAAAATTTGTATGACAATTTTGACATTTCGCGAGTTACGTTTTCGAATACGTTGTCGACAATATTCCTGCTACCGGCATTGTTTGTGAATTGTTTTATTTTAATTTTAGTTGAGTAACTATTGATGAGCTTTAGTGTTACCAATACAAAAAGTATTCTTAGTCACCGCGAAGGTTGGCCGGGTAGGTATAGCTTCTACAAATAAGTATAAATGATAAATTTCTTTATAAATTTCCAGATTCTAGAGCAAGCCAGCGGCCATCGGACTGAGAAGCAAAGCAAACAGTCGTAATAAATAAACAGCTCAAATATATGTTTATATTCTTGTACATAGCTATGTAACATATAGTATATTTAACTTAACGTAAGGCATTTAATGCCCATGCCCAAAATACGGTCACAATAAATATTTACTAATATGAATAGATATTGTATACACAAATATATTTTTAATAACAACATGCCTTTTAATAAATAACCACAAAGTAGTACGAATAATAATTAATGGGGATTGAAAAAACAATTGTAAAAATTAAGCTCAAAGGATACCAGCCCACAGATTCCTACAAGAACTGAGATAGCTACATAACTATGTTGTAAGTACACGAAATAGCGCCCTCAATTTGATATATACAAACTAGCGGCCCGCCCCGGCTTCGCACGGGTAGACATTTATATCAAATATTTTGTCTACCCGTGCAAAGCCCGGGCGGGCAGCTAGCCTATGTTAATCGGTGATAGTGTAGCTTTCTAACGTAGTTTCGGAGCCTATAGACATTTATCAAATATTTTGTCTACCCGAGCGAAGCCGGGGCGGGAAGCTAGTATAATATATAGCCTATGTTACTCAGTGATGATGAAGCTTTCTAACGGTGAAAGAATTTTTGAAATCGGTCCAGTAGTTTCGGAGCCTATTCAATACATACAAAAATACAAATCTTTCCTCTTTATAATATTAGTATAGAAAAGAAACAACGTAAGCCTGCCATATTTAAATATACTCCCACACTTTAGTCAAGATGTTTCAACCAAAGAGTGCGTACATTAAAGTGCGTGCGTACACATACACTCGGAAAATCCCTACGACAACCCTTCTGTGAAAGTCGGGTAAAAGATACAAGACCCGACCTCTAGAAATGTTTATCTCACGTAAGTTAATTCAACTTACTTAACTTAATCAATAGTTACTCATAAGCTTGTTGCCCATGCCCTGGATCATGTCCGGGGTAGCTTCCCGGAGGTCCTACACGAGCCCCAGCCTGGCGTACATCTGTATGACGAGCTTGGTGATGTTGAAGGTGGGACTTCAACATCCCGGCGCGGTAGTCGAAGGGGAACGCGTGGTGGTAGTTGTGCTGGCCCGCTCCGAGCGTAGCCGTGTTCACCAACCTATTAGCCCAGCGTATCCTCGTGGAGCACTGGCAACCTTACTTACCGCAGAAACACAACACTACATCAAAGTAGTATTATTTCACTGCGGTCTTCTGTAAGGCGGAGGTACAGTCCCCAGTCGGACGGCTCCAATATTAATGGGAAAACCCACGGGAGACCCCAATTCGCCCAACCTCGCTTTCTTTTGCACGTAAGCTTACACGTAAACTAACGTGACAAGTGACTATCGAGTGAGTTCCAGTGTTAGCTTACGTAGCGGAAGGGCGGACCGACGGACGGTCATGGGGAAACTATATGGGTTCCTTGTTGACTTCGAGACCCTAAAAAGCTTTGACCTCTAAATGCCAACTTTTTAAAGCTATATTTATACCTAGATAGTATATAGCTTTCAAAATTCAAAAGCAGGAAAAAGATCAAGGGTACTGCAAAAGGAATGGATAAACAACGTGATTGGACGATGAAATCATTTTATTTCACAATCAAATAACAAAATAAACTTTAAAACGGTATTTCACAACAATTTCACTATCATTTTGATCCCTGGCCGAACACTTAACCGAAACGTTTAAACAAATGAAATTGGCACATCATACACAAGGACAATCTTATACTTTTCTTTATATATTTATCATACATCATTTATTATCGACTCGTCAGAGATATGTTACTTTTTAATTATATTTACATTCATTATTGACGTTATAAAATGTAAATTAAATCCGCCTTAGTGATAATGTTAGCTAAAGCTCTTAGGACCAAGCACCTATGACTTGCGTAAAAGTATTCGAATCGTAAATATTTCCATGGTTCCGTGTACGTCTACGTATGTCTAGAATGTTGATACAAAACGCCCTTAACTTGTGTAAAAGGAACTAAGCCTCGTAGTGTATAATCTTCTTGCGTAATGCAAAGATATCGTCTTTGCGTTGATGCTTACGACTTTTTCTATTGTTATTTTTTATTTAAATTATAGATATTGTTATTTTAAACGAATTTTCATTGTAAATGGTGCCAAAAACTCTTAATCACTGCATGTCGTCTACTTGGTACCAAAATGAATCCTGCTTATTATGATCCTTCTCTTGATAGTTCGAATTGCGCTAAATAAACTAGTTTCTTTTAGACTTTTTCTATCCTAAATTCCGGACATACGTAAACACAGGTAACCATGGAAATGTTTACGTTTACGATATGTATACTCTTTCGCAAATCATAGGTGCATGGCCTTTGTAATCCTTGGCTATCTCATTCTATAGACAATTAAGAGATATATCTACGTTTAAAAGAGATTATAGCGACATTTTTATGTTCAGGCGGCAAGTGATTGCTGAAAGGCACCTCTGAGAATTCCCTTTAAAAAATAATTATACTTTTATTCATAATTTATTTTATTATTTTCATAATTTGATAATGTTCTTTCTAATATTTATGCAACAGTGGCTTGTTTTTCATATTGTTGGAGCATGGATCAAACCAACTAACAGACCAAGTGAGGCCTCTTATCAACACCTTCCATGAGGCGACTTTAAACACAGCACTTTCAAATTTGTGAATAAAAATTATTCTACTAAAGTTTACTAAAAAAATCTAAAACCTTACTATTGTTACCCTGCATGGGTATTAAACATGTTATGGAATAGAAAAAAGTTAATATTTTGAAGTATATATAAATACCAGAGTAAAAAAATCTAAAAATTGTTTAAATTTTTCTCAAAGGTAACCCTGCCCATTGTTTAAAAAATTACTCTTTTTAAAGAAATTAAGTACAAAATGACAGTTCCCTGTGCAACTTAACAAGTGTTAGATTAAAAAAAAACTCTTTTTTAACATAATGACGGTGACTATTCTGTAAACATCTTGACTTGTGCATATTACATATTATTTATATTACAATTAAAATTTAAAATCATTAAACCCCTAATGCAACAAAAACGTTCCACAAACCTTTTAACATGAGGCCGATTCACGCGGAAGAAAGAGACACACGCATTTCGCATCAAATTTTGAAAGCTACATGGATATGTATAAGGGTGGATACCCTGCTTAAAAAATCTTTCTATGTGGATTCTATAAACTTCCCTAGATTAGGTAAACTGTATGTCTTTTATTCATACAGATTTGACTTTGAATAGTCACATAGTAATGGCGCTAATTCTGTTGTAAGACATAATTAAACTATACTAATTTGACAGGATTTAAAGTATTGCTATCCTTATTTAACACCGCACATGAGAAAGGGATAGCAAGACTGAAGTCCTGTCAAATTAGTTTAGTTCAGTGATTTCATACAACGGAATCTACAGAAATTTTGAACAGGCAATATAATATGATAATGGAAGGCTATAGAAAATGTGTGAAACTTTTTATATAAATCAATTAACATTTGCCACACAAAGGTATTAAAAATCCTGCTACTTTTATTACACTCTACATTTGGCCTAGCCCCAATAGCTTTTGATAGTCACAGCAAATATGTATTATTACTGTATTATGTATTCAGATATTTTAGGTTTGTGTGTGATACCCCTAGTGTTGCAAGCGTCTATAGACTACGGTGACCGCTTATCATCTGAGTAACCGGTATATTCGTGAACGAGTGGTATATTTTTTTAAATAACTGTTTAATGTTTAATTTCTCATGTTTTGAAAATTAGCCTTATAGCATTAGTTAACTATCCCCAACCACAGTGTGGCTATTCTGATTACATTGAAACTTTTGGTAGTCTGATAATTCGTCATAGTCTGTGAAATGGTGAAGAAATTGCAGACTTTTGCTAACTTAAATATATGATGTAGATCCAGGAGTGTAATGGAATACTGAAAGGCCATTAAAATCTAATGCCACATTAATTTTGAGTGTCCTCTGATTTGACATTTATATTAGCATTTTGACGACGATTCAAACTATTTCGTGGGCCTACGAGGTTTGAATGTCGTGTCAGTATTCGGCCGTAAGTCTAATAAACACTGACTGTTCAATATCATGATAACGAGCCTGATCTGTCTGTAGAACGTCTCTCTTGCATCTACGTCTAATCTACGATTACATTGTTTTGTTACATAATTAAAATTGCTTTCAATATCATCAATTTAGGTTCCTGATAACCCATTCACTATATCGATTTATAAAATAGTCTGTCGTGTCGTTGATCTGATGTGAGGAACATGTTTCAAGCAATCTGCATGTAAAATTAAAATGCTGTATTTTTATCTTTATTACATTGGTCTAAAGTGGAAACTCATTCGTCTCCCTTTAAAAAAACGAGATAATGTAACATTTGTGACATTTTATTAATTCTGTTGATCATAATTCGAGAAGCACCCGTCCCGCTCACAATGTACAAGTGTGAGAGAGAGCGAATGATGCTAGACATTTAAACCCTCAGATCGGATGAACGAAGCGACATTATAAACTCTAGACTATAAACTACGTTAAAATTTATCTAATCATCTGTACAAACAACCGTATAATATCAACCGTAACCATGCCTTTACCGCGAACCTCAATTATACTGTGAACTAACTAATATTTGTCTCTCACATGCCGATGACGTCACGGCCGTACTGTCAAAAGCTCATGTCTGAGTGCTGGAACCCAAAACCAAAAACTTTCATTTGGAATCAGCAGTATTCAATTTGTACATATTTTAGTCAATAATTTTTAAGTATAAAAACGCAGGTGTTTTTATTACGCTCTTTCTTCACGCTTAGTTTTAACTTCGATCGATACAGGCGTTAAACTAACGTAGATATGAACATACAAAATAATACACAACTGATTGTCAATGAAAGCTTCAATTCTCACGTGAGACCTGTCCCCACACTCACAGTACGGCCTTTGCAGCTAATAATATAACAATATTTACTGAGGTCAATACAAAATGATCAACACTTTTGGTCTCGTATTAAAATCTACCAGGTACTCTTCCCCATACAAACGCGGTGCTAAAAGTTGACTTTACACTTAAGGGGAAACAATCCGAACAGCTATCATTTGCATGTGAAAGAGCATCTATTGGACATGATTGTGTCCTGTCCCGCTCTTCCCTAGTATCTTTACATTACAGTAGACAGAGACACATCAAACAAAAACAACACAACGCTTACATAATTTCACCAACATATAAACAGCCGAAGTTCAAAACGATTCGGCAACAATTTGAACAGTCATACAAAAACTACTGAGCTTTAAACCCCCGTCTACATCGTTGCGTCTAGAAGGAGTAGTGTCACTGACCTTTTACGCCTCGAAGAAGGAAAGTGTCATTGACCTTTTACGCCTCGAAGAAGGGATTTGTCATTGACCTTTTACGCCTTGAAGAAGGGAAGTGTCACTGACCTTTTACGCCTCGAAGAAGGGGAAGTGTCACTGACCTTTTCACAGGTGAGAGTTCGTTTGACGTCACTAAAGCGCACTACACGGAACACAAGTACACAGAACACGGAGAGTCCTAGAGTCCCTTGGCGCGGGGGGCCGGGCGGGGGGCCATCACAAGTGCTTGTGCTTGCCATTGGAGGCGGGGGGCTGGGGGGCCTGGGGGGTCGCGGGGCCCAGCGTGCGCTCGGCCGCCGCCGCCGCCGCGTGCTCTATGCCTTTCTCCAGACACGTTTGGTACATTGGTTTCATTATCTGTACACACATCAATACACCACAATATAAATACTGAAAAATCATTCAAAGCATTCTTAAGCTTTTGATATAGTGACATACTCACGACAAAACAAGCGTTTTAAAATAAAAATCAGAATCAAGAATCATTTATTCAATTTTGGCCCTAATAAGGCACTTATGAAGGTCTAAATTAAAATGTCTATACGTCCGTCTGTTTGTCCATGTTGAACTCCGAAACGGCGTATCCAATTGTTATGGGACTTTCGTTGCAGAGGATTTTTCAGATAGATCTATTCTATAATTTTCCCACCACAGAATTAAGAAAACTTATTTCCTTAGTCCTTAACCTTTTGAGCTCATGCTGACCACATGATGAATTACAATTTATTGGATGTTATGTCAGGTTAAAAAAGCTAACCTAACCTTAACCTATCTCAGAATTTTTGGTCGGTCAAAGAGGTTAGCGGTGGAGTCAAAGGACAAATCTAAACGGACGACATCGCGAGCAAAAAGTAGTCATATAACATGGACATTTAAATTAATTTTCGACATACTAGGTATAGCGTAAAACGACCAATTGAACATGAGACACGCTTACACTTTTTTTTTAAATAAAATGTAGGTGATGACATGAAAACGGGTCTTATACGCGATATTAAATTGTTTATTTACCTCCGTCAGCCCGTGACCACGGCCGATGCAACTCGGTCGAAACGTCGGGAGGTAAATAAACAATTTAATATCGCGTATAAGATCCGTTTTCATGTCATTACTATGTGTTTAAATCGCGAAAGTTTAAAAAACAAAATGTTGGTGATCTCACATTGTCCCATAAAACATTGGCGGTGTCGTCGATGGTGACCCCCAGCTCTCGCATCTCCCCGCTGTACCTGAGGACACAACAATCAAGTAAGTTACACTAGCGACCCGCCCCGGCGTCGCAATCCTAAATGAATTATACATAAAAACCATCCCCTTGAATCACTATCTATTGCATTTGAATCCGTTGAGCAGTTTAAAGGATCCAAGCGAACAGCGGAAGCGACTTCATTTTATACTATTTAAAGATGATTATAATATTTTACAAATACGATCCCTCTATTGGCTTGAAAATGGCGTAAATACATGGAAGTACAAAAAAATATATTACATAAATACGTCTAAATAATTGAATCAAATCTCAATTTTCTTTCTTATGTCTGCTATCGAAACTACCCACTACCCCCCTGGATCCGTCCTTGGTATAACTTCATGTTTATTTTTATTAAGTACGTGTCAGCGACTGATCACGATCTCACCTGATCGTAAGTGGAGATGTAGTCGAATATAAATGTACAAATTGTACAAAGTGCAGTGCCGGTAGCAAGAACATTTTTCGTCTACGTATTCGAAAACGTAACTCGCCAAATGTCAAAATAACATTCATTCTAGTTCCACTTTTCACCGGCGCAGCGCTGTTCATTTTCCAATACAAACATAGTCGAAGGCGATACGAACACGAAGCCGCAAGTAATTCTTGCTCAGGCTACTGACCTGATGTAGGCCCACAGCACCAGTGTGAGCAGGGCGACCCCCATGGCGAGGTTGCAGAGGTTGGCCAGCGGGTACAGCGCCACCAGCCCCAGCACTCCGCTCAGCACGTAGAAGAACATCGCTATGGCGAAGAACACGGACGGGGTCCGCGCCGCCTTGAATATGTTCTTGCTCTCGTTGTGCGCACGGAACTGCGCGAAATGCTCTTCCAAGTCCTGGACATAAGACATCCATATTAGATGAACGATATAACAATTAACCTTAAGGGGATTTTGAGGCTGTGGTGGCCTTGTGGTTGAAGCAACGGCCTGTCATCTGATAGGCCCAAGTTCAAACCCCAGCATGTACCAATGAGTTTTTTTAAACTTAAGTAAATAAGGTTGCCAGTGCTCCACGAGGATACGCTGGACTAGTAGTAATGCTGCTAGCACAGTGAGTCCTCATCAACAACATGGTTGGCAACCCGTTAGTGATATCCCTGCTATTGCTAGCGGCTATAGGCTACGGTGACTGCTTACCATCAGGTGGGCCGTATGTTTGTGTGCCACCTTAGTGGTATTAAAAAAAAAAGATACTCTACGCTAGTAGTAAAAAAAAACCGACGATAGCTGATGCTATAAGCATAACTAAGGCATAATTTATATTGGAAAAATAATTAAAAAAAAATATGGTACGGTGCAACAAAAATTAATTACACGCGTACGAAGTCGCGGGCACAGCTAGTCTATACTAATATTATAAAGAGAAAAGATTTGTATTTTTGTGTGTATGTTTGTATTGAATAGGCTCCGAAACTATTGGACCGATTTAAAAAAAAAATATCACTGAGTAACATAGGCTATATATTATACTAGCTGCCCGCCCCGGCTTCGCACGGGTAGACGGGGCTGGCCGTTCTCTGTTTGTATCATGATAATAGTTACGTTGGTGAGTTGATCGCAGTAGGCCTGGCTGAACTCCTGGCCGCCCATCTTGCGCTTGTTGTGGAAGGCGTGCAGCGCCTTGTCCCTCGCGCGGCCGTGCTCGGCCTGCAGCAGCTGCGCCTGCAGGAACGGCTTCCCGCCGCCGCACACCTCCTCCATCAGCGACGTGTACACCTCCTTCGCCTCCGCCACGGCCGTCAGGTTGTTCGCCTCCGCCGTCGCCTGGGGACACACAGACAACACATCTAACAGGAACATTGTCGACAACGTATTCGAAAACATAACTCGCGAAATGTCAAAATTGACATACAAATTTTTAGTTCCACTTTTCACCGCCGCAGCGCTATTCATTTTCCAATACAAAAATAGTCGAAGGCGATACGAAAACGTTGTCGACAATGTTCCTGCTACCGGCACTGGTAGCGGTTGACATTTTTGCCGTCGCCAAGACACACAGACAACACATCTGACAGTCATTGCCCGGAACCAGGTAGCGGTTGACATTTTTCCCAGTCCCTTAAATTGTATCTCTCTATATATAAAAATGAATCCCTATTTCCCTTGGTCACGGCATCACGCGTGAACGGCTGGACCGATTTCGATAATTCCTTTTTATTTGTGTTTGTTAGTGTCAGGAGAAGGTTATAAGGAAAGAAAAAAATAATCCGTAAAAAAAACCGTAACCTTTTTAATTTCGTGAAAAACTAAAGGTCGTTATTTGCTATGGTGTATTTGACATATGAATTCATAGCTAAGACAGGACATCGCCTGTCGGGTCAACTAGTTATACAATACAATGCAAATACTCTTTATTGCACAACACAAAGATTAAAAATAAGAATAAACGGTGTAGTGAAGACAACAGGCTTTGTTATCGCTAGAGCGATCTCTTCCAGACAACATTAGGGTACAGGGAAATGTGAAAGAGAGACGAAGGCAGTTATAGTGATCTTTAGTGTGTATTTTCGGTGTCATTGTGTGCGGTAAAGTTTTATTTAGTGACTGATTTATAGGATTATTGGAAATGATGCTATAATACGGCTTTGGGGGAAGTTATCTATCATTTTAAAAAGAGAGGTAGGGCGATTTGGTATTTCCCATTTAAATTGGGGCCGCCCGACTGGGGACTGTACCTCCGCCTTACAGATGACCGCAGTGAAATAACACTTGATGTAGTGTTGTGTTTCTGCGGTAAGTAAGGTTGCCAGTGCTCCACGAGGATACGCTGGGCTAGTAGTAATGCTGCTAGCACAGTGAGTCCTCATCAACATGGTTGGCAACCCGTTAGTGATACCCCTAGTATTGCTAGCGGCTATAGGCTACGGCGACTGCTTACCATCAGGTGGGCCGTATGCTTGTGTGCCACCTTATTGGTATAAAAAAATTTGTCATGATATGAAAAACTACTGGACGAATTTTCACCAATGAACGGAGAGCATGCATGAGGAAGGTTCAGAGGTAAAAAAAAATGAAAATTTAAGGTATTTTTTAATTGGTTTAAATTTGTAGATGTCGAAAAAATCATGCCGCATGTATATAGCTCGGTAAAAAAATATTTTTCACTATTAATATAAGAAACGAAAGAAAGAAAATAAGTGTTGTACTAACGACGAGCATGCTCTTGGGCTCGGGCAGCTCGTTCCCCTTGTAGATGTTCATGTAGGACTTGAAGTACTGGAGCAGGTCCTTGGCGCGCACGCGCTGCCCGTTGATCAGCTTCGGCACCAGGTTGTGCGGCGCCAGCAGCATCGGCACCAGCTGCACCAGCGACCGCTTGAACTCTCCCTCGATGTCTGGAACGGACCAATCAAAAATACATTAAAAAAATTGCCAGTTCCTTCCTTATGATATATATTAGTGCCTCTCTTTATTGCTGTGCCCTAACCGGACTGCTACGCTAGAGGTCACTGGTTCGATTCCCGCCGGGGCAAACATTTATGTGACAAACATGTTTGCCTTGCGTCTGGGTGTTTGGTATGTATTATAAGTATGTATGTGTTTACAAAAACAAAAAGTATACAAGTTGTATCAGCTGCTGGTTTCCATAGTACAAGCTTTGCTTAGTTTGGGGCCAGATGGCGCTGTGTGATAATGTCCGAGCATTATTATATATATTATTAATTGTAATAATAATATGCAATAAATAAAAAAATATTTAAAACAAACCAGTCTAAATGATAAACTTAACAATTATTATTTATATTATTATATGAGCATTTCAAACGTCTACGTTGTTACCATTAGTAGGGAAGCCACTATTTTTTTTATAATTTGTTGTTATAGCAGCAACAGAAATACATAATTTCGTGTAATTTTCAACTGTCTGTCTATTACAGATCATGAGATACAGCACGCTGACGGACGGACGGACGGACAGCGAGGTTTCAGTAGTAGGGTTCCGTTTGTTACCCGGGTACCCGTACCTCGGGTACGGAACCCTAAAAGTAAATCTACCGAATAATAAGCGTAATTACATGAGTTTTAAGAGTTTACTCCTCACGAATCGAATGTCATACACCTACAAATAGATTTTTTCAAGTGGGCGTAGATGGTTACTCAAACTAGTCCTCAAATAAGTACTCAAACTAGTCTCGGGCCCAAATTTGATGAAAACTAAATCCTACCAGGTTCCGTACCTGAAAAGGAACCCTTATATGATCACTTTATTATCCGTCTGTCTGTTTGTCAAGACCTTTTTTCTCAACAGCTCGAGTTATCAAGTTAATATCGAATACCCGGGACTATGGTCTCTTTCAGCTGTGAAAATATCAAACCTGTATGTCAACATAAAGAAAAGATATGACTGCTTATGTCGAAAATTTGCTAAATAAAAATGATTTCACAAGATAATCAAAACCTTTAGGGTACTATAGGGTCAACGACCTAGAATCATAAAATTTGGCAAGAAGGCAGCACAGGTTAAGCGAAAAAGAGAGGCGTGTTAAATGGTCACCTGTCAATCTGCCATCGAAGTGGGGGTTGGTGGCGACCTTCAGCCCCGGGTGCGGCATCAGGAAGCACGCGATCTCCGAGAAGCACGAAGTGATGTGCTTGCGCAGCGACTGCAGCTCCGGATGCTGCTTGTCTGACACCTAAAGAACAAAAAGATATATTTGTTTTAAAAACTAAAGAAATACGGTTAAAATTTATTTCTCTTGGTGATCCTGGTCAGGATATTAGGACACAGTTGTGAAATTATTGTATTGTCATCGGTCCTTGATACGTGTGTAAATTGACAAAATGATCAGACGTCGTGAAGTTGGTCAGAATTAAGATGAAACTTAGCACCAGAATAATTTTGAACATTCTAATTATTATTGATGTGTAAAATCTTTCCTCTCGCTCTCTTGGTAGTGATTTCGTGAAAAGGGACGGAAATGCTTTACAGGAAGTCGGAGAACAGTGTGGGCAATATAGCGACTTGTCAGATGCTACACTACTGTGCGGATAGCTCGTGTTTTAGAAAATTTTCACCCCTATTAAGGACTGATGACAATACAATAATTTCACAATTATCCTCCTGGCCAGTAACGCGAGCGTGAATAAATTGCGACAACGTTTTCGTATCGCCTTCGACTATTTTTGGATTGAAAAATGAACAGCGTTGCGGCGGTGAAAATTGGAACTAAAAATTGGTATGACAATTATAACATTTCGCGAGTGATGTTTTCGCTTAAGTAGACGAAAAATGTTCCTGCTACCTTCACTGAATCATACAAATAAATATATTTTTAAGTGTGTTCTTTTAGAAATATACATCGTATTTTTTATACCACTAAGGTGGTAAACCGACAAGAGCCTAGCTCCTTAATAGATGATGATGAAGGTGGTAAACAAGCCTACGGCCCGCCTGATGCTAAGCGGTTACCGTAGCCTACGGACGCTTTGAACGCCAGGGATATCACTCGCGCGTCGCCAACCCGATACGTTTTTGAGGGTAGATCTTGAGTGAGTGTTCAAAAGGTCAAGTGCTGACCTTGAGCCTCCGCTGCAGGATGGTGTGTCCGCCGTCGGCGCCGTAGGCCGCCTCGTAGGGGAAGCTCCAGTCCCGCACCAGGAACTGCAGCCGCTGGAAGGGCGTGCGCCCGCTGTCCTCCAGCGCCAGGCGCCCGTACTCTGTGAATAGCTGCAAGCAACACACTAATGGGCGACTACTGATACTCCACTCGAACCTGATGCCACAATCATTTTGAGCGACATCCGATTTGACATGCGACGTTGAGTTTTGACGACGGTTCAAACAACTAACGTCGCCTTTTAAACATTGAATGTCGTTCCAGTATTTGGCCTGAAACTCTTCGATTCCACGACCATGCCGACAGCTTACAGTTGGAACACTGATCATGGAGGAGGATTAAACATAAACATAATAGGATTTAATAATGTATAGAAGTTATTATCCAATTCGGATTTGATCTGTGGCTAAAGCTCTGGAAGTTAGTGGCGTCGACCCACATATTTGGGGCACCTAAAAAACCTTTTAAAAAGAGAGAAGCGAATTGGGATCTCCTGTGGGTTTTCCCGTTAATATTGGAGCCACCCGACTGAGGATTGTTCTTACATAAGGCCGCAGTCAAATAAGACTACTTTGATGTTGTGTTGTGTTTCCGCGGTAAGTAAGGTTGCCGGTGCTCCACGAGGATAAACTGGGCTAATAGTAATGCTGCTAGCAGTGTTGGTGAGGACAACATGGTTGGCAACCCGTTAGTGATACCCCTGGTATTTCTAGCGGCTATAGGCTACGGTGACTGCTTATCATCAGGTGGGCCGTATGCTTGTTTGCCACCTTGAAAAAATACCTACAATTTGAAGTACACAGTCTAAATTATACAGACAACAGATGTCAACATAGTGTGTGTGATACCTGCAAGTGTTGTAGGTCGTCCTCTTGAATGTTCTGCGAGAGGTTGTAGATCTGCACCGAGGACAGCATGGTGGAGAGCGCGAACACGGTCGCACAGTCGCGCACCGTCGACTCGCTGTCGAACGCGCCTTGCGTGTCCAGCAGGATTATCGCAACCTGCGACCCATACATACACACTATATACATAACTCTTTATTGTACACCAAAAATACGTTATTAATCGATACAATTGGCGGGCTTATCACAAGACGTGATCTCTTACAGACAACCTCAAACTCAAAATCGTCTTTATTTGAATAGATCAAAATCAACAAGATTGCCACGTTTATTTTACGACGTCTGGAAAAAAAACAAGACACTTGAGATATGTATCTCTTAATTCAAGTGGAGTTACAGACGTGACGTAGTATACACTGCGTCAAAGAAACGTCTAAGATTTTACGAAGAACACGCTTCATTAAAACATGAACGATGTCAACACGCTAGTGATACTGCTCTCTCAGATATAGGCTAAGGTGACCGGTTACCATCAGACGGGCTTGTAATCTTTGTGGCACTATGTAGTAGTATAAATCAAAGTCCCTTCCCGTGTCTGTCTGTCTGTCCCTACGTATCCTTAAATCTTTGAAACCATGCAACGGATTTTGATGTGTTTTATTGAATAGATAGTGATTCAAGACGAAGGTTTTTATATATAATTAATTTGTGTTTTGTAGAAATTTAACTAATCGGCTAACGCTGACCGTGCGAAGCCGGGGCGGGTCGCTAGTTAGATACAGTTTTGCATAGTTTTATTAATTCACAAAAAAAAAATATTTTCTCGTTTTCTATGAAATAACATCTGTAGACTAACATTGTCCCCCAAGAATTTATAGACGAAATAAAATGAGACTCGACGCAAAAAACAGTGGAACCAATAATTTTACATATAATTACATTGCATGGCAGAACAGGTTCCCTAGGAGCAGGTATAAACTGACTAATGGCTAGCATGCGTGGTGTCAACCACACTGTCGGGTCATTGACCCCGAGCTGTACACGCCATGTACAGCTCCATGTGAGAATATACGTAGGCTATCAATTTGGTAAATTAGAAGCAAGATACCAACACTCTCGTCATTAAAACTGACCATATGTGTCTTAATCTTAGTCACAGATATAACGAACGATGCTTACGACACCTTACGACACCATACGACACCACATAAAAAGAGGGGTAGGGCGATTTGGGATTTCCCGTGGGTTTTCCCATTTAAATTGTAGCCGCCCGTCTGGGGACTGTACATCCACCTTACAGAAGACCGCAGTGAAATAACACTACTAGATATTGTAGTGTCGTGTTTCTGCAGTAAGTAAGGTTGCCGGTGCTCAACGAGGATACGCTGGGCTAGTAGTAATGCTGCTAGCACAGTGATTCCTCATCAACAACAAGGTTGATACCCCGTTAGTGATACCGCTAGTATTGCTAGCGGCTATAGGCTACGGTGACTGCTTACCATCAGGTGGGCCGTATGCTTGTGTGCCACCTTAGTGGTATAAAAAAGAAAACCAGGGTATCAATCGCGCGATGCCGACATTAAGGCCCCGTCAATTTATGTACCTTTTCGCCATTGTCAAGCGTGGCCTTGAATATCTCTGACCACATGAGTATGCCGGTGGTGTCCCGCTCGGAGCCCCCCCGCCAGCTGAAGCCCTGCAGGGGCTCCTCCTCGGACCCCAGCCAGTCGCCGCCGCCGCCGGACCCATACTGAAATTAAACAGACTAACTTTTATACACATACATACATCCAACCTCTTATTGTAATACAAAAATAAACACCGAAAATTCATTCGGATTTGGTCCCTTACACAGGACTCAGGGATGTACGTACAACAAAATTAAACGTTTTTATACCGCTAAGGTGGCACACAAGCATACGGCCCACCTGATGGTAAGCAGTCACCGTAGCCTATAGCCGCTAGCAATACCAGGGATATCACTAACGGGTTTTCAAGCATGTTGTTTGTGAGGAGTCACTGCTAGCAGCATTACTACCAGCTCAGCGAATCCTCGTAGAGCACTGGCAACCTTACTTACCGCAGAAACACAACACTACGTCAAAGTAGCGTTATTTGTCTGCGGTCTTCTGTATTTTTTATGGGAAATCTCGCGGGAGATACCAATTCACCCTACCTCTTTTTTTAAAAGCGTTTAATGGTGTGATTAGTCACTTTACTTAAGCTTAGAAAAACTCATTGGTACAGGTCGGGATTTGAACCTGGGCCCATCAGATCACAGGCCGTTCGTTGCTTCAATCACAAGGCCACCACGGCCAAATACTTAACTTAATAAACAAAATAAGTTTAGAAACCATCACTCCCTCCCAGTCAACCTCTGCACATTGATTAGTAAGCAGCGAACATCGAACACCGAAAACTACAATAGGTATGTGCATTTAGCTTTGGTCGGGGCTGTCGGCTGATAGAGAGGGATGGAAGGGAAAACAAATAATTTGGGATAAGGGCAGGAGAATGATGATGAGTTTTAGTCCCTTTCAGAACTCCTAGTTAAGTAAAAAAGAGAGCTCTTCAATTGGTATGAATTCAATATATCACTTCTTTCAATATATCAAGTCTTTAACTTGATATTTTTTTTAAAGCAAATACAAACAAGCGCTATCTTGTATCGGAAGTGTAAGCTCACAGTTTATATGAGCGGCTACCGCTTGCTGATTGTATATCTATATCGTTGTTGGGTATCGTTTTATCTTTATTGCTATTATGTCGTGTAGAAGATTTAGATTAATGGGCCACCTCAATGAACTACCGGCTTACCATAAATCAAAGCGTCTTCTTCTAGTAGGGCCCCTGAGTGTGATACTCGGCCTATACTGGTCAGAGAGGGAGGTAAAACAAATACTGACCTTGTGGTGCATGTATCTGAGGAAGAAGTCGAGCAGGAAGGACTTGCCCTTGCGGAACGCGCCCGCCACGGAGATGACCACCACGGCGCGGTCGCGGATGTCCTCGCGAGGTCAGTGCCACCTGTATATAGCATGGGGGCTAGGTTGTGCAGTGTGCGTGTACTGACCTTGTGGTGCATGTATCTGAGGAAGAAGTCGAGCAGGAAGGACTTGCCCTTGCGGAACGCGCCCGCCACGGAGATGACCACCACGGCGCGGTCGCGGATGTCCTCGCGAGGTCAGTGCCACCTGTATATAGCATGGGGGCTAGGTTGTGCAGTGTGCGTGTACTGACCTTGTGGTGCATGTATCTGAGGAAGAAGTCGAGCAGGAAAGACTTGCCCTTGCGGAACGCGCCCGCCACGGAGATGACCACCACGGCGCGGTCGCGGATGTCCTCACGCAGCAGCAGCGAGCTCAGCGCCTCCTCATCGAGGACGAACGTGTGGTCCGGGCCCGTGTTCACGACTTGCACCCCGTGAGGCCCGGCCCGGGGCGGCGGTGCCGGCTTTTCTGTCACTATCGACACAAACATACATTACGAATGAGTACTTAAACTTTGTATAGTCTAAACAACTTAATTAATAAACTGATTGTTACATGAAAACAAAAGACAGAGCACCGAGTTTCTTGCCGGTTCTTCAAAAGTTGTTTTTTTTCTGAACCGGTTTGTAATTAAGATCATAAGTGCCTTATTAGGGCCTAAACTGAATAAATGATTTTGCAATATACGCTTTCCATACATTACGAAAGCAACGCGACTACTTCTACTTGCCGACGCGCTAAGTTTTAAAAATATTAATCTACATCTACACTTATATAATAAAGAGGAAAGATTGGATTGTTTGTTTGTATCGAAAGGGCTCGGAAACTACTGGACCGATTTGAAAAAAATATTTTACCACTAGAATGTCGGCTACATTATTCCTGATGAACATAGGCTACTTTTTACCGTGGGAAAATGCTTCATTCCTCCGGGAAAACGGGTAATAATAATATACGGACGCGGACGAAGTCGTGGGAAAAAATCTAGTCAGTTATTATCTGGCATCTATTGGCCCATACATATATACCTTACAAAATAACATATATAATATTATAGTACAATTTGTGTTAGTAAATAAAACCTAATACTATGCTAGTAACACTTCACTTATGCACTGACGCTGAGCGTTCATGTGGCACTTGTCCGCCATTTGATATTGAAACGAAAATAGTGTAATCGCATGAATGTTTATAGCAACAGACTAAAGTTCATAGCATGCGGCAAAGTCACAGTGTGTACTACACCAATTCCACGGACACTTACACAAATGTGACAATGTGAAATGAATATATGTACAAAATATTTAGAAAGAAAGAAGAAAGAAAAAATGTTTATTGACACAACAACATATAAAAACATAGTAATATAAATGCTTAAAAATTAAAAGTATATTGAAATTGTGCCAAAAAGGCTAAGCAGCTCAGCATAATGCTAGATGCCAGTACTGCAGCACCGGTCATCCAACGCTTGTTTTCAGCTGTAGCCTACGAGTGGCATACTACGCTCGAAACAGGCAACGGATGTACACATTGCACAGTACACATATTATGCAACTATATTAACAGTTTGTAGATAGTTTATTATATTTACGTATAACGTTTCCATTTAAATATCGTTAATTGCTCTGACTTAATAACAATGTTGATTGACTCTGTGGCCCTACAGACAGGAATACATCGCCAGGGTAATTATCGTTGTCTTATCACTGGACAATTAACTTAAGCTATTGCGATTTAAGGTATAATTTAAATTATTTCTGATTTGAAATGTCGGTGCGGTCCGCATGAAGTGCATAACCCACAGAAATCTGTGTTCATTATTCTGTGGCATAAACACTTTATCATATGTCACGTGTGTCGCGGGCAAGCATAGTTAACCTTCACTTTATTTGAGAAACTGTGCCAATACTCATCATTCTCCTGCCCTTATCCCATATTATTTGGTGTCGGCGCAATATGTATTTCTCTTCCATCCTTCTCTATCAGCCGTCAAACTGTGCCAATACTATCAGTTAATTATTATGTAACATAATAATAATATATCTTCACGCCTACCCACAAGGCTCCCCGAAGGGGTAGGCAGAGGTGTTACAATACCTAGTTTCCACCGAAGATTATTTAGTGCCAACGTGACAGTTGGTGAGTCCGTCGCTGTCTCTTAGGCACTACATACGTCTTTGAATTTCTTCTCAGCCGTATGCACTATGCAGTTTCCTCACGATGTTTTCCTTCACCGTAAAGCGCGTGGTGTGACTCCTCACTGCTGCACTTATGTTAGAAAAACTTATTGGTGACAGACCGGTGGGATTCGAACTTGAGGCTAGTAAAGCAGACACCGCTTCATACCACAAGGCCACCACGGCACTTATGTGGTGGTAATTATTATTTGGTGGTCATAAAAAGGTGATCTGTCGAAACCATCCGCCTGTAACTAGGAAACGACCATCACGCACATCCGAACAATGGATAGTACGCTAATATCATTATTCACAATTACCCGCCGGGCGGATGTATAAGGTAACAAGGTCGTCATGAAATCCATTCTTCAGTCAGATTAGCACTACATACAAACACGATAATATTATGACGATGTACCTGGGGTTCGTATATAAGAAGAAATAAGAGGTGTGCAAGTAGCGGCAACTCGAAAGGGAATTGGCTCTACTCTCTTCCTATATTGAAAGGGGCTCGGCACGGCGCGATCGTGGTGGTATGTATGTCTGGTGAACTATCCTACTAATATTATAAATGCGAAAGTTTGTGAGTATGGATGGATGTTTGTTGCTCTTTCACGCAAAAACTACTCAACGGATTTGGATGAAATTTGGAACACAGATAATTTATAACCTGGATTAACACATAGGATACTTTTTATCCCGGGAAAATGTTTTTATCCCGGGAAAACATAAGGTTCCCTTGAGATTCTAAGCTCAACGCGGACGTAGTTGCAAGCAGAAGCTAGTTTCTGTTGTTTTTTTTTGCTGATATGCTCTTTTACCTATTGATAGATTTTGTTGATTGGACTGCTCATATATTAAGCATCGTACTGTTTAAAATATGTTTTATTTCTTTCGGTATTCTATCTCATATCTAAACGCAGGGATGTATTGCTGTTTGTACTGCGGATATAGTGCTGTTCACTCGTACTTAGGTCCTAACTTCTTTTTTTAGAACCAAGTCAGAAACAAGCGTAATACTTGATAATACAATGCCTTGACATTGAACTTGCGACCTCTCAAAGACGAAGCGTGAAAATTAACCGCTATACCATTGACAATTTAAATAATATGCATACTTTTGTGTTAAAGATTCCACGATGTAAATATTTTGGCCATGTAACAAATGAAAGCTGTGCAAATAACAATGACTTTTAAACAAAAACATTTTTGTAGCACATCTGAATAACTGTAAAATAAAAAGATCGCTGGCCGTAGTGGCCGTAGCTACTAACACTAGTTAGCAAATAACCATTGATCTATTTTGCTATCATGCGTTTGATAAACTAGTCACAACACACGATGATAATATTGACAATGTTATAGATCATGTAGCACGTGTTTCTTTTGATGATAACAGAGTAACGATGATAACAATATTTGGACAAATTACATCTGGGCTGTAGGCTGTAACAGACCAATCAGGTCATTATATTGGGTTAACTGTTTAGAATCGCCGTATGAACGAAAAGGTGAATGTACATTGACGGCGACATACAAAATCAAAATATTAATTGCCTTGTGATATATTAGTGCTTGTGAAGTTGTAGAGTGGAGACCAAGCACTGAAAAACGCAGCGTCGGCCGGCCCCCCACTAGATGGACCGATGACCTGATAAAGGTCGCTGGCAAGCGTTGGATGCGGGCCGCATTGAATTGCGTGAAAATCTATGGGGGAGGCCTTTGTTCAGCAGTGGACGGCTATCGGCTGATGATGATGATGATGATGTGGAGGACAAACTAATGTTCTTACCGTTCCTACGTTTAATAACTTGACATGTAATTGAAAGCCTTTAACCTTACTAGTAGGCATGCCGATATTGTTTATTGATATTGCTAACGCTGCAGGGAGACCTGTCTTCAATTGACTTTTAGAGCTCACATAATTTAAAAAGAAGTCGCAAGCTAAAATAAGTAGGTGTAAGAATTTAGTGTATAGTTCATTAACCTGCGCTGAAAGCTAGGCTAATGTGCGATGCTACACTGTTGACATGACACAATTGCGTGACAGCTCAATAGATGCCGATATTTACGGAAGATCGCAGTCAAATAAAATAACGCTTCTCTGATGTAGTGTTGTTGCTGCGGTAAGTAATGTTGCCAGTAGTTGCTCGAGTAGATAGAGGTGTTACAACACCCACTTTCCACCGAAGATAATATTAGGCCTAGCAACGTGAAGGATGGTGAGTCCGTCGCCTTCTCTTAGGCACCACATGCGTCCTTGAATTTCTTTTCAGACGTTGAAAAAGATACTCATGAAATTTGTCGTAATATTGGTGAAATTGCAAATACCTTAATGTCATGTTAGTCGCCACTGATGAGTACTGTGCAAAACACTACATTAAAGCGAACTGTGGTTTTATATTGATGTGTTATGAAATATGAAAGTTAGAAGACGTTTAGACAGACATAATATCCGTCGCAGTCACACACAAACTTACGGTTTTGATCTTTGTAATTGACTTTGAGACTGAGCCTGCCGACCACCTCGTGGCCTGGAAATGGAAATTTTGAAAGTATTTTAATAATACACAATGCGAGACGTCCATCGCATTATACAAGGGTCATCTAGATAGAGTATGTCGGAAGGAATAATTTCAAGAATTATAGACCTTGACACAAGCCGCAAGCGATTTATTTCAAAAGACGAACTCGTTGTCGCTTCACTGGTCTTCAAAAAAATTCAAAAAGATCTTTATTTGACTAGACTTTACAGGCAAGCACTTTCAAATCGTCAGAATCTACCACCGGATTCGGAAGGTCGGTTTTGCTGAGAAGAATCCGGCAAGAAACTCAGCAATCACTCTTTTAAAAACTATCTATCTATCTTTAAAAACTATCTGTCTATCAGAATACAGAAGTGTGAGTGTAATAATTTTAACGGTGTTATGGGAATCAAAGTAAACAAACACCAACATCGTTAGGTGGATCCGATTCTCCTCGCCTCGAGAGTATCGCGTGTGAACCACTTTCACTTGTGTTAGCGCTATTAGAACCACCTATGGCTCATCGAAAAATGATCGCGCTGCATTTTCGTAATCTGGCCAGTGGCCAAATATCAGGCATTCATGTCAATAACCCGTCGACTTGGCGTACGCCCAGGCTGGTTCAAATCGGAATAATGCTCAATATTTCCACCCACAGGCGAGAGGTGACAAGGGCTGATCAAAAGAGTATCAGTTTTTTTTTATTTCACTTGTTGTTGGAAATCATACGGCGCCTCTAATGGTAAGCCGTTAACGTAGCGTATGGATGCTGTTGTCGACATTGCTGACGCTGCATGATTCTTAACACCCGTCTACATGAACACCATAAAGTACTCATTCCTTGTGAATGTATACTAATACTAATAATATCATAAAGATGTTTGTGTGTGTGTATGTTTGTATTTAATAGAATAATGAAACTACTGAACCGATTTCAAAAATTCTTTCATGGTTAGAAAGCTACATTATCAACTCGGTAACATAGGCTATATATTATATTTATACGCGGGCAAAAGTCGCGGGGAAACAGCTAGTACCACATAAGGAGCTTATATCTGAATTGGGCGCAGTTTTGATAACAAGAGGCTACACACGATGTGAAGAGAAAAACTTAATTTTTCAGGCAGAAGTTAACCAGCAAAATTAATAAGGGTTCCACACTCGGAAGAGAACAGAAGACCTTGGATCGAGCTTAACGTTATTTCCTTATGTGTTTTAAGCTATCATATATTATGTATACTTTTCTAGCTTACGGCCGCGACTTCACCTGTTACTTACTTTAATCAAGTTATATATAGAATGGTCAAGTTCATTTGGAGATAGCTGGCCTCAGCTGACGTCATTTCCGTGTATATATTGAAAGGGCAAGGTTAATATTTATTAATTTCGGTGGTCCCGAATTTAAGCTCATTAATGAGACTTATTTTCCTTGCCATTTTGTATCTTTTAAAACTATGCAACGGATTCGTAAGTCGTGAACAAAACTATATTAACAGGTTCTATATTGAAAAAAATATAACCTTACGTTACGATACAAAACACACTTCCAAATGACTCATTATACAATCATATCTCGAGACGCAAAATGTATTGTCTCGTTATGAAAGTAACACAAAAACAAAATAATTAAGATTAAAACACCAAGACTATTAATTAACGCCGTAGGTAATTTTTTTTTAACAAACAAAAAAATATATTTTGGTTTTATTTGTGTTCGATTTTCATACATTTTGTTTTAAATCGGAATTCAAAGTAACCAAAACAAATGGAATGTCCTGTAATTTCCAACTTTGGTGCCATAGTAATAAATGCTCGGCCGAACTAGCTCTAACAGAATATACAAAAAAATATGCGTTGGCCGACACTCAGATTTGGAAACATTACTTTAAACTTGTATCTAGTAAAGAAATATATTTCGAATTGATAGATTGATTCTGATAGGCCAATTTTGGCAACCCTACATGCAAAATGCTAATTTTACTCAACAAGGTCGACATTCAACACTTGGCTAATACGATCATACATAAAGGTATTTGTGCAGTGCGTAAGATTAGTTATTTGTGTGAAATTAGCAAACAAGAGCCAATTATTCCATGAATGGTAGAACTAGCCGCTGATTACTAGAAAGACCGGATGCGGTAAGCGTAAAGCTTAAGCGTTTTATACGCAACATCTAGAGCTTCTTTTTTAGGCATCGGTCAAAATCAAAATCATTCATTCATCATCAGTTTGGGTCCTAATAAGGCACTTATAAAGGTCCAAATTACCACCGAACTTACTCTTTATTCAAATTTATGTTGATTATATACCTACATGTCTTGACTACTTATTTGTTGCAAGTGAGTAGTCACTACTCACTAGTTTATACAGTTACGTGCCGTACCTTCTGTAAAAGTGTAAACCATACGATTACTATTTATAAAAATATTCTATCGAATGCAAAGGAATTTAATTACGTGATAATATGTTAAACCTTGCGACATGACCATATATAAACAAGAAAGACGTATGTGCCTGTTTCATGATGAAACGGATGAACCGATTTTGACGATTCAGTCACCGTAGCCTATAGCCGCTAGCAATACCAGAGGTATCACTACGGGGTGCTAACCATGTTGCTGATGAGGACTCACTGTGCTAGCAGCAATACTACTAGCCCAGCGTATCCTCGTGGAGCACTGGCAACCTTACTTACCGCAGAAACACAACACTACATCAAGTAGTGTTATTTCACTGCGGTCTTCTGTAAGGCGGAGGTAAAGTCCCCAGTCGGGCGGCTCCAATTTAAATGGGATAACCCACGGGAAATCCCAAATCGCCCTACCTCTCTTTAAATTATAGAAATTCTTTGAAACCCGGTGATAGATAGGTACTTATCATCAATCTAGTTGTCAATAATTGTAAGCAGACATCTCGTGGGCGACATCGTGCTCCACGAGTTCAATAACTAAAATATCGTGCTAGTTGTTTCATTCTCAACATTCTCAACTGTTTATTAAAATGTTCATGCAGTTCCATGATAACATTGAATGTTATCCAAACATTTTAGATTATCTGTCATTTGAATAATATCTGCGCATTGCACCATAAATATATTATGTATATATGTAAAAATCACGCGTGTATCCATGTGTCGTACGGTATATTTCCAATCCGCAGATCATGTTATTGGGTCATTGCCAGACGCTAAAACATTTTGACGTCAGCTATGATTTATGATCGTTTTTAAATGAATCATTTACACACCGCTATCTATGATATTAGTCAATCGCTGCTCGGGGGGCGGATCTATCTAGACGTAATGGAATTAAAATAAATCGGATAGTCTTATGAATCGTGTTTTCCCCACATACAATATTAATAAACGCATCTATTTTTATATATCTATGCTACGTTAAAGAATTTTATCTTATTATTAGGTTACTATTTTGTTTTAAAATTTTAATGCCTCTATCTATAAAACTGCTAATTATGATGTAAGAAACATTCAACTAAAATCATTTGACCGGACTTATTGCCATCCTTATTTAGCCCCGCATGTAAGAAAAGAAAAGCAGGACTTTCCAGTACTCTGTTTTAAAAAAAAACTCAAATGCAGGTAGGATCAACAATAACGTAGATTATATAAAAGATTTTTTAAATGCATAGGATAAAAATGGGGCTATAAGTGTTTAAGTGCGAGTAAAAACGGCGGGTAGAGCTAGTGACGTATAAAAGTACGTAATATGTATATGATGATTACGTACACGGCAAGACACGACATACATCGCTTATTACGTGTTGCTCTCACGCCGATATCGGCGGATCTATTCCTATTGCTCTGGCTGGGAATTCGGAATACTTTGTTAGTTTACAATATTGGCCGTTACCTATAGTATATCCCTTACCGGTCGCGACTCACGACATTCCGTGCAATAATTACCGCGTGTTTATTATGCCACAGGTGGTTTTTCAACGTGCTTTCAAATATATACGCACTGTGGTGCCAATTCTGTTGTTGAAATTACTAAACTTAACTAATTTGACAGGTCTAATAATATTGCGATCCTTATTTAACTCCGCACATGAGAAAGGGATAGCAAGACTTATAGACCTGTTCAATTAGTTAAGTTTAGTAATTTTGAACAACAGATGACTCTTGTAACTATTTTTTTAAATTTAGTTTAGCTCGAAAGCCTTGGTTACCGTCAAGTTCCTTACAAAGGAAAAGAAAACTATTAAAAACTAGAGAGTTAATTAGTAATTACCTATTTAAGTTTTATTTAAAATGCAACTTTAATTAGAAGGTAAAGTTATCAAAAAACTAATTAAATTAAACTCATAAATTACGAATTGTACCTATGCGGTAATTAATATATTAACCCCTATGATTATTTACTTACTACACCCTATATAATGAGTAAATACCTGCGTCAGGCGAAGGGTGGGTAGGAAATGTACCATGTGTAAAATAAGTATGTAAGTACCTTTTTTTTATACTACTAGGGTGGCAAACAAGCATACGGCCCACCTGATGGTAAGCGGTCACCTTAGCCTATGGACGCTTGCAACACCAGGGGTATCACTCGCGCGTTGCCGACCCTTCAAAAATCTCTTCACACCCTTCTTGAAGAACCCCACCTGAAGTACCTACGTGAGTACCTGTTTATTACACTAGTGTCAGTACTCGATAGGTAGGTATACATAATAGGTACAAAGCAAGGTAGGTACATAGCCCACGTAGTATTGTTTACAACCTTGTATCATGAACCGAAAACGTTAACAGCTATTGTTACTGCTTCCTAGCAAAGGTATTGTAATCTTTGTTAGCAAACATATAAGTAACATTGTATCAAATCAAAATGAAAGTGCTGTCGTAATACAGCATGATTGTCGCACACACACTGCTTGGGAAATAAATCTAATAAGAGCCTAAGAAACTCGGCCAGACAACTTATTTGCATCAGATTAGGTACATATCAAGGAGCAATCATATTTTAACTTCTGAGCTCACTGTTTGGTTTGAAACAACTCCAGGGTTTGATTCTCAGATCTAATGATAATATATGATAGATGATAATGATAAGGAGACAGAATTGGCAGCAATTGAGGCTAATGTGCATCAACAAAACTGTCCTAAATGTCCTAATATTCGCCCCGGTCACTTGGTACACTGCAACAACCACAGACAAGTAAGATAACTTGTCTTAACATTTTACTAGCAACAGCCTCTCACAGCTAAAATACCTAATAGGTAGATAAATATCTAAACCCAATGAGTAAAACCCAACCACAAGAGGGAAATATCGAAAAGTACCTACATTTAAATATTATTAGCTATCATGACGTGCTTATAGCAAAAAGTATTCGACCACAATAAAACCAAGAAAATCGGTCTGATAAATAAAGCATCAACTTAAAAAATTCACACATATCAGGTGTTTTAAAAAAGCTCTTATAGAGCTATTGTTATTAAAAAACAAATTACATATCAATAAGTATTCATCAAATCCAAATCTGTTAGAAGGGAAGGATAAGTTGCATACCCAACCCAACAACAAGACTTGCAAAAAAGGCAGGCATAATAGCATAGGGTAAATAGCGGCGAAAATAACTTCAACGCAATCGTGCAGCTAGAGTAAGAGGAAATTAGTGCTAAGGTAATACAGTGTACTATGTAGTTTAGATACTGCCTGTATATTTATGTGTTTGAACAACCTGTCAGCCAGCATAGGTGTTATTAGTGGTTGAAAAACTTGTTTCATTTTGCATGGATTTACCATGTACCTACTTAGGTATCTACATTCAATATTTAATAAGGCTTTGTATAGTGATTTACTTAAATGGTAAAACTAGGGAAATATTTTTTTTTTCTATACTCATAAAAGCATTTTTATGTCCAAGAACTTGTCATAAATACTCAATAATTTGTTCATACTAATAAGTCTGAAGTAATTTAGTTATTTAGACTAAAGTGACTGCTGAATATCACTGAATTTCTTTCCGATTCTTCTCAGGTGCCTTTTTTTTTATACAGTGGAAAAGTAAATCTACATAGGTGCCTTATTTATTAGGGCCCTTAACTGAAAAAAAAACTATTTTAGATTGTGATTTTACCAGCAGGCAAGCTATGTGGTAACACATAGTGTCTATAAAAATATCCTGAATCTCATAGTTTATACTTATAGTACAGTAAAGTACATTATAAATAAGATATATGTTTCCTTCGTAAGTTAAGAATAATAACAATACAATAAAGTGTATTATGTAAAATGAGCCTCCTCTACAACCACAGGATTAGCAGTGAAACCAAACACACTTGAATGCCCACCACAAATTAGTGTCTATTGAAGTGTTAGTGAATGAATTGCAATTGTATAACTGCCTGTGACTTTCTAATACCAAAACTACATGAGCCCAAGCCCACTGCCCAGTTCTATTACCATTGTAATGTATTCTAGGTATTTGTGCCAAACTAATTTAACAGGCAAATTTGAATACATTCCTAGCATGTCATTGGGTCGTTTTAAGTAACCAATTAGGTAAATTTTAGTCTGGTGTAATTGGTGGTACATCTGAGTTTGAGTTCTCATTTCAAATATTAAAACAAATAATTTTCAGCCAGCAATAAAAACATAGAGTTTAAATTAAATGGTGACATCACTCTACATCCTGTTTGAAGATCGAAATGTTCTACATACAGCTGTAGTTAAGCAAACCTATACAGACAAAATAAAATAACATTTAATCTCTTGCTATGTTGCTGCAATGAGTATCCTGCCATGCTGAGGAGTATTTTTTATAAATCCCTTTTGTTACATGAAAGTGCTATTGAATAAAAATTGCTATATGCCAGTACATCATAGAAATTTATTTTTGGCTATGTGTTCAAGTTCTAATGCTTTGGAAATAAACTCAAATCCAAATAATATCAGGAAAGAAACACATGAAAATTAGCATGTGTTACAAAAAACACATTTAATTGAATTTGAATTAAAGACCACTTGGTTGATTACATTATAAATACTGCACATAATTAATAATAACAATAAAATGCACTTATAAATGAACAAACTTAATTGAAAGTCAGATTAAAATTGTTATCTCAGCTAAGTTATTATTACTAGAACTCCGTGAGTATAATAATACAGATAAAATTGTGATAGGCACACAAGGTTGCCACACAACCTTCAAAACAAAAGCTTTGTTTTCATGCAAACAGGTTTGCAATTACAAATATTACTGACATATCAAATAAACTATGCACCAACTGCTTGGTTCAGATTAAAATAATCATATTAGATATACGATAGGAACAATAACATTGTCGTAAACACACGGATTGGAAGCAAATACACAAGTCACCTAAACAATAAGCTCCACTGAATAAATAATACCGAACAAAGTTCAACATAATACGTAAAAACGCTCATACAAACAACATCAGGCTCGTACGCACTTAACCTCAGCTGTTAACGAAGTAATAAGTTAGATATTACATCAAAACAAGGAATACCTGGTGCGAGGCTCCTCTCCGCGCCCCCGGTCATATTCACTTTTGGTTGAGGCCAGCGGGGCCTTTCAACGCGTCAGACAAGCACCGCACTCCGTTCCTGGCGGCCCAGCACCACAATCCACGCAGCAATTATAAAAAGAACCCAATTTCAATGTCACAAAGGTAACACGAGGTAGGTTTAACGAGACGGCCAACGCTCCCGCCTGGCACAACCGTTCGCGCGAAACACTTGCTGCGTGCCCTACACAATAATATGAGAACATAATTTACCTTCTCCCTCATGGTAATTAGTTTCCCGGTGTTTATTTTCTTCGGTACCAGCCATATTCAATTTATTTATTTCGAGAACTGACTTGACTGAACATAGCGACGTGATTTTTTTTCCAACTCGACGCAAGTTGACAACTTTGTGGAGAAAAAGACGTGTCAATTGTCACTTGTCAATTTTTCGTCAACCGTCAATTAGCAATTTGAAAATTGCTCTGATTTTGCTTTATTCATACTTTTAATGTAAAAATACGATAAAACAGCGATGATATTTACAGCATAATGATTCAAATCCAACATAAATTAATATTAGTCACGCGTGCAATTCAGTGTTGTCATATAATAAAATTCATTTATTTTTAGTGTAATTTTAAAAATTACATATATTTGTATATCATCAGGCGAAAAGGTAGTGGCAGCCGGGCTATTAATCTTCATAATCTAGCGTAGCGGTTGTATTAACTTGGCTCCATAAAATCAAAACGTTTCTTCTTCTTCTTCTTTAAGTTAATGGCGACGAGCTTATATACAGCTATTCCGCCAATGTCAAGTGGTGTGGTAGGCACAGAGTACATAAGTACTAAACGTAGTGGACGTTTATTTCATTTTACTGTCAATACTGTTAAGTCAATCTGTCAAAATTTACCCCGTCCCCCCGGCTGCCAACTTAGCACTTTTGGTGCTACATCTGGGTTCAACATTACTACGTTGAAATCTATAAAACAACACCAGAACTTTTTTGCCCTGGGTGGGTGGGATCCTCTTGATTGAACGATTGTTATGAAAGAATCATGCAAATTGGACCTAAAAACTTTTTCAGATTTTCTGTTATGTTGTTGTTATAAATGTTCTGCTTTGCGATGCGACCACAGAGTACATAACCACTACGTTTTATATGCGACATGACAACCTACAACCTTCTTCTTTTTTATGTTGACTAATATTTTGCTTGTACTCATTCAAAAATGTATACCAACACAGCATTTTTGAGGTGATCATTAGCATAAACAGTGATATCAAGCTGGCAGCCCCTGGGGTTATATACTCTGTGGGTACTTCAACTACTTCATTCAAATTTCAATCGTCCAATCCAATCCATTTCTGGTACTCTGTGTCCATTTCATTTGGCACAGAGTATATAACCATTACGTTTAACATTTGGCATCTCTTGGACATTTGGTGTCATATTTCGATATTTCGTAAATATAGTAATCAATTAATTTCCTCCGATTTGAACAAATTAATATAAACAAACAAAAAAATGCAGGTGAAGTGTTGAATAATCTTTCAGGCGTGGAATAACACCATTGCTTTCACAATTACAATAATTGTCCTGTTTATTTTTAGAATCCCAATGAGGATACAGAATGGAACTATATCCTCAGATCCAAGGGGATCCTCCCCGCCAAGGAGAAGGAGGTCTCGGAGGAGCAGATCGTGAATATGATTGAAGAAACCATTCAGAAAAAACAGGCTGCGAGTGAGTTTTGTAGCATTTATAGGTTAGGACACCTGTTGAAGTGATTCAAAATTACATTACTCATACTTATAATTTGATAATTGTTTTAGATGGAGGAGTATTTATAAATAAAACCTTTTATAAATGTCCATATAAAATCTTATAACCAGATGCATTACATAGTTTAGCATTTTATTGTAAGTCAGCTGAATATTCCCAAAGGACATCATCCATTTTGGTCCAAATCTGAAAGTGCCGGCCAACACATTTTTTGTATATTCTGTTAGAGCTTGCCCGTCTGAGCCTTTCTTACAATGGCACCAAACCTGTAGGACCATTGTAGTTGCCTTTATTTGAGTTCTAAAATCAGAATTTTCATACATTTTTGTTGAAATAGGAGTTCAAAATAACAAAAACAAATGGTAAATGTCCAACTTTAGTGCCATAGTAATAAATGCTCAGAGGGTTGTCCCTCTGAGCATTTATTACTATGGCACTACAATTTTAACTACACAGAGCTTGTGCTCTAACAGAATATACAAAAAAAATATGTTGGCCCGCACTTTCAGATTTGGACAAAATCTCTATGAAACATGGATGATGTCTTTTATCCTGCAAAATACAACGGAAAATGTCTGTAAATTTTTTTTTTACTTTGTAGTTAAAATTGGCAAATGCCATGTAGTCAGGTCCACCTCAAGGTATGGAATCACTGAAACCAGACACTTGCATACCAGAGGTATAGTGGCCAACACATTGTGTCCTAGAGGAGCTCTAGAACCCTTACTACTGAGACACAACACCGCATCAGAGTCATACTATTATGTATTTACTATTATCAATATTTATATTTTTTAGAGGACCAACAGTTATCTGAGCTAGATCTTGATGGTCTTGATGAATTAGAAGATTCAGAAGATGAGGCAGTACTAGAGGAGTACAGGAAGAAGCGCATTGCGGAGTTGAAGAGGTTGTCGGAGAAGCCCAGGTTTGGGGATGTGAGGGAGGTTTCTGGGCAGGACTATGTGCAGGAGGTCAATAAAGCTGGAGAAGGCATCTGGGTTGTAATCCACTTGTACAAGCAGGGGTGAGATGGTCACTTTGTTACATTTGTGTTTACTAATTATGCAGTCAGTTTTTTTACATCTGACCTGATATGATCTGTTACGGCCTTTGATTACCTCCAGAAACTCCAAATAAGCATCAATGGCATGCAAGAATTTCAAAATTTAATGTGACAGTGGTCGCAATTCAGTTGTTCAAAATGACTAAACATTACTTGCTTGACAGGTCTAAAAGTTTTGCTATCCCTTTCTCATGTGGGAAATAAGGATGGCAATATTTTTAGACCTGTCAAATTAGTTACGTTTAGTAATTTTGAACAACTGAATTGAGGGACTTGTATCTTATATCTATCTTCAGATGTGAAATCTTAATGTATAAATGGACTACATTTAGTGATTATTTGATTTTCCCGAAAATATTGCAGCATCCAGCAATGTGCCCTGATCAACCAGCATATGAAGCAGCTGGCAGCAATGTACCCGTACACGAAGTTCCTGAAGGCCATCGCACAGACATGCATCCCCAATTACCCTGAACGCAACCTGCCCAGTGTGTTTGTCTACCATGAAGGGGATATGAAGAAGCAGTACATCGGGCCTCATGAGCTCAGGGGCACAGCTTTGACCTGTGATGGTATGGAAATGTTAAAGCATGTGCCAATCTTTTACACTGATCTGAAGTTTTCACTATTATGTGTCAGCACAATTTTTAGCTAATATACATATATTCTTATGAAACCTAGGGAGCTCCAAAACTAACACAGATTAATACAATCAAGACAAAATACCTATTCTACTTCCATATGCCAAAAAACTAATTGTTAACACATTTTTTTTAAGAAGTTTTACAGTATCGATACCTGACCCGTTATATTGCAGAATTTGAGTACATCCTGGGTCAAGCTCGTGCGATAGACACCAAGATCACAGAGGACCCTAGACCCAAGATAAAGGACAAGCTCTTCACTGACCTCGGCTCCAACGACTGGTGATGCTGATGTGAGGGGCTTTGATGTCTAGTGATAAAACTGTGTGGTGGTGCTTATGGGCTATGCTAAGTTGCACTTAATTTATTCTTAACTATAATGACCTTGTCACAATTAGGCGCACATGGAAGACAAAGTGGTGCGATTGTAGATCGTATTATCATTTAATTTAATTCCTGTAATGTTCTTCTTCAAAAAGCTAATAATATATTCAGCTATTCCATCAACGACACGTGACTTGTATATTGAAATTATTATGTTATGTGGTTATATACAATAATTATATCTTATGTTCTGTCGCCATGGACACATTTCCTGTCGTCTTAGCAGCACTTAAGGATATAGATTTAAATTGCAATTGAAATGGTGTGTTATAGATTGATACAGACAAAAAGAAGGGGTTATTTATTCTGTGTTAATACAGAGATGGCCCTGTCTTGTGCATAATTAGACGGTGAATTAGGTTCATGTCTTAAAAGACTGTTCTTGAAACATTGACTAATGATTTTAATGAAATATACTCATATTTTAACGTAACATAAAAGAAATACGAACTATTATTGTTAGTGTTATGTGAAACAAAAAATATTGTTATTAATGATACATTTGAACGGTATTTTCATAATTTCTATTGCATTTGAGTACATTTTTCTGCATCTGCTTTATTATCATTGTAAAGAATAAATTATATTTTTGTTTTATTTATAAACATTGTTTTATTTGTGAACCAGTGGTACTCCAAGAATCAAGTTAGGGTCCGACCATAAACGAATTAATCTAGGAACTTCTAAAATATCAGTGAGGATATTATCTATTACTAGGATCCTAATGAATGAAGATCAGTACACCTAATTTGTTGAAAACCGTGATGGTCCTTCGATTCAAGGGCCTCTTAATTCAAGTGGTGCAATCAACCAATTAGCTTTTTTGTGATTAATTACAGTGAGTTTTTCGTTGAAGGAAAACAGTGTGAGGAAACGTGTATGCGTCACGTCATCGATGCAAGTGTCCTGTACCATACAGAGTGCGTCATACGTCACACGAGCCTCAATGGGGACTGGGGACTGAGAAGATAGGGGCTGGAGACTGCAGTGGGGCTAGGGGACTGAGAAGATAGGGGCTGGAGACTGCAGTGGGGCTAGGGGACTGAGAAGATAGGGGCTGGAGACTGCAGTGGGGCTAGTAAAAGCAAGACTAAGCTTAAATTCCTTAATGTATATTTTTGTTTCTTACTTACACATATTTACATAATATGTAAAATACTTATTGCCTGGAACACTGATCTACTAGTCAGTTAACTTTCAGTAGCCTTCGTAACAACCACTTGCGACTACATATTCGTATCGCATTCGACCATTTTTGTATGAGAAAATAAACAGCGCTGCGGCAGCGGAACGTGGAACTAAACAATCGTATGAAAATGTTTACCATTTTGAGAGTTACGTTATCAAAAACGTACTTGAGCGATGTACTGTGAATAAATAAGTAAATATGTGCTTCAGGATTCTTCAAAATTCCACCCTAAAGGCGTGAAATGGGAACACACGTAATCCGGCATTGAAGGCGAACGAAGTCAGAGCCAGTGTTTATATGTTATAATATGTGTCAGCATCCCCTCTGCAGGTTGATGGTGGCGACGCACCGCGCGAGGCAGGTGTCGACGGGCAGGCGCGAGGAGAGCCCCAGCTCGAACACGCGTGCTAGCAGCCGCGCGGCGTGCTCCTGCATGCCGGCGATCAGTGCAGGCAGCTTCTCCACCGCCGCCGCCGCCACCTCCGGCAGGCTCGAGTCCAGGCACTCCAGGATCGCTTCCACACCTGAACACAACAGATTCACATTACAAAACGATCCGCAACTAATTTTGTTTTGATTGTCTATGATTGGAGTCCAGGCAGGAATGCTTCCAGTTGGGACGGGAAGGGATTAAACATTACAAAATGTGTAATGTGTACTCCTGTGCCGGTAGCAGGAACATTGTCGAAAACGTATTCGACAAGGTATTCGAAAACGTAACTCGGGAAATGTCAAAATTGTCATACTAATTTTTAGTTCCACTTTTCACCGCCTCAGCGCTGTACATTATCCAATACAAAAATAGTCGAAGGCGATACGAAAACGTTGTCGATAATGTTCCTGCTACCAGCACTGTAAGTGATAAATTCACCAATATAAAAGTATATAATAAGTCAAACCTGTATTAAATGTATTTTTTTTTTAATTAACAACTTTGCACTCAGACGTGACGTAGAACATTTGAGTTCAGCTAGTAGAGTATTATATATGCAGTGGTAACATTTTAAGTAGGTATTTATGTAAATAAAATAAACTTTTTATTTTTATTTATTTATTATCTGCCATCGGCCTTGGCTGGCCATAATCAGATCGTGTAATGGGATTGTGTCTTTGCGGGCAGACACTCCATCGAGCGTCTCTTTTTACCCTTAATTTTCCGACTTGGGGGTTCAGCAATACACAAGCATACGGCCCACCTGATGGTAAGCAGTCACCGTAGCCTATAGCCGCTAGCAATACCAGGGGTATCACTAGTGGGGTGCCAACCATGTTGTTGATGAGGACTCACTGTGCTAGCAGCATTACTATTAGACCAGCGTATCCTCGTGGAGCACTGGCAACCTTACTTACCGCAGAAACACAACACTACATCAAGTAGTGTTAGTTCACTGCGGTCTTCTGTAAGGTGGAGGTACAGTCCCCAGTCGGGCGGCTCCAATTTAAATGGGATAACCCACGGGAAATCCCAAATCGCCCTACCTCTCTTTTTAAAAGCTCATGGTGTGATTAATCACTGTACTTTTTTTAACTTTTTTTCCACGGTTTTTTTCTCTTCATCCTTTACTGTATTCATGTATCTCTTGGTAACGTGTGAACAAAGGTGCGTTGGATATGTTTCTCAATATAATATTTTGGAATTTTTGTATTAGTATATAATAAAACTTCACGCACGAAGTCCCTTACAAAAAAGGTTTAACGAATCTTTCACGCGTATTGAATCGTGACTATTTCTACCCGCAGGGTGGGTTAAGGAACTTTGTGGTGGTCATTCAGCCCTTCATAAGTGTTATTAGAGCTTAAACTGAATAAGTAATTTTTTTATTTAGATAAAAGATTTGTAATGAATGTGTTACCAGGCGTGGTGTCAGGCACGGCGGGCAGCAGCTTGGTGAGCAGCGAGAGCGCGGCGGTGCGCAGCGGCGCGTGCGCAGACGCGGCCAGCGGCGCGGCGGCCCGCAGCAGCGCCGCCGCCGCCTCCGCCCCGCCCCACGCGCCGCCCCGCCGCCCGCCCCACGCCTCCACCTCCTACACACACATACACAAAAACACCACCTATTTATAGTGCTTAAAAGTTACATATCAAAACCAAATGTTTGTCGATATTAATGTTTTTAAATTAAAGAAGAAATCAGTTTTGAAAAATAAATGTCTTAATTGTTGTGTGGAATATTAATTATTTGTTCCCTTGTGAGTACATAGCTTTTGATATAACATGTGTAAAAAGGTGCCAATATCAAATAAATTAAAAATGTTGCAACCAGTACTGGCAGCAAAAACATCTTTCGACTACATATTCAATAAAATTAACGCTTAAAAAAAAAAAACGCTTTTTTTTCAAAAAATAGTTCAATGCGACAAGAGAACGTAGTCTGCAGTAGTTATTGCTTCGGCTACTGCAATACACACCACGGAACCAATAACACATGTTTATCGTGTCTGGAGCTCAACTATACTAACTAACTTGGATACACTTAAAATTCAGTTTTATGGCATTATCGCATAGTTGAATTTGGCTTGCAACAATTAATCAACATAAAATTGTCGAAAAAATAGAATGGCGTACGATTGTATTATATTTGTATTTTGTAGTGTATTAGCTTCGGACATTTTTGAACGCAGACCCGAAAGTCTTATGTTTAGGTGCGTGTGCGGCCGGCGGCGTTCTGACCTGCAGTGCCCAGTGCAGGTTGTCGGGGGTCTCGGCGCGGCGCTGCAGCGTCAGCAGCGCGAGCGGCGGCGGCGCGGCAGAGGACGGGGGCGCCGTCTCCGTCTGCAACGCACTCAGCGCGGGGATGCTTCTGATCACACAGACAAATACAATTATAGATGCTATAGTGATAGTCGGTGTCCCTGTGCGCGTGTAGGAGGGCGGGGCGGGTGTGTACTCACTGCACGGTGTCCCTGTGCGCGTGTAGGAGGGCGGGGCGGGTGTGTACTCACTGCACGGTGTCCCTGTGCGCGTGTAGGAGGGCGGGGCGGGTGTGTACTCACTGCACGGTGTCCCTGTGCGCGTGTAGGAGGGCGGGGCGGGTGTGTACTCACTGCACGGTGTCCCTGTGCGCGTGTAGGAGGGCGGGGCGGGTGTGTACTCACTGCACGGTGTCCCTGTGCGCGTGTAGGAGGGCGGGGCGGGTGTGTACTCACTGCACGGTGTCCCTGTGCGCGTGTAGGAGGGCGGGGCGGGTGTGTACTCACTGCACGGTGTCCCTGTGCGCGTGTAGGAGGGCGGGGCGGGTGTGTACTCACTGCACGGTGTCCCTGTGCGCGTGTAGGAGGGCGGGGCGGGTGTGTACTCACTGCACGGTGTCCCTGTGCGCGTGTAGGAGGGCGGGGCGGGTGTGTACTCACTGCACGGTGTCCCTGTGCGCGTGTAGGAGGGCGGGGCGGGTGTGTACTCACTGCACGGTGTCCCTGTGCGCGTGTAGGAGGGCGGGGCGGGTGTGTACTCACTGCACGGTGTCCCTGTGCGCGTGTAGGAGGGCGGGGCGGGTGTGTACTCACTGCACGGTGTCCCTGTGCGCGTGTAGGAGGGCGGGGCGGGTGTGTACTCACTGCACGGTGTCCCTGTGCGCGTGTAGGAGGGCGGGGCGGGTGTGTACTCACTGCACGGTGTCCCTGTGCGCGTGTAGGAGGGCGGGGCGGGTGTGTACTCACTGCACGGTGTCCCTGTGCGCGTGTAGGAGGGCGGGGCGGGTGTGTACTCACTGCACGGTGTCCCTGTGCGCGTGTAGGAGGGCGGGGCGGGTGTGTACTCACTGCACGGTGTCCCTGTGCGCGTGTAGGAGGGCGGGGCGGGTGTGTACTCACTGCACGGTGTCCCTGTGCGCGTGTAGGAGGGCGGGGCGGGTGTGTACTCACTGCACGGTGTCCCTGTGCGCGTGTAGGAGGGCGGGGCGGGTGTGTACTCACTGCACGGTGTCCCTGTGCGCGTGTAGGAGGGCGGGGCGGGTGTGTACTCACTGCACGGTGTCCCTGTGCGCGTGTAGGAGGGCGGGGCGGGTGTGTACTCACTGCACGGTGTCCCTGTGCGCGTGTAGGAGGGCGGGGCGGGTGTGTACTCACTGCACGGTGTCCCTGTGCGCGTGTAGGAGGGCGGCGGCGCGGGGCGGGCGGGCGCGCATGTACCGCCGCAGCAGGCCCGCCACGCGGTGCGCCAGCACGCACGCGCCGCCACCACCCTGAGCGCGCACCATCTGCACCAGGCACTCCAGGATGCTGTGTACCTCCGAACTGAACACACACATACACCACATATATATTCATACGGACGTATATTGGCAATTTGTGTAAAGAATACTAGTGAAGCTGAACATGCGATGGCGGAGGAACAGCGCGTACGGGTTAGCAAGCCAGCTAGACGGGACCCTCCGCGGCATCGGCCGTCCTCCTTCACTCTGCGCCTCGAGTCGCAGCTAGAGAGATATACTAGTAGTATTGTTAACACTTATGGTATTTGTGGTGGAGTCTGACCAGTGCGTGTCGCCGAAGAGGTCGTGGTCGGGCAGCACCTCGAGCGCGGCCAGCAGCGGCGGCGCGCGCGCAGCCCCCGGGCCCCGCAGCAGCGCGCCCACCAGCGGCAGCGCGCGCGCGCCCGCGCCCGCCACCCGCGAGAACACCGCGCGCGCGCTCGCCTCCAGCCGCCACACCCTGCACACACCCGCACACACTACACGCCACCCGCGAGAACACCGCGCGCGCGCTCGCCTCCAGCCGCCACACCCTGCACACACCCGCACACACTACACGCCACCCGCGAGAACACCGCGCGCGCGCTCGCCTCCAGCCGCCACACCCTGCACACACCCGCACACACTACACGCCACCCGCGAGAACACCGCGCGCGCGCTCGCCTCCAGCCGCCACACCCTGCACACACCCGCACACACTACACGCCACCCGCGAGAACACCGCGCGCGCGCTCGCCTCCAGCCGCCACACCCTGCACACACCCGCACACACTACACGCCACCCGCGAGAACACCGCGCGCGCGCTCGCCTCCAAAAGCATTTGATATCCATCATAGAGATTGATTTAGCAAGTCATAAATTGCCATATTGTGACGTCGGCCATATTGGATTAATTATATTTCTAAATTGCGGTAAAATGAATAAGAAGTCAAAATAATGAGAGCTCGATGAATTGTTCAGATGAGATGATGTGTGTGCTGACTTGTGTTGCGGGTCCTTGTGGTGCGGCAGGTGGTGCAGCGCGGTGAGCAGCGTGTGCGCCAGGCGGTCGGTGGCGCTGGTGCAGGCGCCGGCCGCCGCGCCCGCCAGCCGCCGCCGCCGCCAGCCCAGCGCGCCGCTGCCCTCCATCAGCTGCAGGATCTTAGGCACCTGCACACACACACACACAACTTTACACTCCGATTACCTCACCTCCGTGGTTCAGCGGCTTGACACATGACACGTTGAAGATCTGGATTCGATTCCTTGATCTATTGTAAAATTTTCTTTTTATTGGTCTTCTTTCTAAATCTGGCATTCAATCTTCTTCAAACTATATTCCAGTGTCGAGTATAAAAGAATTATTAAGTTAATTAAATTTGTAGTTTCTGCAGACATTTCACGGCAGTGGCAGACCATTACAGGCCTTTAGATCATCAGAAAATACGTACTATGAAAATCACTATAACACAATTTACGAGCCACTGGAACAAAATCCTGATTGGTGTGCTTGCTCCCTGTCAAATGTTTGCCACAGTAATCAATATCCCTCGCGACATCGTATACACTAGTTCATGGTCACTGTCTTTAGATTATATATACATATATTGGTGCCAATACTGTTGTTCACAATTACTAAACTTAACTAATTTGACAGGTCTAAAAATATTGCCATCCTTACTAAACCCCGCACACGAGAAAGAGATAGCAAGACTTTTTAGACCTGTCAAATTAGTTAAGTTTAGTAATTTTGAACAACAGTATTGGCACCAATTTTGTTATACTTTATTTGATGTTCAGATTAGATATACTTTTATTGTTGTTTTGATTTATAATATTGTTTAACTGCACCTGTTATTAGTAAGTAGGCTAGATAATAAGAACAAAATAATTGTCTAATCGATTTATTGCAATGTGCATACAGTCCACATATCGAAGTCAGTAAGTGTATGATCTATGGTCAGTAGCCAATAAACAGTCATACTACACGCACGCTTTTTTTACTCAATATATTCCCATCAAAGTGAAACGAACTCTATCGCCTAGACAATAATATTATAGTATTAATATTTCTTGTAATAACAACACCCCATCATTATATTAATATTAAGTATGTACATATTACTTTTTATATGTCTATTTGTCCCGTGATAGTGCTGTGCTGTCCTATATATTAGGTCCTTACATATGAAATTGGCGTTTTTCGTACTGGCCACTTTAATCACGAATTTCTCCTCTTTGGTAAGGAATTCCAAATTCAAATTTGTACAGCTATAGACTCATGTATTTGTGCTTCGATGATCGTCATTCATTTGTTTTTTTTCTTCTGTTTTTTTCTGTTTGCGTCACTCATTTTACAAAATGGAAAACCTTAAATATCGCATTATTTACGAGTACGAGTTCCGCCGTGGCACTAGTGCTGCGGAAACAACTCGAAGGGTGAATGATGTGTATGGCGGTCGTGTTGCAAAAGAAAACACAGTTCGTTTTTGGTTCCAACGTTTTCGTTCTGGAAATTTCGACCTGCAGAACAAGCCCCGTGGACGGCCTGAGACTCAAGTTGATAATGAAGAGTTGAAGGCTATTGTGGAAGCGGATCCATCGCAAACCACGTCCGAGTTAGCTGCAGGCTGCAATGTTAGTGATAAAACTGTTTTAATTCACTTGAAGCAAATTGGGAAGATTAAAAAGCTTGAAAGGTGGGTACCTCACGAATTGACTGAAACAAACCGGCAAACGCGCGTCGACTGCTGCGTTACATTACTAAACCGGCACAATAATGAAGGTATTTTAAACCGAATCATTACCTGTGATGAAAAATGGGTTCTTTACGATAATCGGAAGCGCTCAGCGCAATGGTTAGATCCTGGCCAGCCAGCCAAATCCTGCCCCAAGCGAAAATTAACCCCAAAAAAGTTACTTGTAAGCGTTTGGTGGACTAGTGCCGGTATTGTTCATTACAGTTTTTTCAAATCTGGCCAGACTATTACGGCTGATGTCTATTGTCAGGAATTGCAAACCATGATGGAAAAGCTAGCGGCTAAACAACCTAGGCTGGTCAATCGCTCCACGCCACTGCTGCTTCACGACAACGCTAGACCACACACTGCGCTACAGACGGCTACTAAATTAGAAGGGCTTCAATTGGAAAGTCTAAGACATCCTCCGTACTCCCCGGACCTTGCTCCAACAGATTACCATTTTTTTCGAAATTTGGATAACTTCTTGCAAGGGAAAAAATTCAACTCCGATGGGGCAGTCCAAATCGCCTTCAAAGATTTTATTGATTCCCGTCCGACTGGTTTTTTTAGTAAAGGGATCAATGAACTACCTATGAGATGGCAAAAGTGCATAGAAAATAATGGTTCATACTTTGATTAATTAAATATATTATATTAAAAAATATTCGACTTTTTGTTCCTCCCATACAAAACGCCAATTTCATATGTAAGGACCTAATATATAATTCAGAATGTATGAATGCTCAATACCGGTCATAAAATGTTACACCGTACAGATAATCCCCAACACTTGTTCTTAGTTCTACCAACGCGACATTAGCGAAATTGTGGCAACCCCGCAGAAGCCATTAATAAAAAAGTGGAAGTTGAAGATCTATAATCTATTGGTGCAATATGATACAACTATGTTGTGAGGAGTGGTGGTGTACCTTCATATAGAGCAGCAGCAGCAGCCCGGGGTGGTGGTGCGCGGCGAGCGCGGCGGCCAGCAGCGCGGCGGGCGAGGAGCAGCAGCGCAGCAGCAGCGGCAGGCGCGCCTCCATGCGGCGCTGCGAGCCCCCCGCCCCCGCCCCCGCCCCCGCGCCCCCCGCCTCGCCCTCCGCCACGATGTACCGCACCAGCACGCCCAGCTGGGGGGCCGGTCACCGCGTTATATCCGTGTCGATGTGTGTTATACCCCTAGTGTTGCAAGCGTCCATAGGCTGCGGTAGCCGCTTACCATCAGGCGGGTCGTATGCTTGTTTGCCACCTTAGAAGAATAATAATAATAATATGGTTGGGTCAAGGGTCGGATACAGAAGGCAATACTCCTCGACACGGCACGCATTGTCAGGAGGTTCCTCATTCTGTAACCCTAACCACCGGTAGCCTGGTCTCGCGCCTCGTCATCGGTGGCTCCCTAGTTTTGGTGGATTTTTTTATAATATCTGTTTTTATCTTTTTAGAATATTGTAAAAAAAAAAACACCTAGACTAAAATTTAAAATAAATCATGGGAATAATAATAATATATTTTTTTTGTGTTATCAACTGTTTTTATAATATATTCTTTTGTGAAATAGGTATTTTTCATTAAGTTAGAATTTGAAATGTAAACTTTATGTAATTCTTTTGGTTTTTAAAAGAGCAATTGCTGAGTTTCTTGCCGGATTCTTCTCAGCAAAACCGACCTTCCGAATCCGGTGATAGATTCTGACGATTTGAAAGTGCTTGCCTGTAATAGTAATAGTCAAATAAATATCTTTTTGAGTTTGAGTGTTTGAGTACAGCACTCGATACTGAGCAACTGTCCAAATCACATGCTCGGAAGCCAGCGTTCGATATTATAATGTAGGTCTGGCACATTGGACTGGTATGGCCAACTAGAATGCATTCAAATTTGAAATTTATGAAACTGTCAACTGTTTTTCCCTGTTAAAATGCCTTGCTTGTACTTTTAAATTTAAATTTATTTTGCTCCCGCCGCCTGAACGACATGAGATGCGTGCAGTGCATGTGGCGAGTGTGGAGCGTACCAGATGGTGAGCATAGAGCGTATGGAGAATACTAGATGGTGCGTGTGGAGCGTACATGGTTGGATGTATGTGGTTTGTTCTAGGTGGTGCGTGTGAAGAGTTCCAGGTGGTACGTGTGTTCCGTACTAGGTGATGCATTTGGTGTATACCAGGTGGTGCGTGTGTAGCGTACCTGGTGGTGCGTATGTTGCGTTCCAGGTGGTGCGCGTGTTGCGTTCCAGGTGGTGCGTGTGTTCCGTTCCAGATGGTGCATGTGTTGCGTATCAGGTGATGCGTGTGTATCGTACCTGGTGGTGCGTGAGGCGCAGCGTGTCGTCGGGCACGTGGTGTTTGGGCGTGGCCTTGTCTCGTCCCTGCCACACGCGGGGGCTATTCATCACCGTCTGCAAGAACTCCAGCACCGCGCTCGGCGACCAGCCGCTGCGACAGATGACACATAACCATACATCCCACTTATATTATAAATGCGATGTTTGTGAGTATGGATGGATGGATGGATGGATGTTTGTTACCCTTTCACGCAAAAACTACTCAACGGATTTGGATGAAATTTGGAACACAGATAGTTCATAACCTGGATTAACACATAGGATACTTTTTACCCCGGGAAAATTTTAGGTTCCTCTGTGATTCTAAGCTCAACGCGGACGTAGTCGTGGGCAGAATCTAGTACAGTATACACGAGCATGGGTGGGGAAGGATGAGGAAGGTGATTGCGAGGCAGTGTGGTACCGGTGGTGGTGCAGCAGCGCGTCGAGGCAGGAGTGCAGCGTGCGCCACGAGGCGCGGTGTGCCAGCAGCGTCACCAGCTGCGGCCGCCACGCCGCGCCGCCCGACACGAACATCAGCTGCATCTACACACACACACACACACACACACACACACACAGCTGTAGCCGCAACACATATATGACAGAAACAACTCAATACCGTTCAAAATATAAAACACTAGCGGCCTGCCCCGGCTTCGCACGGGTAGACATTTATCAATTATTTTGTCTATCCGTGCGAAGCCGGGGCGGGCCGCTAGTATAATATATAGCCTATGATACTCAGTGATAATTTAGCTTTCAAAAGGCGAAAGAATTTTTGAAATCGGTCCAGTAGTTTCAGAGCCTATTCAATACAAACCCACAAAAATACAAAACTTCCTCTTTATAATATTAGTATAGATCTATATCTAATAGTATAGACATAGCCTTTATAGCTATCCACCCCTCGATATATTAGCCGTCCCTTTCTTACATATATGTATATCATCACGCCAAGTCCCTCACGGGGTAGGCAGAGAGTATAGACACTGATGTATAGGAACATCTAATATATAAAATTCTCGTGTCACAGTTTTCGTTGCCATACTCCTCCGAAACGGTTGACCGATTTTGATGAAATTTTTTGTGCTTATCCTGAATCTATGAGAATCGGCCAACATTTATTTTTCATCCCCCTAAATGTTAGGGGTAGTCCACCCCTAAATATTTTTTTTATTTTTTAAACCGATTTCAAAAATTCTTTCACGTTAGAAAGCTACATCATCACTGAGTAACATAGGCTATATATTATACTAGCTTCCCGCCCCGGCTTTGCACGGGTAGACAAAATATTTGATATAAAAGTCTACCCGTGCGAAGCCGGGGCGGGCCGCTAGTTAGAAATAAAACTGTTATATTGATCTTGGGTGAAGTAATTTATCATTTTGGTCAATAGGTTACCTCTGACCTAAAAGCATGTTACCATCTGCTACTGCCGTGGATTGTCTCCAGAAACTCTATTAAAACACTGCATTTTATTGCAACACAACATACTTTTGAAAAATTCGATAATTATCTAACACTCGACACTGGCAAAAATAGTCCTTGATGAGGATTGATTGCCATAGCTAGGAAGAAGAGAATGTACGTGCCTGTCTTTGTGGGTGCGGGCCGAGCGTCTCCCGCTGCAGCTCGGAGAGCCAGTCCAGCAGCAAGCCGCAGCCCAACCCGTGCTTAGAGAACACGTGACACGACCCTTCCACGCCCTCCTCCGACTTCACCTACACACACACACACACACACACACACACACACACACACATATACACATATGTAGTGGTAACTCAACCAGATTAACAGGTGTCGAAGATTCGATTCTGTATGGAATGGCCATCATCCATCTACTAGCGAAGACCGCAGTCAAATAATACTATTTTGATGTAGTGTTGTGTTTCTGCGGTAAGGTTGCTAGTGCTCCACGAGGATACGCTGGGCTAGTAGTAATGCTGCTAGCACAGCGAGTCTTCATCATCAACATGGTTGGCAAGTCGTTAATGATACAATTTATTTAAGAATCAATAAAGAGTTTTACTATCTACCTATTACCTTGATAGTACAATTATATCTTCTCGCTCTTATTAAAAACAACAGTGGTGCCAACTCTGTTGTACAAAATGACTAAACTTAACTAATATGACAGTTCTTAAAGTCTAGCTATCCCTTTCTCATGTGCGGCGTTAAATAAGGAAAGCACTACCTTTACAACTGTCAAATTAGTTTTGTGATTATCTGCAACAGAATTGGCACCAGTACACTAGTTGTTACCCGCGACTTCGTCCGCATTTGTTTAAAGATAAAACTAGCCTATGTCCTTCCTAAGGATATAACCTATCTCCGTGCCAAATTTTATTACGATTCGTTCAGCCTAGTTAGGTCAGCTAGTTTGCGTTCACTCTACGCAGTTTGCAGCGTTACGCGCGAACTGTGAACACTCCATTTCAAGTATATGGCAGGGCGTACTAAACCGATACGCTGCAAACTCAGTCGGCCGCTCAAAGTTTGCCTCCTGGGGACACAGCCTTACAAACAAACAGTGCCGGTAGCAGGAACATTGTCGACAACGTATTCGAAAACGTAGCTCGCGAAATGTCAAAATTGTCATACTAATTTTTCTACTTTTCACCGCCGCAGGGCTGTTCATTTTCCAATACAAAAATAGTCGAAGGCGATACGAAAACGCTGTCGACATTGTTCTTGCTACCGGCACAGAGTTACTTTCGCATTTTATTTTTATAATATTAGTATGGGCCAACGTACCTGCGACTCGTAGTACCCCTCCTGGTTCCTCTCGAGCAGGTGTGTGATGACGTCGACCACGAGCCCCGTCTCCTGCGTCTCAATGATCCTGTTGCCGATCGCTTCCAGCGTACTAGGGCTCGCTGACTCCAGCGCTGGAGGAACGCTTAATGAATAGCTTGGCAAAACCGGCCAAGTGCGAGTCGAACTCGCGCACCGAGGGTTCCGTACGCACTTGTAGGTAAGATTAAAAGTAGGCAGACTTCAAATGAGGTCATTATTCGTCGGTGACTCTCAACAGCGCGATTCAGGAATATTTTTTAGTAAATGCGAAATTTTTGGACATAAAGGGTAATATCACAGACCCGGGTATTTCATATTAATTTCAATTTGATAGCTCCACGGTCAGTTCTTGACAGCAAACAGACAGACAGACAGACGGACAACAACGTGATCCTATAAGGGTTCCTTTTTTCCTTTAAAGGTACGGAACCCTAAGAAGTCTAGAAATTTTAGCGGTTCCAAAAGAGCTTCCTCCCGCGCACAATTGAACTGTGGAATGATCTCCCCGCCGTATAAAAAAATGTACAAAATGTTTGTCTAGTGGCAGCCTTCACAAAATGTAATCCATGTTATGACGTGTACTGTAAACAAACCAATCAAGACGGTGGATGCTCTATACGAGCTGCGGCGGGTTGACATACCAACGACACAGTACAGCCCCTATCACGATATCAGACAAAAGGTTTAAAAAGTGCGTTTAATTTTTTTTACAATCAATTTTTGGTAAACGTGTACTGCGGTTATCTGCATCATATTTGAGTGGCATTTCGGTATTCGGCTATAAAGCAAAGTTAAGCTGTGTTACCAGCGATGAGTTGTTCCTTGGTGGCGGCGGGCGGGATGTGGTGCGGGGCGGGGCCGGGCTCGTGCTTGAGGGCCCCGCGGGGCCCCCGCGCCAGGGCCTCCAGCTGCTCCACCACGGGGCCCGTGAGTAGCTTGCACTGCGCCAGCAGGGACTCCGCCATCTGGGGGACCCCGACAACCTCATTCATTTTTTATTTATATTAGCTTACTGATTCCACCTTAATTAGAAATATAAACAAACTTGTGTCAAGCGCATGTTAGTGACTATGATGCTTTTTTTGTTTATTAATTGAACGTATATTAAATGCATTATTATTTATTGGATAAAATAAACTTTAACTGTAACAAATTTCGTTCTCCTCGGCCCGCGTAGGTTTCGTGATAACTGGTACAACGTTTTTTATTCACACCACATTCACCAAGACGCACGCAAAGAGTCGCATCACAACAATGCGACCATGTAAGGTTGGCCCAGGTTCACCAAAAATGTCAAGCCGGGTAAAACTCTTTTATTTGGCATCGTAATGACTTCAAAGTGTGGCTGACCTCTTGTCAATTCAAGTTCAGGAGGTAAAGTAAAACAATAAGAACATGAGACTTTTTTGTTTCACTCCCTCTCGTGTACGTTGTATTAGTAAACTGTGAATAAGAGAGCTGTTTCACAGGTTTTATTTTAGTAAAGTTTCTGTAGGTTTAGTTATTGTTCTGTAGCGCAAGCATGAATAATTGAGACAACGTTTTCGTATCGCCTTCGACTATTTTTGTATTGGAAAATGAACAGCGCTGCGGCGGTGAAAAGTGGAACTAAAAATTAGTATGACAACTTTGAAATTTCGCGAGTAACGTTGTCGACAGTGTTCCTGTGCCGGTAGCATGAACTTTTTCGACAACGTATTCGAAAACGTAACTCGCGAAATGTCAAAATTGTCATACTAATTTTTAGTTCCACTTTTCCCCGCCGCAGCGCTGTGCATTTTCCGATACAAAAATAGTGGAAGGCGATACGAAAACGTTGTTGCAATTATTGATGCCAGCCCTACTGGTACCGGCACTGAGGTAGGACCTGTGTGAGTAGTGGATGTGGTGGTAGCGCGGCGAGCGCCCTCAGGAGAGCGGCGGCGTGCGCGGGCCTCCGCAGCAGCCCCGGCGCGCCGCCCGCCGCGGGCAGCGACCCCGCCACGCCGCGCGCCCACCCGCCCCACCCCGCCTCCTGGCTCACCAGCTACACACACGACATTATTCAACCAGAGATGGGCTCCTTCAAGAAGGGTGTTACATGAAAAAAAACCGACCAAGTGCGAGTCGGACACCGAGGGTTCCGTACAGTTGTAGGTAAGGCTTAGGTAAGTTTAAAAGTAGAAGTTCAAATGAGGTCATTATTTGTTGGTGACTCTCAACAGCGCAAAACAGGAATACTTTTTAGTAAATCAGCATAAAAAAAAATTAACCTCATATTTACGGTTTTCAGATTTTATCCTTTACTTGTGCTGTGATACTCAAATCTATACACGCCAAGTATTTCTACTTACGCAGAGAGTATAGTTAGACCGCCATTTCACTCTGAACTGGCACATCTATATTACTTCGACTACATCCATCAAAGTGTTCAATCATGCCCTACGGTTCGAATACATACTCATATCATTAAAATCGATATGTTTTTGTTCATGTGTAAGACTTACAGCAATCAGTTCCATGAAGGATGTGTCGAGGTCCCCGCAGAAGCTGGCAGCTCCCCCGAAGGCCGTGGCTAGTAGCGAGGGCACCTGCTCCAGCGGAAGGGGCTCCGGTTCGGGGGCGCAGCCCCACTCGTCATCGGGCTCTTGCGGCAACTCCTCTTGCGCGAACAAGGCGTCATCTACACATTACGACAAATGTTAGACATACATTCTTGAACTAACGGGAGAATTGACTGCACGCGGCCCCCCCTCGGCCCCCAGCAGTATAGTGTGGTGACCTGGCGGGTAGTGCGGCGGCTGCAGGCGGCCCGGCAGGATGGTATAGTGACCTGGCGGGTAGTGCGGCGGCTGCAGGCGGCCCGGCAGGATGGTATAGTGACCTGGCGGGTAGTGCGGCGGCTGCAGGCGGGCCGGCAGTATGGTATAGTGACCTGGCGGGTAGTGCGGCGGCTGCAGGCGGCCCGGCAGGATGGTATAGTGACCTGGCGGGTAGTGCGGCGGCTGCAGGCGGGCCGGCAGGATGGTATAGTGACCTGGCGGGTAGTGCGGCGGCTGCAGGCGGGCCGGCAGTATGGTATAGTGACCTGGCGGGTAGTGCGGCGGCTGCAGGCGGGCCGGCAGTATGGTATAGTGACCTGGCGGGTAGTGCGGCGGCTGCAGGCGGGCCGGCAGTATGGTATAGTGACCTGGCGGGTAGTGCGGCGGCTGCAGGCGGGCCGGCAGTATGGTATAGTGACCTGGCGGGTAGTGCGGCGGCTGCAGGCGGGCCGGCAGTATGGTATAGTGACCTGGCGGGTAGTGCGGCGGCTGCAGGCGGGCCGGCAGTATGGTATAGTGACCTGGCGGGTAGTGCGGCGGCTGCAGGCGGGCCGGCAGTATGGTATAGTGACCTGGCGGGTAGTGCGGCGGCTGCAGGCGGGCCGGCAGTATGGTATAGTGACCTGGCGGGTAGTGCGGCGGCTGCAGGCGCAGCGCGGCGGCGAAGGCCTGCCCGCCCTCGGCGCCGCGCGCGCGCTGCACGCGCAGCAGCTGCGCCATGTAGGCGCGCTCGACGCCCAGCCGCACCACCGCGCCCGCCGGACACGCGTCCAGGGCGCTCAGCAACGCGCTGACACAACATACCACGCGACATTTGACAAAACTTCCACTGCATTATAACATGGTGGAAAGATGGTATATTTTGTAAAGAGATTTGTCACATTTTTGAATTTGCTATCGATTGTTCTTAGGTGGTTTTGTTATAACTGGTTAGAAAGGAGAACTCATGAGCAAAACTCAAATCTATTACAATAATATGCCTTTTATAAGTTAACATGTGATGGTGTGTGTGTGTGGGGGGTAAGGGGGTAGTGACCTCATGGAGGCGACGGGCATGCCAAAGGTCTGTATGAAGAGCGCCAGCTTGTGCGCGGGCAGCCCCCGCAGGCCGGCCTCCAGCAGCGGCGGGCGCGCCGAGCGCACGAGGTGCAGCCGCAGCCAGTCCGGCAGCAGCACCGCCTCCGCCTCCGCCTCCGCCACGCACGCCTCCGCCCCCACCCACACCGACTGCAGCCACGAGTACATCTCCTGGTTCGTGTCGTCTACGGAACACAACAATATCATCAAATTACTGTAAGACTTAAATTAAAAAAGACTAAGAATTTCTTAAGCCATATTGCTTGTCCGATTAGACCGAATAGTAAAAAAGTCAGATATTCTTTACAATACATTTGAAATTACAAAGTCTTTTTGAATTATGCACAATGTTTACATGGAGGTTCTTCTTATAGCCTTAAGGGAGCGCGTGCGCATGTAAAGCTGCTAAACGTGCGCGTTGAAAGATGCTGCGTCGCAACTTACAGATGGAGGGCCCGTAGCAGAGCAGCTTGAGGTGCGCGTGCGCCACCAGCACGTTGAGCGAGGCGCGCCGGCCGCTGGGCCACTGCAGCGTCACGCGCTCGCCCCCGCCCCACGCGCCCGCCCCCGCCCCCGCCCCCGCCCCTGAAGGCCCCGCCTCTTCATCTCCGCTGCCGTTGCGGACCTGTTTGTCAGGTTTACACGCTCAGACCACCCGCAGTTTTTTATTTATTTATTCACGAACAAGAAAATATAATAAAATATAACTTTGGTATGAATTTGTATCGTACGTAAACGTATGATACAGAGAAAATTTGTGCACAAACTAAAAACGTCTATCTATTCCGGTGGTAGATTTTGACGGTTTGAAAGTACTCGTAAAGTCTAGTCAAATAAAGATGATTTGAGTTTGAGTTTGAGTTTGAGTATATATTCACGCCCCCCGACCAGGATCCCCGAAAAGGTAGGCAGAGCCCACCAGCCATGATCAGGAGCCGTAGCAAGAACCACTTTCGTCTACGTTTATGTATCGCTTTCGACTTTCATATGGGAAAATTATCAGCGCTGCGCCAGGAAACAATAAAACATGTAAATTTTAACTTTTTGATAATAAAAATTTCCGCAGACGGTCTTGCTGCCGGTACTGGTGCCTGGGGTAGTAATGATATAGAGCACGGTGTACCTGGTGCAGGTGTGCGTGGAGTATCTGCGTGAGGTGGAACAGCGCCAGGTGCTGCGCCCTCTGCAGCGGGGACAGCTCGCGGCGGTCGGGGGGCTTGCCCGACCCCAGCACGCTGCTCATCACCGACAGGCGCTCCATTAACACCTGGCTCAGGTCCTGCACAACCACTACATGCTTCATACACATACATAAAAAATAACAGGATGGATTTATGAGAAGGAGGGGGAGCCACAGGACAACTTTAGCAGGAGATTGTGCTTTACTTATGGAGAATTGAACATCACAGAGTTAGACAAAATGTAATAAAATAGGCAATTTACGCAGATAAAAAAGCTAATAAGCCCTGTTTCTTGTTAGAATTTATTGAACCTAATGAAAAAAAAACGCTAAATATTGCCATACAATTGGTAGAAGTTAAATAATAGGGAGACATGAAATGTAAGTATTTAGTTACCAGTACGATGTCGGAGTGGTCTGCCTCGGGCTCGGCGGCCACGTACTTGGCGAGGAAGGCGATGTAGGCGGCCAGGTGAGGTGGCCCGCACTCCACCTGGCAGGCGGCGCGCACCCGCTGCGCCACCTCGCCGCGCACCGCCGCCCAGTGCCGCAGCGACCACGCCGCCTCCAGCCACTCCCTGACACACACCACGCACGCTACTCGCTACACTACTCACTACACACATCACTAGCTCTCCGGCAGGATCACTTACTCTGGGCCGACATCGGCATTGCAGTCCAACTCTGTGGGGTCCTCTGGTTGCGCTAGTACCAGCTTCAAGCCCTGGGAAGCGAGAAAACACAGTTAAAGTATAGACCTAAGAATTAGATATAAAAATGGTCGTGCATGTAGTAGTGCGACATGTACCCTGGCGGCGGCGGCCCGTGTGGGCGCGTGCGCGTGCGCCAGTCGCTGCATGTAGTAGTGCAGCACGGCGCGCGCGCCCTCCTCGCTGTCGCGCACGGTGCGCCGCAGGTGCGCGCACAGCTCGCCCGCCTTGCCCGCCTCGCCCCCCGCGCCCCCGCCGCCCCCCGCGCCCCCCGCGCACAGGAACTCACACAGGCACTGCACCGGCAGCACACTACGACACACACACAAATGTGGCACACAGGCATACGGCTCACCTGATGGTAAGTAGTCACCGTAGCCTATAGCCGCTAGCATTACCTAGGATATCACCAACGAGTTACTAACCCCATTGTTGATGAGGACTTCCTGTGCTAGCAGCATTACTACTAGCGCAGCGTATCCTCGTGGAGCACTAACAGAACTTAGTTACCGCAGAAACACAACACTACATCAAAGTTGTGTTATTTCACTGCGGTCTTCTGTAAGGTGGAGATACAGTCCCCAGCCAGGCGGCTTCAATTTTAATGGGAATACCCACCCGAGATTTCAATTCACCCTACCTCTCTTTATAAGCTCATGATGATTATATTATTTATGTTCTGCTCATGATTAATGTACTGCTTAGAAAACTCATTGGTACAGGTATGAATTTGAACGTAGGCCCATCCGATGAGAAGCCATTGCTTCAACCACAAGGCCATCACGGCTGTAAGGGGTCATCACAAATTGCATTTACTCACATGAGAATCCACATTAAGATGATGTATCAATAACACATTTTTGCGATATAGATCTACCCAAAGGATATCACCAAATATTTTTGGTTGTGAATGAAGACAAAAACAGCATTAATGAACTCCCTTCGGAGCTGTTGGGTGGACACGTCATGTCTCCAAATTGTAGACCGCATTGTCCATATTTGAACGCTTGATAAAAACTAAGTAATTAGTTCTCGTTGTCGTGTTATGCTATTTAGATGACATGGTAGTAACGACTGACGATTCACACACTTAAGTAATGGGTAAACTATATATAATAACATGTTATGTTGCACACTTTGCAAAAGGAGGAAATGTGAATTCCTTGACGCTCCAGCTAACTTCCTCGGGAGATAGGATGACAAACAAATACTTAAGAAATTACAAGTTAAAGATTCTTCACCAACAAGTGATGACAGCAAGGTATGTCGCTTTCATACTTCTGATAATGCCTTACCACCAACAACTACAAGTTTATTAAAACACCTAATATGCTGTGAGCGGCAAACAGTGACCATCACCAGAAACCTATGCTGTTTTACCATAAAAGTAATGAACAAAGAGAGCCGTCTTTAGCACATACCTGAGCTCCAACTGCTCCTGGCGCAGCAACTGATGTAGCCAAGGCATGGCGCGGCGCGTGCCGTGCCTCTCTACCAGCTCGAGCAGTAGAGCCGGCAGTCGGCACAGGAGCTTGCCCAGGCGCATGGCTGTGTTCAGCGCGTGCAGCGAGTCTATTATCGACTGGGGGGGCTTCCGCGCTGGGCCTAGAGGTTCTAGTGACGTTAGCTGTGAAAGATTACATTTATCAAGATATGCATTAGAATTACTGACCTAATAATCCATGGACTTCGGGTTCGCGCTCAATATATCCAGAAAAAATACACTACAAAATGCGAATACAAGACAGAATCCCGATTAATCGAATGTTTTAAGCCTATAAATTGTTGCAAACAAAATTCAACTGTGTGGAAATAAGATCAAACTTAATTTTAAGTATTCCTTGAAAATTTGGTACTAGATTAATGTATTATTGAATTAGATGGTAACCCAGGAAGTTGATATTATTTTGTACGTTCAATACCTGACTGAGCAGCCTGGAGGATTGTTCAGTAATGGCCAGTTTGGCGTTGCTGGCGGCCGCTAGGTGCGTCTCCAGTTGTAAGATGGCCGCCTTCTCAGCTTCAGGCCGTTCCGTTTCTGGCGCCGTGCTCCATTCTATGCTGTGCTTGCTGAAATGCACTTGGGTTTACACTACTTTAAACTTAGATATCAAGCCATAATAACTAGTGTCCTGACCTGAAATTAGGGTTCCGTAACCTTAAAAGGAACCCTTATAGGATCATTTTGTTGTCCGTCTGTCTGTCTGTCTGGCAATGATTTTTATCTCAAGAACCCGTGGAGCTATCAAATTGAAATTAATATGAAATACCCGGGTCATGGTACCTTTCGGCTGTAAAATAATAAAACCTGTAAGTCAATATAAAGAAAAGATATTACCGTTTATGTCTAAATTTCACATATTTTGCGATTTCACAAGGGAATCAAAACCTACAGGGTACTTCCCGTTAACCTAGAACCATGAAATTTGGCAGGAAGCAGTGTCTTACAGCACAAGTAAAGGGTACAATCTGAAACCGTAAATGTGTAGTTTTTTTTAATGCGAATTTGAATTTAAGAAAAAATATTCCTTAATCGCGCTGTTGAGAGTCACCGACGAATAATTACCTCATTTGAAGTTCGCCTACTTTTAATCTTACCTACAAGTGTGTACGGAACCCTCGGTGCACGAGTCCGAGTTTTTTTTTTAACGTAGGTAATGGATTTTAGAGCTGACATTTTAAATTGTAACCTGTCATGGGCACGGGTACCTGTAAGTACCTGTTAGTGATGCACATTTCTATAAGAGCCCGCAGTGTGGGGTAGGTGGCGGCGGCGCGCTCGGCGAACTGCGGGTTGTGTGCTGCCAGCAGCGTCAGCACCACCCAGCCGCGCCAGTACAGCGACGTGATGGCCAGCGGCGGCGGCGTGTACCTGCACACACACTCCACGCTAGACCCGCCTCTTTAGGCACATGAGGTCCTTGCGGTAGAAACACAAAGGAACGCGGACCGGGCTGAGCGGAATGAAGTTGAACGCAGAAAATCTTCCGAATCCGGTGGTAGATTCTGACGATTTGAAAGTACTAACTAGTAAAATCTAGTTTGAGTTTGAAGGTGTCGCGGTACGAGCCACATTAGAACTGGTGAGCGGAGAGTTCGTGAGATGTCACTTGCAACTATGGCGGCCATAGAGTTACCGTGACTAGTGATGGCTTTCATTGGAGTTGTTCGTTTACAACCGCAGCGCATCCCGTGGCGTGGGAGGAGGAACATCTTTTAACAACGTTTGACGAAAATATAGACCTAGCCAGGGGGGATCATGACCACCATGAGCTCTCCCCTGGATCCTCGGCAGTGTAGGTGCAGGGTACTGACCCGGCGGGCAGCGTGATGTTGTCCGGGGGGTGGAACTGCGTGAGCTGGAAGATGTACTCGGCCAGCTCCAGCTTGTCGACCTGCAGCGGGCCGTCGTCGGGCGGCAGGGCGCAGGCGCGCCGCACCACCTGCTCCACCAGCTCGAACACCTCCGTCGGCCCCACTGGAGTCTCCTGTGCCGGTAGCAGGAACATTGTCGACAATGTATTCGAAAATGTAACTCGCGAAATGTCTAAATTGTCAGCATGAACTTTTTCGACGACGTTTTCGTATAGCCTTCGACTATTTTTGTATTGAAAAATGAACAGTGCTGAGGTGGTGAAAAGTGGAACTAAAAATTAGTATGACAATTTAGACATTTCGCGAGTTACGTTTTCGAATACGTTGTCGAAAAATGATCCTGCTACCGACACGGATCGTTATCTGGGCTATCGATATTATCGATAGTAATACTAGTGCTGAAGTATTGATAAGCGAGTACGGGACAGGGTGGAGACCTTGGAGAGTCCGATGAAGATGATGCGGAGCAGCGCGTGCTGCGGCAGCGGCGTCTCGCAGCACAGGCGGTAGGCCAGCGCGCGCTCGCCCTCCGCCGGCCAGTTGTCCGCCTTCGTGTACGCCTCCACCGGCTCCACGAACATCACCTGACCACACGCCATCAACAATATAACACCACACAACACAACTACTGACCATATTTTAAAAGGTATCGGACTATACCTGTTTAATAGGTTCCGGAGATTAGATGACAAATATTATATGATAAACGAGTGAGTCTAACAGTAGTCGCATATGATGAATAACATCTGAAATCTTTCGGCCAACTCTAGGATCACGCGCGCTCATCTGTAGTGTGGTACTTTGAGAGCGCGTGCTGGTAGGCGTGGCGCGAGGGCCGGTAGAGCGGGCCGGCGGTACCTGTGGTCGCGTGGTGCGGTACCTTGTTGAGCGCGTGCTGGTAGTCGTGGCGCGAGGGCCGGTAGAGCGGGCCGGCGGTACCTGTGGTCGCGTGGTGCGGTACCTTGTTGAGCGCGTGCTGGTAGTCGTGGCGCGAGGGCCGGTAGAGCGGGCCGGCGGTACCTGTGGTCGCGTGGTGCGGTACCTTGTTGAGCGCGTGCTGGTAGTCGTGGCGCGAGGGCCGGTAGAGCGGGCCGGCGGTACCTGTGGTCGCGTGGTGCGGTACCTTGTTGAGCGCGTGCTGGTAGTCGTGGCGCGAGGGCCGGTAGAGCGGGCCGGCGGTACCTGTGGTCGCGTGGTGCGGTACCTTGTTGAGCGCGTGCTGGTAGTCGTGGCGCGAGGGCCGGTAGAGCGGGCCGGCGGTACCTGTGGTCGCGTGGTGCGGTACCTTGTTGAGCGCGTGCTGGTAGTCGTGGCGCGAGGGCCGGTAGAGCGGGCTGGTGGTACCTGTGGTCGCGTGGTGCGGTACCTTGTTGAGCGCGTGCTGGTAGTCGTGGCGCGAGGGCCGGTAGAGCGGGCTGGTGGTACCTGTGGTCGCGTGGTGCGGTACCTTGTTGAGCGCGTGCTGGTAGTCGTGGCGCGAGGGCCGGTAGAGCGGGCCGGCGGTACCTGTGGTCGCGTGGTGCGGTACCTTGTTGAGCGCGTGCTGGTAGTCGTGGCGCGAGGGCCGGTAGAGCGGGCTGGTGGTACCTGTGGTCGCGTGGTGCGGTACCTTGTTGAGCGCGTGCTGGTAGTCGTGGCGCGAGGGCCGGTAGAGCGGGCTGGTGGTACCTGTGGTCGCGTGGTGCGGTACCTTGTTGAGCGCGTGCTGGTAGTCGTGGCGCGAGGGCCGGTAGAGCGGGCCGGCGGTGTCGAGCAGCCAGCCGAGCGCGGCGGCCTGTATGTTGCTGAGCTGCTGGCGGTACTCGGGCAGGTGCTTGCTGTGCGCCGCCGTCACCACGCAGCAGCAGCACACCAGGTCCACCAGCGACAGGAACGCGCGCTCGCGGATCTGACACACACACACACACACACTGTATTACATTACCACCACGAGTCACTACTAAACGAAAAGAACTTTTTTTTGCTACGAGAACATATTGTGTTTTAATAATAAATATATAAATAGTCGTGGCGGGTGTCACCTCTGGCGGCAGGTCGTGCGGCGCGGGCGCGGCGGGCGGCGCGGCGAGCGCGCGCGCCAGCGGCAGCAGCGCGTGCAGCGCCTGCGCGTCAGCCCGCGCCGCGCGCACGCACTCGCGGGTCAGCGCCCGCAGCGCGCGCAGGTAGTCCTCCGACCGCCACAGGAACTCCTGCACACACACATTACACACGGTGATCACACACCAGACACGGGAAACATGCTCAGACATAGTTAAACATCATACACATTACCGATTCACAAGGAGATTGTTCAAACATGCTCGCAGCGTATTTGTATAGTATCTTCATACAACATTATACACATCGGCCACGTTGCTACCACACTAACAGTACGTACACGAGTTTTCGAGTAATGTTACCATTCCCTGGAAGGTGCCATGATCTGCGGCTGCGCGTGTATGAGCGTGTATGTTGTTGGGTGGTGTTACCTGGAAGGTGTCGGCCATGGCGGCGGGCACGAGCTGCGGCTGCGCGTGTATGAGCGCGGCCAGCACGGCCATGTTGTTGGGCGAGCGCACGGCCGACAGCTCGTTGTACACCGTGTGCGTCACCACGCTGCGCAGCAGCGCCGGACTGTCCGACACCATCTCCCTGGCGACACACACAACACACATCACTTACACGAAAATACAAACTTATGTTCTTATATAGTTAAAAACAACTGAAATAAACATGGTCCTTCGAGCCACATCTATAAAAACTGAAAGCCACATCTACAAAAGTCATGAAGCGTTAGCTGATTGTGTACAGAGTGAGTACCAGAGACAGGTTTGGTAGGCATTCTTCAGCGGCGTGATCTTGAAGCGAGTAAAAAATACCTGCCATGAGCGAGTCAGGCATGAAAACTTTGCTGGGAGTTTGTACAAGGTTCGTAACTGAGACGGGTTTGGTAGGCAGTCTGCAGCAGCTATATATTTGGCTACCCATTCGGGGACCCTTGTGGAGGTGTGAAGATATTGTTTGAACATGAGCGGGCTTGTTGTGGTGGGGAGGGGTGTGGTACCTGAGGCAGGCCTGGTAGGCGGTCTGCAGCGGCTTGGTCTTGAGGCGCATGCGCGCGAGCTGCGCCAGCACCTCGTGGTCGCGCGGCGCGGCGGAGCCGGCGGCGCTGCAGTTGCAGCACACGTGCGCCAGCAGCTCCTGCGCGTAGCGGCCCAGCTTGCCCGAGTGCAGCCACGCCTCCAGGCGCGCCGCCGCCAGGCTGCGGATCTGTTACACAACCATTCATCATTGTCGACAACGTTTTCGTATCGCCTTCGACTATTTTTGTATTGAAAAATGAACAGCGCTGCGGCGGTGAAATGTGGAACTAAAAATTGGTATGATAATTTCGACGTTTCGCGAGTTACGTTTTTGAAAACGTAGTCGAAAAATATTCCTGCTACTGGCACTGTATGTCCATACCCGTCCAAACAACACATATATTACTTAAACACGATAACTTTTAAGAATTAAAAAAAAAAAAAGTATGAGTGAGTGAGATATGACCTCGGGGAAGCCGCAGGTGGCCGAGAGCAGCTTCAAAAAGCCCTTGCCGAAGGCGTCGGGCGCCGTCGACCGCCGCTGTATCTGGTCCTTTATAGCTTCCACGACGAGGGTCTCCACTGCTTCGTAACTGGTCGTGTACCTGCCATGAGCATTAAATATATCTTTCACTCCTCATGCTCAAAAGTTAATCATTGTAACGTTCCAGAGCGGGGAAAAAAAAAATTATATCCTGTCCTAGGGGAAAAAGTTTTTACTTTTATCTGCTTGTTACTTAGAAAACCAAAATATTTATTCATAAATAGAACAATTATGAATAAAGACTCGACTTATTGTGAGTTTTTTGGCGGCGTAATTGTGTTATAGTGATCTTTAATGTGTATTTTCGGTGTCGATATGTGCAGTAAAGTTTCATTTAGTGACTGATTTATAGGAGCATTGGAAATAATGCCATAATACGACTTTTGGGTTAAGTGATTTATCATTTTGGTCAATAGGTTACCTCTAATCTAAAGGCGTGTTACGATCTGCTACTGCCGTGGGTTGTCTCCAGAAACTCCATTGGGCGTTAGAATGCATGACACTAGGCATTTTAATGCGGCAAACACGAGAAATTTTGCAACATGAAAATTCTCTAACACTCGACACTGGCAAAAATAGTCCCTGAAGGGATTGATTGCCATACTTAGGAAGAAGAAGAAGAAGACTTATTGCGGTTTAATAAAAATGAATAATATTTAATTTTTGAAAATGGAACTACTAAATTGGTGATTTCTTCGGAGGAATACGTGCATAGATTGCGGCTACAGAAGAAATAAAAAGTCACTAGCGCGAAATCTTTAGAATTTTTCTCTAATTACAAATTGAATTAATGACATAATTTATTTTTGGATTATTATTATTTTTCGCATTCGTAGTGAAAAGCAGAGTGTTACACACGGCGCTAAAATTTATTGTTTTTTTTTTCAATTTACTCCCTACTACTACCACGTATACAATGGGTCACTTTAGTCACTTGTATAAAAATCTACTTTTTCAACCTTACTGGTATCATATAAAGTTGAATTTACCTTGGGAAGACTGAGTACTCGAGATCGGTGTTATCCGGGTCGTCATCGTTGCTGCCCATGAGAGGGGAGCCGGATCCCGATGGAGACATGGTGCCTGTGAACAAAGCCAAGTATAGTATGTCTAGTAGTAGATATGTCTGTCTAGCACAGGGTTCGGCAACCTTTTAAGCTGGAAGTCTTTGAGATTTAAAAAAATCAAAGTTAGAGCCACAAATAAATAGAACTTGCATAAATTAAGATTTTTGATTAAAAAATACGAATATATTTATTCATAAGAAAAATATCTATTTATTCATATATAATTAGTGTTTTTACAACAATCACTTGTTATTTAAGTGACGTCGTTAATCGATTCAGAACGCTTTTCCTTTTTAATAAAAAAAATATAATCATTGCATATGGAGCTAAAGTGCTGCAGTTTCACATCCATAGAGCCGCAGGTTGCCCACCCCAGGTCTAGCACAATCCACATAGGGTTGGATTATATTATCCGTGTAAAAAGTTCTAGTGTTGCTAGCATAATTAATAGTTTTTTCTTTGTCATTTGAGTCAGAATGTCCGAATTTGTGAGATCCTTTTTTTTTTTACTTTTTTTACCACCAAGTTGGCATTGGCCCATCTGATGGTAAGTGGTCACCATAGCCTATGTACGCTTGCAACACCAGACAGCTTGGTATGACTCGCGCGTTGCCGACCCTAAATATCATCTTCTTAGTTCGTACACAAAATAGTGTGAGCTTACCTAAAGAGTTGTCACTGGGTATGAGATGGGGCGGCGGCTGCTTGGTGCCGAACGCCGTGACGATGTTCTCCACCAGGCACTTGCACCAGGAGCACTCCACCCACCAGCGCTCATTGAGGGCGTCTTCTATGTAAACCTTAGGATTAACAACCAATTGCATATTTAAATATGGAATGGTTTTTGTATTCATTTTAAATGGTATGCAATTACAATAACCAGCTATATACCTGACTTCGCGAGACTATGACAAAGAATTTTTTTTTTTCATTTGCATTACGCTTCTATAAAGCTAGCTAAAAACACTACAAATTGTTTTAGTGATAATGTCAATGCTGAACCCAGGAAATGGTCATTAACAATTTTATTGTGGTCTGTTTGACATGAGGTCTGTTTGATACCTAAACACACAAAAAAGCACATGCATAAATTTTATTTGTACTCATCAGACATTCACAAAATAACAATCGGTTCACCTCATGAACTTCTACCAAAGCTACCATTTATGAAAAAAGAATTCATAAGTAAAGCATCCATAAATGGAGCAAGTCTAGAGTAAGCCATAAAAATATATATATATACTAGTTTCACTGTAATATGAAGGATTCTATATTTTAAGTCTTGTAAAAGACATTATGTGTACATACCTTAATAAATGTGTCTGGCCAGCTATTGCTGTCCCTGTGTCCAGCATACAGCATGTTACATGCTAAAACAAACACCAGCGGGTTGCCTTTATTCTTGAATGCAGCTCCTTGCTCTCTCTTCAACAATGTGCACAGACTCTGTGTGACTGCATCGTGGGCAAACATGTTGGGACGAATCTTTGTCAGGTACAGCATACCCATGCACAGGATTGGGTCGGGTTTCGCTCTCTGAGACTTCAGAAGTCGTATTGAGCCCGTGAGAAGCCCCAGCTGGTGAAACAAGACATACAATTTAGACAATTCTCCAAGGACTTAAACATTTAGTCATGCAATCTCAGGTCCAAGTTGCCCTAAATTACTTCTAGAATTTATATTTACCATGACCATTTATGGCCTAGTAGGTTGGTGTGTAAAGAAATAAATTTCAAGTATAACTAAATAATCATCTTAGTTCTTTTTCTAACGGCTTTCTCTTTGTAACAAAATCCCGATCCTCTTTATTGTAGTTTGGATACATTCATCTCACTACATACAAACTTTTTTGCAGTTGCACATCTGTTTTTCATGTGACAAAGAATCACATTTCCCAAAACATATTTTATTTCACATATATTAAACAGTATGCCTATACCTGCTATTATAAGGCTCTTTGCATTTTATACAATTACATTTTAATAACATGAATACTCACCAATTTATCAGAGTTATGTGTGTCCAGAGCTTGCAGCACATTGGGAACCAGGTCCACGGGGTCCACCTCCAAGGAAGTTCCACCAACTGCTTCTGCTGGAGATCCAATCCTGGGTCGCTTGATTGGGGGCTGGGGGCCAAATGATGTCGGCTCTCTTTTACGTTCCACACCTACAGAAAGGGCTCAGGATATAGAATTCAATTACATCACTAGGTTTTGCAAATGCTTTGATAACAACATAATTGATAACCTTGATGCACCATTCTCTAATATTATGGCTCTTAAACAAATTTGCAAGTAGAGTAGAACCCGGGAATAAAAATGTATAACATCAAAAAAAACAAAAATCATTTATTCAGTTTAGGCCCTAATAAGGCACTTATGAAGGTCTAAATTAACATCATATGGCATTGCCCAGAAGATTTAACCTGTTTTCCTTACATTGTACTGAAAATACAGTGTTTGTAGTGCCATTAATAGAGGAATACACTATACAATTGCTGGTTACTGTATTGTACTGACCACTTGTAGAGGGTTTATGTATGTTCCTCTTCTCGGAGTCCCTGGAAACGACTACAGTGGACTTGGTACCCAGTGCGAAGATGTCCTGGGGATGCTGCGGGACTTTGCTTTTGCCTCCGCGGCCAGTTGATGACATTTTACCCCGCTCCATCTTCAGAAGGTACGCTTGTTGCCTTTTCTAAAAGAAAAGATCATTCGGTATGTGTATTTAATGGTAATAAAATATGTTATCACGGTATAAGCATAGCATAGGATTTTTCAGTTTTCACCGCAACAACAATGAATTTACGCAAAGACAAGCAAGGCTAACTTATTTTACGATTTTTAAGTCGAAATTGACATTGACAGATGGCTACTTGCCAAGGCTGGGCTGACGCTGTTTTGAAGCTTATAAATTCGTTCGTAAATTCAAACGGCGAAGACGTATTAAGCACTATAAGCCAAAACTAACTCTGGGTAAGTATTATTTATATGACTATGATGTCTCTGGCTTCAATGCATACAATTAAATAGTTAACAAATTTGTTAGGAGTTAAAAAAAACATATTATTACTGATAATAATGTGTAAGGTCAGGTCATATTACGATTGAATTTTGTTCAGAATGTGTAACTGTCAACTAAAACGTAGTGGTTATGTACTCTGTGCTGTCAACAATAAAAACTTTTTGACTTTACTGTCAAATTCAGGGAGGCAGACGAAATAAATCAAATCAAAGGTAATTTTCCAAGTTCACTATCCAATAATATATTTGAGGAACATTCCACGCGGCGTAATATTTCAAACAGTTACGGTTAGATATCTGTATAATTCCATAAAATGTATTCGGAGTTATGTAACCGTGATGTTGAGGTTAAGTTGGTCGATTTCAGATGCTCACCTCATCACTTATCGGTGGCCTCCGGGTGGCGCGCGCCTCAGTAATGGTCACGAGAAACCTGGCCGCTGCTCAAAGTGCATCTGATCCCATCCAGCAGTTATTCCTCGAGAAAATCAGGGAATACAAGCAGAAGAGCGCGTAAGTACTTGTATGATCTTACATCGAAGACTTCGACGTCGTAAAAATATCCCTAGAGAGGCACTGCATTATTTAAAATGACATGCTGTCAGGAGGTAGGTATTGTGTTTGTATAATTAGGGACAATCAAGTAATATGATTCTCCAACAGTTAAATGATTTGGGATTATATTCAGAATTATTCAACAGTGGCACTACAGCTACAAAACTAATTTGTTTGATCGTCATCACCTTGCATCAGGGCTATGAATGTGATCATCAGTTAATTCGTTATTAAATCAATGTATAGGTTTACTGTGACAAAAAAGGCTCACACAAGTAGATTGAGTATGATGTGATCATGCTCTGTCACTGCATCTGCCATCCAGTCATTTAGTGAGAAATTATCACAGTTCTAACTGGAGTTTTGTGATTGGTATTTCCAAGTTTAAAACAGACAAGGGAAGAAATGAAAAGAAATTTCATTGTGATATTTTAAAAGTGCTGCTCAGGTATTCACACAGAGAGCAAAAATTAGTAAACTCAGAGGTAGGAAACTTCATAGCAAACTAGAGTGCAATTTACACGCCAGCAGGTTAAGTATTTCTTTTTTTGCAGAGGTGGCAAACTGGTAGAACCTAGCCCAGCAATTGAAAGGGAAATGAAAACAGAGTTGGAAAAACTAGAGAAGCAGTATGGAGGTGGGTCCGGTGTAGACATGACCTCTTTCCCCACATTTAAGTTCGACGAACCCAAACTGGACCCCATTGATGAACCCGCTGCTCAGGCCAAAAAGTGAACTCATTAGTCTTGTCATTGAACATCTAAAGTGAAGTGCTTATTAATAAATTATTGTGTTAGACAACTATGTTTGAGTTTTATTTAGCTACCACCTTCCACTAACTAGGTAATCCATCTAGAGAATTAATGAATGCTTTGACAAAATGAGAAATTACATTTTAATTTCATACACATGTGGAGACAGCAGGTTCCGAAAACTATAAGCTATATCTTTGTTGATTACCAGACCAGGTATTCCATGAGAGAGCTAATATGCCCCAAATTTAGTTCAGATTCGTTTCAACAAGGTTGGAAACACACGCGAGATACTTTTGTTGTAGCAGAATAACTAGTGCATAAAAATATAAAGCGCCTGGCGTTAATATTATAGCATTAAGTTTTGTTTATGTTATTATGCGTCTACGTTTCTAAAAGGTATTTTTATTCGCGGACCGGCCCGAACTCTAATTTAGAAAAGACGCCGTTCTATTGCTTTCTATTGCCGATTAATTAATTGCAGGTAAATTACTGCTAGTTTTTCGCATTTTAATTACTTTATTCTAGATGGAATTATGTGAATTGCGATTACCTTGCAAAACACTATCCATTTTAATATGTGATTCTGTGTTTAAGCTAAGTAGTCCTATGCGTATTAAGTGCGAAAATCTATAAATACCTACATCTAAGATAATACTAAAGCCGTTCAAGGTTATTATCTGTCCTTGGTATCCCACATCCTTCCAGCCAGTGTTGATAATAATGTTGTCCCGCAACAAACAAATGGTTGCTGTTACGTGTGCAGCGCTTTATTAGCTGTTTTTTAGGTTTTATTTATGAAGCACTAGCATTTAGGACCAAGATTAGATAATGTAGGTAATAAGTAGGTACTACCTGCTACCTGTTTTCAAGCTGTTCCTATTTCAACGTGCCATTATGACAAAAGGGAGATTTTAAGCAAACAGATAGCGTATTATATTCTTATCAGTGGTTGTATTATAGGTTGTACGTGATATGTTATCTAATATCTACTCTGAGTTATAAGTATGTAGCCAAGAGGTAAATAATATCATTGGGTTGGTAATGGTATCCTTCTAAAGTTACATTACTTAGCAAACTTGTCAATGATTGACAATTTAAAATAACTATTACTATTGACATTACATACTTTTATTTGCGTATGTACCTGTGTTAATCAAACGACAAGTAATTCGAGATTAAATTTATTCTAAAAAGACAAGGCGAGCGCCGCCGACGCGCGCTGTTAGCGCTTTTAGCTAACTTCACATTTTCCGCGTTCTCCAGCCAGCCAGTATATTTTTTCCTTCAGTCAGTTCTATTCGCTCGCTGGAACGGCCGGTGTAGTGTCGTTGACTTGTTATCACCGGCATGGCAGCCGGCTTCGTGGGGTCCACGAAAAGTTTCCCGTTCTCCTTCGACGTGGATGTCGAAGAGGAGACCGAGGGGCCTACGCCGCACCTAAATAAACGAATTGGTGAGTATTGACAAAAAACATTGACACTACAGCACCTGTGTCTGGCAGTTTTGTTTACGTATGTGGATGGTTGTATATAGGTATGTAATTTTAAGTCATTGTAGGTATATTATTCTATTGTCCTTGTAACTATCAATTCGTAATTAAAATTAATATCGGAGAGCTATTTCAATGATTTTTTTTCTAATGTTCCAAACCAAACACCTGAAATTTGGCTGAACTGAAACAAGCATTTTACTGATTAAATGTCAGAGGTACCTACCTACCTAGTCACACTAGCTACGCAGGTACATGCTTTGTTTTGTTAATCTAACTGCGCTATAACCCGACCAAGTGTTAATATATAGCACCCAGACGGGTTCCCATACGCAATGCGGACTCTTTATATTTTCCACGTAGCTCGATCGATAGCCTTGCACAGCTGACTGGCGTCGCTGCTAGCGAGCTGTAGACGTACCAAAGAGTATGCATATGTATAGGGAGACGTATATTATTATGTAGGTATAATAGACACTGCTTAAAGAGCCGAGTGTTTCCTCTAACTTAACATAAGCTCACCAACGCCTAAGTTAAAGGCCCTAAAGATACAATTCTATCAAAACGATAATTATAAAAACAAATAAAAAAAGTGATTATGCTGTTTGCTATTTATATTGTCCGTCGCCATAGCTCCATTTTGACAGAAGTATAACTTTTGGTAGGTAGTCTGCTAATTATATTCCTTGATAATGGAAATGGTAATTGTGTTGTGTTGGAATGGCCTTTGAATGGAAAAGCAGACTCAGAGCCAAGCACTTTAAGTAATTGCTTTTCTTAGAATTTTCTTTTGCATGGAAATGGAAAAGTACTACACGTAGCAACTCGTAGATAAAGTGCTAGTTACCTGTGTAATTGCGTCATAGTCTCTAAAAGTTTAAATAGAATAGGCGTCGCGGAAATTATTCATCCGACAGTCCATGACAATAAAGAAACAGTTATTTGCTTAAAAAATGGCAGGCAATTTAGTACTTGCTCCAATGTAAAATATCCTCTATCATGTATGACCTAAATCTGTATTTTAGTTTTTTTTTAATAGAAAGAAAGAAAGGAAAAAAGCATAATAATTATTCATAACAATACCTAAACATATAAGAAGCAACTACGTGTAGAAGTATAGAAGAAGTATATAGTGTCGTTATGAAACGGTCCCCACTCCCAACTCAGCATGTGCTATCAGTTGATCAAATCTTATTTGAAATATTTTTTATAGATTTAATAAACTATTATTTGAATGGATAGACGTCGGCGCGGCAGCCCAAAGTCATTCAGGATGTACACATAACAGATAACGCCTACATATGTATGTGACATGATAAGATACAGGCATATGCACTGATTATCTGAGTAGCGTTAGAACTGTTCCCAAGGGTAATAAGAATCTAAGAATAGCCCTTAGAATCTAGATCAACGTAAATATTTGTCAACGGGAGAAATGCTGAGTAATTCTGTAACTCAAGGTTATTAAATTTAATAACACAGGCACTATGCTAACTCTAAAAACAATTGTATGTACTGCCTACTTACAAATCTGTATCATCTACGAAAAGGTACTGGTTATACATTTTAATCAGTGTTTTATTTATATTACTTGATTAGGAAGTTTGTAAAGCTTTATGTATCGGTACAGGGGTTGAGGTAGACCTAAGACAAGATAGATGGACTGCGTGAAAGATGACATGGCCAGAAAGGAAGTGAATACAGAGATGACGCCTGATCGGAGGAATAGAAGAGAAAACATGGCGCCGACTACAAATAAAATTGAATAAGGCAGAAGAATCACGATTTGCAAGTTTGTATGATTTATTAGAAATTAAATTGAATATTGGCGACACAGATCGTATTTTTATCCTTTTTAAACAAGTACCTACTCGCAGCCACAAAATAACCTTTGTAAGCTTGTTTCCAAGCCATGCAATCGCAAAGTTTATGGAATATCAAAGAAGCCAACGAACTCTTGTACTTTTTCCAGTGTCCCATAAAACCCACACAAAATTTTATTACAGTAAGGGCTAGCACACACTGGATGCAATGGTGTATTTGGGTGGTTAGTTTCCATGACTGACCGTGAAAGAAATAGTAGATCCTCCACGAGGATACGCTGTGGTAGTAGTAATGCTGCTAGCATAGTTGGCAACTCGTTAGTGATACCCCTGGTATTGCTAGCGGCTATAGGCTACGGTGACTGCTTTCCATCAGGTGGGCTGTTTGCTTGTGTGCCACGATAATATAAAAAAAGTTAGGACCTAGAAAGTTTACCGTCCCTGTTATTATAAAACATTGGCGACCCACCCCTGTATCGCACTGGTGCAAGTTACTCATTGATCAGAAGTTCCGACGTTTTCCTCTGTATCACTGAGTCTACTTTGTAAATTGTCTTCCAACAGTGTCATGATAGCCCTATCTGACACGTATGTATGCTTCCCTAGGCTGCTAATTCGGTTGAAAATACTGTTTAGTGGAAATGCTTTTTTGACTTAGAGCCCGATTGAATTTTGGACCGAATTTTATTCTCCAACGTGTGCGTAGCTTTATAGATATTTTGGCGTGTTCAAAGCCAGTGTGACTATTTATAGAACCGTGGTTTATGCCAATGTTTCCGATGGAAGTGGCCACTCGTCTTGTCAGTTGTTTAGATTAATTGTGAAATTGATACATTTCGCTTCATTTGTCAGATGCACAACATGGAGAAATAACTGCGTCATCAAGTCTTGGGAAGTGGATACATTCGTGCTAATTCTGTTGTGTGTCTCTGTCTCAGTACCAAAACTGTGTGTCAACACAAAAAATACGATAGTAAAGATCTCTAAAGTCACGGATTATGCATTATGAATGACAAAAGTAGATATAGGTACCTATTTCTCCAACTACCACTTTCTTCCCAATTTTTAATGGGAAGAAAGTGCCGACATTTTGAAGATCAAAATGTTAGCTTCTATAAATTGGGTTCCATAAATTTTCAAGATTAAATTAAGAATTTTTTTTTACAATAACTAACGAAATTAATTGATTACACAGACGAACCCAAGTAAGGCAGGCAACAGTCGATGAAATGAACCTTTATTATAAAAAAAAAGTTAGTTATCTAGGAAATTTGCCGCGCTGCCGAATGGCAGTGGAAACCTGAAAATAGCATCAAAATACAAGTTCATTGTTATCGTGAGGCTGGTCTCGGTCGCTGTGACACGACGATGCGAAACGTGACTGCTCTGCCACAAAGAGTTTCGTAACAGTCGTGCCAACCTCAGTCTGCGACCAAACTCACATTAAACAACATCTTACACCAACAAACAACAATATTTTGTGATATTTAACAGTGAATCCGTAGTTGTATTGTCTTTAGAGAGCATACAGTGATGTGGTGTTTGCGTGCAGTTTGCAAGTATTAAATTGCCGACAGGCTCGACCGATCATAACTTATAGTGGGCTTGAAATTACAGTGAATAGATCTGCATAATTGATGTCAATTGATTTGTACAACGCTAGACGAGCTGCTAGGGAAATTGGTCTTTTTGTACTTACATTGTTGAACTATGTCAGGCATTCCTTTGGTGTTGAATAGCATGTACATAAACTGAACTCCGTAGCCGTAATTGAACTCTGATTCCTTTGGTTAGATAATAGCTTTGTTATATGAATCTGATGATCTCACTAGGAAGCGACACATGGCTATTATATATAAGGGGAAACATTTCAAACCAGGATATTATCAGTAAGTTTCAGATTAGAAGTCTCAGAAATTCATATCACACTAATGATCGTTATAAACTTCATCCGAAACCAAATCCCGAATTCAAAATATTCGTTTTCTGTCCATTTCACAAAGGCGAAAATTCACAAAAGATCGAATTGGAAATGCTTTGCTAGAATCCTCATCCAACACCAATACAAATGCATGATATTGATATATGAATTTATGATGTCGATATCTGTCGGTGAATAAAACCCCACGGCTTATACCACGACAAAGATGATGTATTCATTGAGAATGATCGGTTCTTCTCGGAATATATGGGTCTTTGACATTGGGTGGGCGTCTGGCACGGGCCCAGGAGATCACGTCATGCGGCGCCCGCGCCGGTGACTGCGCGTTTGTGTGTAAAGATAGGTTATCGATACGGCAGAAGGTGCTTGCACCAGATGTTTTTACTTAGGTACCTACATAAAGTGTACGACGACCGTAATTTGTTGATAGAAGTTCTTGCGTAGATATCGTATTATAAATTCAAATTCACTAGATGTTTATTATTTTACATAATACCGTGTATGTGTATAAGTTTTTAAGTCCTACCCCGAGGGAAGTTCTAGAAACCTAATCAAATTCTTCAAGAAGAGCTAGAACTTCAAGAAGCTTCTAGAAGATTTTAGCGGGACTGGTAGCATGCGAGTGTTGTGTGCATCCACAGTAGGTTTACTTGTTTTCGACAATTATCATGCAAAGTTACGACAATTTTAATGGATTTCTCTTTACCATTGGTAACGGGAAATCCATTAAAATTACCAATTACCGAAACGCCATGAAATCTGATGCCACATAAATTTTGAGCGGGCTCCGATTTTACATTAGAAATTGTATTTTGACTACGGCGACGAGGCTTCAGGCAGACAGGGGCTTTCAAATTTGAATGATGTTTTAGAATTCGGCCGTAAACATAATTTTATCATACACAAAATTGTATGTGAATAGGCCTGATATTAATGATTTCGATCTATGTTTCACTTATCAGCTGTTGGCAACGGCCGTGATTGAGAACTCTTCGGGCAATATTTCAAAAACCCAATTGATAAAGACACCATCAATCACTATACAATGCTATCTTGAAACGAAATGCCAATATAAGTTATATTGACACGCGGTATTTCTTGCAGTTTTCAAATATCATTCACCATTAAAGAAATATTTTCGTTTCAATAGTGATGTAGGTAGCTGTAACTTTGAAGAAAATATATTTGCAGAGTATCTGCCGAAGGTCTTCACCCATGCATAAATTCCAACCCCCTTTTAGCCTCTTTGTAGATGGATTTCCCACATTCCTATCTTAGTTCTACGTCTATATTAATTAATAAATTGCAGTGCACTTCATAATTTTATTCGAAGTCCATCGGATTAGACTCAGCTTTATCTGTCAGTCAGGAGCTCTAAATAACTTTGTTGAGGGACGCAATATATTATCTTCCTTTACGCCAAAAGGAAATTAATTTTCTTGTAGCTCAGCTCACACAAGTTTTTTTATACTACTAAGGTGGATAACTACTAGGGAGCCAAAACGTACGAATAATAAAAATCTTACCAACGCCTATTTACCTCGAAAGATTGAGTTATGTATTTATTTCAAAAAATAATAAGTAGGTATATAAACCTGCAACTCCAATTAATAATGTTGTCTGTTGATGATGTGCAGAAACTTGTAAGTTACGTTAAGGACAAGTCAATGTGAGCTGAAGTGAGATATATAGATGCATAACAATGTCGTTTAGAAGTGTACAAGATGGGTCAAGATCACCGAGAATCTTGACAGATTCTTTTTTCGATGAAAGCGGTAAGTGTTTCCATATTTTATGTTCTATGGTGTCGATTCTGTTGATCAAAATTATTAAACTAATTTGACAAGTCTAAAAGTCTTGCTATCCCTCTCTCATGTGCGGGGTTAAATAAGGATGGCATAATATTTTTAGATCTGTCAAATTAGTTAAGTTTAGTAATTTTGAACAGAATTGGCATTATATTCACCCACAGGAAAAAACATACACTAAAATAATACCGGAAAAAATATTCCTTCGAGCCGGATTTGAACCAGCGACCTATGGATTTCCATTGCACGAATCGCGCGTTGACTCTACAGTCCACCGCTCTACCAACTGAGCTATCGAAGGCTTGACGAGTGTGTTGAAATTTACGAATACTTTCTTTCACACGAATGATTATTTATGTAATAGGGTGACGTTAACTATTATCTTTTCACGGAGTATTATAATTTTATGTTAAATCAAATAACATAACACAATGTGATATTGCGACGGCATTTTAATGTGGTACTTAAAATGTATTAGGTAATAAGTTGTGATTATTTTTATTTTCCTTAAATTCATAAATCTTTTATTCAGTTGAGGCCCTAATAAGGCACTTATGAAAGTCAAATTTATCATCGGTTCAGAATAAAGTCACCTGAGAAGAACCAGCAAGAAACTCGGTTCTCTGTCTTTTTTCATGTAACAATCATGGTAATAATATAACAGTGTTTAAACAACATGTTTTTTAATTCTTAAAAGTCAACTCTAAATTGATTGATCCTATGGATATCAATAGGAACTGTTTAATGAGTTTACAAAAATACAAGGGTTACCTGTATTGTTAATTATGTTTTTACACCTACTGTGTTTAAATTGAATCTTAACCGGATATAAATATTTACATTAATTTCATTTATCATCAAAATACCGATATTGCAATCATTATGAAAAAGTACAAAAATATCAATAAGTATGTTTAGTAGCGTACGGTGGCATAAATGTATTTTTTTTGTTCTAATTGCACGAAAATATGATTAATTTGCATTTTGCAACTATAACATCATTTACGATCGTTAGAGTAATTTCTATCTCACAGCTAAGCGGCAAGCGTCGCAGTTAGTCATTTGTATATTTGCCATAATATAAGTAACACATAATCAATTATTTGTCCTACTCACGTGGTAGACTTTATACATTATTTTTCCTGTATGCTCAGCAGTGTATATTAGTGTGATTTGGTGTCTAGCTGTAAGGATATAGAGGACATAATATATCATTTGTACTTTTAATCTAATAACATAGATCTCATTGCATACTCTAGTACCTTAAACATGTATTATTATCTTTGTTCATATAACGAATCCTGCGGATCAACTTTGCTGTTTACTTCAATCAAACATTTAAATGTTTTAAAGTTCCTTTTGAAATATTTAAATAATGTACATTATTATAATTCGTGATTGTGGAAAACCTACTATTCATCGGTACCCAGGTGGCACAAATCTAGATTACTCGGTAACTCCGCCTTTGGCGTGTCAAGTAGCTACCTCGCAGAATTCGTAGTGAGAATGAAATGTGTTGGTATCAGACGGTCCAGTAGTGAATGGCAATACTTCAGCCAGCAGACACCAGTCACGCAGCCAGTAGCAGTAAGCACGCTAGTAGTTGCCAGTAGTAGACCGATCGTTGAGCGCAGCGCTATCGCGGCGACCGCGCTCCGTGGCACGTGGCACAAATTAAATCTTTACTTTGATGAAGTAACTATCAATAATCATATTCAGTGATAGTCATTTTAACTGTGGCATTTACAAGTTTGTTCTAATTCTAGTTCAAATTTCTTGAAGCTATACCTTTTGTTGTCGAACAGCTGTTCCATTGTCACGTTCTTTGTTATCATTTTTCCAATTCATATGTTTATGGTGGTATTGGTGGTCCATTTATGGTGGCGTAGTTATCATTTAAGTGCCATTGTGGGATGTGATGTGTTGGATCTTCATTAGTATTCTAACTCAATCAGAGCCAATATCATTGTGGATATATATGTTGAGGCATCATATTCTCTATATCTTTATGTTGAACCAAACAAGTTTTTTGAAATATTTAATGCAACTGCCTCAATCAATGTTGCTATTGACCTAATTTAATATTGCAACAAATATGTCTTGAACGTCTGTACTAAAGAGCAATTTCGTTACAAAAATTTACCTCATTAACAAAGTTTATAAGGAGTTTATTACGTATTTACAAAGACAGCTGAAACATCACATAGATCAACGTCATCCACGTTCAGTGTCATTAATTAATTAACTCAAATTCCGCTTTAGACATTAAAAGTACTGATGAGATGTGTTTTCTAAATACATATATGTGTACAATAAATAAATATAATATATAGAAACCAATTTAATACCATACCTATTGATTTTAACGCTCATCGTTTTTCCCTGTTATAGTTTGTTGCGCAGAATATTATATTACAGTAGTTAAATTAAGATGTTGATTTAGATTTCAAAAAGAATTTCCGTAGTCGTACAATCACACAAGACAGCTTATGGAGCGAGTTTAACCGTTCACATTTTCATTACATATTTTCTGAACGCTCGGAAAATTGCACTTTAACTGAATTGAAAGGCTCAAATGTTAAAAGAAATATGAGATTCGATTGGAAATAAGTGAAGGATTACGTACCATTTCCTATTTATTATAGGAAGAGTTCTGTAGGGAGTTGAAAACTCATATTTGCTTGCTGAAAAATGCTAAAGCTTCTTTAGTCCGTTTCGACTCAGGCTTAAGTTAATTTATTTGCTCGAACATTTATTCAGTAATCTTTGGATAAACCCGAAAGATATTCAAGTGTCTAAGACATGTATACTTAAATAAGCAAAACCTTGTATCAGAATTATAAGAGATCCCTAAATTTGCGAAACATTAATGCGAATTAATGGAGCTTATAAAGAGATTATCAAAAACGTGGTAGAGTCAACATGGCATTCGTATGGCTTCGGGCTGACGTCACGCTCAGCTGTTAAGCATCCATCGTTTGGTGTAGCTTGACATCGAGGGTCGCATTTAGGTCGAACGAATGCGAATGAATATGTTATGTTGTCGCTACCCGAGACACTTGAAGCAGGTTTGGTCATAATTACAAATCGCAAAGCTCGATTTCCAGTTCATCTTTCTGAACCAACCAGTTTACGCAATGCAACGACTTTTATCGTGTACTCGTAAATGGGAAACACCTTTTTAACCTGTTTTGAAATATCAATACGAACTGAAGAACATTAATTAAAAAACTATATAAGTAAATTCACAAATACAGTTGCGAAAACACCATATCTTTCAAACAAAAATTTAATATTACCTCGTACAGTCATTTGCTTACCTTTCACTTCGACTAATAAAATTGCCTGTCATACGACACTACGCATATTAGTTCCATCTTAGTTTGCATCGTACGCTTTCACCTTAGATAACCTACGAGATAAAGTGTTTGTTGCCGATGTGCTATGAATTAGTGTTGACTGGGGGCCAACTGAGTGCCCTTTAATCATGTATAGTTTTGATAAGGACCTGTGGCATGTGCGCAGACAATCAGAACCACCGGAGGAGCCTAATGAAACACAACGTAAATATACATCTGTCTTTGTTTCTTTCACTCTTACTCAGCCTTGTATAAATAGTATAAGCAAAAGAGGTCATTATACTGCCGTTTAAGCAGAGGTTGAAGATCTCTTTAGTGATTCAGTAGAATTTTTCAAGGTTGTTACATAAATAGCAAATCGAACGAAAATATCTGCGATGCGACCTATTGATCTACTACACTAGACATATTTATTTTAGTACATATAAAGTCTAGCAATAGAGATCAATCGGAAGCTTTCGCTTCAACTTTTCTATTAATTTGCAGTGAATGCGATGCGATGTCGGTCTGTATGCCGTAGTTACTTTATAAAAGTTATATTAATAAAACTAGTCAGAGCAGCCGAGTTTTCATTCACAGATGGTAATAAAAATTCTGAATCTATAAGTCTCGAAAAATAATATTGGGTCTTAAATAATCTTTTTCTTTGCAATATAGCCACAATACCATTTAAGTCATCAATAATTTACGTTCCTATTCATAATCTAATCTTAGTTTGAAATGATTGCCTCGTTTCATGTCATACGATGACAGTTTTGATGGGCTTACATGATGTTCTTGAAGGCTTAAGTGGTCAAAACGTCGTAAATAGATGATTTGTTGAGTATCTTGACTGAATATGATATTATCGGGTAAGGAGGGGATACCAATGCCGGTAATAAAAACTGAGTAGGTTAGGGTTATGATTGAGATATAATTATGACGTCATGTCATGTACCTATGTTCAATAGTTCAGCTACTCTGAGGTTCAGCTAAATCTTGAAATGTTATTAAGTAGAATGTCATTCGTAGAACAGAATCATACCTCGGTGAATTTTACATAATCGAACATACATAACAGTAATTGGGTGTGGCAATCGTTCGTAGGCTACGGTGACCACTTACCATCAGATTATAGTATGTAAGTTTGCCACCTCAATGATATATAAAAGAAGTAATACATACAAAGAAAGAAGACACTTTCACCATACAGAATAGCGATCTAATAATTAATTTATATAGATTAACGGACTGTTAATTTAATTGAGCATACTTTAATAAATCTTAAATGTTCCCGTCAGCGGTCTGCGATAATTAATCAGTAACACGATAGCGAAGTATTTGCGTGAGTTGGATCACTGGTTCTTTAGTGATTGGCGATCGATCGGATCGCGCCCATGACCTCGCGTCGGTAAACAATCGCTGCTCTCTGACACTGCGATGTTAATTGTTCAATTCTGTATTCTGTAGACGCTACAAAATATTGATGAGAATACAAGTGTTAAGCAATGGCCTAATAAACTTCACCTTCTAGAATAACTCTGACATGTAGAGTTATTTATTTATAATGCCCAATATTACTTGGATTATTATGCGAATCCATAGCATCCTTCGTTGTTATATATGACTAGCTTTAATTTTTTTAATTCGAATACCAGAGTTTGTAGACTAACCATATTATATGTGTGCATATAATTCGTTCAACGTAATTCTCATATTCCTGAGATTAAAAACGAAAGAATCTCAACATTTTACCGACACGTTCTCAAAAAAAATATTTTTTTTGTTTTCTTTTTTTCAGGTAGTGAGAGCCCCACTAGCGCAGTTGGGGCCGAGGCCCCTCGAGAGCTGCCCAATGAGCTGTCGGCCCCATACGAAGTGCCTCAGTTCCCTATAGAACAGATTGAGAAGAAGCTCCTTATTCAGCGACAGCTCAACGTCAAGTTAGTTTTAGTGTTCTTACTAACTCAAAGTTCTTATTAACATGTAGTAGATATTGTTTATGCAACTGCATCCACATCTGTAGCGCGAGCATGAATAAATTGCGACAATGTTTCCGTATCGCCTTCGATTATTTTTGTATTAAGAAATGAACAGCGCTGCGGCGGTGAAAAGTATAACTAATTTTTTTATGAGAATTTTGACATTTCACGAGTTACGTTTACGTATACGTAGTCGAAAAGATAAGTAAGCAAAAAAGAGTTTAGTAAAATGCACATTTGTCAATCGAATGTCTGGCACAGCTAGCATTTTACGTTTCAGCGTGGTTGTGTTGTGTCGCTTGTCGTTTTCTTTCAATCACTGTTAAACGTATTTTACTAACAAAATTTCAATACACTGTTAAATCTACAAAATTAAAAAACAAACATGTGTGTGTGTACCTGTATGTATTATAGGTATTTTTATATGTTTAAGTACCTACACATATAGGATAATCGAGTTCTCCACCACACCCGAAATAATATTGATAATACGATTAATTCTGTCCCGAGTGCTCGTGTCTATATGGTCGCCCTACCCTGCGCCGTGCCCCGCCCGACACATAAACATTTTACTGCCTATTTTATTTTGTCGACTATTACAATAACCTAAATAATCAGTATCTTTTGTCTACGTCAAAGATAGGCTGAGTAAGTAGTTGTCGGTAATCAATGCCCATTTTTAGAACACAATATAAATTGAATACGTACAGGGCCGGATTTAGGGGAGGGGAGGGCCTCCGCAAAAGAGGGACCTCGACAAAAAAAAAACTATTTAATTGTTTGCTAAATAATAAAATAATCTGTACTTAGTTTAACATTAAATTATTTATTGTAAAACTCGACTGAAAGAAAATTACCATTTGATTTGTAAAATAATTTGGGTGCCTCCGCTTCTTTTTACCTCTAAATCCGCCATTGAATACGTAAATATAGTTCTTACCAAAAAGATTTATCGCGTGATAATTTAATTCTCTCGTCGTAACGAAGGGCAGTGCCAATCGGGGGGGATGCGCCCCGCATCGTGTGCCACCAATGGGAATAACATCCAGCCATGAATAATAATTAAAATTATCAGAATAGCCACTCAATAAAATAAAATGTAAATAACTGCTAAAATTCAATTATATCCATATACTACGTCCAAAAACACTTTTCTCGTATGAACATCTCTCTTGTATCTAACTTTGAATGACTGAATGACATGATTAAAACGTAGTGGTTATGTACTCTGTGGACATGATATTCGTGGGGTAGCACCATCAAAGATGGACACAAAACACAATAACCAAAAGCCAATAAACCCCTATAAACTATTCTCGTCACGCAGTTGCGCAATAAACCACTAAACTGGGAGCCGATATTATTAGTGTCGTGTCGAGTAATTGGATTAACCTTGACGCGACAGTAACCCTTACCGCAGGGATCTTTTAGTCATTTGTAATGTCATTGCATTTCCGAACGCATGGCAAGTCAGGCCTATTCATAAACAAGTTGAAGTTGAGCGCGCGTAGAATGCCTTTTTGAAATTAGAATTTCTAAATTCACTCTTTTGTTTTACTTTATTTTGATTGTTTTATTATAGGCTGAATGTGATTTAGGGGTTATTAAAAAGTTTGCGTATAAAGTTTTCAGCGCGGATAGTGGCGGGAATGTGAAACTTTTTCATTGGAAATATTGAAATTATTTTAAATAATGTTTGGAAGTAAAGTCGAATGCCAAAGGTGGACGTCGTCGTGGAATTCGTCGTCGTCATGGTAAATGTCCAAAATTAATGAGCTGCAACATATTCATGTTCAAAAACCAAGCGCAGTCTCAACCTAGCTTTTTCCCGTGCTTGCAGACTTGTCTTTGCCATTGACACCTATTCTATAGTAACTTTCGCCAAAAATCTTCCGTTATGCATCAGTGGACCTCCATTTCAATGTGAAACTGAACTAGGAGAAATAAATTCTCAATTAATTATGCTAATTTTATTATGCTAGACCTACGCTACTTTAACTGTGCTGTCTGTCATATATTAGGTCCTTACATATGAAATTGGCGTTTTGTATGGGAGGAACAAAAAGTCGAATATTTTTTAATATAATATATTTAATTAATCAAAGTATGAACCATTATTTTCTATGCACTTTTGCCATCTCATAGGTAGTTCATTGATCCCTTTACTAAAAAAACCAGTCGGACGGGAATCAATAAAATCTTTGAAGGCGATTTGGACTGCCCCATCGGAGTTGAATTTTTTCCCTTGCAAGAAGTTATCCAAATTTCGAAAAAAATGGTAATCTGTTGGAGCAAGGTCCGGGGAGTACGGAGGATGTCTTAGACTTTCCAATTGAAGCTCTTCTAATTTAGTAGCCGTCTGTAGCGCAGTGTGTGGTCTAGCGTTGTCGTGAAGCAGCAGTGGCGTGGAGCGATTGACCAGCCTAGGTTGTTTAGCCGCTAGCTTTTCCATCATGGTTTGCAATTCCTGTCAATAGACATCAGCCGTAATAGTCTGGCCAGATTTGAAAAAACTGTAATGAACAATACCGGCACTAGTCCACCAAACGCTTACAAGTAACTTTTTTGGGGTTAATTTTCGCTTGGGGCAGGATTTGGCTGGCTGGCCAGGATCTAACCATTGCGCTGAGCGCTTCCGATTATCGTAAAGAACCCATTTTTCATCACAGGTAATGATTCGGTTTAAAATACCTTCATTATTGTGCCGGTTTAGTAATGTAACGCAGCAGTCGACGCGCGTTTGCCGGTTTGTTTCAGTCAATTCGTGAGGTACCCACCTTTCAAGCTTTTTAATCTTCCCAATTTGCTTCAAGTGAATTAAAACAGTTTTATCACTAACATTGCAGCCTGCAGCTAACTCGGACGTGGTTTGCGATGGATCCGCTTCCACAATAGCCTTCAACTCTTCATTATCAACTTGAGTCTCAGGCCGTCCACGGGGCTTGTTCTGCAGGTCGAAATTTCCAGAACGAAAACGTTGGAACCAAAAACGAACTGTGTTTTCTTTTGCAACACGACCGCCATACACATCATTCACCCTTCGAGTTGTTTCCGCAGCACTAGTGCCACGGCGGAACTCGTACTCGTAAATAATGCGATATTTAAGGTTTTCCATTTTGTAAAATGAGTGACGCAAACAGAAAAAAACAGAAGAAAAAAAACAAATGAATGACGATCATCGAAGCACAAATACATGAGTCTATAGCTGTACAAATTTGAATTTGGAATTCCTTACCAAAGAGGAGAAATTCGTGATTAAAGTGGCCAGTACGAAAAACGCCAATTTCATATGTAAGGACCTAATATAATGACATATTATTTTTTAAATTTAGTTTATTAAAATATAGCCCTTAATAAGGCACTTACGAAAATAATATTCCGTAAAAATAATAAATGTTGTAGTGCTGCGTTCCTAAGTAGGTACCTGGCAAGTAGTCGGGACATTAGACATAGTAGTATACTATCTACTCTGTGGACATAGTATACTATCTACTCTGAGTTATTAGTAAGAGCTAAAACGGGTGTCATCAAAATATAGATACTGCTGACGGGTGTAAAATATCTCACAGCGTCCGATTTGTCGATATGTCATATTTGTCACGATCGAGTGTCACACGTGGGCCCGGGGCGTGGGTTCGGCTTCCATTCCAATCACGGAGCGCGTAATTATGACATGTTATTGCTATTATTTGATTTTGAGAGGTTTATTATAAGTAAGCTTCTGGGCAGCTTAAAGAGACAATTATTTCAGTGATAATTGTCTACGGGAACAGTTTTATGAGATGTGCTTCTTTTGTTATCTTTATTTGCTCTGTTATTTATTAAAGCTGATTCTATCGCGTTCGCAATCTGACGTACCACTGACGTATTATTTACATGGACTTCTAGTCTGCTTTCAAAAGCGTCCGAGACAAATAACTTGGAAAACGCGGAATATATTCGAATCGCGCGGAAGTCTTCGTTTGGTCGACTGTAAAAGTCACGCCGACAATGCCGTCCTGTAGGGTGAATTTTTTTAAAAACTATATAAGTAAATAATGTACGATATGTTGAACATAAATCCACGAATATCAGAGGTGTCAGACGTCAACGACCTGCCAATACCAAGTTATAAACTTATGACCAGTTAAAGTTTCTTAGGAAAATCCTGTGGTTGCAACCCTGTTCTTGTAACTGACACTATGCACCTCATGAAGGTATACCATCATACCCAAATAGGGATATGTGGGGACCAAATAAAAAAAACTTGTCAAATGTTATTATTTTTTATTTTACTAGCGGCGTGCCCCGGCGCTTCGCACGGGTGGACATTTATAGAATATTTTATCTACCGGTTTTTAGACTTTTTCAGGCAATTTTTTAATTATTACCCTCCGTAAGAACCATCCTCGTAATTCAAGTAATATTCTAAAAAAGAATTAGTGAAATTGGTTCAGCTGCTCTCGAGATTTGCGCTTAGCAACACATTCAGCGATAGATTTTTATATTATAGATTATTTTTTACTTTAATATAGTCTCGGCTTAAATGGTACCAACTGTGGCACCTGTATACAGCGACGCGACGGGAGACGCCCACAACTTCTGAACACCTGTCGATCAAAAACTCATTTATCTCCAACGATAGGTGCTCTCCATATAAATAGCTATACGAAAATATTTTGCGGAAACGCACCTAAATTTAGAAATGCGATAAATATGGCAGTCATTAAATCCGCCGGATGGGATTCTGTAGCATACCTTTATATGTATTTTTATAATATCCCTGTGTACGTGTGTTCGGTATTCTCCTCCATGGCGCCATATTCAATTGAATGTGACGTCACATAGCCACCGTTACCCGGACCATTTACAACGAATCGATTGACACCTTATTCACCAAAATCGGATCAATACTTTAGGAACTACGGAGGAACACGCGTAAATACAAACATACATAGATTTTTAAAATCATAACCCTTCTTTTTAGCTTCGCTGTAGTCGAGTGTAAAAATTTCCTTCTACGGTAACTACTAATCGGTCCGTATTGGTTCGTCGCTAAAAAACTTTAATGTACAATACAAAAGCCTTTTGGTAGGCTTGTCCAAGTCAGAAACATAAGAAAGGTCACGCACAGGACTGACTACCTTGTGGCGCGATATCAAAATTACCGCTGTAATTAGGACAAAGTGCAAATAACTCGCAACGTTAGCAGTTGAATATTGTTATTTATGGTGTACACAACCATTAAATAACGCTTAGTGAAAACAAAACCTCACACCTAGTCCATGCGATGCTAGTATACAATTATAGTGCTGCTAGCTCCTGCCCGCGACTACGTCCGCGTTGAGCTTAGAATCTCAGAGGGACCTAAAATTTACACGGGTAAAAAAAAGTATCCTAATTTAAACCTTCATAAGTACTTTATTAGGGACTTAATTGAATAAATCATTTTTGATTTTAATTCTGAATCGGTCTAGTATTCCTGTGGTTTGTAAGCCTGACTACGCTACACTAGGCGTCGCGGGTTCGATTCCCTGGCAAACATTTGTGTGATGGGCATGTCCATATGCCTCCTCAAAACACGATGTGGTCAAGTTAAATGTGTGTTTGTGTGCAGGGCAGCAGAATGTGGACAGTCGGTGCGGTCGTTCGGGGGTAGCGACGCGGGAGGGGTGTTCGAAGACAGGCTGCGGGCACCCGACGATGATGACGCGGAGATATACCTGCCGCACTTCCAGCGGGTCGCCATCAGCGGCGAGGACACTTCTGGGGTGAGACTCCTATAGCTATGTTCCAGGAGTATTACGGTGGGACAAATCAATCATTGGTCAAAACTTTTGGATATTGAGACCTAAGAACTGCTAATTCCTATTGCCTCCTGGTGCTCATGGTTTCACATTCTAGGGCGGATGGCTGACATAGTGAAATTTATGATACTGGTTAAACTAGTTACACATGAGTGTGAAATAATTTTACTTTAAAAATTCATATAGAAAGCAGAATTTACTCCCAGATTGTTCGCGTTCAAAGGCCAAGGGTGATCCGATATTATTTATTATATGGACAAACTAGCTGTTACCTGCGACGTCGTCAGCATTGGTTTAAAGTTTAAAGTAATCTATATCCTTCCCCAGGATATACCTAATTCTTCTCCCCAAATTTAATATCGATCCAATCAGGCGTGTTGTTCTGAAAAGGTAGCAAACTAACAAACACAGACTTACTTTCGGATTAATAATATTAGTGCACGTGGTATATTATCAACTCTGAGATATTAGTGTGGATACCAAGACGATTTGAAACCAATTATAGAATGATCACTGATATTTTTGGGATCATTGTGGCATTGTTCCCAGAGCTTTATTCTTGCAAATGGCTTGAACCATTCCCTCGATTGCAGGTGCCTCTGGAAGACCTGCAGCAGGCGTCCTCATACCTGGTGCAGGCGATGGAGATGCGCAAGAAGTACATGGAGATGTCTCAGCAGTGCTTCGCCCCCATCACGGCCCGCTTTGTGCGCACCATGGACGCGGACGCACCTGAGAATAACATACCAATAGTCAGGGCGCCAAACCGTCATATTGCGGGTAAGATATAGAAGATACAGGAATATTTTTCAGTAAATTCGACAGACAGACGGACAACAAAGTGATCCTATAAGGGTTCCTTTTTTCTCTTTAAGGTACGGAACCCTTAAAATGCCGTGAAACACTTATTTGAGAGAGCTTTTAAATATATTATTTCAGGAATCCCTTCATAAGTTTCTTTAGTAGTAGAAGTAAGCGCCACAGCAAATTTAAACCTAAGAGGAGAAGAACGGCATAATCTCAAGCCGCAATTATACGGCGCTTATACAAATCTGCGATTAGAACAGTCCGGGTACTCCATGCACAACAGCTCCCGGGCTGGAAGGTCTCTCTACGGCAACTAACACTGCACTTTTTTTCTCCAGACCACATAGTCCATCCGCCTTTCAAGAAAGACAAAGACCCTTTCGAGGGACCTACGCCAGACGCCAAGGGGTACAGCATCAGGTCAGAGCGGGGGGTGTTCCACCTGTACCGGAAGGGGGAGGACGGCCAGGAGAGCCGGCTGCCGTACGAGCACATCCACCTGCCGCAGTACATACAGGACATGAACACCATGTGCAGCATGATCGCTGACGGACCACTGTAAGTGCACTTGGTAATACTAAAGAGTGGTGGGGCGAATTAGGTTGATCCTGATCCATGGTTATTCCCACTAAAATTGGAGCCGCTCGGCTGGAGACTGTACAAAGGACCGCAGTCAAATAACACCAATGTGATGTAGTGCTGTGTTTCTGCGGTAACACGTTGCCAGCGCTTCACGAGGATACGCTGCGCTAGTAGTAATGCTTCTAGCATCGTGAGTCCTCATCAACAACATAGTGGGCAACGCGTTAGTGATAACCCCTGGTATTGCTAGCGGCTATAGGCTATGGTAACTGCTTACCATCAAGTGATCCGTATGCTTGTGTGCCACTTTAGTGGTGTAAAAAAAACCCTTTAGTTCTAGATGTGCAGGTAGGTAGTGTCTCTGTGTATGGATTATGGCAAGTGCTGTCATTACAGGAAGTCATTCTGCTACCGGCGGCTGAGCTACCTGTCCTCCAAGTTCCAGCTGCACGTGTTGCTGAACGAGCTCCGCGAGCTCGCCTCACAGAAGGCCGTGCCACACAGGGACTTTTATAATATCAGGTATGAGTATAGAAGATATACGAATAAAAAACAACCTCGTGTGAATGAATCATCAGCTAGGTTATTTTTCTTATTATAATTCATATACATCTAGTGTGTATGAATAGAACATAAACTGATTTGGTACATATACATATATATTATGCTTTACCTATATAATATAGGTAAGGCATAAATACATCAAATACACCGTGATTGCTTGTACTGTTGACGTGCGCGTACTGGCACATCAGAAAAAAGTAATTCTATTTTTGATTTTCTTAAGACATTATATATATGTTCTGTCACTTTTCTTACAATAAAAAATATCTTCAAGACATACGTTTGATTTCAATTCATTAAAACTACAAACACACTACAAATTCACATATTATACAACAGAGCAAAGCAAAACTCCAAAAGATGTTATTTGAATGAAAATCTGTCAGGAAATGGTCATTTACTTAATGACGTTCCGAATTGTCAAGTTCAAAGTCTTGATAAGAATTTCAGCTCGAAGGACCGACTTTAATTCATAAAAATACTTACATATTATATGGTAATATTTCGGCTCGAAGGACCAAGAATGGTACTGTTATAGGGTCTCCAAAGGAAAGGTTTTTAAAAAAAAGATATTATTAATTATAAGAAGGGCAGCCGTCTAACTCGGATGAAGGATGGATGGAGACTGAACTACTAACTGGGAGAGATTGGAAGCTTTAATATGAATGTGCTTAGTTAGCGAGAAAGGTAATAGAGTGTGCAAGAAAGGGTGCATATAATATCTATAACACCTCCCCGGGGTAGACTAAACTTCGGGGATGAAATTGCGAAGTTTGGGAAAATTTACAAATTAATTACACATTGATTCTGATACTGGGACTTGGGATTTCCGAAGTAGATTGGCGTTTATTATTGACTTTAACACGAGGAATTGTATCAGGAGTCGAACCCTGATCAATAGAGACTTCAGGTGAACTAACGGGAGTTGTTCTTTGAAAGTAGGAAAAGGGATGAATTAACCGGCTGCGCGATTTAATAATAAAAAAGGATTTAGAAATACAAACTACAATAATGAACAAAGAAATTAAAATTAAAATAATGGAGTAATGAGCCTGGTATTGTATGATAGGTATGTCATTAATGATTTTTTCCGCTTCGGCGGTCATTGAAACTAATTTTGATTTTGTTTCAAGATTGAAGTTTTCAAGATCTATATTCTTTAATTTTAAACGAGGTTCATTACTCATGATGTTGAATTTAGCTAGATTACAGCATGAATCATTTATAATATTGAAATCAGAATGATGACTGATAGTGACGTTTATTTTTAAGTTATAAAATTTAGGAATTAACTTGGTACTTTTGCAGAAGGCAATACAATTATTAGGGATATTTATAATTCCCGTACCAATAATATTTAGTTCTTGAACCTTTTGGTTTGGACATTCAACATATAACTTAGTATTTTGAGATTGTACATATAACCAAATGTTACTAGAAAGCGATTTCCATAAATCTATATTTCCGTGGATAAAATCGGTTTCACATTGTCCTGGCATAACACTTATTACACTTGACAATAATTCACTTTCACAAATGGGATTCGCACTAGTCGGGAACACGGTCATGACGTCATAGATGTACTCTCGTGGGCTTATCGCTCTACATTCTTTCAGTGAATCAAGAGTACAATATTCCGACTTATCTTTGGTCATTGCGATATACTTACAACTAGGCATGATGAAACTAAAAGAATTAGGTTTTACATTGTTATGCGGAGTGGGCAGTGCTATATTATGGAATAGAGTATATTCCTTGGGAGACACTAAAGGTATTCTTAATATAAAAACAATCTTATTGTTTATACTGTAACAAAGTACAGTTGACACATTCATTAATAAATGAATTTGGCTTAACTCTAGATTAATAGGTAATTTTAGATCTACAGGTAAGTACCTATAGTTATCGATAAGCTCTTTATATAAGTGAGTGGGTGGCAATACAGCCGGATGTAGAATGTTTTGACTACTGAACATGATGGCATTTGTTATGTCTTCCAACTGGAATGATAAGGTGAGTATTGCAGCTTCTAAGCTGTTTAAGATTGAATTAATATTTGTTTTAATATTTAAATCAGTTGAAATTACTGAAAGGTTTTTTAAGTTTAGAGAGAGCTTGTCGATAGCTTCTTTAAGGTTGGCTTCATTAAATTTGATTTTGTGCAAAGTATTATTATATTTGGATAACATAGAAGTTGTAATTAAAATATTTTCTTTCATTAGTGAACCCAGCCTTTTTTCATTATTTTGGATACTTAGAATAGCGTTATCATATTTGACGGCATCGTCTTCGTCTAGAGTCCCAAATATAGTTTTAGAAAGGGTACCTATGCCACCTATCCATGCTCCTCGCTTGAATCTATTATTACTTATAAGGTGAGCGATGGAAGAATACTGGGAAACAATGTCATTATACCTAACCGTCAGAGGTTCTAGAACATTATGACATTCTAAATTACTTGACGTTTCGATTTGGATTTGTTGGCATAAGAAACGTATTGTATTTAATACTGAATTAATATTTTGAACATGTGGTTCAATATAAGAGATATCGAATGGAGTAACTATGTCTAAGTGACCAGTATCTATTTTGAGTTCTCCGATTGGATCAAAATATATGCCGGAACTCGAGTTGATTGGATGAACATACTCTTGTTGAGCTTGGGCCAGTACGCTGTAAGGAAGAGAGACGAATGAGAGATAACAAAGATATCATATACTAGGCTTTGCTAATGATATAGTAGGATGGATTTAATAACCTTAGTTATATGTATAGAACTTGTATAAAGTTTGTTGTATAAAGTTGGATTTAGTAAAATGTATATAAAATATAAAAGTGTATAAAAGGGGTATATAAAAATGTTTGTGTTAAAACAAAATAAGATATAGGATTTATATCTTGGATAATAGTACACGATTATTTTGTTTCTCGAACAAAATAGGATATAGAATGTTTATCAAGGATATAGTAGGATAATTGTTTTTTCTTTAAACAAAATAGGATATAGAATGTATATCACGTACTTCTACGTGTTTGACTTGATCATAATGGTGTTTTACATGGCGTCTGTTTATAAGTAAAGATAAGGTATGATTGCCATGTATTTTTACTACTTTGTATGGACCTTTCCATACAGGTGATAAGGCTTTGCGCATTCTAAGATGGTTCTTTAATAGAACATAATCGCCAACTTTGTATTCGGCGGGACGAGTATGTGAGTCATAATAAGTTTTAGAATTGACTTTGGACTTATTGATGTATTCTAGGGCCTTGTCTCGCGAATGTTTCATGCGATGTTGTAGCATTTTTACATACTCGGGATAAGTAGTACTGGAAGTGTCATTATAGACTGAGTCAGGAATATTCGGCTTATGTCCGAATAATAATTCGAATGGTGAGTAATGTGTTGTTGTATGAACAGCGGTATTATATGCTAGCATAGATGTGTAAACGTAACTAGGCCAGTTATCTTGGTGTTCATTAACATATGATTTTAAGTATTCTTTTAATGTGGAATGTGATCTCTCTAAGGCGCCTTGCGTCTGTGGATGATAAGGGGAGGACCACAATTGTTTGACCTTTAAGAACTCGCATGTTTTCTTGAAAAGATCGGCCGTGAAGTTAGTGCCTTGATCGGTGAGTATTTGCTTAGGAATACCGAACAGAGATACAAAGTGTAATAAACAATCGCTAGTTTCTTCCGCTGTGGTACTGCGGATTGGATATGCAATCGAGAATTTTGTGAGGTCGTCTTGCATAGTCAGGATGTATTTGAGTTTGGCTGTGCCAGACTCGGGAAAAGGACCTACGATGTCTAAGGATAGTCTCTCGAATGGAGCTGTAGAGGTTGATGTTATTACCATCGGCGCTCTATTTATTTTGCGCAGTGCTTTATTGGTTTGACACGATTGGCAGTTTTTAATATAATTTTCTATATCGCTACGCATGTTTTTCCAATAGAATCTTTCTTTAACGCGGTTTAACATTCTGGCGGAGCCTAAGTGTCCAGCAATTGGGATATCGTGATTTTCTTTAAGGATTTTAGGAATTTCACTAAGTGAAGGATAAATTATATTGTTGTGGTAGATATGAACTACGATATTAGTTCCGTCAAAGAGATAAGAGAACATATTATATATTTTAACGAAAGAGTGTCTGTCGAAAGGATTTTTAAAATCGGATGTGCTAATTTCATTTACCGTGGGATAAGTCATTATTATCTCGTCGCGTGCGTATTTTAAAGATTTAAAAATATCTGGATATGAGCAATCATCGAAGTGATGTACTTTTGTAAATAATAAAAGGTAAGTTTTATTTTCGATTGTAAGAGGCAAGCATGTATATAAGGATCTTTCTAATTTCAGGAATTCGTCACGCTCTGGATTTGGACAGTTATTAAGCACTTCTTGGACATAGGGCATGGACTCATCCATGTCTATAGAGGCAGGTATTAATATTATTTTTTGTGCTCCTTTAAGCAGGTTTTCGTTGTGTTCTGTAATGTAAGTATTACAGGATTTAGTATTTGCTTTAATAAATTCTTTATAGGTTACGTCATCGGATAAAGGTAAGTTTTCAGGTGCTGAAGGAGTTACTGGATCATCATAAGGAGATACAGGTAAGATTTCAGAATTAGAAGGTGGATCTCCTGGATTAGGGTAAGTAGATGAAGGTAAGGTTTCAGGATTTTGCCAACTAGTCGAAGGCTGAGGATTTAGAACTTCTTCTGGAAGTTGATCAGATCTCACAATAGGAAGATCTACTGGAATTGGATGATTCAGAGGGCTAAAATCAAAGTCTTTGTCATCTAGTGGACTGAAGTCAACTGTTATTAGTTCGTCAAGGGTATCTTGAGGAATTTCAGGTAATGATGATTCTAATGGGGCTTCAATATTAGGGTTAGTATCATTACTAGGATTCAAGATAAGATTGTCGTCATTTTCAGGATAAATAGGATTTACAGGATATCGAGAAAGAGCGTCAGCTGCAGAGTTTAATTTGCCTTTACGGTAAACGATTTCGTAATCATACTCTTCTAGCTTTAATCGCCAACGTTGTAGCTTACTACCGGGATCTTTATGATTAAACAGCCATTTTAATGGTCTGTGATCGGATACAATTTGGAACTTATGTCCATAGAGATAAGGGCGAAAGGTTTTACAACCGTATATAATGGCTAACAACTCCTTTTCGGTTGTGCTATAATTTGTTTCGCTTTTATTAAGAGTTCGTGAAGCGAAGGCTACGGGTTGATCTTTACCAACTCCCTGCGACAGGACGGCATCTACGGCATAGTTCGAGGCGTCACAAGTAAGGATAAAGGGTTTAGAAAAATCAGGATATATAAGAAGTGGAGCAGTTGTCAATTTTCGTTTAAGGGTTTCAAATGCAATTTGTTGTTGATTTTCCCATTTAAAGGTTATATCTTTTTTAAGAAGATTAGTAAGACTTTTAGCAGTCTTAGAAAAGTCAGGGATAAAACGGCGATAGTATGAAACTAGTCCAAGGAAAGATTTTATATCTTTAGGGGATTTAGGAACTGGAAATTCAGTAACGGATATGATTTTATCCGGGTTAGGTTTCACTCCTTGTTCAGTGATTACATGACCTAGGTAACAGACTTCACGTCTTAGGAACTCGCACTTATCAGGCTGTAGTTTTAGATTGAAGTCTCTAAGTCTTTGGAAAATTGAAGTTAAATTAAGGATATGAGACCGGATATCATGGGAATAGCAGACAACATCATCAAGGTACACAAAGCACCGGATACCCTGGAGGCCGGATAATGCAGAATTCATTAGTCTCTGAAAGGTAGAAGGGGCATTTTTAAGCCCAAAAGGCATTCGAAGAAATTGGAAGTGTCCTTCAGGAACATTGAAGGCTGTTTTGGCTTTATCCGGATCATTTAACCGGATTTGATGAAATCCGGATGCCAAATCTAGCGTTGAGAAATACTTGCTGTTGCCAAGTTGATCTAGGATCTCTGCGATCTGAGGTATAGGATATGTGTCACCGATTGTGACATCATTGAGTTTTCTGTAGTCGATGACCATTCTCCATTTTTGGATATTAGAAGCATCAAGCTTTTTAGGAACTACCCATATGGGTGAAGACCAGGGGGAATCGGAAGGCTCAATAATATTTTGCTTCAACATTTTATCAATTTGATTACGAACTTCAGTCTTATGGACTTCTGGAAATCGATATGTTTTAGTATGAATTGGGATGTCTGTCGTCGTTTTGATCTCGTGTTTGAGAGCATTAGTATAAGTTAAATTTTCATCAGGTAGATGGAATATATCTGAGTAATCAGAACATAATTAAAGAAGAGCTTCTTTCTCTTCGTTATTAAGGTGAGAAATGCGTAATTGTTTTAAGACTTCTTGAGTTCGTGTTAAATTATTACTTGTAGCGCGTATATGATTTACAGCACTAGGAGAATTTTCATGGAATTCTAGAGGATCAATAGAGGTAAGTTTTAGGTTTAGATTAGATTTTAATGTTATAGGTTCTTCTGAAGTATTAATAACGGATATATTGATTCGATTCTTCAGCACAGACTAACGAATTTGCAACTAATAAAGATTTAGAAAGGTTTTGATCTAGAATTAATCCTTCTTTTATTTCAGGATTTTGGACAGAACATTCGATAATGGTTTCAGTCCTTGCAGGAATAATGTATGCAGGATCATGAAAATACAATTTTAAGGAAGCTTTACCGAGATGAAGTAAGTTATTGTTGTAATCGATATTACAACTAAGGGCATTAAGCATATCGGAACCTATGATACCATCATAAGGTAAATGGATTTTATCAATCACATGAAATTTGTGCGATACGCTAGCTTTTGGAAGTAGTAGTTTTAATTGAAAGTGACCTCGAGTTTGTATAGCTTCTTCTGACGAGTCTATACCTTTTAATTGAATTGTTTCTCTTGTGAGTTTAGGATGTTTTCCTATACAAGAGTGTTTAATTAGGCTTACAGAGGATCCTGAGTCAACAAGCAAGGATAAAGGAATATCAGAAATAGAAGATTCGACAAGCACATGAGGTAAGAGCATTATTGCAGGATTATTTGTAATTTCAAAAATATTAGATTTAGAAGGTTCCGGAAGTTTAACTTCTTGTGCGGATAAAGAGGATTGTGTCGAACCAGGTATAGTGGGGTGTGAAGAACCAGCATCGTTATGTGGTTTCACGGATATAGAAGGATGTGACAAACCACCGTCTTTATGTGGATGCACGGATATAGAAGGTTGTGACAGACTATGATCTTTGCGTAGCTGCACGGATATAGTAGGGTGTGACAGACCGACATTTTTGTGTGGCTGCACGGATTTAGAAGTTTGTGACAGACTACGATCTTTGCGTAGCTGCACGGATATAGTAGGGTGTGACAGACCGACATTTTTGTGTGGCTGCACGGATTTAGAAGTTTGTGACAGACTACGGTCTTTATCTAGCTGCACGGATATAGAAGTTGGATTTAGGGTGTCGATTTTAAAATCGCGAGGTCCCGTACGACACCGGGACGAGACGTTTAATCGTTTTTTGGTTGAGTAGTATCATAACCCTCTTCAAAGTTAATTGGGTATTCCTCTTCGTGGGAATCAGACACGAAATTGACACGTTGTGGTGTCCTTGATGGGTTTTGATTAAAGGTTTTAAACCGATTATTATTGTATTCTCGTTTGCGACACTGCTCTAGGGTATGACCCGGTGTTTTGCAGTATCTGCAAATTGGAATAGGATTCGGATTTAGCCTTGGTTTGAATTGTTTTTGATTCGGATTTGAGGAGAAGGATTTTGGCCTTTCATTTCGTGATGAGTTAGACGGACTCCGGAATAAGAATTGTTGGATTTTCTCCTCAGATATGGCGATATTGATTGCTTCATTGAGCGTTTTAGGTGATTTACACCTGACGATATTACATAGACGGGGTATTGAGCCCATTTGGAAGTGATGGAGGGCTAGTTCCTCCATCGCTGCTGTACGATCTATCATCTCTCTACTCTTGTGTCCATGTGAAATAGAAGTTTCCGTGAGTAGTTGGGAGAGGCAAGTTTCAATTTTTAAGGCGTACTGGCTCACAGGTTCATTGACTTGTTGCCTACAGTCTTGTAGGTCTGTGAGCAAGTGGGCATAGTGTTTCTGTTCACTAAATTGTGTTTTGAGAAATTCTTTTAGCTGAACCCAATTGGAGAATTCTTTAATAGAGCAGGCGGTTTCTGCTTTACCTGATAATTGACAAAGGATGTATTTGAAAAGAATGTCTTTCTGTTGCTCTGACGCTAGTTCATAAGCGTTATTACAGTTCACTAAAAATGAGTTTAACGTCTCTCTGCAACCATCGTATGGTTTAATAAATTTTAATAATGTGGAGAGGTCCACATCAATTTTGTTAGAGATGTTTGCGGCTTTCCGTTTCGAGAGTGATCTCGTAGTGGGTCCCGAAGGGGGTGGACAATAGCTTTGAGCATCGTCTTCTGTATCTGTGATAGCTATTTCGGGTTTATCTAATTTAGGACTTGGGGCTCTATTCTCAGACATTTTGAAAATATTATGTACAGTAAAAACACAATAAAAACACAATAGAAACACAATGAAAACACAATAAAAAGACAATAGAAACACAGTGAAAACACAATAGAATTATTTGAGATTGATTAAAATTATTATAATAAAACGATTATAAAAAACCAAGAATATAGAAATTCGTATTCAAAAAACAACGTTATAGCAATATGTGTTGAAACATATGGATTAAAAACAATTTCGCAATGACCAATTACAAAATATAAAATCACTTACTTGAATGCAAAGAAAGCGATAAGGATTGAAGTACTCATTGTTCAGGTTGTAGTCGCGTAGTCTCAGTGGGGCTTAGTGAGAATGGGCAGGTGCGGATGAACCTCGGGTCGTCGTGTTGGCTGGGGTCTACCGGTCACAGCACTGGCTTGTGCGTGACAGTGGGTATGACCGCGATGAGAAGACCGGCTACACACGAGCAGTGCGCAGCAGTGGGCCTTTCCAGAACACAGGCGTCCAAGTAGGCCTGATCGTAACTCTGTGCACTGAACTGTGATGCACTATAGAGTACTAGCACGGCACTTGCACTGACTTTAGGGTCGCGACTAGGGAGACGGACCGGGGACTTTTTAAAATCCCACCGCTGCCACCAATTTGTTATAGGGTCTCCAAAGGAAAGGTTTTTAAAAAAAAGATATTATTAATTATAAGAAGGGCAGCCGTCTAACTCGGATGAAGGATGGATGGAGACTGAACTACTAACTGGGAGAGATTGGAAGCTTTAATATGAATGTGCTTAGTTAGCGAGAAAGGTAATAGAGTGTGCAAGAAAGGGTGCATATAATATCTATAACAGTACATTATGATCGACCACCCCACAGGAAAGTGGACACCCACATCCACGCGGCGTCGTGTATGAACCAGAAACACTTGCTGCGATTCATTAAGAAAACACTCAAGAACCACGCTGAAGAGGTGAGTTATCATTTTGAGAATAGCTTAAGTAAAATCACAGATATGATTCTACTGTCAATATAAAATTTATCTAAAATTATAACATCCTCTGCAGTCTTTTAGGCCCTGCCTGATAATAGTGTGTTATTTCACGTTAATTCATTTCGAGAACACAATGGTGATGGACATTTCTGAATACGTAAACAGTGATTATATATATTGTGTCCAGGTGGTGACCCTGCACAAGGGCACCCCGATGACCCTGAAGGCAGTGTTCCAGTCCATGAACCTCAGCACATATGACCTTACTGTTGACATGCTCGACGTGCATGCAGTGAGTATTACTAATGTTGTAAACTTGTGTACCTATACAGTGGATCAAGTGGATCAAGTGGATGGTGAATTGAAAGATGTCTACCTACAAATTGCACTTAAACAAGAGATAAATACTAGAGACGTAATGTTAATAAAGATGCTTGTACTACAGGGTCGGTGCGCCAGTTATACCCCTGGTGATGCAAGCGTCCATAGGCTACGGTAACCGATTGCCATCAGGCGGGCCGTATGCTTGTTTGCCATCTTAGATATTGATAGAATACTTGAATAGTATTTTTTCTGAATAAATAAATGAATAGATGGCTGTACGGCGATGAGGGGACATAGCTAACAGATAATGATTATTTTTGGGCAATTACATATATAACCACCTTCATATCTTGTAGAGTTACTCGCAGTTCGCATAAATCAATTTGTCTGCTGATTCTTTAAATCTAAGGTACAAACCTCGACGAATTCTTTGTCTGTTTATTATTTCTACTTAACTAGTGTTGTGTCTAGGACCGCAACACATTCCACCGGTTCGACAAGTTCAACGCGAAGTACAACCCTATAGGCGAGAGCAGGCTGAGGGAAGTGTTCCTGAAGACGGATAACTACATGAACGGCAAATACTTCGCTAGGATCATCAAGGTAACTAGCTCGAAGTTCCGGAGAAAATAGGGCTTAGGAATCAATAGCACATATTGAGGGAGAATCTGTAGAGTTCAACCACCGCAGCCTGTACCAAAGAGTTGCTCTAAACCTAAGTAATGGAATAAATCACACAATGATCGTAGAAATTTAGAGCCACCCAACTGAGGCAGTGACTCCACTCCACCTTACAGAAGATCACAGTCGTGTAAAACTATTGTGATGTTGTGTTTCTGCGGTAAGATTTCCAGAGTTTCTCTAGCATAGCCTGCACTGACAGTAAGCATATACGCTGTTAGCACAGTCTTCTCAACAATATAATTGGCAATCATGTGGATACCCCTGATATATCAACCGCTTATGCATGCTTGCTACTATAAAAAACAAATTACAGGAGGTAGCTTCGGATCTGGAGGAGAGCAAGTACCAGAATGCAGAGCTGCGTCTTTCCATCTACGGTAAAACGACGGGCGAGTGGGCCAAGCTGGCCAAGTGGGCCATTCAGTACAACGTGTACTCCGACAACGTGCGCTGGCTGATACAGATACCGAGGCTCTAGTGAGTACATATTGGCCATATTAATCCTCCAAATATTAGTAAACAAATGTATTTTTTAATAGCGCTGTTACAGACACGGCATGGTATGTTCTGATACTTCTGATGGTAGTTATATTTTCAAAGATCGTTTATCGTGCGGCATAAATTAAAGTAAGTAGTATTATCATGTCGTATCCTGTATTTTTAAGTGATATTTTTGTCTATCTAGAAATAAAATTAATATATATCCCGTGACCGATTTTCAAAATCAAATTCTAATTCTTCCAATACTTACGTAAATAAAAATTGGTTAGCTACCGTTTCAGAATTCCACTGAACTGAATGTTTAAAGAAGCAATTTCCTGAATTTCCCTTGCAGCGACATCTTCAAGTCGAACAAGGTGATGAACAACTTCCAGGAGTTCCTGAGCAACGTGTTCAAGCCCCTGTTCGAAGTCACCAACGACCCCAACAGCAACCTCGAGCTGCATAAGTTCCTCACTGTGAGTTCTACTTATGTATGAGTATATACCCATGCTTTCGTATTTATATTTTATGGATGATCATCAATAAACTCAATTTTAGTTCACAAAATCTCTTCTCCGTGAAAATATCCATCTGAAACCGTACAATTCTAATGTTCTTACTTGAAAAACATCTTATCTAATGAAAATATATATTTTTTTCCCTCAAGCGCTGTAACTCAAGTGTAAAACATCAGTAAGGGTCAACCACGCCCGAAAAAGATTATGAGCAGAGAATGTGTAATGTAGCATTATGTTTCCTTTTAGCATGTAGTTGGCTTCGACAGTGTGGACGATGAATCCAAACCAGAGAACCCGATGCTGGACCCTGAAGTGAAGACCCCTGAGGAGTGGGATGATGAAGAGAACCCTCCCTACGCGTACTACTTGTACTATATGTACGCCAACATTACAGTGCTGAACCATTTCCGCAAGTAAGTAAACACCAATCACTTCTAAATTTCACCCTTTAAATTATAGTATTCTGGGCAGGGAATTCCGATTCTGTGTAACATGTGATCTTAATAGTCTCAAAACTATTATGCGCTTAGTTTGACATAGATAAAAATAAGCCTTAAGCTCTTCAGCTTTTCAAGGAGGTCTCACGTCAGCTGGTTGAGGCCTCCCGTGACAGGCGTGCTGGAACATATCTCGCTCAGAGAATCAGCATTGCTATCCAGCGTGGCAATGCTGCCAGCATTCTTGACACGCTACCGCATGATTCCGGTTTGGGTCAGATCTTTTATCTATAAGTAGGTAGGTTAAGATATGTTTTTGTAAATAGTTTAATCTGTTTTGTGTCAATAAAGTATAATAGCCTTAAGAGATTTTGGCATGACCTAATTTAACAGGCCCGGTCTAGTTGTTGTAGCGAATTTAGCTGATACCATCTATTTGGATTTTAAATGAGCATAAAGATTGAAGAATATTTTAATTACATTTCAAATGTTTTTATGCCCCTTAGGTTACTTAATAAATGTCCTTAAAAATGTACCACAGTTCCAGAAAAAAATCTTATGAGATCCGTTCATCTCAAATTAACAATAATGCATCTGCAGGGAACAAGGGTTGAACACGTTCGTGCTGCGCCCTCACTGTGGCGAGGCCGGTCCAGTTCAGCATCTCGTTTGTGGCTTCATGTTAGCTGAGAATATTTCCCACGGATTGCTGCTTAGGAAGGTAACTAAAAATAATTAGCACATCGAAGATCCCTAAGCGGTGAAAATATTAGAAGGAAAAATAATATGCAAATGTATTTTTTCTGATCGCCCCAGGTACCAGTCCTCCAGTACCTGTACTACCTGGCGCAGATCTCTATAGCCATGTCGCCTCTCAGCAACAACTCTTTGTTTCTCAACTACCACCGCAACCCGCTCCCGGAGTTCCTAGCAAGAGGACTGTGTATCACGCTTAGTACTGACGATCCACTGCAGTTCCACTTCACTAAGGTAACATTTAAAAGATTAAGAACGATGGATTAGTTTTCATAGTTAAGCGCACAAATTATGGTAAGTAAACTTATTGTCGATGAATGAAACGACTTTGTTGTTCCTGTAGGAGCCACTGATGGAGGAGTACAGTATAGCGGCTCAAGTGTGGAAGCTCAGCTCCTGTGACATGTGCGAACTGGCGCGCAATTCTGTACTTATGTCTGGATTCCCGCACGAGGTACTGAAATTATCCTAACTAAAAGTACATTAGATACAAATCAGTAGTGTCAAATACCAGGTATAAGTTTTCTCACTTAGTTTATATCAGTCAAACTGGTAACAGAATTTAATTGCAATAATATTTGGTTGTGATAATTTACAGATGAAGCAGTATTGGTTGGGACCTAACTACACGAAAGAAGGTGTGGCAGGCAATGATATCACACGTACCAACGTACCAGACATACGCATCTCCTTCAGGCACGAAACTTTACTCGACGAACTTACCAATATATTCAAAGTAAGTATTTCTGATAAAAACCATTGAAATTAGTTCATAATTGATTAGAATCAAGTTTTAATTTGCGGAAATTCATATTCCGCTTAAATTAATTCGCCCATCATCAGGGTAATGGAAGTTCTGAAACACTTGTCGGAAGGAATCACACCTGATCTCACATTTGGGCGCAGGCTGTTTAAGAAAACATATCGTATTAATTTAAGCGGAATAAAGCAAATTATATTATATTTAGCTCATAATTCCAATAACATTTTGAAAGTAGTAACGATTGATCAAAGAAGGATGTGATATTATAATGTAGTTTCACGTGTAGTTTGGATAACAGTACGCAGTAGTTCGACACATGTAGAGAGTTCTATCAGATTGGAGTTGGTTTCGAAAACAATGACAAAATAAAATTTTGTCGTACATCTAATTATAGATACACTTCTTTATGCATTCCTTAGTATAAACACTGCAGTATATATTATATATAACACACACATTTGTGACTTTTCTCGATTTCTTAACATAAAATAATGCTATTTGCATATTTAGATGATATGTCAATTTTAACAACTTAAGACGAAAAAATCACAAAATCGCATACCTACTTAAACGCTCACCCTCATGCATCGTATCCTATGCTCAAGTGTATAGGTTTACAACAAAACTCACACACAAATTTCTAAAACACGTAGAAAGTTGTGGTCTGCTTGCTTGCTTGGAATTGTGCCAAATCCTTGTTTGTTTTGTGCTATGTTCTTATTAAACAATATGAATTGAATAATATACCATTTCATCGAGCTGTGATACTCTGTTATTGAAAGTAACAGCCTTGCTTTAGTATCTTAGAATTTGTTGTTTGAAATTCGTAGCAACTACAAAATCTTTAATAATCATAAAAATTTTAACCTCAATTAAACAAGTCCATAAGCTGCAAATTAAAGTAAACGAATAAAAAGTAACAAAATAATGAACTTTCAGGATGGTCTGTCAGCTCGAAGATAAACATCCACAAGCCGACCGGTGGATGGACCAAACCATGTTATTATTAACAAACTATTAACAACCGTGTATATTGTGTTATTATTGTGTACTCTTATTAAATAACATTAAAAAAGACCGTAGCTAGAGTTAAAGGGCAAAGAATCAATATCACATATTATATAATTACAGTTAAATGTACGACGTAAATGTATCGCCTGAGACGTGAATCTATGCGTACATTATAAAAGTGCTAGATATAACACAAGTCACTATTAAATCATAAATAACAGGATTTAATTTAAAACGGCGACTGCGTCGTAACCTGATCCAATCCGGATGAAAATGGATCCGTACTTACGTTTAAATTTTCAAAATTGAATGTGTTTTTTTCTGGCGACAACATACTTATACATTTATTTACTCTTAGAATTTCCCTTTCCTAGCTACGGTCTAAAATATAATCATACATATAATGAATATAGGCAAATATTGCCCCAAATGTTAAGTGTTAGTGCCCCTTGTGATATAAAGGATCGAAAGTGCCATTTCATTGCTCCTAAGACTCCTTCATAGAAACACTTCGTAGATAGTTTTCTAATGTAAGGTTAGCTTCAATCAAGTGTAGCTTTTTTCATCTTTTATAAGGCATTTTTGTATCTTATTAACTACTGCAAATATTTTTATATTTTCTAATTGTTTATCTATATTTAAGTTAGAATGAATTTTATTATGAATATTTAAATGATCCTTTCTGGATGTTTTCTTTATCTTTATGCCTAATTTAAAGGCGCAAATTTTAAGCAATCACGGAATTAATTTAGGACGAGTACGAATTTACGGTTTGAACAATTTTAGGATGTTCAAATTCAATCTTACTATCAAACTTATACTAATCTATTTAAAATTCTTCTTCTCTATCAGAAACTAAACATAAATTAAAATAAGAATACATTTTAATTACAGGAGTTATCTATTGATATGTTTTGTCACATCGCTTGTAATTTAATATTCTTCGTGGTTACCATTTGACATTTTAACACACACATCAGGGTTTGTAAGTGTTTGTTGAAGTAATTATTTTTGTATTGCCAGCATTTCATACCAATTAAGTAAGAAGCTTTTAATATCATACTAATTTAAGTATCACATATTTGTTTTAATGACTTTATCTCTATATTTTATACGGACTTGTTCAAGTTTAACAATTCTATTTGTTTAATGTGGATATAGGTACCGCTTTTGTGTCATGTATCTATGTTCCATCAGTAAATCCTATCTATGTTAACATTTAGTTGGTTGTAACGTGTGCTTGTTACTGTTTCTGTACGTAAACTCTTGTTGGGGTACCATCTGCTTCTAATGTTACGAGGAGAACTATTTCATAAAACAAAAATTTGGCTGATGATGTCGACGATGTGCTATGGCAGTTTTCTCTGATGTTTTTAGGCGTTTAGTGAATCATGTCGTTACCTAAAAGTTGATCAGCTAGGCTTTCCACTAGTCTGAAGATAATGGAGACTTTAAATCTAGTGAGCTCTTTGGAATTAATAATTAAAGCTTTATAACTTGAAGTCTTAATATATAGTCTATATCCTTAATAATATTTTGGCATTTGTTTTAAGCTTCTCAATACTCTCAGAAAGGATAATTTTACTATCAATACCTGTATTTTATTAGACAATACAAATAATGATTTTCGAATCGTCAGGACCTACAGCCACTTAAATAGATTCAAACTTTCGAATTGACTTTTAAGCTCCTTGTAAGATTTGAACAATGTATGTTACATATAATTGTTAGTACTTAACGAACACTTTAGGTTGACCCGAGTAGCTTGAGAGATTTTCTTAATTAAAATCCTATTATAAAATTAACATAAAATTAATGAAAATATTGTATATTTAGGCCCTATGGCAATTGAAGATTCAATAATACTTTGGATAAATATTTAGCACTCTGCTCTGGTACGAAACCCAGCACGGAATTTTTGCATTTTAGTTTAAATGATCTTTCAAACACATAAGATGAATGTTTAAGATACTGTTGAAAATAAAATTTTATTAAAACGAAGTTTATCATTACTACTCTACACACCTTCATACATTTTGGTCTGTGATCGTAGTCAGGTTTTGACAAAACTCACCCGATACAGCTATTCTGAAAAAAATCTGTAAATGAATTTGAAACTGGAATTTTTATCGAGATTTATAACTAGCCGTACATCGCCAAGCAAAATCGAAACGTCACGCTTGCTAGAGTTAGTACCTAGGTATTAAATTATTAGGGTATAAAATTGACTTCCGAATTAAAAATATGATTATTTGGAGTAGGTATTGCAGATCCTGTATATTTTTTATGGTAAGTTGGCAACATTGTTAATAGTTTAATTGTAATAACCGCGTGACCTACAAAGTACATCATGTTTTCGCAAGGGAATACCTTTGTTTTCTTAGATGCTTCAGATTTTGGACTAATATCCAATGTTTCTTTACCTAGCTAAAGCGGTGTGGTACGCCAATCTTCTTTTAAGGTAAAGCCATGAAGTCAGTGTCTAACAATACAATGCATTCCACTAGAACATCCATAACAACGCACCAGTCCTTGATCTTTCTGAAAAAAAAACTTATTCCTGCTTAGAGAATCAGCAATGATGCCTACCCAATATGACAAGATGGCAGACATTCCTGGCTCGCCTGTGGATACCAATTTAGATTAGATAAGTTACGTGTCAGAATTGTTCTAATCTAAATTACATGAATCAATAAAAAAAAATCACTGTTTTATTGTTTTTCACGTCATTAATTTAGTTTAAAAAATAATAATCTTGTGAATTAACAATACCGTTCTCATCAATATCACACTGTGAATGACAATTGGGGCATATTGAAAGGTAGATGATTTTTTACAAAAAAATTATACATCGATAAAATATTTCATTAACATTAAATAAACAATCAACCGGAAAATAAAGATTATCAATAAATTACTGAAGACTTCTATGCCAGACACAAACTTACATTATTTATACAACAAAAGCAGTAAAAAAGTAAAAAGTAATGCGCACAGTACGGCCTGTCTGAAGGTAAGTGTTCACCATAGCCTAAAGATATTATATCGACTAAGATATCGGCAAACTTAAGTTGTGAGTAATCACTGTGCTTACTAATCGAGGTTCGAATAGATCTGGCAGAAGAAGCTCGTAGAGATCAGAATAACTTGCCGCAGAAACACAGGAATACCAGTGTTGTGCTTGTTTGCTACAATCTTCTGAAAAGAGGTACTGACCCTACTGGGCAACTCCAACGCCTATGTTCACGAAATAAATGATTGACTCAACTTTGAACGGGATTCCTCATTACGCCCACTTCTCAATAGCTGTAAGCATTTCGTATAGACATATAATGAGTTTATCTGCTAGCTGGTCGCGCCAGTCTCAAATTAAGTTTCAAGAGCCCGGTTGCTAAGCAAGTGACTTCAAAGGTGACTGAAAAAACGGGATTAAACCTAATTGGTGTTCCAGGCCCGTCACTGCCCCACAACGCCCAACGGCGAGCCGCTGCCCTCGCCGCCACCGGCTAACTTCAGAGCACCCGTAGTCAGCTTAAAGCGACCGTCGCTTGTTTAATTAGGTATATATATAGAAGCTTAAACTTGGAGAAGTCTAGAGTAGCTCCACCTGTCCAGTGCTCTGAAAATATGTTATACAATGTAGTCTGCAGATAATAATAATATAGATATGAAAAGCATATATTTAAGTTTTAATTCATTCCCGTTGCGCCCTACAATACACAAACCATACATTATCCTACCATACATCCACCCTCTCAGTCAAGGTTCCTACTGCTAGCTTGTAATCCAAGCTCAAGATCGGGCGTGACCGACGATTCTCAACAATAAAGTCATTGAAAATTTATTAGAGCAGAAAATTTATTTTAATAATTACGGGATAGCAATTGACCACGATCTCACCTGATGGTGAGTGAAAATGTGATCGAAGGTGGAGCTCGCTTAACAATTAGTAGCCTATTCAGTCTAGTCTTGAAGAGTTCAAGGATACAGGGAACACTGACGCATTATAAAAGATGACGCTGAGTATTGGTAAGCTTTATACTCTTTAGTGGTAAGTACACAACAATGTTTTATTAATCTGAGGGCAACATTATATCGGTTCCTAATTTTGAATTTACGAACACAAGACGTCAAAATTAATGTCAATCAATACAATATTGCTGGGTATACTTCAAATATGCCACAGCTTTGAGAACACAAAACCGCAAAATGGGATAAGTCTTCAATATACCAGCACCAATGAACCGACACACAGATCGTATTCAATATAATATGTCCGGCACCCACAAGGAGTACAAGAGGTGGACCAGAGCTAGTCAGTAAGTAGCTACAACCAGGTTCCTCCTTCCATAGAGATAATATTGTCTGATCTAAGTTAAGTGTTATTTGACTGTGGCCTTCTGTAAGGTGAAGGTACAGTCCCCAGTCAGACGGCTCCAATTATTTTGGGATACCCCGTATAAAATCTAGCTCTCAAAGTTCCTCAGTAATAAATACTCAAATATTTTTTCAAAAAATATTAGAAGAACACAATAATTAAGAAGAACGCGCGCGCGCTTTGAAGATCTATGAAAACCGAGCTTTAGTTCCATATTTTAGTACTCAGAAAGAAAAATACGCATTGCAACCCACACAAGGCACAGGTAGACTAAATAAATAACTAGTTACATTATAAATCACAGAGACAGGAACTGCGCGGCCCGCAGCGCGACCCGCACGTACGTGCGCGGCCCGCGCGAGGCTGACTCCGAGCGGAACGGCATCGAAGTGCCCTTCCAGAGGGTCTCCGTCACCGGAATACACGTCACTGGGGTTAGTTGTAGAAAAACATACTTCTTTCACTGGAACATCAAGCATTTAGCTTCAAACCTGACATGTAGTAGTGAGCCCATCGCCCTTCTCCGGCTACATTCCAATCCTGAGCTTACACCATATGAGTTGATGAACAGTTGTAAACAAGGAAAGTCACCATTTTCAATTTATTTTGGCACGACCTTTTGTTGACAATTTATTTTTACGACAACTAAAATAAAGGGATCTTAAAATTACAGCAATGGATTGTGATGCGAGGTAAGCTGGCTAGCTAATAAACTTCTGGAGTCATACATGTGCATTTTTTTATACCACTAAGGTGGCACACAAGCATACGGTCCACCTGATGGTAAGCAGTCACCGTAGCCTATAGCCGCTAGCAGTACCACGGGTATCACTTACAGGGTGCCAACCATGTTGTTGATGAGGACTCACTGTGCTTGCAGCAATACTACTAGCCCAGTTTATCCTCGTGGAGCACTGGCAACCTCACTTACCGTAGAAACACAACACTACATCAAGTAGTGTTATTTCACTGCGGTCTTCTGTAAGGTGGAGGTACAGTCCCCAGCCGGGCGGCTCCAATTTAAATGGGATAACCCACGAGAAATCCCAAATCGCCCTACCTCTCTTTTTAAAACCTCATGGTGTCATTAATCACTGTACTTAAGCTTAGAAAAACTCATTGGTACAGGCTGGGGTGTGAACCTGGGCCCATCAGATGACAGGCCGTCACTTCAACCACAAGGCCACCTCGGCTTAGAACTTCTTTCACCTTTGACATCAAGCATTTAGCTTCAAACCTGACATGTAGTAGTGAGCCCATCGCCCTTCTCCGGCTTCATTCCAATCCTGAGCTTGCACCATATAAATTGATTGAATCAGTTGTAAACAATGAAAGTCACCAATTTATTTTAGCCTGACCTAAGAATTGGTTCGCTAAGAACTTAAAATATTTTAACGACAACCTAAATTAAGAGATCTTAAAATTTTAGCAATGGATTGCGATGCGAGGTAATCCGGCTAGCTAATAAACTACCGGAGTCATACATGTGCGTCAAAATCTCCTACACGACGTATTATATGTATAGAAGAACTAAGAATGCTGGTGTCTGGAGTGAGATGACGCTTCATACTCGAAAGTAACAGCGTGATGATGATCATGTATGTAACAGGTTCCCTTGGAAGATTTGATCCGGTCGGCGACATTGCTGGTCGAGGCGCTGACCCTCCGCCAGCGGTACATGAACATATCCGACCAGTCGTTCCCGCGGGACCTCGCCTCCTTCCTGGTGAACAGCGAAGTCACCACCAGGACTGGGCTCAACAAGGACCGCCAGTCCAACCTTGACTTCAACAACGCATTGCTTAATTTTGATGGTCAGCTCATTAAGAATAATTACTACAGAAGTTTAAGAATTAAAAAACCGGCCAAGTGCGAGTCGGACTCGCGCACCGAGGGTTCCATACACACTTGTAGGCAAGGTTAAAAGTAAGCGAACCTCAAATGAGGTCATTATTCGTCGGTGACTCTCAATAGCGCGAAACAGGAATATTTTTTAGATAATTCGCATTAAACAATATATATAAAAAATATATTTACCGTTTTCAGATTTTTCCTTTACTTGTGCTATAAGACACTGCTTCTAGCCAAATTTTATGATACTAGGTCAACGGGAAATCACAAAATATCCGAAAATTTGCGATATTAACGGTCATATCTTTTCTTCGTGTTGACGTACAGGTTTGATATTTTAACAGCTGAAAGAGACCGTAGTCATAGGGTATTTGATATTGATTTCAACTTGATAACACTTCGCGTTTTTGAGACAAAAGGTCTTGACAGACAGACATTCAGACAGACGGACAACAAAGTGATCCTATCTTATAAGGGTTTCTTTTGTCCTTTTAAGGTACGGAACCCTAAATATTAGGGGCTTGTGGCAAATACGATCGTACTGCAAAGCTATGCAATCTATATATAGACAGTAGTTGGATGGGTGACCTGACCACCCATACTATCTGCACTCCTTCCCTCTGAGAGCACGGTCCGGGGTGTCAAGACCGCTTTTTAATTCGTCAATATTTCTTACCATTCTGCCATTATGACGCTATTATTGAGGCAATTGCCACACATTATTTACAACTTAACTACCTTTACGTACAATTTCAACAACAATAGCGTCATAATAGCAAGAAATTGTAATAAATTAAATAGCGGACTCGAGGCCCTGGTTGCTTATTCATCATAATAAAATTATTAAAACCATTTTGCCGAAGGTAATATCAATCAATCAAAATCAAAAATCATTTATTCAGTTTAGGCCCTAATAAGGCACTTATGAAGGTCTAAATTATCAAAGTCGGCAGTCGTTCATAGTCTGACGGTTGGTTTATCCGGGTAGCTAATTTTGCATTGTGGTGTGCAATACAAAAAAAAATACAAAATACAAAAATGTTTATTTTCATCACAATAGGTACATCACACAAAACAAAGGTTGAAGCTTCCTAGTAAGTATATAATACTTGTATCAGGAAACTCCGCTCTTCCATAACCATAAAATACAATACATAATGTTGATGAAGGTTAATATCGAAACATAATTCATAGGTACATGTTACGAGGTAATTGACCTTATTATAATTACTATCAATCTATTTTGTGTGGGTGTGTATTTGGATTATTTTATTATATTGCAATAAAGTGTATTTGGGAGTTTTTTGGCGGGAATCAGGCGGAGCGGTTGAGATTTTTTCCAGTGTGTCGTAAATTGTGATATAGTGATCTTTAATGTGTATTTTTGGTGTCGATATGTGCAGTAAAGTTTCATTTAGTGACTGATTTATAGGAGCATTGGAAATAATGCCATAATACGACTTTTGGGTTAAGTGATTTATCATTTTGGTCAATAGGTTACCTCTAATCTAAAGGCGTGTTACGATCTGCTACTGCCGTGCGTTGTCTCCAGAAACTCCATTGGGCGTTAGAATGCATGACACTAGGCATTTTAATGCGGCAAACACGAAAAATTGTGCAGCATGAAAATTCTCTAACACTCGACACTGGCAAAAATAGTCCCTGAAGGGATTGATTGCCATACTTAGGAAGAAGAAGAAGAAGAAAGTGTATTTGTATTGTATTGTAAGGGTTGAAGGAAGTGACGTGGTATATAAATGCATACATACAGCAGTCGCGGCGGAGCAGTACCTGCGGCTCGCGACCTGTTCCTCGGAGGAGTTCAAGAGGTCCGTCACCATCCTCGTCAGTCCACAGCATTCCGACACCAAGGGTAAGTGACATAATGTCATCATGACACCAAAACAGTGGACATTTACCCACGATTCCTATTGGTTTAAATAGGTATACGATACCGGGCTTACAGTACCGGAGTTAGTGGACTAGTCGTTAGCCGCGACTTAGTCTGCATTTGTTTAAAGACAAAAATAGCCTATATATTGCCCCAGGATATATTGACAAGGAGTGTATATCCTGGGGCAATATCATCATCATTCTCATGCCCTTATCCCATATTATTTGGGGTCGGCGCAATATGTGTTTCTCTTCCATACTTCTCTATCAGCCGTCATCTCTGTATTCACTTCCTTTCTGGCCATGTCATCTTTCACACAGTTTCACACAGAGAAGTATGGAAGAGAAATACATATTGCGCCGACCCCAAATAATATGGGATAAGGGCAGGAGAATGATGACGATATTGCCCCAGGATATACACTCCTTGTCAATATTTTATTACGATCCGTTCAGCCATTTACCCTTGAAAAGGTAGAAACAAACAAACAGAGTTAATTTCGCATTTATAATTTTAGTATGGATAGTTTGGATGGTGTTATAGTACAGGGTGTACCCTACAGGCCGTGAAAGGGTTAAGAGATTTTTATATGTAGGTATAACAAACTATGGGCTTATGCGTGACGCTTTATTGAATGTGGCCATAAAGTATCTATAGACTCCTTGTCGCAACTCACTGACTGACACTGTCCATCTATCACCAGTGCCCGGCGTGACGAGAGCACAGATCAAGCCGGCAGATACCGTGAGGACATCTATTGAAAGTCATGACGAATACCTCCAGCCTATCCTACCGGGTATGTCATACACTAATGCAAAAATCGTCCAGGTTAAGAAGTTGGGGCGGCAACGCGCGAGTGATACCCCTGGTGTTGCAAACGTCTGTCTATAGGCTAGGCTACGATGACCGCTTACCATCAGGTGGGCCCCAGCTTGTTTGCCACCTTAGTGGTATAAAAAAAGAAAAAAAAAACGAAAGAAATGTATGGCACAAAACTTAACCACGTGACATTACGTAAAGACTAAAGACTTTTTAATTCTCATACATTTCCTTCGTTTTCTATAGCGTTAGCGATTGCAGATAGTAGTTGGTAACTGCTCCTTTCAACACTATCTAAGTATAGTATAGGTTAATAAAAAAAAACCTCCCGCAGGTGTGTACCTTGATCCGTGGGCGTGCACCATTCCACCTAACCGCCAGTACGTGTCACGCTGGCGTCACGGCGTGATGTGGTTGTACCGCAACGAGCGTGACGCGGACTCGGACCGCCCGCTGCCCTACTGCCACGTGCCCTTCAAACAGTTCGTTGAGGACCTCGGCAAGCTTGGCGATATGAACTCTGATGGGCCGCTGTAAGTTTACTGCTATTCAAGAATCAAAAGAGGAACATTTAATCATTGTTCTGGCTCTATCTCCAGCAATGCGGGCCATAAAATGACCATTTGCCTACAGGCAATATTGATTACCAGTGGTTTCTGCTTCTCTCAGATAATTTAGGTATTTTATTGCCTATAACCTGCTCATACTGCGCTCGCAATGCTTCTTAAATATTACATATACGCTTAAAGTAAGAAATATAAACAACATTAGAGATTCTATCAGAGCTGTGTTAGTTTTATAACTAAGTCTTTTTTTATCTTTTTTTTTTATAAAGGGGTTTTTGTCGTATCACTTACACTACCCGTAAATATAACTCAGTAGGGAGTAATATTAGTCTAAGTCCTCCATTCATCATTATCATCCCAAGTTATAGTTTTTTTTATTAGTTAGTTCAACTTAATTTAAATTAGTTTTAATACTTGTAATGCTATGCACAAATACCTTGGAGCACTGTTCAGATCAGATTTTTTCATTTTACTTTGTACTTGTTTTTTTTTTTTATTGTTACTTATTTTTTGTGCTTAATAAATAAATAAATATATTGTTCGGTCACTAGTTATTCGATCTAATATCGTGTTTGTGTTGTCATCATGAAATTTTACAATATCTCTCCTTAATTTTTTTGTAAACTTATTCAGTAGCGTTTTGTCTCCACGCCATCCAGGTCTGTGCCGTATTTGTCGTTGTTGCATATTAGCTACAAGATTGGTGGTTCTAGATACAAGATCATTCTAGCTACAAGATTTCAGTTGGGTAGTAGGTAGGTAGGTACCGTAACGCGTTGGTTGGCACTACGTCACTGGCTAGTTATAAAATGTAAGGCGACAGCACCTCACGAATTGGTAGAATGATATATAGAACACAAAACCGTTATTCGTATGTGTACTTCACCGTCAACTGATGGTGATCCAGGAAGTCCTTCTGCTTCCGGCGCCTGAGCTACCTCTCCTCCAAGTTCAAGATGCATGCCTTGCTGAATGAACTGCACGAGCTGGCTCTACAAAAGGCCGTGCCACACCGGGACTTTTACAATATCAGGTAATTTTATTGGTATTTCGTAAGCTTTACGTTTCAAAGGTTTTCGTGACAGATATTATGTTGTTTTTATAAGAGCGCTAGCTTTTACCCGCAGCTTCGCGTGGTTAGATAAAAATAGCCTATGCCCTGCTCCAAGTTATATATCCTATCTCATTGACAAATTTAATTACAATCCGTTCAGCCGTTTTGTCGTGAAAAGGTAACAAACAAACAGAGTTACTTTCGCATTTATAATATTTGTATGGAATATGGAAGAATGGATCTAAGAGATATCGTAGAATTTTGGAACTGCTAGCTTGTATCTGGTCATATCTCCTGAAGTCTCATTGCTACGTGAGTGTTATTTGACTGCGTCTTTCTGTAAGGTAGAAGTACTTTTTTATTTTGTTTAAAATTTTCAACTTATTTGAAATCAATAAGCATGTATTAATAAGGTCCTAATAAAGTACTTGTAAAGGTCTAAATTACCACCGGTGCGGAAAAAAGCCACCTGAGCAGAACCGACAAGACACTCAGTGCTGTCTTTTTTTCATGTCAATTAAATATATAATCCTGAATAGGAAAGTGGACACCCATATCCACGCCGCGTCGTGTATGAACCAGAAGCACCTGCTGCGCTTCATCAAGCGCACCCTCCGCCAGCACGCGGACGAGGTGGTCACCATGCACCGAGGGATGCCCATGAAACTCCGCTCCGTGTTCGAGGACATGCAGCTGGATGCCTACGATCTCAATGTGGATATCCTGGATGTGCACGCTGTTACTATCTGGTTTTAAACATCTTGTTCTATCTTCCGTCTACCAATCATCCAAATCCTCGTTTCCGTTACGTTTATTTGCTGATGTCCGCGAGCTTGGACTGAGGAAAAACAGGACTCCCTATTTTAGGTGTTATTGGTGTGGTATTTGGTTGGGTTCAGTTGTCTTTAGGTATAAACTGCTGCTATGGTTCTCTGTGGAATGTCCTTAAATTGTCAATAGGTTCAGGAGAAATATCGAGCGTAGTTACATCAGTCAACTGAGTTTTAAGGCTTTAACCCCATGATCTCATCCGTCGTAATCTTCTGATAGAGCAGTAGCTTCAATGTGTTCTCAGGATCGCAACACGTTCCACCGGTTTGACAAGTTCAACGCTAAATACAACCCAGTTGGTGAAAGCAGGCTGCGTGAGGTGTTCCTCAAGACTGACAACTACATGAATGGCTTGTACTTCGCTAGAATTATTAAGGTAAGCTTCACGTTGTCTTAAAGAACATGATCCATTTTGGTCCAAATCTGAAAGTTGCGCAATTTTTTTGTATATTCTGTTAGAGTTTGCCCGTCTGAACATTTTTTACTGTGGCATCAAACCTGTAAGACCACTGTAGTTAAATTTATATGAGTTCCAAATTCTGAATTTTCATAAATTTTTGTTCTAAATAGGAATTCAAAATAACCAAAACAAATGAAAGGTCCTGTAATGGTCAATTTTAGTGCCGTAGTAATAAAGGCTCAGACGGACAAGCTCTAATAGAACATACAAAAAAATCACCTCTAATGAGAAAGGACAGTGCCCGTGTCACAGTTGCAATGTCTATTTCAATTGCAGGAGGTGATGGTGGACTTGCAAGAGAACAAGTACACGTACGCGGAGCCACGCATCTCCATCTACGGCAAGAGCCCGGCGGAGTGGGGCAAGCTGGCCACCTGGGCGGTGCGGAACAACGTGCACTCGGCTCACGTGCGGTGGCTGGTGCAGGTTCCACGGCTATAGTTAGTTGATGTTCGCAATAAGATACCTCAGTACTGGTAGCAAGAATATCTTTCTTGCGTAGTCGAAAACGTTACTCTCAAAATCGGCGTCGATCGTAGCGCGTCAGTTGTAAAACTTATAAAGTACCCTTAGCAAAAATGGTTTTCGACTATGTATTCATGAAAATGTAATAGGGAATAATAGGGAATCCCTTCGCCTATTTTTTGTATGGAAAAATGAAGAGCGTTGCGTCCGCGAAAAGTGGCATTAAGAATTCTTATGAATTTTTGAAATTTTGGAATGGGAGTGGTTTTTATCCAAGTCAATGGTAATTTTCAGCGACATCTACCGCATCAACAAGCTGCTGAAGAACTTCCAGGAGTTTTTGAACAACCTGTTCGAGCCCCTGTTCCAGGTGTCCATCGACCCCTCCTCCAACTTGGACTTGCACAAGTTTCTCATGGTATGTATAAAAGATGTTGGATAAGGTTAAAATAGAACGTACATGTTTCCCCATGTAGTACGTAGCTTGCACATTAATTAATATTTAAAAAGTCCTCAATATTACACAGTGACCTAAATAAAACTGCAAAGTTTCAACCACACTATTTTACTAGTTGGAGCTCCGACATTTAATATGCAAATGATTTTTTTTTAGTTACAAATACGCTACAAATAGTTATATCATGATTGTTACATGAAAAAATAATACAGTACACTGAGTTTCTTGCCGGTTCTTCTCATGTGGCCTTTTTTCCCGAACCGGTGGTAATTTAGACCTTCATAAGTGCCTTATTAGAGCCTTAACTGAAGAAAATTATTTTTGATTTGAGACATAAAGACAATTTCAAAACTTGCTGTTTGCGTTTCTGTAACGCTTGAAACACGTGAAAAAAGTCGTACAGCTTTCGCCTCAATACAAATAAAGCCTTCCCTTTACTACAACAATAAATTACGTACAACGTACATAATACCTCAGAGTAGATAATATACTACGTACAAATAATACCTACATTTACATCTACGGAGGAATGAAGATAACGTGGTAAGAAAGGTTTTATGTATGTATGTGGACGGGTACAGGGGTCGAGGGAGACCTAAGAAAAGATGGATGGATTGTGTGAAAGATGACATGGCCAGAAAGGTAGTGAATACAGAGATGACGGCTGATAGAGAAGGATGGAAGAGAAATACATATTGCGCCGACCACAAATAATATGGGATAAGGGCAGGAGAATAATGAAATCATACCCACATTTGTTTATGGAATGGTACCCACGTAGCACGTGATCGGGTTCGACAGCGTGGACGACGAGTCGAAGCCAGAGAACCCGATGCTGTACGACCAGATGAAGAGCCCCGAGGAGTGGGACGATGAGGAAAACCCGCCCTACGCCTACTACCTCTACTACATGTACGCGAACATGGTCACACTCAACCAACTAAGGAAGTAAGGATATCAAGTTATCTATATCTATACTTCTATACTAATGTATTTTTGTGTGTGTTTGTATTTTTTTATACCACTACGGTGGCACACAAGCACGTTGTTGTTGGTTGGTTGTTGAAGATGTTGGAAAAATCATGCCACGCGGAAAAAACTCGGTAAAACAATTAAGGCGTAGCTAGGTATGTGCTCTGCTTCCCTCGCTGCTAGTCTGGTTGATAAAGTAATTTACTTTCTAGGGAGCAAGGGTTGAACACGTTTGTGCTTCGCCCCCATTGCGGGGAGGCGGGGCCGTCCGCACACATGTCGGCCGCCTTCTTGCTCTCTGAGAACATCTCGCATGGTCTCATGCTGCGGAAGGTAGATTTTCACTCATTCCTGCCTGCGTACCTACATGTTTATTACAGTCATGTATTGAGTACCTACGCTCATTATGAATTCTTTAATTGCATATCAAATGTAAGGACATTATGCCACTGTATATTAAACCTCCATGGATTTGATTTAAATAAATTTTCTTAGATTTAATGACTTCCAAAATGTGGCACGAATAAATATCATTATTAAGTTAAAACATTACCAAGATAATCCGACCTATAGTAAATATTTAGTTTGAAATACTGTGAGCATATTGATTCAGTCAGTTGTTTTAATAACAGAATTTCAATGGCTTATGGTTTCTTTGAGACCCGCTATTTACAGAGCCAGCGGGACGAGTTGTCAATCTGATTCCTATTAATCTTCGAGCTCATATGACTAGGAACTACTCTTAAGATAAAGCCTCCTCTCCCCAGGTACCAGTCCTCCAGTACCTGTACTACCTGGCACAGATCTTCATAGCCATGTCGCCTCTCAGCAACAACTCTCTGTTCCTCCGCTACCACCGCAACCCGCTGCCGGATTTCTTCGCGAGAGGACTGCGCGTCACACTCAGTACCGATGATCCCTTGCAGTTCCACTTCACTAGAGTAAGAAAGGGTCAAACTTTTTCCTCGTCATTCGACCACGTAGGGATCTGGATCTCGACAATCGACACGTACCGGGTCTTAGAAACACTCAGAATATGCTATTGAAATCATCAATATACGTCGATCTGTTTAGATTATCTAATATTAGGTCCTTACATATGAAATTGGCGTTTTGTATGGGAGGAACAAAAAGTCGAATATTTTTTAATATAATATATTTAATTAATCAAAGTATGAACCATTATTTTCTATGCACTTTTGCCATCTCATAGGTAGTTCATTGATCCCTTTACTAAAAAAACCAGTCGGACGGGAATCAATAAAATCTTTGAAGGCGATTTGGACTGCCCCATCGGAGTTGAATTTTTTCCCTTGCAAGAAGTTATCCAAATTTCGAAAAAAATGGTAATCTGTTGGAGCAAGGTCCGGGGAGTACGGAGGATGTCTTAGACTTTCCAATTGAAGCTCTTCTAATTTAGTAGCCGTCTGTAGCGCAGTGTGTGGTCTAGCGTTGTCGTGAAGCAGCAGTGGCGTGGAGCGATTGACCAGCCTAGGTTGTTTAGCCGCTAGCTTTTCCATCATGGTTTGCAATTCCTGACAATAGACATCAGCCGTAATAGTCTGGCCAGATTTGAAAAAACTGTAATGAACAATACCGGCACTAGTCCACCAAACGCTTACAAGTAACTTTTTTGGGGTTAATTTTCGCTTGGGGCAGGATTTGGCTGGCTGGCCAGGATCTAACCATTGCGCTGAGCGCTTCCGATTATCGTAAAGAACCCATTTTTCATCACAGGTAATGATTCGGTTTAAAATACCTTCATTATTGTGCCGGTTTAGTAATGTAACGCAGCAGTCGACGCGCGTTTGCCGGTTTGTTTCAGTCAATTCGTGAGGTACCCACCTTTCAAGCTTTTTAATCTTCCCAATTTGCTTCAAGTGAATTAAAACAGTTTTATCACTAACATTGCAGCCTGCAGCTAACTCGGACGTGGTTTGCGATGGATCCGCTTCCACAATAGCCTTCAACTCTTCATTATCAACTTGAGTCTCAGGCCGTCCACGGGGCTTGTTCTGCAGGTCGAAATTTCCAGAACGAAAACGTTGGAACCAAAAACGAACTGTGTTTTCTTTTGCAACACGACCGCCATACACATCATTCACCCTTCGAGTTGTTTCCGCAGCACTAGTGCCACGGCGGAACTCGTACTCGTAAATAATGCGATATTTAAGGTTTTCCATTTTGTAAAATGAGTGACGCAAACAGAAAAAAACAGAAGAAAAAAAACAAATGAATGACGATCATCGAAGCACAAATACATGAGTCTATAGCTGTACAAATTTGAATTTGGAATTCCTTACCAAAGAGGAGAAATTCGTGATTAAAGTGGCCAGTACGAAAAACGCCAATTTCATATGTAAGGACCTAATATATAAAATTCTCGTGTCACAGTTTTTGTTGCCATACTCCTCCGAAACGGCTTGACCGATTTTGATGAAATTTTTTGTGCTTATCCGGTATCTATGAGAATCGGCCAACATCTATTTTTCATCCCCCTAAATGTTAGGGGTAGTCCAGCCCTAAATTTTTTTTTTTTTTTTAGACCGATTTCAAAAAATCTTTCACCGTTAGAAAGCTACATCATCACTGAGTAACATAGGCTATATATTATACTAGCTTCCCGCCCCGGCTTTGCACGGGTAGACAAAATATTGTATATTAAATAAATATAAAATATTACATATTGTATGTAATAAAGCTGGGGCGGGCCGCTAGTAATTATATATAAAGATTGCCCAATATTAAATGACTCATGGCAGGTGGTTAAGTCATGCTGTTCTTCGTAAACAACTTCCAATCCTGGGCCATCATCAGTTTAACCAAAGGACGATCACTGGTAAAAAATCTCCGCCATAGACGTCCACGACCTATTTAATGCCGCTTGTATCCAAGGCTTCCCAAGGACCAGTACCCGTTCCGATGTCATGATACATGTTCTTTTCCTGGGGGGAGTAAAGAGTTCCAACGAAAAGAAAGTCGTATAGGGCACCAAGCACCTCCCGTTCGAAGTGGGACCAGCCTACCTGTCTGTGATTGTACCTCCACGTTACAATCACGGTCAACCACCTCAGTTAGTGGCCTGTTCCAGGAGCCACTGATGGAGGAGTACAGTATAGCGGCGCAGGCGTGGAAGCTCAGCTCCTGTGACATGTGCGAACTGGCGCGCAATTCTGTACTTATGTCGGGATTCCCGCACGAGGTAATGCTTATTTCTCTATTATTGTCATACTGTTGAAATAATACCAGAGGTAGGGCGATTTGGGATTTCCCGAGGGTTTTCCCATTTAAATTTGAGCCGCCCGACTGTGTACTGTACCTCCGCCTTACAGAAGACCGCAGTGAAATAACACTATTTGATGTAGTGTTGTGTTTCTGCGGTAAGTAAGATTGCCAGTGCTCCACGAGGAGACGCTGGGCTAGTAGTATTGCTGCTAGCACAGTGAATCCTCATCAACAACATGGTTGGCACTCCGTTAATGATACCCTGGTATTGCTAGCGGCTATAGGCTACGGTGACTGCTTAGTGCCACCTTAGTGGTGTATGTATACCTTTGTTTTCTAGATGTGCAGATGTCATAGACAAAATCAAAAATTATTTATTCAGTTTAGGCCCTAATAAGGCACTTATGAAGATCTAAATTACCACCGGTTCAGAAAAAAAAAGCCACCTGAGAAGAACCGGAAAGAAAGTCCTCTCTCTTTTATAGTGATTGAAATTTTCATACAGAATAGGGAGGCTGAAACACCCCAAACTTAACCCCAAATTGAGTCTGTATATTTATTGTGTATTGCATTGGTCCCAGATGAAGCAGTACTGGCTGGGCCCGGAGTACATGCGCGAGGGCCCCCGCGGGAACGACATCACGCGCACCAACGTGCCCGACATACGCATCTCCTTCAGACACGAGACGCTGCTCGACGAGCTGGACAACCTGTTCCGGGTAACCACTTGCCTTTGCAGAGGCTTTAGTAGGAAGACTATCGGATTACTTTCGACTTTTTTGTATGGGAAAATGAACTGCGCCGCGGTGGCGAAAAGTGGATAGCTTGATAACAATTTTTTGCTAGAGATCAAAAGTACATCATCCATTTTGGTCCAAATCTGAAAGTGCCGCCTGTAGTGTATGTGGATTTATTATATACCTAAATATAGGTATATACTTACATTTATATATATGTATATAACAGCCATGTGTACAATAGTCCACACATATACATACATCACACTGTCTCGAGCGCACCACGTCAGTTGACACGAGAGCGCAAGCGAGAGCGGACGTGATTTCGTACCAGGAATTATTGTGCGTGCCGAGCCTGTGTTCTTCTTCTTCTTCTTCCTAAGTATGGCAATCAATCCCTTCAGGGACTATTTTTGCCAGAGTCGAGTGTTAGAGAATTTTCATGTTGCAAAATTTCTCGTGTTTGCCGCATTAAAATGCCTAGTGTCATGCATTCTAACGCCCAATGGAGTTTCTGGAGACAACCCAGGGCAGTAGCAGATCGTAACACGCCTTTAGATTAGAGGTAACCTATTGACCAAAATGATAAATCACTTAACCCAAAAGTCGTATTATGGCATTATTTCCAATGCTCCTATAAATCAGTCACTAAATGAAACTTTACTGCACATATCGACACCAAAAATACACATTAAAGATCACAATAACACAATTTACGACACACTGGAAAATATCTCAACCACTCCGCCTGATTCCCGCCAAAAACTCGAGCCTGTGTTCTTCTTCTTCTTCTTCCTAAGTATGGCAATCAATCCATTCAGGGACTATTTTTGCCAGTGTCGAGTGTTAGAGAATTTTCATGTTGCAAAATTTCTCGTGTTTGCCGCATTTAAATGCCTAGTGTCATGCATTCTAACGCCCAAAGGAGTTTCTGGAGACAACCCACGGCAGTAGCAGATCGTAACACGCCTTTGGATTAGAGGTAACCTATTGACCAAAATGATAAATCACTTAACCCAAAAGTCGTATTATGGCATTATTTCCAATGCTCCTATAAATCAGTCACTAAATGAAACTTTACTGCACATATCGACACCAAAAATACACATTAAAGATCACTATAACACAATTTACGACACACTGGAAAATATCTCAACCGCTCCGCCTGATTCCCGCCAAAAACTCTCCCGAGCCTGTGTTATTCTATACATTACACCGCCAGTGCGCCAACGCATTTTTTTGTATATTCTGTGAGAGCTTGCCCGTGTTAATTTTTTTAACTATGACACCAAACCTGTAGGACCATTGTAGTTGATTTTATTTGAGTTCGAAAATCTCAACTTTCATACATTTTGTTGAAAATAGTAATTCAAAATAACTAAAACAAATGAAATGTCCTGTAACGTCCAACTTTGGTGCCATAGTAATAAATGCTCAGACGAACAAGCTCTAACAGAATATACAAAAAATATGCGTTGGCCGGCACTTTCAGATTTGGACCAAATCTCTATGAAACATGGATGATGTCCTTTATGTATGAAAATCTGTAGACTAACATTTCTGTAACATCCAGCTTTGGGAAGAGTCTCGCTCATTATTGGCTACTTCCAATTTGCCAACCCTGTTGTTGAGGACTCACTGTGCTGGCAGCATTACTACCAGCGCGGCGTATCCTCGCGGAGCGCTGGACAAATTAAAACATCTGATAACAAGCTTGAAAATTGAACCAATCCCTAGCAGTATCAGTGTCCTAAGTCTTTCTTTGTCTTGTCTTTGTACTAGCCATTAAAAACATACAAAAATAATTGAATTTGTCATTCCAGGCGATCAACTGAATAATATAAATGAAGCTATGAACGAAACATTTACTAAACATATTATCACATAGATCTACAAGTATTACATAATACACTATAATAATACTACTACATAATGTATCCAAGTCAATATTGTTGCGAACATAATATTTATTAAAAATAAATTATTAATCTGTCCCATTATTACTTGACTAATTAGTTTTATTGTCTCATTTACACAATCTGAAACATCACTACATAGTATAAAACAAAGGCGCTTCCCGTTGTCTGTCTGTCTGTCCTTATGTATGCTTAGATCTTTAAAACTACGTAACGGATTTTGATGCGGTTTTTTAACATTTGTGTTTGTAGGTATTTAACTATGGCTAACGCTGGCCGTGCGAAGCCGAGGCGGGTCGCCAGTATTTATATAAAAATAGATTATGTAGTAATGACGTCACAAATTCTCGACGGTCAAGAGTCATAGTTAAGAACGTCACAGTACTTCATGTTATTGGTGTCGACAGGTGTCGATGCTGTTGTTCAAAATTAAACTAAATTAATTTGACAGGTCTAAAAAGTCTTGCTATCCCTTTCTCATGTGCGGGGTTAAATAAGGATGGCAATATTTTTAGATCTGTCAAATTAGTTAAGTTAAGTAATTTTGAACAACAGAATTAGCACCATTGTATGTATAAAGTGTTTCGTTGCGGTCACAACAAAACCTTTCGGCAATGACCTAATAATAAATTGACTTTAGGGTCTACACGCAATAGTCTGGACTTAAAACGAAACAAAATGTGAATAAATTAAATATCGCGCGCTGTGAAGCGTCACGAAGATTCATAAAACGATAAATTGTTACAAGCAAAATTAAGCACTGCAGTAATGAGATAAAACTGAATTTTAAGTGTATCCTAGTTCACATAGGTGAACTCAGTCCACTTTATTGTACTAGACCTGTCTATTTGTTATAACGACAGAGTGTGTATGAAATTTAGAACATTCAAAAGAGTATGCAAGTCAAGAGTCTGTAGCGACCTCTACCGCTACATAAACCAACGTTAGAATAATAACTGACAACAAACAACAGATGGCGCTTTTCTTGATTTGTGAAATTACTCTTCTATATTCTTCTTCTACCCCGTGAGGGACTTGGCGTGTTGATACAAGGGCCGATCCAGATTTCAAGTCGGGGGTCCGGTCAGGACACGCTCCAATTTCGATTATTTTATTTTCTTCTTACAACACAAATAATAATAATAATGCTCGGACATTATCACACAGCGCCATCTGGCCCCAAACTAAGCAAAGCTTGTACTATGGGAACCAGCAGCTGTTATATTATTCTGTTCATACATACTTATAATACATACCAAACACCCAGACGCAAGGCAAACATATTTGTCACATAAATGTTTGCCCCGGCGGGAATCGAACCCGCGACCTCTAGCGTAGCAGTCAGATGTACTAACCATTAGACCAGCGGTCCTGTCGAATATCTATTTTTATTTTCTCTTTTGTTGTCCATCGAAACGAGGTCTGACTTTCTCCACTTGAATGGGTACACAGCCTAAGGGGAGGGGGTCATGACTCCCATGCTCCCCCTTGGATCTGCCCTTGTGATGATATGTGTAATGTATGTATGTAATTCCCTTCGACTAGTATCGTTGGTGCTAATATCCTCTGACGCTCCTGATGGCTTGGTCCTGGTCGTGGGGCGTCATGTGCTGATGCGAGTGGAACTGCATGGTGAAGGAGGCCAGCCCCGAGCTGAGCGAGCGGAGGGTGCTCGAGTACCCCACCAGCTCCGACAGAGGCGCCAGGCAATCCACTACCTGGGGGCGAAACCTTACCATCATCCTGGGCTACATCATCCTCATACAACTGATGTGTCGATCATCAAGATTGATAACTTAACATATACATGATAATACTCCATATTGGGATGTCCGCCATATTGGATTAAAAATAGCTGCATTTATGTAATCGTGCATTGTCACGGAAACCAAACATGTATGCCGAATTGTATCTCAATCGGACGGTAGGAAGTGGATCAACATTAAGTAATATAAATAAATGTAAGGTGCAGCTGGTACTGTTCCCAGTAGGGCGGTTACTTTTTTTTTATACCACTAAGGTGGCACACAAGCACACGGCCCACCTGATGGTAAGCAGTCAAGGTAGCTTATAGCCGCTAACAATAAGGGTATCACTAACGAGTTGCTAACCCTGTTGTCGATGAGGACTCACTATGCTAGCAGCATTACTACTAGCCCAGCGTATTCTCGTGGAGCACTGGCAACCTTACTTACCGCAGAAACAACACTACATCAAGTAGTGTTATTATTTCACTGCGGTCTTCTGTAAGGCGGAGGTACAGTCCCCAGCCGGGCTCCAATTTTAATGAGAAAATCCACCGGAGATCCCAATTACCCTACCCTACCTCTCTTTTTAAGCTCATGGTGTGATTAATCACTGTAAATAAGCTTAGAAAAACTCATTGGTACATGCCGGGGTTTTTACTTGGGCCCATCAGATGACAGGCCGTAGGTTTCACCACCAGGCCACCACGGCTGCTAACAAGATGATTCTACAGCTGGAAGCTGTGTGTACCTTGTTCCCGTGTCGCAGGTGTATGTGTTGTATGAGCACCCGGCGGCGGGAGAGGTCGGCCAGCACGCGGGCGGAGTGCGACTCGGGCACCACCAGCTGCAGAGACATCATCGGCTCCAGGAGCACCGCTTCCGCCTCCACGAAGATCTGACATCAATACATAATCACATATCTTCAAATCTTCCCACAGGGGTCTTTTGAATTTAGGTGGGTTATCACTTATCTGAACTATGTATAAAAAATCTATTGCCAATGATATGCTACGCTATTCCTAAGTAGCAACGTAACCAGGTACGTACATAAGTAGATACGTGTGTGTATATATAATTACAGACCTTCCTCAGGCACTGAGAGACGGCGGCGGAGATGACCGAGTCCGACGTACCCCGACCTACTTCAAACCAGTGCAGCGTTACTTGGACGTCCACCATCTGGAATATTAGATATTAAATAATATTACATAGTCTAAATATCTTCCGCCCTCCCCCAAGGGTCCCCGAAGGGGTAGGTAGGTGTTACAAATTATCTTCGGTGGAAAGTGGTTTCCACCAAAGATAATTTGGTGTCAACGACAACGACACGATGGTGGGTCCGTCGCTGTCTCTTAGGCACTACGTGCGTCCTTGAATTTCATCTCAGACGTATGCAGGTTTTCTCAAGTTGTTTTTCTTCATCGTAAATCTCGTGGTGGTGCGGGCCTGTGTGTGGGGCTGTGTACTCACGGGGCAGCTGAGGGGTGGTGCGGGGCTGAGTGTGGGGCTGTGTACTCACGGGGCAGCTGAGGGGTGGTGCGGGGCTGAGTGTGGGGCTGTGTACTCACGGGGCAGCTGAGGGGTGGTGCGGGGCTGAGTGTGGGGCTGTGTACTCACGGGGCAGCTGAGGGGTGGTGCGGGGCTGAGTGTGGGGCTGTGTACTCACGGGGCAGCTGAGGGGTGGTGCGGGGCTGAGTGTGGGGCTGTGTACTCACGGGGCAGCTGAGGGGTGGTGCGGGGCTGAGTGTGGGGCTGTGTACTCACGGGGCAGCTGAGGGGTGGTGCGGGGCTGAGTGTGGGGCTGTGTACTCACGGGGCAGCTGAGGGGTGGTGCGGGGCTGAGTGTGGGGCTGTGTACTCACGGGGCAGCTGAGGGGTGGTGCGGGGCTGAGTGTGGGGCTGTGTACTCACGGGGCAGCTGAGGGGTGGTGCGGGGCTGAGTGTGGGGCTGTGTACTCACGGGGCAGCTGAGGGGTGGTGCGGGGCTGAGTGTGGGGCTGTGTACTCACGGGGCAGCTGAGGGGTGGTGCGGGGCTGAGTGTGGGGCTGTGTACTCACGGGGCAGCTGAGGGGTGGTGCGGGGCTGAGTGTGGGGCTGTGTACTCACGGGGCAGCTGAGGGGTGGTGCGGGCTGAGTGTGGGGCTGTGTACTCACGGGGCAGCTGAGGGGTGGTGCGGGCTGAGTGTGGGGCTGTGTACTCACGGGGCAGCTGAGGGGTGGTGCGGGCCTGCGTGTGGGGCTGTGTACTCACGGGGCAGCTGAGCGTGGGGCCGTGCATGAGGGCGGCGTGGAGCCCCGCGCGGATGGGCGCCAGGTGCCGCGGGTGCAGGTGCGCCAGGTTGGCCGCACTCTCCGCTGTCTTGTCCTGTCTGGGGGCGTTACCATACATATACCATCCGATACAAGGTAATCGCTTATCATCAATCCATCTTAGTGGTATAAAAAAATCAAAGAATCACCTCCAGAGCTTATTCTAATGAATGACAAAGAAACTGTACAATCGAAAATAATCATACACATTGATGCAGAACAGAAACCGCAATCTTATATATAAAATTCATGTTTACAAACACCGCGACACGAGAATTTTTACACGAGAGTTAAACTTCTCCGAAACGGCTTGACCGATTCTCATGAAATTTTGTGTGCATATTGGGTAGGTTTGAGAATCGGACATCTATTTTTCATCCCCCTAAATTAAAAGAAAAAATAATTTGGAATCGGTCCTGTAGTTTCTAAGCCTAATTCCTATAAGAAAGTCAATTAAAAAAATCATCATCATTAACTTCATCTTTTTTAATTAATCTTTAAAAAAACTTACTTGAGTATCTTATCGTGAGGTAGTCCCTTGACGGTTTTGGCGGAGAGCGTGACTTTGACGCTCTGTTTGGCGTTGCCGATCTTCCTGTCGACGGTCATCGTGTGCTTCGCGGACCCCAGCAGGGTCTCCCGGTACGCTATCTGCAGGGGCCCCAGCTCCACATCAATTTTGTACTCGCGTATTATCCGCTCCTTTATTATGTCTAGATGGAGCTCACCCATGCCTGTGGAGATGGATTTATTTATAAAGAACTAGCTGACCTGACAGGCGATGTCCTGTCTTAGCTCTGAATTCATTTGTCACAAACACCATAGCAAAAAGACCTTTAGGTTATTGAAATTAAAAAGTATCCGTTTTTTTTTTTTTCAATTTTTTCTTTTCATAAGAACCTTCTCTGGTTTTTGGCGGGAATCAGGCGGAGCGGTTGAGATTTTTTCCAGTGTGTCGTAAATTGTGTTACAGTGATCTTTAATGTGTATTTTTGGTGTCGATATGTGCAGTAAAGTTTCATTTAGTGACTGGTTTATAGGAGCATTGGAAATAATGCCATAATACGACATTTGGGTTAAGTGATTTATCATTTTGGTCAATAGGTTACCTCTAATCTAAAGGCGTGTTACGATCTGCTACTGCCGTGGGTTGTCTCCAGAAACTCCATTGGGCGTTAGAATGCATGACACTAGGCATTTTAATGCGGCAAACACGAGAAATTTTGCAACATGAAAATTCTCTAACACTCGACACTGGCAAAAATAGTCCCTGAAGGGATTGATTGCCATACTTAGGAAGAAGAAGAAGAAGAACCTTCTCGTGACTATAACAAACACAAATGAAAGACGCGTGATGACGTCACCAAGGGAAATAAGGATTCATTTTTATATATAGAGATTGTGAAGCGGCCTGCAATATTTAGTTTGAGTATGCAACGCAAAATGTTGGAACGCAAGCGAAGAATTGCTGGCAGCTCATCTTTAAAAAAGAAGGAACTCGTGTGCAGTGTGTAACAACGCAGCATGAAATATATAAAAAAAAAGAAGTGGGCTGTATCGCCCCCCAGTGGGTGATGAGGCTTTCTGAGGGGGCTACTGAAACTTGTTATATTGGGGGCGCTAAATACAATACGTGAGCGCCAAGACGGTGGAAAGTTTAACCAAATGTAAAAACATAGTTGTTGAATAATCCCCACATATTTATATAATAGATGAAGAATTTCGGGTGTATTTGGTATTTTTTTCAAAAGGGCCGGTTCCAGATAAAAGTTTGAGAAACACTGATGTAGAGCGATGCTGACCAGCCAGTACTATTTGTCCGCTGTCGTCGTCGTGTGAGACCCGGAGGCTGGGGTCCTCCCGCTGCAGCTGCGCCAGGGCTGTCTCCAGGGCGCTGGTGGCGCCCGAGCTCGGCGGCTCGATGCTGCACAGGAACACCGGCTCGGGGACCGTCGTACCTGGTAACAGAAGACATAAATAAACATTATTTAAAAGAATAGCCTAATTGGTGACGAAAGAACGTGAAAAAATTTTGCTTACAAAATTTTTGAGATTTTCTCGAGCGTTTGATTGACTCTCAATGATAAATATCAAGTTTGTTTTCAATTTCCATAGACTAAAATGGTTCAATAGTCATTAGGCTTATAATTATAGCTTTAGTAGTTAAAATTAACTTAGTCCGAAAACAAATAAGCCAAAAAAAATGTTTCTTTTAAACATCGCACGATATGTAAGGGAGTTTCTCAGGGTCTTTCTCTGGGACCAACATTATATAAGGTACATTTTATAGTAAGAAGAAAAAAAAGAAGAAGAAAGAGGTATATTTCGCTTCTAAATTTAGTTTTTATAATTGTATAAAGAATGAGACGTGTTACACTGACCTATACCGAGGATCACTTCCGCCAGGTTTTCCCCGGTGGGGTGGTCGAGGCCCCGCAAGCGAGCCAATGCCGCAGACGGCACAAGAGCTTGCGCCCGCGCCGGGTCGCTCAGGTCCGCCGCCAGAGCGCTCTTGGCGCGGTTGGCCGCGGCTTGCGATGACGTCACCAGGTCCCCCGTCATTGTGGCCTGGGCACAACTGTTTATCGATCTTACTCAACATTTACTTTACATTCATGACGAGCAAGTTCGCCTGATAGTAAGTGTCTGCAACAAATACACTTCCAGAATACAAAATATATTATAATTTGCTTTGTCCGCTTAATGAGTGTGATACGGTCGAACGGCCTGCGCCCAGGTGAGCTCAGCCGTGGTTTCTTCCGACACGTGTTTCAGGACTTCCACGTCCCATCATCAGGGTGCCGCCGCGTTGGTCGAGCAGCGTGATGTCACATCGAGGTCTGGATGCTGGAGCAGCGCCGCAGCACGATGGTCGGACGCTGGAGCAGCGTCACAGGATGCTGAACCAGCGTCGCAGGATGCTGGAGCAGCGTCACAGGATGCTGGAGCAGCGTCACAGCATGATGGTGGCGTGAGACGCCACGACAGCACGTAGACCCTTCTGTAACTAAAGCTGAGAAATGAGTGACTGTTTAGCGGTGCTAACTCATTTCATTTCATTCGGCGGTAACTCATTTCTCAGCTTTAGTTACAGAAGGGTCTACGTGCTGTCGTGGCGTCTCACGCCACCATCATGCTGTGACGCTGCTCCAGCATCCTGTGACGCTGCTCCAGCATCCTGCGACGCTGGTTCAGCATCCTGTGACGCTGCTCCAGCGTCCGACCATCGTGCTGCGGCGCTGCTCCAGCATCCAGACCTCGATGTGACATCACGCTGCTCGACCAACGCGGCGGCACCCTGATGATGGGACGTGGAAGTCCTGAAACACGTGTCGGAAGAAACCACGGCTGAGCTCACCTGGGCGCAGGCCGTTCGACCGTATCACACTCATTAAGCGGACAAAGCAAATTATAATATATTTTGTATTCTATAAATATGAATTTCCGCAAAGTAAAACCTGAATCAATTCAATAAATACACTTCCATTCAAGACCTTTGATAAAGTCTCGCGTGGCATCCCTTTAGCTGTTAGCGATACTTGTTTCTCACGTGCGAATGATATCCCTAGTGTTACAAGCGCACGCTAGGTAATTATATTGCACTAAGGATGGTACCGATTAGTAAGCAGTCACTTTAGCCTATTTCCGCTAGCAATACCAGGGATACCACTAATGCGTTGCAACCATTTTGTTGATGAGGAGGCACTGTGCTAGCTATCCTCGTGGAGCACTGACAACCTTTCTTCCCGCGGTTTACACAAAGTAGTGTTTGACTGCGGTCTTCTGTAAGGTGGTGGGACAGTCTCCAGTCGGGCGGCTCTAATTTAATGGGAAATCCCACAGGAGATCCCAATTCGCCCTACCGATTAAAAAACAAAATTTACTAGCACAGGATAATAACACTTTTTTTTTATTGGCAAGACAAACTAGTCGTTCGCCTGATGGTAAGCGTCACACCTGCCCATAAAGGAGTCACTAAAACGTATTCCGTAAATGTATGGCACAGCAAATGTTAATAAAATAGAGCACCTTGAGCGAGCTGACGACGGCTATGTTGCCCGCTGTGACCGTCTCCACGGGTTTGTACTCGTCCGCCAGAGCCACGTACAGGGCTCCAGCCTGCAAAAGAAAGAAAGAAAGAAAGAAAGAAAAAAGTAAATAAAAGAAAAAAGAACAAACAATGACAATACACAATCCTCAAAGATTTATACCATATACCTTTTTTGTTGGAAAGCACAAAAAAACTAAAGAAAATACTTGGTCTTTGAAAATTTTAACAGTGTGTGAAATGTTTAAAATGACAGGTTCTGGAAACTACATCTCTACAAAGAAACACGTACATATACATACAGCCAGAGATGATCATTTAATTTTAAGAATTAGTACAACCCGCCATTGGCTGGCAACACTGATTACAAATATTATTTATTTCCTAAATAAAAGTATTTTAAATTCTAAAAGTTGTCTAGTATCCATAGTAGAGGTCTTTGCATCAAATCAAACATCTTTAACAAGTAGCATTCAACTCACCTGCTCAGTCTTCTCCCTGCCGAGGTTGTATATCCTCTGAGCTTTGCTAATCTGTCCGCTGTACAGCCTCAGAAAAGTGAGCACACCTCTTTGGTCGTCATGTTGTACTTTAAACGCGCGCGCAGCCAGCTCCTCACCAAAGCACTTGTATAACTCGTTGCATTCCGCCGGGGACGGTAGATAGGATACTATTCCGTCCATCAATGTCTGTACCCCAATATTTTTGTAGGAACTTCCGCATAGAACCGGGTACGCTTTCATAGCAATGGTGCACCTTCTAATTGCCTTGTCAATTTCTTCGGGGTTGACGTCTAGAGATTCTTGTTGTATTATTGTGTCAGCTAACTGATTGTCTAAAGATGACAGCGTGTCGACTAATTTCATATGGTCTGATTGGGAAGACTCCCAGACATGGCCGTCCTTTTCTGTCAGTTTTCGTCGTTCGAGGTTCTGTCCACGACCCTGCGTCCAGATCACTTCTTCCATTGTCACCAGGTCTATTAAGCCTGGGATCACAATAAAAAACACATTAGGTGGCATATGGCAGTAAGTAGCACTTGGCTTGGAATCTACGGAACGAACTATATGGTCCATATTAATAATATATTTTTTTTTGTTTGAAGACAGACAGACAGACAGTCTCTGTATTTTTAACAACCTACACTTTTGATGTTTAAGTCACATATAGTCTATCTGAAATTCTGTGAATGCTTTAACGAAATGGTTCCTTAAAACAAATTTCTTTTACTAACAACAGCAAAACCATTTTCATTCGATTAGACATTGCAAGTTCAAATCCTCAGAATCTACTAACCACTGGATTACCACTTATCTAATGGTCTTTGTAGACCATTAGATAAGAAGTTTCAATGTTTTGTGAATAGTTAAAAGTTACCTATAAGTTTCCCATTGTGTCTTACAGGTCGATGCAGCAGTAGTGTCTCAGCTTGTAGCTTGTCCTGTATGGAGCACACACAAGCGCCGTGGTCCGCGTCGGCTCGGTCCATCTTGTTAAGGTACAAGAGACGAGCCACGCGGTAGTCCGCTGCCTGGCGCCAAACAGTCAGGGTCTGCGCTTCTACACCTGGTTAAAACAAATGATAACAATCAAAATAGATTTTTTGCTTTCTTTACATTCATCAATCTCTTCATACATGCCTGCCCGTTTCTGTACCTTTCCATACACAATTTATTTATAATATAATATATGAATGCCCAGGAATTGTGTAACTGTCTCACTGTCAATTATTTGGTGTCAGAGTTTTATGAAGTAGACATTAACTAAGGTAGGATAAGAATAACTGGGACGTAATGTACCGGCAGAGCCATCCAGCACAACAACAGCACCGTCCAGCACAGCGAGACTCTGTTCCACCTCCATGGTGAAGTCAATGTGGCCTGGAGTATCGATCAAGTTGATCTGACTGCCTCGCCAGGGGAACGATACCGCAGCAGCTGCAAGCAAACATATCTTTTTCACATTACTTGTCTTCTTGCCTTCCCATATTGCACATTATTTATAAACTTTCTATTATGTCTATTATGTATGTATAGCAAATACTGAAAAATAGAAACTAAATAATATACAACAAGAACCCTATGTTCATCACAAAGTGTGTGAAGAGATTTTTGCATGGTTGGCAACACATAAGTGGTACCCCTAGTGTTGCAAGTGTCAATAGGCTATGCTAACTGCTTACCAATAGGCTGTTGTTGGATTTTTTTTTTATTTCTAAGTATAGCTCATTTTATAATATTCGGCAATGGACGAACAAGAATAAGATATGAGGAAGCTCCTTAAGTTGTCTTTCAGTTATTGGTAATAACATCAGTTTCCTACATTATAACTATAAATAAATAAATATACTCCAACTATGTCCAGGTTGTCTGGAAGAGATCACATGTTGTGATAAGGCCGCCAATTGTACCGATTTATAATGTATTTTATGTTCTTCAGTTATTGATTTTGGTGTACAATAAAGAGTTATCTATCTATCTATCTATGTCTTACTCTCAACCCAATCTGAAATACTGTGTGGGCACCAAGCAAGTTATGAAGAATAAAAGATGATAAAACTCCTTACAAGTAATGGTGATTCCCCGCTGCCGTTCCTGGTCCATATAGTCGGTGACGGTGTTGCCATGGTGCACCTCACCCATAGACCGGATGGTTCCGGAATAGAACAGCATCCTCTCTGTGGTTGTGGTTTTACCTGACAATTTACAGAACAATCTCATTATTGCTTTTGTCAATGAGGAGCTGAACTCCATTACTCATTAATAACACTATTAGTAAGTTTGGTAAATTTTACGTGTATTTAATATTTATCAATGCTTTATTTATATCAAACTTAATTATAACTAAGTTCTGTAATTTTTAAATAGTTTAAATAAATTGTAATCTTTTGGCTGAAAAAAAATCCACCTTTTTGAAAACTAACTTTTTTTAAAAACAATGCTTTTGTATGAAACCACGGGCCTCTTTCATACATAAATAAATTAATTACTTCTACTTTCTTTCTTTAAGTTTATGGCGACAAGCTTTTAAAACCATTAAAAACAATAACAAAATTCTAACCTGCATCTATGTGCGCTAAAATTCCAATATTTCGTATACTTTCCACATTATTTGTCTTCTTACTTTCGCGTACCGCACAGTACTTACGAAATTGTGCATTTTTGTACAATTTTTTATAGTATTTATGCAAACAAAAAGTTCTCATCATTAAAGTATATTTTTGTCCAACTTCCTAATTTCTTCCAAGAATAATCCAATTTGAAAAAGCTCCTAGACATGACATGACTCTTACATGACAGCAGTCTAGATGACATAACACTGATAAGAAAAAGAGACAATAGGAGTAGTGTAGGCTGTAGACTGAGTAACCTACGTGTAGTACTTTATGGTCAATTGAAAATTAATTGATTCATACTTTACTATTAGTAACGAGTAAATAAACATGCTTCAAGCCTTCGACTAAGTATTCGAAAACGTATCTCACAAAATGACAAAATTTTCATGTGAATTTTTAGTGCCCCTTTACGTGGGCGTTATAACCAGTCCAAATCGCATGTCCATGATTTGAGTTCATACTTCATGAGAACCAGTCTGAGTTTTTGGCGGGAATCAGGCGGAGCGGTTGAGATTTTTTCCAGTGTGTCGTAAATTGTGTTATAGTGATCTTTAATGTGTATTTTTGGTGTCGATATGTGCAGTAAAGTTTCATTTAGTGACTGATTTATAGGAGCATTGGAAACAATGCCATAATACGACTTTTGGGTTAAGTGATTTATCATTTTGGTCAATAGGTTACCTCTAATCTAAAGGCGTGTTACGATCTGCTACTGCCGTGGGTTGTCTCCAGAAACTCCATTGGGCGTTAGAATGCATGACACTAGGCATTTTAATGCGGCAAACACGAGAAATTTTGCAACATGAAAATTCTCTAACACTCGACACTGGCAAAAATAGTCCCTGAAGGGATTGATTGCCATACTTAGGAAGAAGAAGAAGAAGAGAACCAGTCTGCTTTGACATTTCCTTGGTTGTAGTTCATTCAAATAATTGTAATTGTAAATGTAGTGGTATTCTAACCGAAATAGTAGAAATCTTATCTTGATTTTTATTAAGATAAATTCACAGGATTGATTATTTTGCTCCAACCAAACATGTTTTATTTGAATACGTAATTCAATCTAATATATAAAATTCTCGTGTCACAGTTTTCGTTGCCATACTCCTCCGAAACGGCTTGACCGATTTTGATGAAATTTTTTGTGCTTATCCGGTATCTATGAGAATCGGCCAACATCTATTTTTCATCCCCCTAAATGTTAGGGGTAGTCCACCCCTAAATTTTTTTTTTTTTTTTATAAATATTTCAAAAATTCTTTCACCGTTAGAAAGCTACATCATCACTGAGTAACATAGGCTATATATTATACTAGCTTCCCACCCCAGCTTTGCACGGGTAGACTAAATATTTGATATAAAAGTCTACCCGTGCGAAGCCGGGCGGGCCGCTAGGTTAGCTATATATGTTGGTTCACAAATGTCATTGTCATTTGTCATGTCATGTCATGCATGGCATCGAATTCATTGATTCGTTCGTGTAGCGTTGTTTCGTTTTGTTTGTGTTAAATACCTACGTGATAAATCCAAACAATTGTGTATAAAAATCAAGTGGAGAATCTGATCAGGATAAGCCATCGAGGATGGGAGTACCAGCATTCTTTCGCTGGCTCAGCCGCAAGTATCCTAGTGTCATTGTGGAATGCGTAGAACAGAGGGTAAATATTTATAACCTACAATCACGAACTGTTGTAGTGCTTTAATCTAGTATTATTTCTCTCCAATATTTAATAATTTGAACACAAATGTGTAGATTTATATGCCATATTCAATTTCTTATTTCTGGATCATTAATTTACGCGGGAAATTTAAATAATTATTTAATAGTTTAATCAAAATGAATGCATGGATAAAAAGTATTGTAATATGCTTATTCCCTCTTGCCATACTTAATTAATTTTGCTTGTAAGGTCCATGTAAAAAGAAAAGTACATTTACAACTTGATGACACTCAAGTAACAAATAAACTTCATTGAAATTCTTAGAACAGATAATTTATAATTCTCAACTTAGCACTCTATGGTAAAAATCCTTGCAATTTTTTTTTATTGGTAAAAACCCTTATAAAAAAAACTAAAGATATTTTGGCAAAAGCCTTGTTCTCTGATTAACCATAGACAAATACTGATAAGTAAGTAATAATAAAATTTAACATCCACAGCCCACAGATGTTGACGGACAGCTTGTTTACGTTGACTCTTCCCTCCCAAACCCAAATGGAGTGGAGTTTGACAACTTGTATCTGGACATGAACGGTATCATCCACCCGTGTACACATCCAGAAGACAAGCCTCCACCAAAAGATGAGGATGAGATGATGGTGGCTATCTTCGAGTGCATTGACCGTCTGTTCCGCATCGTCAGGCCCAGAAAACTGCTGTACATGGCTATTGATGGTGTTGTTAGTATTCTAGAGTATAAAATCTTTTTATTTTATATTATTTATTTTATTTTATTTATTTATTTTCAGAATTTCCATTTATGATACCTTTGATATCAGCGAAAGCTTTTATGTGATGAATTTAAATATCTGAAAAGTATTCATTAAAATAATATCTGTGTTTTTGCATAGAAAATAATTAATCTAAAAAGCATTTGGCAGAACCTGACATACATACTTTTTTATGCAGGCTCCCAGAGCCAAGATGAACCAGCAACGCTCGCGTCGTTTCCGCGCGTCCAAGGAAACCCAGGAGAAGATTGAGGAAATAGCTCGGATTCGCTCTGAGCTCCAGACTAAGGGGGCCTACTTGCCCCCAGAGAGGCCCAGGGAGGCCCACTTTGACTCTAACTGCATCACACCTGGGACCCCGTTCATGGATCGACTTAGCAAGTGTCTCCATTACTATATTCATGACAGGTGAGTGATAGCCTCAGGTCTAGCTGCTGTCCTAGCACACTTTGAAATTGAAAAATCATTGCTTGGCTTGCTTATAAGGCAGATATCAAGGTTGTCAAAAGTACCGCTGGATATGTCAGTATTTTTAGGTTCTGTACAAAGAAAGGAACCCTTATAAGATCAATTTCTTGTCTGTCTGTCTGTCAGGACCTTCTTGCTCAAGAATGCTTGGAGTTATTAAGTTGAAATTAATATCAAATATCAGGGTCAATATGGTCTCTTTCATCTGTAAAAATATCAAACCTGTAAGTCAATATAAAGAAAAGAGGGCGATGTCGCATCAGTTGCTAGTGAAGTTATAAGTTTTGTACTTAATCATTACTACATTTTTACAAAGGTGGCTAACAAGCCTGTAACAATTGTGATATAACTATTGCAGACTGAACAATGACCCAGGATGGAAGGGTGTGAAGGTCATACTGTCTGATGCCAATGTTCCGGGTGAGGGCGAGCACAAGATCATGGACTACATCCGCAGGCAGAGAGGTAAGTACCACAGGGAGCAAAATATTGTTGCCAATTCTGTTGTTCAAAACTACTAAACTTAACTAATTTGACAGGTCATAAAATATTGCCATCCTTATTTAACCCCACACTTGAGAAAGGGATAGCAAGACTTTTTAGACCTGTCAAATTAGTTAAGTTTAGTAAAATCGACACCATTATCTCTGTATATAAAAATGAATCCCTATTTCCCTTGGTCACGGCATCACGCGTGAACGGCTGGACCGATTTCGATAATTCTCTTTTATTTGTGCTTGTTAGTGTCAAGAGAAGGTTATAAGGAAAGAAAAAAATAAACCGTAAAAAAAACCGTAACATTTTTAATTTCGCGATAAGTTTATCGCGAAAAACAACATAGCAAAAAAGACCTATAGTTATAGGTCTTTTTTGCTATGTTGTATTTGACAAATGAATTCATAGCTAAGACAGGACATCGCCTGTCGGAACAGCTAGTATTATTATAATATACACGGTTCAAATATTTGCTCAGTCTAAGAATAGGATCATACTATTAAGTATGCCTAGCGGCTACCATAGGCTATGGACTCTTGCTAGTTGAAATACGGGGGTCACACCATTCTTGAAAAACCCCCATGCTGTACAAACGTCAATTTATACTCTTGTTGAAGAACCCCATGCTGTTCTCCATTGGGAAGACCAGTAGCCGAGCAAGAGTAACATACGACTATGTATTCGAAAACGTAACTCGCTAAATCGAAATTTTCATACGGATTTTAAGTTCCACTTTTTATCGGCGCAGCGCGACCTTCCAAAAATATTCGAAAGCGTTACGAATACGTAGTTAAAAATTGCTGTTGCAAGATCTACTGATGAGATGGTTAATTGATGTGGTTCCCTCCAGCCCAGCCGGACCACGAGCCCAACACGCAGCACGTGCTGTGCGGCGCGGACGCGGACCTCATCATGCTGGGGCTGGCCACCCACGAGCCCAACTTCACCATCATCCGCGAGGAGTTCAAGCCCAACAAGCCGAGACCCTGCGACGTCTGCGGCCAGCTCGGTCAGTGAACATCACTTTTTTTTTAATAACATGACGTGTATTATTTTAGGGTCGGCATCGCTCGAGTGATAACCCTAATGTTGCAAGCGTCCACAGGCTGCGGTAACCGCTTACCATCAGGCGGGCCGTATGCTTGTTTGCGACCTTAGTGGTTTAAAAACAAATGGAGTTTATAAGAATCGGTAGCCCCTGTTAAGCAGAAAATTGATAATTGCGCCCCCTCTCTACGGCGTTTGACATAAATCGCTTAAGAAAATCAAAAATATAAAACGGTTGACATGTTTTCGTGAACGAGAAAATAAGAACTCGTTAATAAATGGTCACTTTTCATTACTACGAGGCGCTTTGTGGAGCAAGCATATTAGATTTTGGCGCCCCCTAAAATTGGCGCCGGCGCAGGTGCCCCAGTTTGCCTCCCCCTTAGATGCGGGTTGAAAATGGGATGTGAAGCAGATGGCAGTTGCTTTGTGTACAGATCTAGTGACCAGCCTCATCGAGTCACATCTACCACCGACCCGTACTGTGGGATAAGATAGTAATTCTGATTTCATCAAAGGCAAGCATTACTGTCTGATCTATCAACACAGCTCAAACCACTGAACGGATTGCGCTGAAATTTGGCATGTAGATAGTTATTATGGCGTAGGCATCCACGACAAAAGGAGTTTTCTAAATTCACCCCCTAAGGGGATGAAACGGGGGTCCAAAGTTTGTATGGAGCAAAAAAGGTTTGATAAGACTCTTTCATTCCAAACTTGACATAAGGTAATATGTACTTAGTTATGTTAAATAAGTAAATATGTGTTTCAGGCTTTTTCAAAAGGTGTGAAATGGGAAAAAACCTCACCCAGAATCTACCGCTAGCGAAGCCACGGGCAAAAGCTAGTGATTAATAAGTGTTATAACCTCCAAGGTCACGAGATGAAGGAGTGTACGGGCACCAACCCGGAGGCGTCCCTGGTGCGGTCGGACCCTGCCTTCGGGAACCAGGACAGCTTCATCTTCGTGCGGCTCAGCGTGTTGAGGGAATACCTGGAGCGCGAGCTGCAGATGCCCAACCTCCCCTTCCCGTACGACTTCGAGAGGGCGCTCGACGACTGGGTGTTCATGTGCTTCTTCGTGGGCAATGACTTCCTGCCCCATCTCCCCAGCCTCGAGATCCGCGAGGGAGCGGTCGACAGGCTCGTCAACTTGTACAAGAAGTGTGTTTACAAGACCAAGGTGGGCTCACGCTTAACACTTACCACCAAACTTTTCAGTTCGCTTTTTTATGTTATTAGGCTAAAACTATTTCTAAAAAATATCCTCCTAATATGATATGAGTTGAGTTTCCGAATCCGGTGGTAGATTCTGACGATTTGAAAGTGCTTGCCTGTTAAGTCTAGTCAAATAAAGATCTTTTTGAATTTTGAGTATCAAATGAGAGGGCTTGGTGAGCGAAACACCGTAAGTAAAGTGACGTCATTCTCAATCCAATATGGCGGTTGCTGCAAGATGGCGATTTATAATTTCCACATTAATCCCTATGATATGGGTCAAATGAAAAGGGGTGATGACGGAATTGACGGAATACAAGCTTGTATTGAAAATAATAGTGGACCAACAACGACGAGACCACTGGTCTAGTGGTTAGTATACCTGACTGCTACGCTAGAGGTCGCGGGTTCGATTCCCGCCGGGGCAAACATTTATCTGACAAATATGTTTGCCTTGCGTTTGGGTGTTTGGTATGTATTATAAGTATGTATATGTAAAAAAAAAGTATATAAGTATTATATCAGCTGCTGGTTCCCATAGTACAAGCTTTGCTTAGTTTGGGGCCAGATGGCGCTGTGTGATAATGTCCAACCATTATTATTAATAACTTGATAATGTTCAGGGCTGGATTACAAACTCGGGGGACGTGGAGTTGGAGCGTGTGCAAGTGATAATGACTGAGCTCGGCCGCGTGGAGGACGAGATCTTCAAGCGCCGCCATCAGAACGAGCTCAACTTCAAAGCTCGGGACCGCGCCAAGAAGCAGCAGAAGATCAACTTTGACCTGTTAGCCAAGACACAGTTCGCCCCTGCGGTTAGTACCAATATTTGATGCCAAACGCCAACATTCTCAGTGCCTTTTTGGGTCAGTACAGGCAATATTTGATTTGAAATGACTTGGCTCGGTTAGTACGGATCAACATTTGATACCAACCGCCAATATTTGCGTCGACTCTTGGGTCTGTTAATAAGTACATACATTTGGTTCCAAATGCCAACATTTTCAGTGCCTTTTATGCCGATTAGTATTGACCAACATTTGATATTTCCTTGAATTTCTCAGTCAGGAATTAAACATTTTAATCATAATTTATTAATATAGACTATAAGAAACAATTTATTGGTACCTATAACTAAAAACCTTAAAAATATAATATAAATATTAAAATATATTATTAAAAGGAGTCCCTGTAGGCAAAGTTCCGAAGATACTGGCAGCGTTCCCCCTCTGAATAGCAAGACTAAATCTTTGTCCGAGGTAGCTGCCAGCTCTTTGGTCTCCTGTGATGTCGACTAACCTTTTTGCTATTTCCTTGAAAAGCCTTATAGCGCTAGGACCCCACGGACCAAGGGTCTCGACACCAATTTGATATTTTGTATGTCACAACATTGTAACCGTATTTGCTAATCGTTGACTGGTCTCCAGCGATACAAGCTGCGCTTAGTGCAGGGACCATCGGAACATAATAATAATAATAATGCTTGGTCATTATCACACAGCGCCATCTGGCCCCAAACTAAGTAAAGCTTGTACTATGGGAACCAGCAGCTGATATAATACTTACATACTTTTTGTTTGTAAATACATACTTATAATACATACCAAACACCCAGACGCAAGGCAAACATATTTGTCACATAAATGTTTGCCCCGGCGGGAATCGAACCCGCGACCCTAGCGTAGCAGTCAGGTATACTAACCACTAGACCAGAGGTCTCGTCACATGTGTACACTGCAATCTTTAACACTCAATAAACTATTATATACCAAACGCCAATAGCTATGTAATAGTGACTTCCAGTGCCGGTAGCAGGAACATTGTCGACAACGTATTCGAAAACGTAACTCGCGAAATGTCAAAATTGTCATACTAATTTTTAGTTCCACTTTTCACCGCCGCAGCGCTGTTCATTTTCCAATACAAAAATAGTCGAAGGCGATACGAAAAGGTTGTCGACAATGTTCCTGCTGCCGGCACTGATACTAATGATCTCTGCCAACCTTTAGTATAGAAAAAAGTGTATTTTATTATGAAAATTAAATATATATGCGGCCGCATACTGAACCGACATGCTTCATTAAAACTTTTAAGGCCCACGCAACTGTTTAATGTTTAAAGCGTCGGCAAAATTAAATTTCGCAACTGTGCCAGTAGCAGGAACATTGTCGACAACGTTTTCGTATGGCATTCGACTATTTTTGTATTGGAAAATGAACAGCGCTGCGGCGGTGAAAAGTGGATCTAAAAGTTAGTATGACAATTCTGACATTTCGCGAGTTACGTTTTCGAATACTTTGTCGACAATGTTCCTGCTACCGGCACTGATATCTGAGGCCACTCAAAATTAATGTGCCATCAGAAATGATTGAGGCATCAGCTATGACTGGCGTTTAAATATTCGCCCGATAATGTGGTAGAATGTAATTTATGATATGTTGAATGTGATCGTTATCCTGTCCAGACGGTGGGTGAAAGCTCCAAGCCGATGCAGAACGTGCGTCAGGAAGCCGCCGAGATACGCAGAGCGGGGATGAAGGCCGTCGCCGAGGTGACTGTCATAACACTCATGTTTTTTTATACCACTAAGATGGCACAAGCATACGGCCTACCTGATGGTAAGCATTCACCGTAGCCTATAGCTAGTAATACCAGGGGTATCACTCGCCCGTTGCCGCCCCATCAGAAATCTCCTTACATTTCTTGAAGAACTCCATGCTGTATTGAATCAAAATCAAAAATCATTTATTCAGTTTAGGCCCTAATAAGGCACTTATGAACTCCTTTGGGAAAACCACGGCGGGGAGTTCATTCCACAATTTGATCGTCTGCGATAGAAAATGTTTGCTAGCTACGGCTACGGCTACTGATATAAGTATTGTCAATAGAGAGAGGAACAGGAGAGCCGAGGTCGCAAGAGGTCAGCGGCGGAGGCGGGGCTCGATGACGACGATGACAAGCACGATGAAGTCCGCCTGTGGGAGGACGGGTTCAAGGACAGGTACTACGAGAGCAAGTTTGAAGTCGCCACAGACAACTTGGAGTTCAGGTGAGACTCGCACTGCTTAGCCAACATGCTTTTCCTATAGCTGCAATAATCTATACTAATATTATTGATACGACAATAACTCTGTTTGTTTGTTTATTTGGTACTTTTTCACGACTAATCAGCTAAACGGATCGTAATGAAATTTGCAATGATACTTACTTAACACATTTCTACCTGTAATTGGCCTTACTTTACTATTTCATGTTTGCCTATCCATTTTCTGTACATAGCTGTAAGTGTCTTCCGAATAAATAAATAAATATGTAGGGACATAGTTTATCTTTATCTAGAACCACAAAGCTAGTTGAAATAAATTAATTCTGTTTGCATCCATTGTTCTGTGTGTTTTATCACAATTAAAAATCGACAAGAAATAGTATAGCCGTGTCTTTGTCTACTACATTAGTATCGTATATAGCCTGCTTTGTGTGTGAGGAGAGCAGATGATTTAAGAGAGGTACGGTGATTTGGGATTTCCCGTGGGTTTTCCCATTTAAATTGGAGCCGCCCGACTGGGGACTGTACCTCCGCCTTACGGAAGACTGCAGTAAAATAACACTACTTGATGTAGTGTTATGTTACTGCGGTAAGTGAGGTTGCCAGTGCTCCACGAGGATACTATGGGCTAGTAGTAATGCTGCTAGCAACAGTGAGTCCTCATGAACAACATGGTTGGCAACGTGTAAGTGATACCCCTGGTGTTGCTAGCGGCTATGGGCTACGGTGACTGCTTACCATCAGGTGGGCCGTATGCTTGTGTGCCACTTTAGTGGTATATAAAAAAAGATGTTATTGCCTCTATTATTTACTCCCTCTACGACTATAAGACTCGCTCGTATTTTTTTCGTCAATATAATTTCTCCCCACAACTCTCCCAACCCTCCCTTCCCCCAGGTACCGCGTGGCGCTGCAGTACGTGCGCGGGCTGTGCTGGGTGCTCCGCTACTACTACCAGGGCTGCGCCAGCTGGAAGTGGTACTTCCCCTACCACTACGCGCCCTTCGCCTCCGACTTCCTAAACATAGCTGGACTCTCCACCAACTTTGAGAAGGGCACTGAACCTGTACGTTCTGTTTTCAGTCTTATTGCTACACGGTTAAGGATAAGGCAATACAGATATAGGAAAGACTTTACATTAGACAACAATTCAATAGCATTTTCTGATTGGCTCTCCTTGAGAGCAAGTAAATATCTATACCTATTTTTATACTAATATTATAAAAAGGAAAGATTAGTTTTTTGTGTGTGTATGTTTGTATTGAATAGTCTCCGAAACTAGTGATCCGATTTAAAAAAAATCTTTCGCCGTTAGAAAGCTACGTCATCACTGAGTAACAAGGGCTATATATTATACTAGCTTCTGCCCGCGACTACGTCCGCGTTGAGCTTAGAATCTCAGAGAAAACTACAATTTTCCCGGTATAAAAACATTTTCCCGGAATAAAAAGTATCCTATGTGTTAATCCAGGTTATAAACTATCTCTGTTTCAAATTTCATCCAAATCCGTTGAGTAGTTTTTGCGTGAAAGAGTAACAAACATCCATCCATCCATACAAACTTTCGCATTTATAATATTAGTAGGATTGATACGCTGGTGAATTTGCGGGGAAACAGCCTAGTCTTTAATATAAATCGCCGAACACTGAAACGATAGTAAAATCTGGTACCACATTAATATTGAGTGGGATCAGATTTTACACGTGAAATTTTATTGTGACATCGCTTAGACAGAGTTAGTGGCCTCCTATTTTACATGAGACATCGTATTAACCAGTTCCGTGGGCCTAACTGTAAATGTCGTGTCAGTGTTCGGCCGTAGGAGCGATGATAATATTTGCGATGGTTCCAGTTCCGCCCCCTGGAGCAGCTGATGGGCGTGTTCCCGGCGGCCAGCTCGCAGCACGTGCCGCAACCCTGGGCGCGCCTCATGAGCGACCCGGTGAGACCCCCTCCTTACTATATAGGTCAGGAGCATTATTATATACAGATCCGCCCCCGCCAGCAGCCGCAAGAGCATTACTATATACAGATCCGCCCCCGCCAGCAGCCGCAAGAGCGTCACTATATACAGATCCGCCCCCGCCAGCAGCCGCAAGAGCATTACTATATACAGATCCGCCCCCGCCAGCAGCCGCAAGAGCATTACTATATACAGATCCGCCCCCGCCAGCAGCCGCAAGAGCGTCACTATATACAGATCCGCCCCCGCCAGCAGCCGCAAGAGCATTACTATATACAGATCCGCCCCCGCCAGCAGCCGCAAGAGCATCACTATATACAGATCCGCCCCCGGCAGCAGCCGCAAGAGCATTACTATATACAGATCCGCCCCCGCCAGCAGCCGCAAGAGCGTCACTATATACAGATCCGCCCCCGGCAGCAGCCGCAAGAGCATTACTATATTCAGATCCGCCCCCGCCAGCAGCCGCAAGAGCATTACTATATACAGATCCGCCCCCGGCAGCAGCCGCAAGAGCATCACTATATACAGATCCGCCCCCGGCAGCAGCCGCAAGAGCATTACTATATTCAGACCCGCCCCCGCCAGTAGCCGCAAGAGCATCACTATATACAGATCCGCCCCCGGCAGCAGCCGCAAGAGCATTACTATATTCAGATCCGCCCCCGCCAGCAGCCGCAAGAGCATTACTATATTCAGATCCGCCCCCGCCAGTAGCCGCAAGAGCATCACTATATACAGATCCGCCCCCGGCAGCAGCCGCAAGAGCATTACTATATTCAGACCCGCCCCCGCCAGTAGCCGCAAGAGCATCACTATATACAGATCCGCCCCCGGCAGCAGCCGCAAGAGCATTACTATATTCAGACCCGCCCCCGCCAGCAGCCGCAAGAGCATCACTATATACAGATCCGCCCCCGGCAGCAGCCGCAAGAGCATTACTATATTCAGATCCGCCCCCGCCAGCAGCCGCAAGAGCATTACTATATACAGATCCGCCCCCGGCAGCAGCCGCAAGAGCATTACTATATTCAGATCCGCCCCCGCCAGCAGCCGCAAGAGCATTACTATATTCAGATCCGCCCCCGCCAGCAGCCGCAAGAGCATCACTATATACAGATCCGCCCCCGGCAGCAGCCGCAAGAGCATTACTATATTCAGATCCGCCCCCGCCAGCAGCCGCAAGAGCATTACTATATACAGATCCGCCCCGCTACTAGCCAGATGAGCATTACCATATGTATTGTTCAGGTCCCTGGAACACCTGAACGAAATAACATTTTTTATGGCCCAGTCCCGACCTGATACAAGTAATTAGTTACATTAAATTGTCCTCATAAGAAATCCTCGCTGCTATTAGTAGTAGGTTACAATCTACGTTCAAGATACAATACATACATCATTGATTACTTTTGGCAATATTCTCTATAATATAAATCTCACCCTTGGAATGTATATCGGTTATGTCATTCCTTCATCACTGATTCGCCCTATATGTTCAAACCATATACATTAAAAGAATTTACTAAGCATAGTCATTTATATATATTTAATTTCTTTCCCAGTTCTCGCCGATTATAGATTTCTACCCTACGGACTTCAAAATTGACCTGAACGGCAAGAAGTTCGCGTGGCAGGGCGTCGCCCTGTTGCCGTTCGTGGACGAGACGCGGCTCTTCAAGGCGCTGGAGCCTTACTACTCCGAGCTCTCGCAGGCTGAGAGTGAGTACTGGATTCAAATTTCAAGAGAGGTAGGGCGATTAGGGATTTCCCGTGGGTTATCCCATTTTAATTGGAGCCGCCCGACTGGGGACTGTACCTCCGCCTTACAGAAGACCGCAGTGAAATAACACTACTTGATGTAGTGTTGTGTTTCTGCGGTAAGTAAGGTTGCCAGTGCTCCACGAGGATACGCTGAGCTAGTAGTATTGCTGCTAGCACAGTGAGTCCTCATCAACAACATGGTTGGCACCCTGTTAGTGATACCCCTGGTATTGCTAGCGGCTATAGGATACGGTGACTGCTTACCATCGGGTGGGCCGTATGCTTGTGTGCCACCTTAGAGGTATAAAAAAAACCAACTTTATTGAACTTGGTCATAAGTCTATTTCTATCTATTCTATACTGATATTACTGATAATAATCTAAAGAGGAAAGATTTGTATTTTTATGTGTATGTTTGTATTGAATAGACTCCGAAACTACTGGACCGATTTCAAAAATTCTTTCGCCGTTAGAAAGCTACATTATCACTGAGTAACAAAGGCTATATTTTATACTAGTGGCCCGCCCCGGCTTCGCACGGGTAGACAAAATATTTGATAAATGTCTACCCGTGCGAAGCTGGGGCGGGCCGCTAGTTTTTAATAAAGGATAGTACTTGGTGATTAGTCACACCACGAGCTTTACGGTGAAGGAAAACATCATGAGGAAACCTGCATACGTCTGAGAAGAAATTCAAGGATTTTTTCATACATTCAAGGGATTCAAGGACTCACCATCTGTCACGTTGGCACCAAATTAGCTACCTGTTCGGGGACCCTTGTGGGAAAGCGTGTTATTGCCCTGTCATGTTTGTAGGGCACGTGTGATATGTTTCCTGTTACCAGAACAGCGCAACATCCGGGGCAATGACCGGCTGTACATATGCCCGGGCAACAAGAGCTACGAGTTCCTCCTGGGGTTGTACGAGCAGAGTGGGGCTGCGGGCAGCAAGGGGACTGACGGGGAGCAGCGCTACTCCTACCGCTGCGATGGGGTGCGCGGTGACGTCATGATCAGCGCTGACAGGGTGCTTATAGGGGGGTGAGTGACCCTACAATATGAGATTATAGATCATTCAGATATAGGGGCGGATGATGTACCATCGCCATAGCGATCACCATGACACCCTAAAGCGGGCTACACACCTTCAGTTTAAACTGTACAGTCGAACCGTGCAGTTAAAACTGACTCCCCAAGTGTCTACACACGTTCAGCTTAGATCGTCAGTGCAACTGCACAGTTGTCAGTTTTGCCTACACACCTTCAGTTTTAACTGCACAGTTCGACTGTACAGTTAAAACAAGGTGTGTATCACGCTTAAGGGTGCATATTCTGTGAAGTGACCAGTCAATAGCCCCCGCCTTGCATTGTTTTTGATAACCAATAGTACTGCTAGATGTCGGGACGACACAATAACAAAGGTCCACATCTGGTTAACGTGTGCAGTATTTATTACGTTAAGTTACAAACAATAAGCAAGAGGAATATAAATAATTTAATAAACAAAGAATTTTAACACAAAAGCGATGTTTTAAGTCTCCTATTGGTCGCAATAAGTGTACAAGGAGCTGGGTGGGGCTAGTTACAGATACAAGTGCAAGCAAACACAATTTCAAACTGGTCAGACACCACGTTGGGCGATAGTATGTGCGTGTGTTACCAGGACCCGCAGTACCCTTGTACAATACAGCGTTGTTACAAAATACCCCGTAAAAAATATAATTAATTATCTAAGCCAAAATTTTTGTCAACCCTAGTGAGCTGTCAGGTACCAGATTATTTAACAGAAAGGCCTACGTACCTATTTTAACTAATAATTGGTGCCGATTCTGTTGTTCAAAATTACTAAATTGACTAATTTGATAGGTCAAAACATATTGCCATCCTTATTTAACCCCGCGCATGGACAGGGATAGCAAGACTTTTAGACCTGTAAAATTAGTTAAGTTTAGTAATTTTGAACAACAGAATTGGCACCATTGTCTTCTATAGTTTAATATTTTTCATTCATAAATGTTTGCTACCTCAATACAAGGACGTCATTATACTCAAGTACTGGTTTCAAAAAATGTCAAGTTGGAAAACAAAATATGTTGTCAATTTCAAATCTTCCGTTCCGCGAATTAGGTACAATTGTAGGTACATTCTGCGTAGTTTACTCTTTAATTTTACTGAAATAGGGTTTGCACATCAGTGAAAATAATAATTTTTTTTTTTTGGTGTATTTTACGCAGCGTTACTACGGTTCTTAAATATTGTGAATGGACTCGTTACAAGGCCCCATTTAATCTCCTTTCGGCTTTACGGGTAGTTTTGTACCAGACTGTATATGTATGTGTGTGTGTGTGTGTGTGTGTGTGTGTGTGTACAGCCAGCTGCCGTCCCCAGTGGTGGGTCTGTCCCCGGTGGCGGGCAACCGCGCGGTTTGCGTGCGGTACCAGGACCCGCAGTACCCGGAGGACTTCGTGTTCCCGGCGCGCCGCCTGGCCCGCGCCACCGAGCCCGCCAGGGTCCTCAAGCCCGGGAACCTCTCGCACGAGGAGAACCGCAACTGGAGACCACAGATTGGTCAGTACTGCGTGCGTGCGTGTGTGCGTGTGTGATAAATATGACATGAGAATGCACGATTACTTACGTGCCGGCATTTTGTATCCAATATGGCGGACGTCAGAAAGTAGAGATTCATGATATTAGCAGGAACCCCTAAATAAAAGCCCTATTAAAAAAAACACTTATTATAGGATATACATTTATCGAAGCAAGCGTACGGCTCGCCTGAAGGTAACCAGCCTCGTATGACGCTTGCAATACCAGGGGCATCACTAGCGCGTTGCCAACTACGTTTTTAATTGCAGTAATTAAACACACCATGAGTTTTTGTGAAGGAAAACACCGTGATTAAACCTGCACACGTCTGAGAAGAAATTCTAGGACTTATGTAGTGCCTAAGAGACGGCGACGGACTCACCATCTGTCACGTTGGCACCAAATTATTTTCGGTGGAAAGTGGGTGTTGTAACACCACTGCCCACCTCTTTGGACTTTGGGACCCTTGTAGGAAGGCGTGCCTATACTAATATTAGAAAAATAAAATTGTTTGTAATATTTTAACTCAGAAACTACTCGTCCGATAGCTGATGCGTGTGTATCAAATAGCTTGGAGATATTTTCCTTGTCCAATCTGTTCTTAAAGGAGATTAGGGTTGGAGCCATTACAACTTTTTGTGGGAGTTTATTCCATGCTGTGACCACTCTGTTAGGCAGGAAATGCATCATTGGGTTTCTTTTTCCCCAAAAAAAATGCTATATTATCACTGAGTAACATAGGCTATATGGGAGGGGAAAAAGCTAGGCATACTGATAGATTTTATGCCATGGTGGCCTTGTGGTTGAAGCAACGACCTGTCATCTGATGGGCCCAGGTTCAAGCCCTGGCCTGTACCAATGAGTTTTTCTAAGCTTAAGTACAGTGATTTATCACACCATGATCTTTTAAAAAAAGACGTGGGGCGATTTGGGTATTCCCATTTAATTGCAGCCGCCCGACTGGAGACTGTACTTCCACTTTACATCAGACCGCAGTGAAATAAGTTGTGTTTCTGCGGTAAGTAAGGTTGCCAGTGCTCCACGAGGATACGCTGGGCTAGTAGTAATGCTGCTGGCACAGTGAGTCCGCATCAACAACATGGTTGGCAACCCGTTAGTGATACCCTTGGTATTGCTAGCGGCTATAGGCTACGGTGTCTGCTTCCCATCAGGTGGGCCGTACGCTTGTGTGCCACCTTAGTGGTATATATATATTGTATGTTAGGTATGACCCGGTCGCACACGGTGGCGAGCCTGGAGTCGGCCGGGCATCGCATGCTGGGCCACCACATGCCCCGGGACCGGTCCTACTCCGCAGTGCCGCCGCAACACAACCCACATCAACAACACAGTAAGTTACACCGCCATTGTCATTAGACCGCTGGTCTGGTGGTTCGTATACCTGACTGCGGCGCGGGTTCGATTCCAGCCGGGGCAAACATTTATGTGTTAAGCATTTGTATTTGCCTTGCGTCTGGGTGTTTGGTATGTATTATAAGTATGTATTTACAAAAATAAGGTAAAAAAATAAAGTATTGTATCAGCTGCTGGTTCCCATAGAAGTACAAGCTTTGCTTAGTTCGGGGCCAGATGGCGCTGTGTGATGTACAAGGAGTACTCTTTACCCGCCTACGGAGAAGCAAAAAGGAAGGCTTATGAGTTTAACAGTAGCCTAGATGAATAAGGTGTCAATCGATTCATTATTATGGCCCGGGCAATATAGGCTACACTTTAATCGATTTCAACAATAGAGTAAATTTTACCTCGTAAACAATTTTAATCGATTTCATTCCTTTTTTTTTGCACGGCGTTGAATATTTTTTTCCGTGGTCGGGTTACAGTTTCCCCAATGTTTGGTATAAGGCCAGACGCGGTGTTTTGTAAAAATATTGCAATCATCTGACGTTATTTTGACGTATATAAGTCTGAGTAAATAAGAAGGCGAATCCTTGTGCACAAAGGAGTCTAAGGGTCGATATCGATCGAAAAAAAATATTTTACCACAAATAAAACTCTGCACTATACTGAGCGCTATAGGCTATATTTCGTACCATTTTTTTTTCTTTCTATTATACTGTTTTACAAGCAAAGTCACGGGTGAAAATAATTATTCCTAACTAGTGGCCCGCCCCGGCTTCGCACGGGTAGACATTTATCAAATATAGATGACCCGGTGAACTTCTTATCACCATTCATCAAATGTTTGACAGGTAAGAACAGTTTGTATGGGAAAATAAATTTATCGTTTTTAGTGTTTTACTCGCAATTTTTCCATATTTTTTTTCCACCGTTTAAACGTTCCCTGGACTTCCACGAACATTTCAAGACTAAAATTAGCCAAATCGGTTCAGCCGTTCTCGAGTTTTAGCGAGACTAACGAACAGAATTAGATTTATATATATATATATATATATATATATCTATAGATAGATAACTTAGTTTATGTAATTGAATAAAGTCCAATGAACATCAAATCGTAATGAAAGTTCCCCCGCGACAAACATGTCAGCAATCAAACAAACTAATAGCCGTCACACAACAATGGCGGTCGGCAGTCGCCCGTCGGCAGAGCGATGACGGCTGTAATTGCGACACGTGGCGCGGGGCACTGCTGTTAATATTTCATGTTTCATCAATATTAAATTTTTAATAGCTCGTCATAGTTTTTAAAATATGTTTGACGACTGTGTGAAACATAAAGCACAGATACCGTGTGCTCGCCAGCCAGCATTCTAAATTGTAGAAGCGGGACTGGCATGGCCAACGTGAGTTATTTCAAATTTGGGATTAACAAAACATTTTGACACATCTGTTTTCCCGCTCTAAATTGCTTGCTTGTATAAATAATACTAATCAAGGCAACTACATATTATTATTTAATTCTAGTCTATACTATTAATACTATTAATTATTAATCTATACTTATATAATATTATCTATACTAATATTATAAAGAGGAAAGATTTGTATTTTGTATGTATTGAATAGGCTCCGAAACAACTGGACCGCATTCAAAAATTCTTTCACCGTTAGAAAGCTACATGATCACTGAGTAACATAGGCTATATATTATACTAGCTTCCCGCCCCGGCTTCGCTCGGGTAGACAAAATTTTTGATAAATGTCTATAGGCTCCGAAACTACTGGACCGTTTTCAAAAATTCTTTCACCGTTAGTAAGCTACACTATCACTGAGTATCATAGGCTAGCTGCCCGCCCCGGCTTTGCACGGGTAGACAAAATATTTAATATAAATGTCTACCCGTGCGAAGCCGGGGCGGGCCGCTAGTATATTATAAAGAGGAAATATGTGTGTATGTTTGTATTGAATAGGCTCCGAAACTACTGGACCGATTACAAAAATTCTTTCACTGTTAGAAAGCTACATTATCACTCAGTAACATAGGCTATATATTATACTAGCTGCCTGTCCCGGATTCGTTCGGATCGACAAAATATTTGATAAATGTCTACCCGTGTGAAGCCGGGGCGGGCCGCTAGTGATTTTAGAAAGAGGTATTATTTTATTTGTTATTACAAAATACTTGTTAACTTCTTCCTGTGTGCTCCGCAAACTTATGTTCTGTTCATAATTACTCAATTTCATATTTTATAAGTTTATTTTCGTAAAATATATTCGTAGCCTGCTTTTAGGTTACGCAATAGGCGGTCATTCTTAGCGATTTTAATTATGGGTCCCAATATCTATTCAACCGGGAAAACAAGTCCTTTCACCATTCGCGTTGTAAGAGTTTTAATGTATCACTATAATCTAACATTATCATAGAGAATAAGGTTTAAAGAAAAGAAAATTACTCCGTTGAATGGAGTCTATTATGGCGAATTCGAAATTCAAATTGGCCTATCGTCCCGCGGGCATTGACGTGTAATAGCGCGCGAAGGCAAACAGGAAGCGCGCCATTGTCCGCCGCAGTGTCGCCAACTACGAAAATAATAATTATCGAGGGCTGCCATCACAAAGGGGCGAGCTTTTTTTTAAATAACGGGTCGATCGGCTCAAGTGCTTCCTATTATCCGGTCGGAGGGGATTACGGATACAATGTAGGAAGCATTTTACATTTTTGCGATATTGTACACTTTTTTTCTGTCGTTTTTTGGACCAGGTGGCTGCGGAGGTGTGTTAATGCTTATTTTAATGCTTTTTATCTCTTAATCCGATAAAGATAGCCTCTCAATCTCCCCGGACTTAGATAAGACTTTTTAAAGTATTTTTTTTATGAATGAAGGTTAAGGGAAAATGTGTTAAGTTGTCTTTTAATGTCTCTAAAGGTTGAGTTCCGTTCAATTTGAAGAATAATATCCAAAAAACATTCCAAATATTAATGGAATGTTTTTTTAAAGATTGCGATGTATTCTTATTACATTTTTTTCCGAACCGGTGGTAATTTAGACTTATTAGGGCCTGAACAGTTTTTTTTATTTTGATTTTTGACATATTGTATTTGACTTTCCCACTTTGACAAATATCTTTCACTGAACACACTTGACGCAACATTCGAATTAATTTCTATTTAGTATTGCGATTAAATCTAACACAATCTCTACGAAGTCATTACTAACCCAATCACGTTTGTATAAGATTTAAATTTGTGTGAAATACCCGTAGCTTATCAGCGGGGGTGGTCACGTGGCCCAATTACTAGCCCGCCCCCAAAACTACGAGGTATTTTTAATTGAATACGCTTATTTGAATTTGCGATTGACGTCTGTATACGTATAGTAATTCGAACGCCGGGGGAGGCTATGTACCTACGCTTAAATCGATCGATTTAAAAAAGTCAACCGTTGCCTAGATTAGGGTAGGTTTTATTATGAGAATTGATTCAGATTTTCCTCTATATTTTTGCTTCCACTACCACCACCAGACGGAGTCATCCTGACGAAAGAATTTATGTATAATGGTCTCGTGCGAAGCCAGGTCGGGTCGCTAGTTTTGTATCAACATGCAAAATCCGTAACGCTAAGCAGAGAATATAGAGCGCCATTTTTCTTGACTTGCCCATCTATTTTGCTTCTTTTACATTCTCTTCATACATTCCTGCCGGTTTCAAGAACTCTACTCTTTTTAGTTTGTCGTATAAATGCGTCATTTTAGTAGGAAACCATATTTATATATAGTGGTAATTTAGACCTTCATAAGTGCCTTATTAAGGCCTAAACTGAATAAATGATTTTTGATATTGATTTTCCATGATCTTCCCTTGTATATTTCCTTCAATATTACCTTGTAAAGTAATAAAAATGTGCCGGTCCTCGACTGTGTCGCGGCGGACGATTCGCAGCAATAATTTGAAGTAACCCCGCGCGTGCTCAAGGATCCGACGCGATCTCACTACACAGGGGTCGGCCGCGTGTTTTGTTCATAATTTTAATTCCTGCAAGAAGTCACATTTTCTAAAAACGTTGCGGTAGAAGGATTTTTCTTTTTTAAATTTGATATTTTCTTTTCTTTTGTATGTAATTCTTATAAATATATAAAATAAATATGACATCACTTTATAATATATTTGACCATGTTTTGACCATGTTTCATAGAGATTTGGTCCAAATCAGTGAGTGCCGGCTAACGCATTTTTTTGTACATTCTGTTAGAGCTTGTATCAAAAACTAAAAAAAATACAAAACGTACGGAACTCCGATCCCCTAATCCCACTCGAGTGTTTCGGGCAAGGAAGTGAGTCTTTATGGTGTGATTTAGCTAGATCGCGACGAGACGGTCGCCATTTTTTCTACCGTGAAAAAATACAGACGGCTGACTCACAGTAGCCTTTTATCTTTTAGGTATGTAGCATACTACATGGTAGCGATGGGTATATGATGGTTAAACATTAAATAAAAGTAAGCAGGAATATTTTGTATCTTGGAAAGAATTTCATTGTAAAGAATCGAAATAAATGAGCCCTTTTCAATTGTATTGGGTTGATGATTACGATGATTTTGAAGCCAAAATTTCGTAATAAAATTTTAAAATCGTTAATTTTATTATAACTTAATATATAGCTATACAGCGTGCCAATGCCGCCAGCATTCTTGGCACGCTTCCCCGTCACAGTGATTGGGACGTTTATTTTACGCGTTATTCAGAATAAAAAAAACATTTATTCAGTTTAGGCCCTAATAAAGGCACTAATAAAGGTCTACATTACCACCGGTTCGGAAAAACAAAGCCACCTAAGAAGAACCGGCAAGAAAATCGGTGCTCTGTCTGTTTTCATGTAACAATCATGATATAACAACATGTTTATTTAAATTCATCGAGCCATAAGTAGGTATTTACAATTTTCAGAATGGTATTACATTTATAGTTAATATTTTTTATAATGCTTTATAATTCTTGGACATTATCACACAGCGCCATCTGGCCCCAAACTAAGCAAAGCTTGTACTATGGGAACCAGTAGCTGATATAATACTTATATACTTTTTGTTTGTAAATACATACTTATAATACATACCAAACACCCAAACGCAAGGCAAACATATTTGTGACATAAATATTTGCCCCGACGGGAATCGAACCCGCGACCTCTAGCGTAGCAGTCAGGTATTCTAACCACTAGACCAGCGGTCTCGTCAATGTATTAATTTTAGTTTATATTTAGATTTACTGTTATTAGTTATAATGTTTATTGTAGAATGTTGATCAAGAGTATAATAAATTTAACAAGAAAGCTAGGCTACTCCCTGATTGTATAGTCTTGCGGATTTTGTATTGAAAAATGTAATTCTGTTTCATATAAAATTCTTGGTGATTTGATTCTGCTCTCATAGGACTTATTTTTCGTTTCCAATGGGCAGATAAAATACAAACTCAATTAATATAACACCGGTACATGAAAATTACCAACAAATCTAGGCGCCTTACTACGTAACGCGCTCTTACCGTAGCGTATAATTTTGGCGCCCAACATGGGTCCTTATTCGAGAAGCTTTCACCCGCTGAATATGTCGCGCCGTAGCCCATTACATGCCTATTATGCTTACATAGCTTTCCTCTTGCACTTTTTACTTGTGTCTGGGCTTTCAAAGAGTCATAACATTTTTGGAAGCTTCGCTTTAAGCATGGCGAGGTGTCAAAGATTGCATTTTTAAACTTGTATTTCTTCTAATAAGGACTTCTTTATTAATGTAATACAGTTTGGTTTTAATCTCGATAGTTGGTCATATTTGGCACGATAATTAGTTACAATATTACCACGTTGCTTTCGGCTACCTAATGTTCATTTAGTGGGAAATATTATTAATCTTGCAGAGCAAAAACTTAATGATGCAAAGATTGACATTGAGTATTTTTTTGTGCCCCCCGGTTTACCTAATTTTTGTCAAGCATATAAAATGGGCTTAAATAGTCGTCAACTTCGAACACGTATGTATACTAATGAACAATTCAAGCGCATATGAATGCTCTCTCAAAAAAATCATTATATATCGAAAAGACCAAAATTACTCCAGTCGCGAAGTGGCAACAAATCGTTCGATTACCGGCCCCACGGTGGGCGCCCACGTCTCCAACAATGGCTGCTAATGGCGACGCCTCGTTACGCACTCATCGTGACTTATTACCGCGCCGTAATTATGGACACCGGCGTGACGTGTTGCCGCCATTACACTCAGACCTACATACACCGACGTGTTTGATATCGAATTGGGTTTTCGTGTAATTAAAAATTGGAAGTTGAGATAAAAAAAGTACTAGCACGCTGTAGGTATTACATAAATTTCTCGGCATCCGGCTACCCACTTTTGCTTATCGTAAAGTTTTATAATTCAGCAGTACAAACTATGGTTGTATCTTTGAAAGTGGTGCGATTTAAAGCCTCGAACAAGGAATAAATATTTGCTAGAACAATTTCCACCAGAAGTGAGGACTGATCCATGTAGTAGGCATTATTTTTTTAACTGTTGTGGTTAATTTGTTACCTTACAGATGCAAATGCATATCAATTTATACGTTTAGTTAGTATAGCGACCTCACGGCTACATAAACCAACGTTAGAAATCGACTAACTAGCAGGACAACATTCAACGAATGACGTCACAATCCTGCCACGCGCTAGCGAAGTTTTCTACGCAATTCAACATATATACAAGTTTCCGACTAGAACAGTCGGAGCCGCGGTTCCCCAGGCACAACACCCGCCTGGCTGGAAGATCTTCCCTTTGCGGTGGCTGAGCATGATCACCTCGCTCGCCCCACAGAGAGTTATAGACTTCGCTGCCCGTCCGTCTGTCTGTCCGGCAGACGAGCTTCTGCCACCGGGCTGTTTCTCGTGATCTGTAATAGGTAGACAGTTGCATGTTCACAGAATGTGTATTTCTATTGCCGCTATAACAACAAAAAATACGAAATTTAAAAAAGGTAGCTCCCATGCTAGAAACTATCTTGTTAATTTCAATAATTAAACGCTTGAAATGCTCATATATTGTGTATTGCAATATTTTATAAAAAAAGAACGGATTCCAACTCGTACTTCGCGATGGACATCATCCATTTTGGTCCAAATCTGGAAATGCCAACTGCTGCCGGCCAACGCAATTCTTTTGTATGTTCTGTTAAAGTTTAGTTAAGTTGAACATACTTTTTACTAGTTTTATATGAAGTACCGACGTAAGTAATTAGGCTAACACTTCAGAGCACAATCCGCACAGCTTAGTATGAATATTTTGAGCAAATTTGCCAGTTGTTTACCAAGCAAGTGTAGTGGTTGAATTGCGCCTTATCACGTGGTATCCCCTTCACACGACTTAGTGCGCACCAGTCGCGGCGCCGGCGCCTTGTAGCCAGGATTATGTTTTAAACTTGACTTGCATACAGCTGACTGGAACGGACTAAAATATTTATCGATTTTAATATTACGTAACAGATCAGGTTGAAATACATAAGTACTATTTTTATGAGCAATTTTTTTTTTATATGTAATTCTTAAAATTCAATATAGAAAACAAAAATCTTTCATACAAATCTCGAAATCTTGTCGTTACAATAACGAAAAATACAGAAATAAGTAATAGGGTTCCGTTAGTTACGCTTCGGGCACGGAACCCAAAAAGCAAAACAGCCAAATCGGCCAAGCCATTCTCAAGTAATTGATTTTTATTCATATATCATCAATATATATAAAAATGAATCCCCATTTCTCTTGGTCACGGCATCACGCGTGAAAGGCTGGACCGATGTCGCTATTTTTTTTATTTTTTTATTTGTATAGACAGGAGAAGGATTTAAAAAAAAAAAAACCGAAACGATTTTAATTTTAGGATAAACTAAAGGTCATTTTTCCTAAGGTGTATTTGACATATGAATTCATAAGACAGAACAACGTCTGTCGGGACAGCGAGTTTATTTATAATAATTAATCAATATATATTATGAAAGTATAACAAATGTATGAAATACTCTTGAGCCTTCCATCACAGGTAGATCTGCGCGCAGAACTTAGCGCTTTACAAAGCGAACGATTAAACACTCGTCGCTCGAGACGATTTGTGACCGATTTACAGCACAAGTGGCCGACACTTGACGATTTGCACTGAGGATTATCGCAATCAAAAAAATTATCTAGCTGTTACACGCAGCTTCACCCGCGTGGTTTTAAAGAAAAAAGTAATTATGTAAGAAGAGCACTCTGACTGAAGAAAAGAATAAGCGAAATCGGTCTAGCCGTTCACGCGTGACGCCGAAACCGTGGGGAATAGGGACAAATCTTATATATAAAAATCTCGTGTCGCGGTGTTTGTATTTAAATTCCTCCGAAACGGCTTGACCGGTTCTCATGAAATTTTGTGTGCATATTGTGTAGGTCTGAGAATCGGACAACATCAATTTTACACCCGCCTAAACTAAAAAAAAATATGAATTTGGTCCAGTAGTTTCGGAGCATACCTATAGACATTCATCAAATATTTTGTCCACCCGTGCGAAGCCGGGGCGGGCAGCTATTTTTTATATGTATATAGATTCTGGTATATACTGCCGCAAACTAATCCCGCCAAATTGTTCCAGACCGCTCGCAGTCGTTTGGTCCCCAACGTAGCGGGTATGTCCCATACCAGAACCAGCACGGCCAGCACAGCCAGGGCTACAACCCACAGGGCCACGGCCGCTCCGGATACGGCAACCAGGACCGGTTCGGACAGAACCAGAATCACAACCAGAACCGATACCAGAATCAGAACAGATACCAGAACCAAGGGTACAGCTCGAACAGCTCAAATAACCAGGGATACCGTAACCAGGTACCTATGACACATCATTATAGTTACATGAATTAAGAAAAACCACTGAGGTTTTCAACCGACTTCAAAAAAGGAGAAGGTTCTCAATTCGACTGTGTTTTTTTTGTACTGTCGGTTCTTCTTAGGTGTTTTTTTTCCGAAACGGAGGTAAAGTAGACCTACATAAGGGCCTAAACTTAATAAATCATTTTTGATTTTGATTAGACGAGACGATTGGTCTAGTGGTTAGTATACCTGGCTGCTAAGCTTAAGGTTGCGGGTTCGATTCCCGCCGAGCGTATATTTATGTGACAAACAAAACAAACCTGTTTGCCTAGCATCTGAGTGTTTGGTTTGTATTATCCTACTTATAATATTATAAACGTGAAAGTTTGTAAAGATGTATGGATGTTTGTTACTCAATCACGTAAAAACGGCTCAACGAATTTGTATGAAATTTTGCACACGTATAGTTTATATAGAGATGTAAAGGATAGTGGTTTGGCCGGATACCGGATATTCGGGAAGCTACGAGGCTGGAGCGCCGGATATTCGGCCCTTAATAGTAGAGATGTCGCGATCAAGAAAAACAAAATTCAATTGCTAACAAAATTGACTTTTTCTTAAAGAATCTCGAATTAATCGCAATCACGACCCATACATTTGGTGGTCATATATTAACAGACCTTTGCTAGAATTTATCTTTCAGCACCTAGAAGTAGCATTAACAGCGAAAGGCTATTTTCATAAGTTTCGTTTCGGAGTCGTCTTTACCAACAAATGCAAAAAAAAACGTATTCATTCACCAAAATGTGCCACTTGTTAATTTTGAGTTCTAAACAAATTAATTAAATAAACATTTTTGATGTGCGATTATAAAGTCTTGTGTAAAATAGTAATATTGTTGAGAATTTTACTATCCGGTATCCGGCCAGATACTGAATTACTATCCGGTATCCGGCCGGATACCGGATAGTTACAGGATAACCGTTACATCTCTAGTTTTAAACCTGGATTAAGACATAGGATACTTTTTATCCCGGGAAAATGTTAGGTTTCTCTGGGATTCTAAGCTAAATACGAACGAAGTCGCAGGCAGAAGTAAGTATATATTTATAAAAATTGTATTATATTAGCTGCTGGTTCCCACAGTACAAGTTTATTTTAGTTTGGGGCCAGATGGCGCTGTGTGATAATGTCCGAGCATTATTATTATTATGGGTCTCTGAAATTCACGGAGCCTCATAAGCAATACCCATAAGGTCCGGTCCTTTATCTAGGCTTGCGTGGGGATATATATCCCACACGTAGAGGCCCGTTCGAGAATTTTAATATATTTGGTAAGGGATATTATTATTATTATTTTAGGGGTACAACTCGGGACAAAGGAACTCTCAGGGTTATAACACACAGAACTACAACTCATACCAACAAGACAACAAAAGACATCAACCGCACAGCAATCAAGGCGGATGGCGCTAATACATGTACTGTCACGTGGATGTGCCTGGGGTACATAGAGAGATAGGTGCCAATTCTGTTGTAAAAAATTACTAAACTAATTTGACAGTTCTTAAAGTCTTGCTATCCCTTTCTCATGTGCGGGGTTAAATAAGGATAGCTATTCCTTAGAACTTTCAAATTAGTTTAGTGATTTTGTAAGACAGAATTGGCATAATGGTGCTGAACTAAACTAATTTGACAGGACTTAGAGTTTTGCCATCCTTATTTAACAACGCACATGAGAAAGGGATAGCAACACTTTTTAGTCCTGTCGAATTAGTTTAGTTCAGAGATTTCGTACAACAGAATAGATACCAAGATAAGATTTTGACATGTAACAAATTTCTCAATTGATTCCACATTTTATTCGATTAGACTGTAGGTTTTAACCGACTTCAAACAAGGAGGAGGTTCCCCATTCGACTGTATTGTTTATACTATATTTTATACAGATGTTTATGTCCAAACTGTGTTAATAGCTTTGTGTGAAATGTTAAAATCCATTTATTTAAATTTAAAAAAACCGTGCATCGAGTACGGATATTCAGTCTTAAATTAAATGTATTTTGTTTTATCGCAAATCCGTTCTTGTTACGTTCACTTTGTTATGGAATATAATTATATTATGTGGAATACTATTTTGTATATTTAACATGTATAGTGTACAATTAGATACAATATTCGACATACTATATGTTCTGTTTGTATGTTACGACTTTTAAGTTTTCTATGGTTGGCAACGCGCGAGCGATACCCCTGGTGTTGCAAGCGTCCATAGGCTACGGTGACCGCTTACCATCAGGTGGGCCGTATGCTTGTTTGCCACCTTAGTGGTATATAAAAAAAATAATGTAGGACAACAATTAATGTTGCAGTTCAGAAACATTTAGTTTTTACACACCACTAAGGCGGCACACAATCATACGGCCCGCCTGATGGTAAGCGGTTACCACAGCCTATGGACGCTTGCAACACCAGGGGTAACACTCGCGCGTTGCCGACCCTACAGAAATCTTCACACCCTTCTTGAAGAAGTTCTTGTTAATTATGCATTGTGGTGGAGCATACAATGAAAAGCACTTTGTTTTCAAAAACAATTCTTAAATTACTTGGAATGAGTTGATTGATGTGGAATCATTAAATGAAGACGTGAGTTAAAATTGGTGCCTATTTATTCTCTTGCTTGTTGATCTGACGACACTGAAACTAAACATAACTGTTTACTGTACTTAGATGTTCATTGAAACTAAATATTTCCATCTTTTTGACAGCACTAAGGATAAAGGACATCATCCATTTTGGTCCGAATCTGAAAGTGCCGGCCAACGTATTTTTTTGTATCTTCTGTTAGAGTTTGCCCGCCTTAACATTTATAACTGTAGAACCATTGTAATTGATTTTATTTGAGTTAGAAACTCAGAATTTGCATACGTTTTTGTTGAAAATTGTAATTCAAAATTACCAAAACATATGAAATGCCCCGTAATGTGATCGATCGATTAGATGCGATCTAAATTCATGTAAATAACATGACAACGGGTCTTATACATAAATAAACAATTGAATATCGCTCATAAAACCCGTTTTCATGTCATTACTATAAGCTAACATTTTACCTAATTTAGGCTAAGAAAATTGGCACCAATATTAGCTTAAATATGACCTGACATGATAATTATGACGACTATTAATCATAGGTATTCCATTATTAACACCTGCTAGAGATCTTCCTGACATTGCAGGCTACGGTGACCACTAACCATCAGACGGCCGTACACTTGCCTGCCACCTTTGTACTAAGACAAATAAAAAAGATGATAGTTGTAAAATTGTATAAATAAAAAACCTTAGATGAACGGATTTCTTTTGTATATGTAAGTGTATTTCTGACCTGTGTCTTCACGCTTCCCTAAAGGGTCCCCGTAGGGGTAGACAACACCCACTTTCCACCGAAGATAATTTGGTGCCAACGTGACAGATGGTGAGTCCGTCGCCGTCTCTTAGGCACTACATACGTCTTGAATTTCTTTTGAAACGTATGCAGGTTTCCTCGCGAACACGATGTTTTCTGATCTGTATAGATAAGCAGATGAGAACAATCCAACTCATAATTGACTCAATTATATTGTATAAGAAGAATTTAACAACGATTACCAATTAATGCGGTTCAAAAACACGCCATTGGCCAGGACTGAGGAAGCCACGCAATAGCAAACACGGCTTGGTAATACAAAGTTGTTTTTGCTGCCGCGCCAAGTGTCGGCACGGTGTTATTGAACCGCAAATGTGTTTTGTAATCGTTATCTCATTCGTCTGGATTATGGTTTACATATTGTATATATATATTCGCTCATTTAAATAGTATACATTATTATTTACATAATCTATCAACACTTAAGATATTAGATGTTTAAGACGTTATGTTACTTTATATATATTTGACACAAACAAAATAAATATGTAAAATAAATGTTAGTATGACCGGAAGTATATTTTTATTTTTGAAGTCCTTATAGTTACTGTTATAAGGATTTTACTTTAGTAGGGCCAAGATTAAGGTCACTTTTGACAGCTAAAATAGACGATATGACGTAAGCCTACGGTAACACGTCGATTTAAAATATTAATCTGTCAGTCTGTCAAAAGTCACATTTGATCTTGGCCCTACTTGAGTAAAATTCTAAAATAATGGTGCCAATTCTGTTGTTCAAAATTACTAAACTTAACAAATTTGACAGATCTAAAAATATTGCCATCCTTATTTAACCCCACACATGAGAAAGAGATAGCAAGACTTTTAGACCTGTCAAATTACTTAAGTTTAGTCTTCTTCTTCTTCTTCTTCCTAAGTATGGCAATCAATCCCTTCAGGGACTATTTTTGCCAGTGTCGAGTGTTAGAGAATTTTCATGTTGCAAAATGTCTCGTGTTTGCCGCATTAAAATGCCTAGTGTCATGCATTCTAACGCCCAATGGAGTTTCTGGAGACAACCCACGGCAGTAGCAGATCGTAACACGCCTTTAGGTCAGAGGTAACCTATTGACCAAAATGATAAATCACTTAACCCAAAAGTCGTATTATGGCATTATTTCCAATGCTCCCATAAATCAGTCACTAAATGAAACTTTACTGCACATATCGACACCAAAAATACACATTAAAGATCACTATAACACAATTTACGACACACTGGAAAAAATCTCAACCGCTCCGCCTGATTCCCGCCAAAAACTCCTAAGTTTAGTCATTGTGAACAACAGAATCGACAGCATTACCTATTTCCCGAAAACACAATGCAAAATTCTGCGCACGTCTTTTTCCGGCGTGCTTTTCGGACGAGTTATTAAAATTTTGTCACAAATAGATCTAGTCAATCACTATATATCCTATATGTGCAATTAGTGTCCCGAACAAAAAAGTATGTATTTTTTAACATCTAATTAAAAACATGCAACGTACATGTCAAAACGCTTTCCAATATGGCGGACAAAGCGAGTTTGAAGTGGCGCGCGTTTGTGCGAGATCAATAGTTTTTTATTTCTTTTTTTTAAGCCACAATCGAAGGTTCGGTACTAAATTGTTGAGCATGAAAGGACGCCCTACCTTGGAGGCCACTCGAAAATTGAATGAGGTATAAAACTTAACGGAGAATTTTAAGATTTTTTTGTCCACGTAGGATTTATTAATAAAGCCAGTAGCTTCGAAAGGCTTGTTAAAAATTCATTGAATTCGGAAGCTCGCCACTGATTTTGTTTGCAGTTAGTAAATATTGTTTTGCTGATTAATAACCATGAATGGACCTTTAGCACGAACTCCAAGTTGAAGACTGGAATTATAGGTGTAAGACCGATCCAAGTGGAGAGATAGGATGAGACCCATTTTGGGTCTGCGCCAGAGTAGTAAGGACCATTTGCTAGGTCTAAGTGCGTTTCTCCCCATAACACGACATCCTGGCACAACCAACAGTAGTTTTTTTTTATACCACTAAGGTGATCTACCTTTAACTCGTGCATAGCACTAGGTATTGAAACAATATGGAGTAGTGTAATTAGTTATTAGTCTAGGAATTTAGAGATACCTACATAATAAAATATGGATTAAAAGGAATGAGCGAACCTATTCGCATAAAATGTGTAATATCTGACATCTGCTGGTCAACTCTACCACCGCCAAAACCTATATAAAAGAAACTAAGTAATCTGTTTGTTAATGCTATAAGTGGTCGTTATTATCTACTTTATCCAATGAATTAAACACTAGCACTGTACATTGAAAAAAAAACCTATATATTTATCTTCAGAAAAGACCTATTACAATTAAAATGTGTGCCAATCTCCCGCACAACAATAGCGGCGGAACATTTCTCACGGAAAATTATCACAGTCATATCAAGCGTGCAAAGTCGCGAATCTGCTCACTTCCCATAAACGGCACAAGATCTAGAATGTTCATTTCACCGTGAAACGTTTGAAATACTAGCGGCATTGTCATTCTGTGCTAATGATTCGGTGAGGGCTGACAGCAGGGCGTCCGCCATTCGCGCGCTCGCGTGACCTCGAATGACCTCACGCTGCGCACGCGCTGCAAGACGCCGCCTCGCAGATTTCAACTCCATTTCAATTTGACACATGGATTTGACTTCTTTATGGTGGTCTTGAGAAGCGAATGCAGTCGTAAGTGGACCCGACGGAGTGTGAATGCGCAATTCGATGAGTGATGGGAATGGCCCAGGTACGAGCATGAGAACATTTTGACGTGTCACGTCAAGTGTGACCGACGTGTGAACTGTTGATTTGATTGACAGACATCACGAGAAAGTAGACGTGAAATAATACCATCAATGTGGCACACAAGCGTACGGACCGTCTGATGCTAGCAATACCAGCAAAATCACTAACTCGTTGCCAACCCTGTTGTTGATGAGGACTCACTATGCTAGAAGCATTACTACTTACTAGCGCAGCGTATCCTCGTGGATCACTGGCAAATTTACTCACAGCAAAAACACAACACTACATCAAAGTAGTGTTATTTGACTGTGGTCTTCTGAAAGCTATGAAGGAGGTACAGTCCCTAGCCGGGCGGCTCCAATTTTGACGGGTAAACCCACGAGAGATCCTCATTCAATCATTCATTCGCGGTTTCAGGCCTGATACAAGAATAGGGACCTACCTACTTAAGCAAGGGTGTATCACCAACAGTACTTTATGGTATCACTGAAAAACAACAATATAAAATGTAGGTACCTAAGATAAAAAGGAGTAAAAATTACGGCCGCTTCACATTTTTACGGGCTGGGCACCGTACATTCGAGAACTTGAATTCTCGAATATAAGGTGAAATATTTACAGGGAAAGGACCGCAAAAAAGAGATGACACTTTTATTGATGGCCTAATTTATAAAAATGAATACACCGTTGGTCTAGCTAGTGGTTAGTCAGCTTAACCGCAGCTGTAGTCAACAGTCAAAGATTCAATCACGCAACTTTTATTTGCGAACAAATTGTGCTGGCCATGAGTTTTCAGTACGTTATAAAAGTATCTATGTATTCAACAAAAGGTATTTAAGTATTCAGTCTGGTACCCTAGTACAAACTTTAGTTCATTTGTCACTCACTAGATGGCGCTGTACGATAATGTCCAAACATTGTCCAAATTAAACATTGTTATTTAACAACAAGAAAAAAATCATACTATTAATAGTTTAAATAAAAATAAAATAATTAAATTATTAAATAAAACATTAAAGACTATGAAGATTATTTCGAAGACTATAAATTTACTTCTAATTAATGGTGGATGGACCATTCTACAGATTTTACTTAACTTTTTAAAAATACAAAAATTTCGTTTAAACTTGTAACGATTTTGTCATAGTAAGTCACCATTTAATGCTTAAGAAATATTTAAGCTCAATAAACAGACAGGTGCACACCGCACCGATTTATTAAAAAAATCTTTATTTTCACGAATAGAAGTAAAAACTTCTCTAAATAAGCACAAAACAAAAAGTTACAAATTGTTCCAGTTTCCAAATTTTACATTCGGAACACGCACCAGGGCCGCAATTGGTTGAGCCATCTCATCGCTGATTGGCCCACAATCTGACAATAATGGCGTTAATTCTGACATAAATTTGTTAAAATGTCTTAATGTCACTGTAGCAGCACTCCATTTTATATTTTATGTGTACACAATAAGGCTGGTTTTAGTTTCAATAATATAAACGTTCGAACGTTTGGTAAGCCTAACTTCCCCTCTAGACAGATGTTGCTACATTTTAGTAACAATTTCGCCCACAACCCGCTTGAAAAGCGATTGTGTAAAGTTTTTTGTCTCGTATCATTTTGACTAATTCATTTGACGTGCGGTTGGTTGGTCGCCGAGGGGGAATTTCATTGGATGATCACTGTTGTAGCTGCTGGTCCTTATGAAATGTTGTTTCTAGGCAGTAGGTATCATCATTAATCATGCTTTTTTAGCTTTGGTAAAATGGTTGTTGTAATCTTATGGAATGATGTTAATTATGTAAAGTTCAAGAAGGGTGCGAAGACATTTAGATTTTTTTAGGGTTCAGCAACGCGCAAGTGTTGTAAGCGTGCATAGACTACGGTAACCGCTTACCATCAGGGGAGTCGCTTCTTTGATATATCGGATATCCAATGCAAGAGCTACAGTGACCTATTTATTACCAAGGCTCGCTCAATACATTAAGATAGTATAGGTAAAGACGGATTTTCATGAAAATCGACAAAGAAATCGTGTACATCATTTCGTCATTGGTCATAATATGAATAACAAAGGCTTTTTTTTATAAAGTATTTACCTACTCTATGAAATAAACACTTAGATAGTTCAGCAAGATCAATTTGCCCTATTTGACCAAAATATGGGTAGTTACCTATTACCACCTACCTATACTATTACTATAAAAACTTATTTCCGTACGCTTATGTTCGTAAAACTAAAAGTTATCGCATTTCATTTGAAGTGTGTTTTATATACTTTCTATTACGAAGTTTCACGGAAACGGGGAATTCCAACTCCAAGCGTTTTACTAGGTTCGCAGTAAATAAAAGAAATTTATTAATATCCGAATGAACCACAGCATATCGTGGCTGGGTTTATTTACTTTTATTATACAACTTTAAAGCTACTAATGAGTTCGCACGTGCATATCACAAGTCTGGGTCACGATAACGCTGGACCGAAGTTTTATATGTCGGTATATATACTACTAGCGGCACGCCCTGGCTTCGCACGGGTAGACATTTATATCAAATATTTTGTCTACCCGTGCAAAGCCGGGGCGGGCAGCTAGCCTATGTTAATCAGTGATAGTCGATCCAGTAGTTTCGGAGCCTATAGACATTTATCAAATATTTTGTCTACCCGAGCGAAGCCGGGGCGGGAAGCTAGTATAATATATAGCCTATGTTACTCAGTGATGATGTAGCTTTCTAACGGTGAAAGAATTTTTGAATGTGAGTTGTTTCGGAGCCTATTCAATACATACAAAAATACAAATCTTTCCTCTTTATAATATTAGTATAGACAAAGAGACTACACGATAGTTATGCTAACTTTACCCTTAGATCAAATATAAAAGGTAGATGGGACTATGCGAATAACAAGGTTTTACCTTTGTTTATTAAATTATTTATATTCCTCTTGCTTATTGTTTGTAACTTAACGTAATAAATACTGCACACGTTAACCAGATGTGGACCTTTGTTATTGTGTCGTCCCGACATCTAGCAGTACTATTGGTTATCAAAAACAATGCAAGGCGGGGGCTATTGACTGGTCACTTCACAGAATATGCACCCTTAGGGTGTCAAGGTGATCGTTTGTGCGATGGTACTTACACAGTTACACGCACACACCTACTTTGAATACAAACTGCGCGTTGCCCACGCGTCACTTCGTCTCGCAAATTTCCGTCTACCTTTTTTATTTGATCTAAGAGTTTAATACCTAAACCAGCAATGGCAGTAGGTTATACCTACAATTTTCAAACCCCACGAGGATTCAATCAATAAATCCAGCCTGCCCTACATGCGTGGGATAATTACACACACAAAGCGGCAGTTTGTCCGTCCATAAGCCATCATGTTACATTTACTGTTCGCCCTCCGTTACATAATATATTATTTTTTGCTTTTTAATAATTCGCGCGGGCCACGGCGGCGGCGCGGCGGCTGAGTTTCGAGAGCACCACTCGACCACGAACCCGAAAAAATCTCGAAAAACCACCCATGTGTTGCAATAATTTGTGTTTTTTTACTCGTGGGTTCCGTAAGCTTTTTTAATTTTAATTACCGATTTAATTTCCTATCCTGAAGCTAGTTCATAATAATATAGCTAACAAATTTCATAAAAAAATACATTTCTATAATACAGCTAGAGTTTATAGAATTGTCTCTATGATAGTTTTTTTTATATATCGTACTTACCTACTAGAATTATCGCTGTGAATAGTAGATAGATACACTTTATTGCACAACAAGAGGATAGGTACATACATTGGAAACATTATTGTACTGTATTGTACAATTGGTGGTCTTATCGCATAGTTGCGATTTCTTCCAGACAAATATTATACTCACTGACTAGCATTCATTACCTACCTATTAATTAATGTCATTACTTATTTGTAATATAGCGTGCCCAACTCTAATCTCCTAACAAAAAACGGCGTCATTTGCCGTGGTGGCGCATTATAATGTATTTTGCTAGAATCCATTGTTTTGCAATCCCCTGGTCCTCGAGCCAACCCATTGAGCACGCAGTACCTACATGTGAAAATTACTATTATGTATGAACATGTAATGTAAGGAGTAAGTACACACCGTGCATTGTTGTTTTAGTGTCAGGCCTATGTGACTACACAACGGTTCGAAATAATTTATAAGAAAATTTCGATTTTTTAATTACCAACTCTTTTTAACATAGCATCTTAGATTAGTTTGAAGCTAAGCCATGTAATCACTGATCTATATCACACATGTAATACGAAATATCTATAGTTGGTAGGAATTTTCTTGAATTTAATTATCAATTGGTAATTTTAGTATACTAGTTAAATACCCGCAATTTACGTACCACTTCATACAGTTCTACCTACATGATAATAGGTAGGTGCTGGCTATGGGTATCGGAAAATTTTACCTAATCATATGAACAATAAAAATACATAAATGACATTATCGTACAAAGTTCTTAGCAACCTCCCTATCTATTTCACTTTTTCTTCTTCTATTTAAGAGTTTTACTCTTGTCGGTGCAGCCGATGTATTTCCCTCCACTTCTGCCTGTCCAGTGCTACTTCTTTGACCTCCCTATACGACGTGACGGCTATCTTATCCTTAACTTGCTTGATGTAACTGATCCTTGGTCGTCCCCTGCCACACCTTCCTTCTATTTTCTTCCATAATTGTATTTATAAAACCGTCATGTCGTGTAAGGTGACCAATAATTTTTCCTCTTCTATTTTCGATAGTAGACATTCAAATTCTACTTTCATTTATTCTTCTTAGTACTTCTTCGTTTGATATTTTTAAGTCCAACTAATTTTCTCCATGCTTCTCCAGCACCACATTTCAAAAGCTTCCAGCACTTCTCTCTATCCCTTTGCGTTAAAATTTCACTTAAGTGAACTTAAATTGATAGTTAAGCTTTAATTAAAACTTAAAACTGATAATTTAATGTAGAAACATCTTTATCTGCTGTATAACTAGCCGATTCGGTTTTAGGGCATAAAAAAAACACTGAGATCTAGTGCCTACCCCAACAGTTTGTGACAGGGCAATGAAGAATTGCAAATTCTAATAATGTAGAAGCAGGCAGAAAGTTACTTATTTCATTCTTCCTCCAATTTGCGACCGTAAGTATTCCAATCGTTACCTTAGCAACGCAATTCGATCTGAAATACAAAGATCAATCGGCCTAACCTACTCAACTACAGGCGTTCAAAAATCCTGGGGTAATTCACATCAAACGGAATCTCTTTTGTACTTAAAGATCGCATATTTCCCCATTGTTTCGGAGGGACCCATTAGCGGGCAACAGTCGTGCAAATGAAAGCGCGCCAAAGCGCTCAGCTGTCGGCTCGCGCGCCATTTTCCTTCAAGAGGATGAAAGTCGATGTGCCTGTGCTCAGAAAATGTAATAATCCATTCGGCCTGGATAAAAGGTTCTTTGTTTCATATGAAAAGTAACAAGAACAAAGGGCTTGTGTGCTTGTGCTTTAAATAAGAGTGTAACATATTTTGTTGCAATTAGATGATCAAACATTTACGTAGCCAGTTATGAGTACCACAAGAATATTTATAAATAGCACTACTTGATGTAGTGTTGTGTTATTGCGGTAAGTAAGGTTGCCAGTGCTCCACGAGGTTCCGCTGGGTTAGTAGTAATGCTGATAGCACAGTGAGTCCTCATCAACAACATGTTGGCACCCCGTTAGTGACACCTCTAGTTAGTGGTATAAAAAAAAACAAAAATATTGCATTACTTTTTTTTGTATCTTAGAGCAGTAAGATCAATTGGGCCCTAAGTATAATCAGCCCGAAGCCCTAAACGTCACCATAAAAGAAGCAAGAGGTTTGTAAGTCAAAAGTGAAATGGCGCTCTATGCTCTCTGCCTACCCTGAAAGTGACTTAGAGTGATGTGTGTATGTATTTATAAGAAGAAGATAAAATATACCTAATGTTATTCATATCAATAATTAATATAATATAATTTACCTGTTATTTAATTATTACCTAAGTGGTTTAGTCTCAGGCGCTAAAACTACAAGCAAATTATCACGATATTGACGATAGAGGCAAATTGAAAGCTTAATAACTGGTCAGTTTTAAAAACAACTCGTTACGCGCGAGATAAGAATGATTCAGAAGACATATGTAGGTATATATTGCTTAGTAACGAAGTTGATAATTACGTTGCAGTTGCCCACCTGTCAATATGTCGAGCTTGTCATATTAACAGTGCGAACAGATTATAATAAAACACTATTATTGAGAGTTGAGACTGACGAGTCATTTGATGCGGAAGGCTGTTTGGGGATGTGTGGGGAATCGAAGAAACAGAGTAATTTCATAACTTTAACTTTGATATGCCAGTATTTTTTTTACTATCTATCTAATACAGCTTATACGGCATATCTAATACGGCATATCCGGAACCAGAGGAATACATGCTCTACCCTGCTGGCAAGATCTGCAGACTCATTCAGGGAGTATTTGACACAGCAGGTAAGTAGAGCAATCATGGCTAAGGGCTGCACAAAAGATCCCAAGGGTCGAAGTGCTTCTGGGGCAACCTGGACCCGTTCAGCCTACTAATAAGATAAGATAAGATAATACAGCTTAGAATAAGGACTACGCTTCGCTTACGCTATCCTTATTATAAGTAATACAGTAAACATAGATAAAGGTCTTTTGCGCGTGCAAATTTGAAGATGAGATTAAGAAAAGTATTACTCGTGGTTAGTTCATAAAGCGTTAAGTTAGGTGCAACACATTTTTCATTGATATGTTTACATTTCATTTTGTTTCATTGTAAGTTCATATTTAGTTCATATTTTCAGAACTTTAGTTCTTTTTGCGGCAAAGCTTCTTGTAGACGTGCAATAGACATCCAAACAAGATTTTTGTATGTGCAGATTATAAAAACGTGTTTTGTACAGAACCTTCGTTGCTAGGAGTGTGCGTCGCTGACGAGGCGCTGACAGCGAGCGGCGTGCGGCGCCCGTGACTCGACACTCCTGAGATTGTGGACTTACTCAAATATGCGAGGCGAGAAGCGGACCACCGTGGAACGGTCACGTGACCAGTTGACAATATTACCTATTATGGAAATAAGTTTAAATTTGATTGAAGTGATTTAAAAAGTTTATAAAACAGAATCATTTAGTTGACAATAAATAAGTAAGCAGATTATTATTATTATTATTATTATTGTTTATATTTTTATTTGATTTGTAGATTTAAGTGAATTCTAACTTGGTGGCTTTATGTCTGACTGTGGTGTACTCCAGGCATCTGGTAGCGGTGAACTTCAAACACAGTCCAGGTACATATCGTTGGAAAATTTGATACCGTGTCCTAAGTGCTCCCAGGCGCGTTTTTTTAAGGGGCAACGGGGCTTGAAGATTCATCTTGGTAAAGTGCACAAATCCCAGGATGAAGCCTCAAGCCTTGTAGACCCACCTCCAGACAACTCCTCCTTTCATCCATCCTCTCCCACTAACCTCTCATTCCACCAACACCTTAGTCGATTGAAACATTCCACTCCTATCATCAAACGCATCCCTAGAGCAGCTCGCATCTCCGTCGCCAACACGCTCTCGAAACTCATTAAACAGACGGTATCGGATAACTCCACGCGCGCCTGGGAAAACTTGCTCACTTTTCCTTATTCGGTCTTACATGTGAGTGATATTAAAAGTAAAAAATCATCCCTGACCACCCTTATCAAAAATAATTGCTTTAGGCCTTTAGATACACACCAACTAAATTTTTGTTCCCAAAATAGCAGTAATAAATATCGCCTCGCTGAAAATAAAATCAGTGAGGGGGATATCAAAGGCGCTGCCCGCCTCTTATTTTCCGACGATATGATCGCTCCTGATCATCCAGACACATTGAATGCGTTACGCAGTAAGCATCCGCTCCCAGCGGCTTCGTCCTGTCTCCCGACACCCCCTCAACCCACCGACGATTCGTTACAGGTTACTCCGAAGGATGTCCTTGGAGCCGTGTCGTCTTTCCGCAGTGGTTCAGCTGGCGGCCTAGATGCCCTAACGCCGCAGCACCTCAAGGATTGGTTTTGCGGCACTCCTGGCGAAGCAGCTGAAACACTGCTGAAGGATTTGACGGACCTGGTAAATCTAATGTTATCAGGTAGGGTTCCGGTGGACATCACCGGTATCCTGTATGGTGCCAACCTATGCGCTTTGCTGAAAAGGGACGGTGGCATCAGGCCGATTGCGGTGGGAGCAACTTATCGACGGCTGGCAGCCAAGATTTGTTGCGCCCACGCTGCCGGCTTGGCCGGGTATTTTCAGCCAAGGCAACTGGGCTTTGGCACCAAGGGTGGGTGTGAGGCAGCGGTACATAGCCTGAGAACGTTTTTGGACAATCGGGGGGGGACGTGTTGCTTAAAGTGGATGTGCGGAATGCATTAAATAGTGTGGACCGAGGCGCATTGTTGACACAAATAAAAGAAAATACTCCGACATTGTATAATTTCCTTTGGCAATGCTACAGCGCACCTTCAAAATTAATGTACAAAGACAATGAGCTCTCATCGGTCGGGTGTCAACAAGGCGATCCTCTTGGGCCGGCCATCTTTAGTTTGGCAATACACCCTATCATTTCCAAATTAAAATCAAAATTTAATGTTTGGTATTTGGACGATGGTACGCTAGGGGGTGATGCGAACACCATTTTAAGTGATTTAAATATTTTAAACACCGAGCTCAAGCAAATTGGATTTGAGCTCAATACCTCCAAATGCGAACTTTTTATTTCGGATAATGTTTCAGACATGAAAATTTCTATCCTGAATGACAGAAATTCACTTCACCTCCTAGGCTCACCAGTATTTACAGAGTCTTTCCCATCTTTTCTGCAAGATAAAATTCAAAATTTTATCAAATCGGTAGATAATTTAAAACAAATAAATAATCACATGGCTTATTTTGTAATTCGGCATTGCTAATTCGTCCAAAAATTAACGTACACACTTCGCAGTAGTCCATTGTGGAAAGACCAAGAAATTCTGAACAATTTGGACAATATTATTAGGCAACATTTTAGTACTTTATTTAATATCAATCTGGATGATAGAAGTTGGACCCAAGCTTCCTTGCCCATCAGGTTCGGGGGCTTGGGTATACGCAAAATTTCTAGTGTCGCTTTACCGGCGTTTTTGGCTTCGGTCCATAGTGTGCGAAACCTCGTTGGAAATATTCTTAGTCCGGCTTTTAATGCCTTCGAGGTTTCGTATCTTGCTGAGGCCAAAAACGCCTGGTCAGAGGCCAGCCCAGGTACAGATGAACCGGAGAGACCCCATGCTCAAAGACTGTGGGACGAGCCGATCAGTAGTTTGGTTTATAAATCATTATTATCAAACACAACCAACGCTGCTGATCAGGCTCGACTCTTAGCCGTAGCTAGGTGGGAATCTGGTCTGTGGTTGAACGCTTTGCCTTCTGCCAATATCGGAACGCAGCTGGACGATACCACATTCAGACTGAGCACTTGCCTCCGATTAGGATGTACATTTATTGTCCCACATTGTTGTCACTGCGGCGTATGCGTAGATGGTCTGGGCCACCATGGCCTTTCCTGGAGCAGAAGTGCTGGCCGCATGTCTCGACATTCCGCCTTTAACGATTTGATCCGCCGAGCTCTAACTACAGCTGGAGTACCAGCAGTGTTGGAGCCGGTGGGTCTGAGTCGGGATGACGGTAAGAGGCCAGACGGAATGTCGTTAGTGCCTTGGAGTCTGGGGCGGCCCCTGGTATGGGACGCTACTTGCGTCGATACTCTAGCGCCGTCCCATCTCCCGGGCACTTCGACTGCGGCCGGTGCCGCTGCTGTACAACAGGAGAGCCTCAAACGCCGCAAGTATGTGTGCCTCGGAAGGGGCTACATATTTGCTGTGTTTGCGGTGGAGACCCTGGGGCCATGGGGTCCAGAGGCTCATCTGCTGTACAAGGAGGTCTCGCGACGTTTGATTGAGGCCTCCGGTGACAAGAAGGCTGGAATATATTTTGCGCAAAGGATCAGCATTGCCATACAGCGGGGCAATGCTGCCAGCCTTCTTGGCACCCTCCCGCGTGACAGCGATTTGGGACAAGTGTTTTATTTATTTTAATTATTTTAATTGTTTATAGTGGGTTAGTTTTTTTTTTCGTTTTAAGTAGATATTTATAATATATTTATAAGGTTGAAAAAGTAAGCAGAAATACATATATTTTACATAGGTATTTAATTTTATTGCCTGACTTAATCCAGGAAAAGATTTCCCTATAATTTTTGTTTTTCATTTATTTCATCTGTAATCAGTTTAAACTATAAGCGGATTTGTTTTTAGGCATATGGTCTAGTCGAGTGTGCCCCCCAGTGGAGGCATCTACTCAGGGAGTTGATGGATCAGATAATTGTATGTTTTTTTTTTATACTACTAAGGTGGCACACAAGCATACGACCCACCTGATGGTAATCAGTTACCGTAGCCTATAGCCGCTAGCAATACCAGGGGTATCATCACTAACGGGGTGCCAACCATGTTTTTGATGAGGACTCACTGTGCTAGCAGCAATACTACTAGCCCAGCATATCCTCGTGGAGCACTGGCAACCTTACTTACCGCAGAAACACAACACTACATCAAGTAGTGTTATTTCACTGCGGTCTTCTGTAAGGCGGAGGTACAGTCCCCAGTCGGGCGGCTCCAATTTAAATGGGAAAACCCACGGGAAATCCCAAATCGCCCTAACTCTCTTTTTTAAAGCTCATGGTGTGATTAATAACTGTACTTAAGCTTAGAAAAACTCATTGGTACAGGCCGGGATTCGAACCTGGGCCCATCAGATGACAGGCCGTTGCTTCAACCACAAGGCCACCACGGCTTCAAAATAGTTATCTAATATATAAAATTCTCGTGTCACAGTTTTCGTTGCCATACTCCTCCGAAACGGCTTGACCGATTTTGATGAAATTTTTTGTGCTTATCCGGTATCTATGAGAATCGGCCAACATCTATTTTTCATCCCCCTAAATGTTAGGGGTAGTCGTCCACCCCTAAATTTTTTTTTTTTTTTAGACAGATTTCAAAAATTCTTTCACCGTTAGAAAGCTACATCATCACTGAGTAACATAGGCTATATATTATACTAGCTTCGCGCCCCGGCTTTGCACGGGTAGACAAAATATTTGATATAAAAGTCTACCCGTGCGAAGCCGGGGCGGGCCGCTAGTTGTATATATAATAGTAAAAATAGTAATATTAAAAAGTAATTGCAGTATATCTTTCCTTTTTAATCGCTTAGCGTGTCTTTGTCGAGACAATTCGGCTGCCAGTTCATTGGGCTGGCTTTCAGTCGTATATGGTACTTATTGGCAGCCTATAAACAATGATATTATATATTGCCTATAAAAGTGCGTACCTTGGTCAGATGGCAGTAGTTTTGTATAAGAATCTGGTAGCCAGTGCAACCATCCACGTCGCTCTAGACCACGACAGGGCTGGGGATAAGGCCAGGACGATGAGGATGATGATTCAATATATTTGCTTTAAGGTATTAAAACTTCATTTTTAGAAAAGGATTTTTATACCACTAATGTGCTAAACAAGCATACGGCCCGCCTGATGGTAAGCGGTTACCGTAGCCTATGGATGCTTGCAACACCAGGTATACCTATAACATCCATCAGTTTCTAAAAACACGCTAAGAGTAGTACCAAAATTAAAATCTTCCTCAAATCAGGAGTTGTGTAATAAATTCATTACAACGCACGCCCGTGCTCTATCGATTGTGGCCTCTTTAGCCGAACGTGCCACAGACAATCGACGCGATGGCGCTTCTCTACGCAACGCGCTCTGCCTGGCCCAAACAGCCAAACCTGCCCTTAATCACAGAACCCTAATTTGAGCTTTAAACTTTAATCATCAGGGTACAGATTAGATTGGCAGTGGCCATAAAATGAGCCATTACAAATTTGAACTTTCAAAAAAGGAATAAATGTTAGCGTCATGATTTGAAAATATGGTGAAATTAAGTTCTGTTACTACAGCATTAAGGCTCAATTTAGCAATTTCATTCGACATGCATTATGACTTTTTATCGAGAAGGGGGAAGCTCTTTGTCTCTGACTCACTGTCAAGCGTGCTTGTGTTTTCCCGCGTTTTTTGTTCTAATTAGTCAGCCCCGGCCCTCAACCTTCGGAGGCACGGCACTCTGCAACTGCCACCACTAGGTTTTACACAAATTGATAAGTGGTAAAAACTAAAAAGTATTACTGTTATATACACGCGTACAAAAATCATCATTCTCCTGCCCTTATCCCATACTATTTGGGCTCGGCGCAATATGTATTTCTCTTCCATACTTCTCTATCAGCCGTCATGTCTGTATTCACTTCCTTTCTGGCCATGTCATCTTTCACACAGTCCATCCATCTTTTCTTAGGTCTACCTCGACCCCTGTACCCATCCACATTCATACATAAAACCTTTCTTACCACGTTATCTTCATTCCTCGCGTAAAAAAATATTTATAAGAAATAATATAGTCTCTAAATAGTAATTTAACTACAAGAAGTACCTATTAGGTACTTGTACGTAGTATATTATCTACTGTGAGCTATTACTAATAAATAATCATTGTTATTTAAATAAATCATGACACCATTTTTTTTTTATTTATTCATGACATGGAAACAAGTCCTTCAGTCGCATACTTATTACAATTCATAACTTATAAACACTGACACCATTCAAATTATAGGTATGGACACTCTCGTTAAATCACCTTTGAAATAAGGAAAACTAAACCAAAATTGGTTCATCCGTTTAGGAGCTACGAAGCCACAGACAGACATACATGTCCCGCTAAAAATAAGAAATACGTTATTGTATTACAAAAATAATAATAATAACCTATGTGTCCCACTGTTGGGCAAAACTCTCCATCCACAAACATTTGAAAATCATGACTACAATATCTGCCATTTCGTCTTTCCACTTCGCATTTCAAATCCATAAAATTCATAATAGGTACAAAATATGTAAACAACGTCAATTACATGTAACATCCAACCCAACCCCATACATTAAAGACGTACTCCTTAACCCCATGAATGTACCTTACAACCCTTGCATTCATAGACCTCTCCCCAACGAATAATATTAGCAAATTTGTTTACCGATCGCGATCGTACCCGCCGGGAGATTGTTTATTCATGCTGGCAATCTTTTCTTTTTCTTATTGGATTCTAAATGGCATTTGCTGATGTCAAATATTATTTGCGATCTATTATAGTAGGTAATGTAGATATTTTATTTATGATTACAAATACTGAAGAGTGTTGTGAGTTTGTTCTGTTATTTTCGTACTGCGCTTTAACTTTAATAAAACTAGCGACCCGCCCGCACGGGCTTACATAAAACCTAAATAAATCCATACTAAGTAACCATTCTTATATCATAAATATACGTAAATATAGTTGAATACCCTATACTAAGCAATCCATTAATGTTCTGTGAATTGTTCGTTGGTGTCCAAATAAATAAATAAATAAAATAACTCTGTTTGTTTGTTAGTTACCTATTCAGGACCAAGCGGCTGAAGGGATCGTAATTAATATTGACAAGGAGATATATTGATGATGTAGTGTTGTGTTTCTGCGGTAAGGAAGGTTGCCAGTGCTCCACGAGGATACGCTGAGCTAGTAGAAATGCTGCTAGCACAGTGAGTCCTCATCAACAATATGGTTGGCAACTCGGTAGGGATACCCCTAGTATTGTTAGCGGCTAAAGGCTACAGTGACTGCTTACCATCAGATGGGGTATGCTTGTGTGCCACCTTAGTGGTAGAAAAAAAGGTAAGAGTAACCTAGATTAATATAGTCATTAAGTTTATATTTAAAATGTAGGAATTGAATGCTATTTTCAAACGTACGTTCTGAGCATACTGCTCAGAGTAGGGTTTATGCCTAGATTGGTCTTAAATGAACCAATATGTGGTAATGTGGAATCACGTAATGTACCACACCACACGTGCCGTATCACGATCGATCCCCACAATGGAGACGGCCATGTTGGCTCTCGACGTAAATTAGAATGGTGGTCGCCGTCGATAGTAATTTAATGTGATTACGTTGTTTAGGATTCAGATACAAATGCTCTGTTTATGGATGGCTGGAAGAACATATTGGTGACTTGTTTGAAGTTTAATTAATAATAACACTGCCATATTTGATATACGAAATAACTCAACATCGTAGTGGAATTGAGTCACAAGGCCATATAACAATCTAATGAAAAATACATTGCTAAAAACTATACGTACTTACCTATGTTTACTTACCGACGTTATCAATGTTACCAACTACGTCATCGAGTTCATCAACTGCAATCTGCCATGATCTTCACCTGATTTAAATTTGGTCTTAAAGACTTCGGATGTTCCCAAGGACACCATAGAGTTCTTCAAGAAGCGTGTGAGGATATTTTTGCAGGATCGGCAACGCGCGAGTGATAGCCCTGGTGTTGCATTCACGCATAAGCTACGGTGACCATCATCAGATGGGTTGAAAGATTGTATGACACATTTTTGTAAGTATAAAAATGCACTGACCTTTGAATAGAATAATTTCTATCTTCTCCGTTCGAAGAAAAAATATGAGGTCTGTACTGTTTGTTCCCCTTTGAATATTTCGTAAAATGTCTCATTAAAACAAACTCCGCGTAACTAGGCGCCGCTTCTTGCGACCTGAAGTGGCTAGTTTCCAATTTCGACCCCTCACCTGCCCGAACTAATCCACCATTTTATTAGGTCTTCTAATGCTGAACACGTGCAAGTACCCTCCTTTTGTTCTATCAATATTACTTCAAAGTTACAAAATGGCTCATAGAACACAATTCTGCATTAAATTTCATACCTTATTCCTAGTGTGTTAAAGTATAAAGTTCCTCAATTGCCAACATAGAGATAGTAGGGTTTGTCAGGTTGGTCATGTTATTATTCCGTTTAGGCGGGCCGTGACTGACGTTCAACAAAGAGATGTTGCCATGCGGAATAAACTGTTACGCGCATTATGAGAGATTACGGCGTAATCTGGCAATATTGAAGACAATAAAATGAGCTTACTGTGTCGAAAGGTTGGCGAAAGTAAACGTTATAACTTTATTGTTTGTTGAGGGGTATCTTTGTGTAATGATTTGTTATTATTCTAGAAAATATTTCTATTGTTTTATTGATCAGGTAAAGAATGAAGATGATTAAAAAGAAAAATGTTTTATTGGTTACTTAAAGATGTGTCTATGGGTGATTACAGAAAACTAAATGAGTGTATTTTTATCATACTAAGGTGTAACCTCAATCACAGTAAAACATCATATAGAAGTTGATCTGAATTGGAAGAAAAACCTTCCTATCTAAGTAATAAAAATATCTTTATATATAAAATTATAATGATAGGCTGCGCATTCAAGTTACCGAATATAAATGAAGGTACCCAGGCTATTGAAAAGGTAACAAAAGGTTTGGTATAATTTTGTTTGTGTTGTCATAAAGTAGAATTAAAAGTCACCAATTAAAACTCATAATTTTTTATTAATTTTATAAATTGAAATTCATTACACCTTACTTCTCATATTAATTACAAATTCCTTTCGTTATTAATTATTATTATTTATAATTATAAATAATCGTAACTCCCCCTATACCTACTTAATTACATCCAACTATTCTGAACATTATAAATTAGGTTTAAAACATTAATTACAATTTGCTCGTCAACGGACTTGTGAAATCTAAAATTACTACTTATTTATTATTAATTGTCGTTGCGCGGAAACGCGCCTGGAATTTTAATGTTGCCCGCGCAATTTCCCGATTTACCTAATTTATTATTTACAAAAGTGGCAACATATTATGACACGTCTGTATAAAAATTAAGTACTCTAAGGCTAGGGAAAAGTGAGTTGTTTCACCAAACCATTACACTCGAGTTGTATTACACAAGTATTTAACGTACTTGTGAAATATTTGAATACATTTCGAAGACGAATATAAAATAAAGCCACAGATATGACAACAAAGATACATACATATATAATAGCTTAAATAAAAAGGGTGTTGAAATAAATACAATTTCCTTCTGAATTCTGATTTTTTGCGATGAAGTATAATTAAACATTGTTAAACATGTCGGAAAGATGTGCTACATTTTATAAAGAGTACAATCATGGTGGTTTTTATTTGGAGTTTACATTCTAAAACACGTTTGTCACATCTAAACAATGAATTTGACTATTTGACAGACAAATATATAATTACTTTTGTAATTGGAATGTTTTTATTATTGAATAATTCAGTCAGAATACAAACACTTTAGAAAACAAAAAGGTTACACTTACACTTGGCACGCATTCGATAAAATCGAAACATCGAAATCGACGCTAAAACCTAAATTGGCAATCTATGTACATACTCGATTCTAACTTTGTCTAACATATTTTAAGTAGGTTTTAGTTCAAAAATGAATACAATCGGAATCGGAACCCTGCATCCTAAATTTCGTTCTTAAAAATGTTATTTCTTAAGTTTTAGACTAAAACCTAAAAATATCATGAAATTTACTGTCTTACCTGAGTTTCTCTCTTCATCAAAGCTTAGTCCAACAAGAAATGACGGCATTTTGTTTGAGTCAATCATCAAGTCAAATTGAGCCACACGTAAAAAAGTCAACGAATCATACCGAATAAGATTACGCGCCAACCCATGACTCGACACAGGCAACTGAGAAGATACGTCTTTTGCGTAAGACCAGTGCGCTTAAGAACACTTCAAAACTTGGAAAAGCATTAAAAAAAGTTAAAATTCAAATTCCGTTCTTTCATGTTTATGGTTAAGTTTGACTTAGACAAAGTTGAATCGAGACGTGGGTACACTATCTACACACGCAAACACTGACTCTTGATAAATTATTTACTATTCACACAACAATTAGGTATCTACTTTTATCAGTTATTTACAAATGAAGTACCTTTGTTTGACTAATACTTCAAAAATGATTTTCCATGAGTGTTCACCATTTTTCACATTATGTCACATAAATATTTCAAAAGTAACTATTTGATTGAAATTCGTATACGTTCATTAGAATAATTTGTCTTATTTTTAAAAAGAAAATCCAAAGACGATTCAAAATTGGTATCTATCTACTTTATAACCTTTTTATTTTTCAATCATTATCTGGATGGTTTGTGTTTTATGTTCGAACCAAAAAACATATTTATTTACGTAAAAACTGCAGTATCACAAAATAAAATCCAATACCGTATAAGTTCTTACAAGTAAACTACAATATTTACAGTACCCTCCTCCCAGTCACTAATGACAGTTTTTTCACAAAACACTGTAGTTAGTCCACTTGACACTATTTCACTAAAATTGTCTTTTCCTGGCCTTAATCCAGTGAGCTTTACCGGTGACCATGTTCTTGAAGGAAGACTAATTAATCAACACAATAAAATCTACGCCAAAACATTAGCGGAATAAGGTATTGCTTCACATACAAGTATAAACATTGGCATTATATTTACCCTAATTACTGGGTAAATATTCCAGTATAGCAATTCACCTGTGCATAAAAATATCAACTGAATGTTCCTGTACAATCGCGAGTAAAATTGCAAAATTATTTTTTGAAATTCGAATAAACTTAAAAAGCTTTTGAACACAAAACTGTTAAAACGCGAGAACGCAATTCTAATCGAAGTACATTTCCTCTTTGAACATGGTCTCATGGTAAAGCTGGGGGAACTTCTACCAGGCCCTACCCTGCAGTGGCAAGTAGCCGCTGCACTGCTGCTGGTACCCTGTGGGCTGTCTGTACGTGAGGTTGCTGCAGGCGGCTTGGGCCTGGGGCACCGAGTACCCCGAGGTGGGGGTCGCGCAGTGCGCGGGGGAGGAAGACTCCCCTGACCCACAGGGCTTCCCGTCCTTCACTAAAACTGGCACTGCCACTCGTCGGGGGGATGACGAAGACTGTTGAACACAATGCAAGCGTTAATACATCAAAAAAAGACAGAATACTGAGTTTCTTGCCGGTTCTTTTCAGGTGGCTTTTTTTCCGAACCGGTGGTAATTTAGACCTTCATAAGTGCCCTATTAGGGCCTAAACTGAATAAATGATATTTGATGTTGAATATTAATTTTTAAATCTTACTACACATATGGATTTATTGTCGGCAATGCGCGAGTGATACCCCTGGTGTTGCAAGCGTTCACAAGCCGCGGTAACTTACTACCAGATGGCCGCTTGATTGCTTACTGACTGTCTTAAAAAAACTAACAAGACTTAGCTTAAAACATTAGTAAATATGAAAATTTAAGTCTTAGTGCACATGAAAACACATTAGAAACCGAATCAAGGCCCAATTTTCACATATTCTACTGTAGTATTTGGTAGTTCAAAGCTTTAACAATCATTATAAACTTTGGTCTCCCAAATCCTATAACAAATTAAGTTAGTCATTCGCTTGTGAGCCGCGTGTCTGTATAACAATGTGAATAACTGAATTATGGCACGGAACACGTCCACAAACAGTCGTTAGGAGACTTAGGAGTCAGGTGCCGCCCTCCGGCGATAACAACCGCCTGCATCCGGGAAATTGGGCCAATTGTAAGGCTTTACCACGTGCGTAGGTCGGACATGCGACAACTGTGATAAGCTTTTACATTTGTGTCGACGTGTTTAGATGTAGGTACTGTATTCCTGTCTAAGATCATTAATGATGGGTTGTAAGACATTTAAAAGTGCCTTATTAGGGTCTAAATAGAATAAACAATTTTGATTACTTTTTAAAATTTCAATAAAATCCTTAAAAAATAATTCAAACACTTTGTAAATAGACCAGTGCCATTTAGGTATTTCAACGAAAAAAAAATTCGAATTAAATAAAATAGGGCGGTGTTTGTTTAGCTCACATGTAAAAATTAGATTTATTTATGTTTCTATTGCATAAATTATAATTATGTTTGTTTCGGTTCTGATTACACCCTAAAAGTGTAACATAGATTTTTTGGCACTGGTGAAACACATACCTACATTTATGAGAACATGATTGAGCAAAATAAGTTTCAGATGATATTATTTGTATCTGGCAACTCAAAAACGTCAGTATTAAATAACTTTGACATTTAGAGTATAATTATATTCCTTAGGAATAAATACTTTTTTATACCACTAAAATGATAAACCAGCATATGGCCCACGTGATGGTAAGCGGGTACCGTAACCAATAGATCCTTCGAACATCAGGGATGTGAATCACGCGTTTCCGACCCTAAAAGGCTTCACTAGGTAACCAAATTTGACATTATACTGTGAGTAAAAAGATGCAAATCCGTGTTAAACACCTCTATCCGTCGCCCCGGTGGACATTTATAAGCGCTGATGCAGATAACACACAGTAGCTTCGATTCCAAAGCAGTTATTGTAAGGGCCGGGCCCAGCAGGGCGCCTTATCGAGCGTCTATCGCGGCCCGCAAACAGGGGCCTATTGTCGTCAACTCAGCAAATTATTTTTTATCGCAAAGTTTTAATATTCATTATTCATTAGCGTTGAGAGGGAAATGGGGGCCAAAATTCTTGCTTATCCAACACTTTGGGAATATTCAATAATAATAAAAGAGAAGTGTTACAAATTGTTTTAACATTAGCTTGCTGAACACATTACTAAATATATTGTCCACCAATTTGTAAGATTTCTAAAATCTGCTAGACTGAAATACGGATTCCCATAAATGTTACTTAAATCATATTTCTCTTATTGCGACTAGTGTACAGTGTTTTACAAGCTTTTAGACTTAACACTAAAAACCCTGTTTATTATTAGGTACTAGCCGTTTTCCCCGCGACTTTGCCCGCGTATCAATATAATATACTAGCGGCCCGCCCCGGCTTCGCACGGGTAGACATTAGTTTCGGAGCATAGACATCAAATATTTTGTCCACCCGTGCTGAGCCGGGGTGGGCAGCTAGTATAATATATAGCCTATGTTACTCAGTGATAATGTAGCTTTCTAACGGTGAAAGAATTTTTGAAATCGGTCCAGTAGTTTTTAAGTTTATTCGCTAATATAAAAATACAAATCTTTCCTCTTTATAATATTAGTGTAGATAATAATATATCAGAAGTAAATGTTACGATTGCTATTCATTGCGCGACACAATAAAGTAAGCGCCACGCACTTCACTCTTGGTTTGCTCATAATATATGAATCTCAGTTATGAACTGTCTCAGTCTAAATACCGAACGATCTTGTGTTAGTTATAACATGACGCAATAATATCACCTCACCTGATTGTGTTGGTTCTGCTCCGCCATCGCTTTCTCCTTCGCCTGTCGTTTACACTTGTAGCGGTGGTTTTGAAACCATATTTTCACCTGAAACAATCAATGCGTTCAGACCTGGTGACGTTAAGAATATTCACAATTATACTTTGTTGCTATGAAAGCAAATAGTTACTTACATAAGGACGGAAGCATTGAAAAATTATCAAGTGAATATAGATAGAAGGTTATTTGATCATTGTACTACAAAATCCAGAAATAAGAAATACAAATACACAATACAAATCGGTAGGTACAATTGGCGGCCTATAAGAATTGTATCTATTATTCAACCGTGTTAATGCAAATTAATGTTAGAGCGTCTTTCCTATTCTACAATATATGTATGGTACCAGTAGGTATGCTATATGTCGAAGCCGTATCGCAGATTTTATGTCGACTAAAGTAACAATCAAATTTCAATCAAATTTAATTAGACATGCCAATCTAAGTAGGTACCTATCTATATGTCAAACGCATACGAGCGTGTCTAGGACGTTAGGATTTGTTACCTACATAGGTACTTCCTATTAGTAAACTTTAAAATCAAACAGTGAACAACATAGTGAAAACATCTTTATTAAGAGACTTGAACGCTTCTGTAAGTAAGTGTACCAACACTACCAACACTCCGACTATAAAATGGCGGCGAGCGTTGCGCGCGCAAACACATTACAAAATGAATGGCTGTCACGATCTGAACTCATAATGAGTGCCTGCTTGCGCCTACTAGAGACGAGAGGTAAGCTCGAGAAAATATGTTAAAACACCCATGTATGGCACGGGGTAAGCTTAACTCAAAGATCAAGCTTTGAATTAAATACATGATAAATGCGATGCGTAGATATAGCAGATGATTCGAAGGCAACGTATAACTTTAGCACAGTTTTTTATTCATGGCAATGACTCACGATGATACACTGTAAGATGGTAAAAAAAACAATTTAAGTACGAATAAGTAAAAATAAGAGTTCTAAATTGACAAGTCTTTAGCAAAGGTTAAGCATCGAAATACGTATTAAAATATCATTGCCGGTATTTATTTTGTTTACCGGGCTAGTGGACACCGCGGGCAAAACGACTGGACGCGAATTGGAAATAATGTCCTCTTAATCTTTGTATGTTTATACACAACTAAAACTCGTCTAGGTATATTAGATAGATATATTTTTTTGTAAGGTACATCATCAGCTTATCATGGGAGAACAGTGCTCACCAAACACTGAACTCAAAATAGTTAGGAATCATGGAACTACAGGTAACATAATTATCATCGTGCCGAGTCAGTCCCTTTCGGAGTAAACAGAGAGAGGACTATGACATGGTTCAGCAATAAAAGAGTAGTTGCTAAGCAGCAGACTTGGCTGTAAAACATATACGCTATGTTATATGTTGTATCTCAGAGTAGATAATATACTATGTGTAGTATGTAATTATGTGTATACACGGAACCCCATCCCGAAATTGCGCCAAGTCAACAACACCCCGCAAGCTCCGCGTGACCTCCCTGAAATTAGCGCTGGAGCACGCTACAGCGCCGTCAACACTCCACCTTAATGACGAAAGAATAAACACAGCCACGAGATGTTTGCGCCACGGAGCGGCCTGTCTTTGTCTACGCACGCTCTAAACGCAGCAAAATATCCTCTTTATTTATTATTTATACATCGAGAGCGCTTCCACCGTGTTTATTCTTTGAAATGGATGTGTGCCCCTCACGTCGCCGTTCCGTTATGAAAACGCTTGCTCGTGCATAAATGTGGCCATCAAAATCTATGAAGTTTGGAGATCCGTTATGAAAACAATACACAAATGTTGCAGACAGACAGAGCTACCACGAGACGCACTGTCCACTCGGTTCAAGGGCTTATTGGAAGCTCTGTTTGATATATTTTTGTTTGCACTAGAGGTGTAGTCTGTGTTATGGGAACGTTAGCAGCCGGAACGCGGGATTTTGTCCGCTGCGTTCAGGAATGATGGCGTGGTAGCTTTAGAGTAGCGGACACGTCGGGTCCGCGTCGCTCGCTTATTGCACCTTGGACGCTCTCAAGCAAGTCGAGTACTTTTTCAATGTACTTGTGCATAATGCTCAGTTTTTCCTTGCACGCACTCCTCAACTAAGAGTGCTGTTCACGTATTTGTCTTACGTGTAAAAGCTTGTAGCGTGGTCTTGTGCGACACAGTTCGGGTGCGTCCAAGGGCCTTTCACGTTGCATGTTTGAGAACTTAACACCCACTTAACTTGGCTACTTGCAGTGTTTTCTAAACGCTGTTTAAACTTTCGTGGCTACTGGCTTTTATCACTATTATAATGAGTACTTATTAAAGTACATGATTGCTAAAACTCTTGACTTTTTATATTGTAGCGTTTCGAACCTATTAAATTACACGCTAAAATGGCAGCCACCCAACCTGCTGTCAAGTTGACGTTACATTACAAGTCAATTTTGGCGCCAATACGTCTACAGACCTACCTAGTATTTTGAACCTTACACGTATCCAAAAAGAGTTCAAATTATATGTTTTTCAGTGTTAATTGTGAACATAAAGTGATCGTAGGTGTTCCATTCTTGCGAACGATGACTTGTAACATTCAGTGACAATTATTATTGCTTGCTTCGTGTTTGTTTAGCTCTTCATTTGTGCTTCAAATTATTTTTTCAACGATGACTCAACGTTTTAATTCATACGTTATAATATATTATTTGGGTATTATGTGGCAGACACAATCATGATTTTGTAGCAAGGCTAAATGAAAATGTGTTCGTGGTAATTGTAACTGTAGTTAAGAATTATTTATATATAGGTTATAAGGTTAATAAATATATTAGGTTTTTATTTTTTTCACTTACCCCGGAAAGAGACTCGACGAGAACAGAAGAGATTTGGGAAAGTTTCGATTTACTTTAAAAAAATTCAAACCCAAATAATATTTTACTAGCTGTGCATAGCGAGCGGCTTACATCCATAAAAACTTTTATTGAATCTCTATTAGGTAATTAAGTTTTTTTTATAAGTCAATCCCATTGCATCTTAATCGCGTGTCAAGCCAAGTTTTCTAATTATAATAATAAACAAAAAATTTTTTTTTCTAGAACCAACAAATATAGTTCTTACAGGATCCTATAAACATTTATTACATATGCCGAATATCAAATTTGTAGGTGTTGTTATTTATATTACTGAGATTTTTTGATGAGTCAGTTCAGTCAGTAGGTGAGTATTTCGCTAAATGTAGATAATTTAACTCAAGCATAGAGCGCTAGACCAAACTGCTAGTCATAAATAATGAAGAAAGTTCTTATAAAAAAGTTTTCTTAGTAAGTAGGAAAGAAAGAGCCATTGAGTACCGCGTCTCGTTCGATCACCGTTACTCACAAATCATTTCGAAATCCATTCTGGATGCCCCACAGACCCGTGTCACTGATTTGTCAGTACCGTACGCGGTCTAACAATGGCTGATTGTCGCGTTATTGAGAAAATATTGTATCGCTCCGACGCTGAGTAAACACCGCCGTCGTGACAGCATCAATGCGCTTCATTTATTTAGTAACTTATCAAAATATTCAGCAGACGTCGAAAAAACGCACCGCTCAATCACGTTCCGACATCCTCCAATTATACTGACACGAATTTGAGCTCTAACTCTCAGTTATACGACTCTATGGATACATTTTCTGTCTAGGGATTGACAGTTTAGTATAGTGCTTCGCTTGGGGGACTTTAAATCTTATTTAGTGGTGGAAAAGATATTAATTAATATGTGGATATGTTACGAGAGTTCGCAAATGGAGATGACAATTGTGTTATTACAGGTGACCAAAACGTACCAATTTTTCTCAAGGATTTGCAGCTGAATTTATCACTCCTATTCTTAGCCCTTATCTTGATATTTCTCGTTTCGAGTTCACGTACATATTTAATACTATTTACCTCCTTGCGAATGTTATACTCATATAACAAGTCCCTATCGCAATAGGCAGATCACAGAGAGTATAGGGCGCCATTTCACTATTGACTAACACCTCTTTTGCTTCTTTTACATTCATCTGATGTTCGTTCCGACTACTATTTAATTTTCCATCATTGAGTACTTTGGCAATTTCATCTAGGTTAGACCTCGGTCTTCCGCGGCTTTACCCACTCACAGTCATGTTCCTTAATCAATTTTCCTTATAGAGGATCTGTTAGCCTGTGACCTTAGATCGCGGTCTACCATGAGTGTTTACATAAACAAACTAGGAAATCTAATCTAAATCAAGGAAATAATGTGAAAGAGTGGACAGCATCGTAAGACCAAGTAACACACGATGACGAAACATGTATAAATAAGCGATATTAAACAAGAATTAAGCTCGCCCCTGACGGCGAAGCGTGACTTATAAGCCATGCTTATATTTTAAGCGGAGCGCAAACATTTGCCTTGCAATTCAACAAATTAATATTTTATTTGCTCATTAAACTTCGTTTTAAATGTAGCTTTTCAGAGTGTGTTTACTGTTTGGAGAGGAAATATTGCATAATATATTATGCAATATTTCCTCTCACAGAATAGCTTTAATATATAAAGATTGAATTATATTAGGTTAGTTTTTTTTTTCTTTTAGTTTTAGATTGTCCCATATATATTACCTATTGTACCATAGTAAAATAAATGTCTTCAAGATTGAATTAATCATAAAAGGATACATTGGTTGATCGCTTAAGTTTTTCTAGTTTAGTAAGTAAGAAAAGTTGTGACTCTTTTTCTATCTATTTCATCTACGATATAGACAAGACTAAATAATCGACGCAGGAGCCTATCATCAATCTTTAAGCTGAATAAAGTCGATAGAAAAATAAGCATACCTACCTAATTAAAAAGCTTGAAGAATTGAAAAAACGTTTTTGATTAAAAAAACAAGAACCAATTAGCCCTATAGTATGTTATAAGCCTACGCAAACATCGCAATAGGTAATTGTGCGTTTGAAAACCGCACAATACTTTCTACCTGCGCCTGCGCTACAAAGAGCCACGTCAGGTGCATTATCCTCTTCGCTAATCCCTACACAATGATCCGCAAAAAAAACCCGCCATTCAACAAATTCTAATACCCGACGTATTACTTTATTCATCGCAGAAATAAAAATTATAAATGAACCGAAATCTCCGCCATATTTTCGCGGTGATTACATTCGCGGCAATTTATTAATAATTTGTTTTGACATGTTGGTCGCACTGAATGGGTGCGCTCGAATTTCGTACAATGATACCATAAACTTTTTTTTATTTTCCTCTATTTAAGAGATAATAACCAAGGCAGTTGATTTGCTTTCGGCGAGCCTTTGGCAGGAAGCTTATTGAATCTCACGGGGATTAGGGATTGGAAAAAAGTTAAGTGGAATTATAGGAAAATTATACAGGGGTGTAGACGATCAGCCGCCGAGAGTACCGCAAATATTGGGATAGCTGAAATAATTATGATATAGATGTTTTAAAATGTATTATTCCAAAAGCTATTGGGGTGTAGTTAAATTCTAGCAAAATATTAAGAATGGAAATAGTCAATAGAAAAGTCTGAGGCATCACGATTTCGAAACAGATAGACTATCACATTAACTATAGAATATCTTGTATTGTTTATTATTATTATGGTGTCTCAATGGAGCCTGGAATCCCTGGCGATTGGCCGTGCCATTTATCTCATCACTGGCAGAGCTCTGACTTGCTCCCATTACTGTGCGGCGGGCGCCCGCATGCGCAGCATCCGGCGTTCGTGACCATAGACAAAGGCGCGCGCTAATTGTGTTGCACGCCTAGCTACCCTTTGCCTAACTTTTTTTAGCTTCTCAAGGGGTCACTGAACCTTGTAGTACTAAATCCATGGGTATCGTGTGAGCTTTAGTTACGGCATTTTAAATATATTTTTACAATCTTACAGAAAATTTAGACTGTTACCCTGGTGCTGCCATTATAGCAAACGTATCTTCTTCTTTTATGCAAGCATTTTTTGGGCATTCAGTTATACACAGTATACTTAGTATGTATGATTTTTGCGAACGTATGAATTATGAGGAGTATGCACGAGCTTCACGTGGATACGCTGCACTACTAGTAATGCTGCGACTCCTCATCAACAACAGGGTTGCCAACTCGTTTGTGATATCCCTGGTATTGCTAGCGGCTATAGGCTACGCTGACTGCCTACCATCAGGTGGGCCGTATGCTGGTGTGCCATCGTATCATAAAAAAAGTTAGCGTAATCGTAAATCATTTTATATCCTAGAATCATAGAGCCAATGTCTTTTTTTTCGCTTAAGCATTTTATATTTAAACACCGTTCGAAAACGTTACGAATGCATTAGCGTTATTAAAAAGAAATCAAAAATTGTATTTGAAATTGGAAGCAGTCTGCGCTCAGTCAGCCCGCGCTCTCTCTCGGTGGCGCGCGGCGCGTCGCGAACATCGAAATTTACTTAAGTTAAATAACGAAATGCGAGCCCTCTGTTTGCTCGTCAAATACTGCAGAATATTGTGGCCGTCTCCAACTTTGCCTTTATTGCGCTTCGCTATTTAAACCCGCCATGAATATGCACGAGGGAATGCATTTACGAACAGGGTTTTGGTTTCAAATTGTAGGCTGTACACGATTATTCATCCAGTTATTTATAGTTTAAATGCTACTATGTAGATATTAATGACGTGGATTGTCTCCCGAAACTACCATAAGCGTAAGAATGCATGACACTAGGCATTTTAATGAAACACAATGAAATATGCAGAAACTCAATAATTCCCTTACACTCAACACTGGCGAAAATAGTCCTTGAAGCGGATTGATTGCCATAGTTAGGAAGCAGAAGAAGCTATTAATATTTAAAAGTTTTCATTTATGGATGGTTTTGTCAATTAGCTTGAAGGACCAATCTCTCCTCCTGATAAGAATGGAGCTGCTCTAGTGTAATGATATCATCATCATTGCCCTAGCGTTCCAATTTCTGTCGGGGTTGGTAGTACCTAGATCTTATGCGATGTGGGTGGTCACCTGATTGTTAGACAAAGCGGCTGCCATCTGATCTGACCGTCGCTAAACACACAAGGAAAGTCGGTTACTTGGATAAAATAGTAGTCAGTCTTTCGGCTTCTGACATACCTCTAACGATCACCAAAATACGATCTGGCTGAAATGATTTTAGATTAACAGTCAAAAAGGAAGGACAGGGAATTTACTGCCGAGAAATGAGTACCCTCAGAATAATAACTAATGAGTACCCAAATAATCTCACAACTGTGGATCGAGTTTATTAGAAATCTGTCAAATAAACTGCGAATTCGGTTAAGAGATAAAAATGGTTACTGAAATATTATCCACTAACGATCATCAATACGACCTGGCTGAAATGATTTTAGACGGAAAAAAGAACAACCTCCTTCCTTCTCGTTGGAAATTCGTGATTTAGCTGTAAGAAGCATCGAGTATAAAATTCTGTCAAGTGGCGAGATGCAACAAATATCGCTCTCAACTGCGGTTAACAGGGGTTAAACTGTATAACCTTAAAAAAATCACAATGAGTAACTTATTACGAATTGACTTTTTTTACTAAATTCATTTTAGTTCATTCTATTTTAGGATTGCTAAATTCTGAAAATACCGAACAGATTAAAAAGAATTACGAATGGAATGGTACCTTATCACTGAGTAATAGGCTATGTATCTAATTGCCATACAAAGGCGAAGTAGCGGGAACAAGTAGTACCTAACAGGTAAAAAGGAAGGACAGGGAATTTACTGTCGAGAAATGAGTACCCTCAGAATAATAACAAAAGCTCGCTAATTAGTACCCCCAAATAATCTCACAAACTGTCGATCGAGTTTATTAGAAATATGTCAAATAAACTGCGAATTCGGTCAAGAGAGGAATATGATTACCCACTGAAATATTATCTTGAAGATATAAACTAAAAGCTTGTAATTTTTTGTCCTAACAATATTGTTTGTCAATACGGTGGTAATTTAGACCTTCATAAGAGCCTTATTAGGGCCTAAACTGAATAAATGATTTTTGATTTTGATTTTGATTTTGACTGGTGTTTTTTTAATGAACCAACATTTTAATCTGTTTTTGTTAATCAATTGACTATACTACTAGTAAATATCATTGAGTAAAACAACGGAAATATTCACTCAATGGTCGAATAAGCATCCAATGTAAATAATAAAATTTCTAGCCATGGTCGCGGTATGCACCTTGCGTCTGACAGCGGGGGTGCGATGACCGAGGGTGAGTAAAGTTAAATAGAGACTACCTATTTGGTTTAGGTGTAGGACCAAGGAATATTCTAAGTGTATTCAATAAAATTGGTAAGCTAGATTTTTTTTATACGGCTAAGGTGGCACACAAGACACATGCATACGGCCCACCTTAAAGTAAGCAGTCACCGTAGCCTATAGCCGCTAGCAATACTAGGGGTATCACTAACGGAGTGCCAACCCTGTTTTTAATGAGGAGTCACTGTGCTAGCAGCATTACTACCAGCGCAGAGTATCCTCGTGGAGCACTGGCAATCTTACTGTCCAGAAACACAACACTAAATCAAAGTAGAGTTATTTGACTGCGGTCGTCTGTAAGGTGGAGGTACAGTCCCCAGACGGCTCCAATTTTTAATGGGAAAACCCACGAGAAATTCCAATTTGCCCTCTCTTTTTAGATCAGTTTGCATAGTTAGAATAAGTAGCCACAAGCTAAATATTTCGTAGATTGGTTCTTAGTTAAGACATAAGCTCACACTGGGAGAATTATTTCAACATTAAGAACAATGTCTTATAAACGAAGGTAGTCCTTGAAACTGGAATATCGATATGGAAACGAAAATAAATCATTTAGCGACTTGTACATTTTCAAATGTCAAATCATTCTCAGAACCTACAGGCATAAGGTAGGCACATTTTTTTTTTATAGGAGCTTATAGTGGTAAACTAGCCCTTTTAACATATTCTATAGATTTAATAAAAAAAAAAATGTGTACGATTGAAAATAGGAGGGGCAATATGATTGGCCATTTGCTACGACATGACGCATTTATACGAAATATCATAGAGGGAAAGATCGAAGGAAAGGGTGGCAGAGGAAGGCCAAGGATAAGTAACCAGCAACTGATAAAGACGAAGGCTAACGTTATGTCGTACCAAGAGGTCAAAGACATTGCTAACGATAGAACGGCTTGGCGATTGCTCCACCGACAAGAGCCTAGCTCTTCATAGTAGATTGTTATACAAGGTGCTAAGTGACTTATTGTATATGAGGTAGTTTTAATCCCGAGCTATAACGATTTTTTTATTTTTTTTTATATCACTAAGATGGCAAATAAGCATTCGGCCCACCTGATGGTAAGCGGTCACCGTAGCCTATGGACGCTTGCAACACCAGGGATATCACTCGCCCGTTGCCGACCCTTTCCAAAATCTCTTCACACCCTTCTTGAAGAACCCCATGCTGTGATTGCCATGATTTGGTAGTTCCATATTCAAAAATTAAATATGATTCTTTTTCATAAAAAAATAATAAGTCGAGTCTTTATTCATAATTGTTCTATTATTTATTATTTTTTCGTTTGTATAAGTAACGCACTAAATAAAAAAAGTTAAAACTTTTTTCCCTAGAACAGGATATTCAATTTTTTCCCCGCTCAAAACGTCACAATGATGAACGTTTTGAGCATGAGGAGTGAAAAGAAATGATGATGATGACAGATATAATATAGTCCTAGTAGTTCGATGGTCTAAGTACATAGGTAATATATCCACATAATATAGATTTCTGAATTCAATCATATGACTGCAATAGGCACTAGACAATGGTGACCGCACAACTAGCCAATTAATATAATCACAATGCACATTATAATCGGCGAATTAACGCGCCTCCGCCGCGGCTGCCATTGTTCCCGCCCGCTTCACTTTGACGTTTGTTTTGGCGCGAATTCAAACGCGACGCCGTAAATGGTGTTGACACCCTCAAAATGGAGATTATTCATGGATGTTTGCGGCCCATTGTTGGGTTTACACCAGCGAGTTTATGAAATTTATATTGACACGCTAGAGATTATCGACGCTTTTGTTGTGCGGGATTTGAATTCGTGCGCTCCCACATTCGAGGCGCGTGCCGTTGACAGAAATATTAATACTACGAGTAAGTACATATACGTAGTAGGTACTGCGAAAATAAAAATACTGCGTATGTTCGGTACGCTCACTAGTTTGAAGACAGCTCTTGAAAAAAGCGTAGGACGAGAGTCCTGAAGGGTCTTGAGAATCAAAGCAAGTTCCGTGCCACGGGCGACGCTGTGGCGCGTGTAACGAGCTACGTATCTGTGTTGCCAGTGGTAAAATAACAGGCGGGTAGCCCGGGGCGGAGATTCACTGTGTTGTCTGTAATTGAATCGGGGCAATAGGGGTGTGCCGTGTGCGATCTGATTTATTGCTTGTCGCCGGCAGCCCGAGGCGCCGCCGCCGCCGCCCCAGTGCCGCCCGATACGGTTAACACGTTACAATAAACAACATACAAGTCGCACGTAGGTATGGCCACTTAAAATGATCGTTAGAGATCCCCTTTGCATGCTCGCCCTTTGTCTCGCCAATTGATTTTTCAAGTGCCTCGCTTGTAGACAGCCAGTACCTATTCTCATTTGGGATTTTTTAGTGTCCTGTTATGATGTCTGGCTCTGATACGAATTACAGAAATTATATTTACCTCTATGGCTTTCAGTCCCCTGAGTTAACCTCATTGCTTATACAAAAAGATATGATCTTAAAGCAAAAAAAAAATCAAGGAAGCGTTAGCGAGCTTAATTATAGGATACTAGCTTTTATCCGCCACTTCGCCCGCGTGGCTCTAGAAAAAGATAGTCTATGTCCTTCCCCACGATATCTTATTGCCAAATTTAATTACGATCCGTTCAGCCGTTTAGTCGTGAAAAGGTAGCAAACAAACAGAATTACTTTCGTATTTATAATATTAGTCTTGAGGGGCAAAGCTTTCAAGTCACTTTTTATGGTTTGTGACCAATGCCGCTTGCACATCAAAATACATTGGCGGGTTGGCGAGTTCACCGTGGAATAACATACCAATGTTATTCCACGGTGATCCACAAAATCCTTAACAAACCATTGTTAAGGCTGTTGTGGATCAACCAACTTGGTAGCTTTCATTTTGATATTTGTATTCCTAATAATGTCTAGAAGAATTTGCTACTAATTGATATGTTATTATATCATGATTGTTACATGAAAAAAACTGAGCACTGAGTTCCTTGCCGGTATTTCTCAGGTGGCTTTTTTCCGAACCAGTGGTAATTTAGACCTTCATATGTGCCTTATTAGGGCCTAAACTGGATAAATTATTTTTGATTTTGATTTTGAAGGCTGTTGTGGATCTTGTGGGGCTGTACTCACCTGTGTAGGCGTTAAGTGTATGAGGGAGGCGAGGTGCTCCCGTTCGGGAGCAGACAGGTACTTCTGCTGCTTGAACCGTCTCTCCAGCTCGTACACCTGCAAGGAATACCATTTTAATAACATACACATCATCACGCACGCTTAGTATTACCCGTGGTGGTCTTGTGCTAAGCTACTGCCTGTCGTCTGATGGGCCCAGGTTCAAACCCCGGCCTGTACCTACCAATGAGTTTTTCTAAGCTTTAGTGATTAATCACATTGCCAAATGACACCATGAATTTAAAAAAGAGAGGTAACGCGAATTGGGGTACTGTGGGTTATACCCATTATATATACCCACCTGATGGTAAGCGGTCACCGTAGCCTATGGCCGCTAGCAATACCAGGGGTATCACTAACGGGTTGCCAACCATATTGTTGATGAGGACTCACTGTGCTAGCAGCATTACTACTAGCCCAGCGTATCCTCGTGGAGCACTGGCAACCTTACTTACCGCAGAAACAACACTACATCAAGTAGTGTTATTTCACTGCGGTCTTCTGTCCCCAGTCGGGCGGCTCCAATTTAAATGGTAAATACAAAATCGCCCTACCTCTCTTTTTAAATATAGGGTACTCATGTATCCCTCAAATCAATAGGTCATAATTAAAAACCCGGATCCGTTGTGTTCAATATACGCGCGGCAGTGTCACGAAACACCTAGTTAGGTAACATTTGTCGCTCGGCCTACCCACAGCTAGCCACATCACAAAGCCAGAAGGGGCTCCAAACAAAACTGGCTGAGATTCGGGGAATAGAATTAATTACATGAGAGGCGGAGCTTGCAGTGGGCGGGCCGTGGCGATATTGTTATACTCATAGCTTGTTATACGTGTGTAAGGCTTCATTTGTTAGCTGTAATACTTGAAACCTACAAAATTTCAGAATGAGTCGCCACTGTGGTTTCGGGGTACTGACCCCAGTGGTGACATTACAGTGTCAACTGAAGGCTCATGACTCGAACGATGGATATGTGTATAGGTGACAAAGAAGTCAGAGAATTCTGACAACCAGGAAATATTCTAATTTATGAAGGACATCATCCATTTTGGTCCAAATCTAAAAGTGGCGGCCAACGCAATTATATTGTACACTTGTTGCCCGTCTGTTATTTTTTACTGTGGCACCAAACCTGTAGGAGCATTGTAGTTGATTTTATTTGAGTTCGAAAATCTGAATTTTCACACATTTTTCTTAAAGATAGGAATTCAAAATTTCAAAACAACTGAAATGTCCTGTAATTTCCAACTTTGGTGCCATAGTAATAAATGCTCAGACGGACAAGCTCTAATAGAATCTACAAAAATAATAATTGGCCGGCACTTTCCGATTTGGACCAAATCTCTGTGAAACATGGATGATGTTCTTCGGACAAGACAACGTTTATTAGCGTCACGAGATAGGAGATATATACAATTTTAATGTTAAGTAAGAATTAGCAAATCTAAATATATATATAACTCAAAGGTGACCGACTGACATAGTGATCTATCAACGCACAGCCCAAACCACTGGACGGATCGGGCTGAAATTTGGCATGCAGGTAGATGTTATGACGTAGGCATCCGCTAAGTATTATGATTAATTCTACCCCCAAGGGAGTAAAAGAGGGGTTGAAAGTTAGTATGAAAATCCGACGTTTTTTAAGTTAAACGTATGAAAATTGGTATTTGACCTTTCAGTTAAAATTTTATAAATACGCATTTCAGGATTTTTGGTAAAATTCCACTCCTAAGGTAGTAAAATAGGGGTTGAAAGTTTGTATGAAAATCCGTCATTTTTGAAGCTAAATCTATTAAAATTGGTAGCAGTGGGCAAAAGCTATCATTTTGAATTTTAGATATAGGTACATGCAGCTGGCTTATTTACCACGCGTGCGAAGCCGCGGGAAAAATCTAGTAATAGTATAAGGTAAAGAGAATAGGTAGGCCCCCTGTGATACAATAAATGCATACTGTATGAGCGCTCCACAAATACAGGAGACACTTTAAGTAACCATAGCACCGCCCCACAGTGGCCCACAGGGTCGCGCAATAAAATTCCTAACGTTTCACACGATCAGGGAAATACTCCCCTCGGTGACTATAAAGCGGGACATTCACTACGCGACTGCACGATTTGAGGTTCAGATCGACTTTGATTTACCTAAGTTTTATTATAGATACATACAAACATATACAATATGTATCAGGCCAAATCCCTCACGGGGTAGGCAGAGAGCATAGAGTGCGTATCACTTGACTTGCACACCTTGTGTTATGTTTAGGTTAGGTTAACGCCCGAGAATGGAATATTGTTCCTGGTTTTTTATACAGGGCAATCTCTCAGAATGGAAAAAAAAAATCACTGTTCTTCAACAATGAAAAATCAAAGGTATTTTCTATTACAAATAAAACAAAAACAGCCACCACACATTGCGTGACTAAAGCGTAAACACCTTGGTTTCTTGTATCTGTCTTTGTTAACAAGACATAAGAGAACAATTTAGTTACAGAAGAAACAGCAACACTACTAAAAGCATAGTTTCACAAGAAGGATGTCAGCATTGCAATTGGTGACAATCGTGATGTAGGGTTCTATGAACACGAGATAATTATGTGCCAGGCGTAAGTCTAGTTCCTACTCTAGCGTAGCGGTTGTATTCTCTTGGGTTCCTACGTTGAACGACGAATCTGAACGACGCAAGGGCTCTGACAGTTTTTTTATAGACGAAATACTGGTATTGAATTTGAATATTTAAATTGGAACAATGAATCAATATTACCTACCAGTATTATTATTGAAATTTAGTATAAACGTTATAATAAATTAGTTTAATCTAACTTTATAGTTTAAATCGATAGTTTTCATTTGGTCAAAAATCATTTTAACAGTGTAAATCCTAACTTTTAAATTAGCTATACATTTATTGAAATCAATTTTCATTTCAAGATTTATAGAATATTTCTCGATTTGGGATTGACAGATCTAGTTACTGACATGAAAACGGGTCTTATACTCGATATTAAATTGTCATGTCAGTAATAAATACCTAGTATGACATTTCTAGATTAGGTAGAGCTATTTACAATGACTGTGGGTTAATTTGCTGTTCAAAATAATAATTATAAAACTTATTAATAGTATTACTGCTCAATTTGCAATAGCCAAGTCGCGTAGTGAATGGCAGTTTAATCTGGAATTAAGTCAGGTAGCAGCCCCCGTCGTATTTATTTGTAAAATGATCGGCAAATAAGACTCCCATAGGGGTCCGCAAACACCGGGAAATGCCGGTTTTATATAATAAATACTACTGTTTGTTTCTGCGTTTGCATATTTTGCATTATATTCAGAAGTATTACAAAAAAATGCTTTTTCAGCTCACTACAACAATGCATTTTCATGCTGACTGGAGTTTCTGGAGAAAATCCCTGGCAGTAGCAGATCGTAACATGCCTTTAGGTCGGAGGTAACCTATTGATCAAAATGATAGATCACTCCAAATAACGACCATAACATTATTTCCGATGTGCCAAAAATCAGGCGCTAAATGTAACTTTACTGCACAAAGTGAAACCGAAAATACACTCTAAGGATAACTATAGCACAATTTACGAGACACTGGAAAAAATCTCCATCACTCTGCCTGATTGCCGCCAAAAACTCAATCAGTTGCACTTGGATCTTTGCTGTATGAAATGAGACAATGACAAAAATCGCCTCTTCCCACCAGCGGAGGATTAGCAATAGGGTTCTGTTGGTTACCCTTCGCTTACGGAACGCTAAAAATATATATAGTTAGAGAATAGTGCCAATTCTTTTGTTCTAAATGACTAAACTTCACTAATTTTACAGGTCTAAAAATATTGCCATCCTTATTTAACCCAGCACATGAGAAAGGGTCATCAAATTAGTTAAGTTTAGTAATTTTGAACAACAGAATAGACCCAATTATATGTTTAGTTTGGTACCTGTGCCTGTGTGAAGAGTACCCGCCTCTTGCGCCGCTGCGCCAGGGGGAACTGCATGGGCTTGGCGTCGGGTCCCGCGCACGCGGCCAGGCCCCCCATGTTGTTCACGTGACCCATCCCGCCGGACGTCGACGTCATCAGCCTGGAAACTGAAGCAGCCGCTCAAATGCGCACACACACATATTCGGGCGTCGGGCCACATCATCGTTCATCGTCCTGGCCTTATCCAGAACACTGAGGGATCGGCACTAGACCCAACCCTGGGCCCGTATTCTGTATGCTAATTTCAATCACCATGACGTCACTATGACGTAGCAGCAACATCAAAAAGGCGGTTTAGGTGTGTTAAAGGTGGTGAATGTCAGATTTTTTCCCGCTGTTGATCTAAAAATCAATCATGGTCATTGCAATGCGGTTGATTTGATAGGGGTCCGATGAGGCTGTGGCTGGTGGGACATAGGGCCATATTTTTTTTTCAACCAATCAGAAATCTATTAGACGTAATTTGGGAGCAACAGCGGTAAATATATTGGTAACCAATTTTTTTATTTTTATGTTGAAGATTTGACAAAATGACGTTAGAATTATTGTTAAAATACGGCCTCTGAATTTACACTTTTCACACCTGGAAAATTGGTTATCTGGTTTGAACCTGTTGTCAGACTTATTGCTTTCGGCAGAACTCTAACAATTGCCGAAGATATTAATTGACAACTGAGACCGACGGCTTAACGTGCTCTCCGACTGCGACGTGCGATTTGGCCGACGGGAAAATATGGGAGACTCATTTTTTAAGGTAAATGCCGCAAACCCACGCATTCAAATTTGAGAAGCGTTAGATTAGTTTAATTATAATATTCGATTTTATCGTTTGATTTAATAACACATAAAAGATTTAACTATTAACAAAAATAGGACTTAACCTACCACTTATAGAGAAAAGATCTGACCCAAACCAGAATTATGATGGAATTAGCAATTTGATAACAGCAATAGTGATCTTGATAAAAATCATGTCAAGTGTTCATTATATTCGTGGTTATAAAAATAATAAATAAAAGTCCAAGGTAAACTAGCAAACCGCTATTTAAAAGAAAGTAAATTAAAATGTTCTGTCATGATATAGTTAAACCGTTCGCTCTGGCAACATTTAAATGGTCCTCCATTATCCTAATGACACCGTTTCCCGGCGGACTCCCACTGTCTACTCTGCCACGATTATTGTCACTAAACGACCTCTAGACTTGTAATATCATGTGTTCGCGCGCCATGTACCAGCCACTGCGCTCGGCTAAAACTTTAAGTTGAGCGCAGTTTTTTAGCCTAAAAGGACGTGGTCTCCAAGCCAAATATTATGCACGGAAAATAATTGCCTCCAAATTTAAATATATGTTCTGTTCTAAAAAATTCGAAATTTTTCACCAAGACGAATATATAGACGTCTTTTGTATTATTGTCGAATAAATTGTTATTATCACAATTGTAAATTAAACGAATCATTTATACGTTGTACACGAAAATATTTTAACATTTTGACGCATAACTCGTGGAACAATTATCGCATATACACGGAAATAGATCTGGGATCATCAGAACTCTTCACGGCCAACATCATGGTACATTACTTATTTCATTTTACTAACAAAGTACTTACATATTAGAAAGCTTGAGTACGAAGTAGTTTATTAAACTGAACTCAATATACTAATGTATACTACTCATAAGGTAGGTAGAAAAGTGGGCAACGCGCTGGTGATACCTCTGGTGTAGCAAGCGTCCATAGTCCAAGTCCATAGGCCATAGCATCATCATTATATATTTAAGAGCTAGGCTCTTGTCGGTGGAGCAATCGCCAAGCCGTTCTATCGTTAGCCATCTCTTTGACCTCTTGGTACGACATAACGTTAGCCTTCGTCTTTCTCTGTTGCAGGTAACTTATCCTTGGCCTTCCTCTGCCACGCTTTCCTTCGATCTTTCCCTCTATAATATTTCGTATAAATGCGTCATGTCATAAGTAATTATTCTTATGGCCATAGGCGCATAGGCAGTGACCACTTACCATCAGGTGGGCCGTATGCTTGTTTTCCACTTTAGTGGTATAAAAACAAGGTACCGTAACTTATCTACAATGCTTTCAAAAAGCCTTCGTATATGTCGCTATAATAATATAATAATAATAATATCACTACATAGTATAAAACAAAGTCACTTCCCGCTGTCTGTCTGTCCCTATGTTTTTTTAATAGATAGAGTGATTCAAGAGTAAGGTTTTTATGTATAATTCTTTATGTTTGTAGGCATTTAACTTATATGGCTAACGCTTGCCTTACGAAGCCGGGGCGGGTCGCTAGTACATAATATAGAGAAATAAGTATAGCATAATATGTAAGATTGTTTTATTCGACCTCATCGTAATCCAAAGTATCATTTTTTTCCCGGCGGCGCTTCGTCATTCGCAAAGTTAAAGCATAAAAGCTTTATTATGTGGAGTTCCACAAGGCAGCATACTAGGACCTTTATTATTTTTGTTATACATCAATGATTTGCCAAGTGTAACACATCATAGATGCATTATGTTTGCTGATAGCACTACAGTAGTTAATACAAAATCTCATAACTCTACTCGCAGCGTCTGCTAAACTGGAATACGACATCGTCCACAAATTCTCTTCGTCTATTTACACAACACTCAAACATCGAAAGGGTCTTTCAATAAAATTTAACCCCCTGTTCTCTCTACCGCGTCTGCATTGTGTCTGGCTGCTTTATTTTATATCTCTACATCTAAAAAATCCGTATCTTTGACAGACCGGACGACTCCTTATCGATTTTAACGATCATTTGAATCGAATTGAGCTGTTTTCACTACACCGAGGGCTTGTTTAATCGATCGGAAGATATTTACAAACATTTGAATAGGTTTCGTGTTATTTAGGAATCATTTGGTATTTGGTTACGTTTGCTCTACCTCCGTTTTGGATAAAATTTAAGGAAAATCTTCTTTTTTTCTCTCATTCTGTCTCTTCTTTCTATTAAAATGATTATACTAGTTGTACAATGAATATTGAGAAAGTAGTAGGAAGAGAGTACAGAGCGCGATTTTGCCTTGTCTTACACACCTCTTTTGCTTCTTTAACATTCATCAATCTCTTCATACATGCCCGCCGATTCCAACTACTCTTTGGCTTTCCATCATCGAGTACTTTGGTCATTTGATCTAGAAAGTTGGACTTTGATTTTAGCTTCCCTTCACTCACATTCGCACTGTATATATTTTTTGTCTTTCAGACATTATTCCCAGGAGAATCAAGAATTTCTATAATAACCCATGAATAGGTTTATGATCTTCCTCGCCTTTTCAAAATGATATTTTCAATATAGTATTGGTGAAAATTTTCAGTGGTATTATCATTAATTGTAGTTCCATCCAGGCTTTTAATTTGTACTCGTAATGTAATGCAATATCAGAAAATTGTGCACTCTAGCCAACTTAATATACCATTGTAGATACAACATCTTTCGGGATATTCTCATCAAAATACAGCATATTTACGTAGACGTCATGTCATCCCCTGTCCAAGCTGACAGGGGACGGAGGTTCGCGTATATTTTGACGACAAATACTCATGTAATTGAACCAAGGGAGCTGTCCAAGCAACGCCCTTCCAGTCCTCCCTTCGTTTGAATAAAGCACACAATTATGAAAGTAAAGCGAAGGGATATACGTCTAGTTATAGAGTGTGTCAATTAAGATTGAGATAAAGTTTATTTGGTTACATTGAGTTCGTGGTTATGTTTCACATATTGTTATTAGAATATATTAGATATAAGTACCGCCCATCCAATATACGAACAACTTAAGTAAGGACAAAGCAAGGTTGTTATTGGGAGTAAACTTCTATCTTCTTAAGATTTATCGGCTTAAACATGAAATAACTCAAATTCAAATTTGAAAATGAAATATGTATTTATTTCATGTTCTCGTCGGTCTGTCTTTCTGTCCGTCAGACGGTATCTTATATATATATATATATATATATATATACGGTTATTTTGACGACAACTTCGAAGCCACGAGCAAACCGCTGTCTAGTACTTTGTAGATTCAATGTCCTACTTATGAAAAGCTCACTGAAAGCACAAAAAGTAGCGTTTCCATACCCCATTGAAATTACCATAATGCGCCAATTAACATATGAAAGGGTCTAAAAGTTTCTTGAATTTTAATCATGTAATTATACAAGTGGCCGGCCGTCAGCCGCACGCCCCTATTGCAGTCCCCGATCACTCCCCTGGCTCGTCCCCTGGCACGTCCCCTAGCTTGTCCTCTGGCCAATTTCACGCCAATCGCGCGGTCATCAAATGCACTCGGCTAGTGTCCGGGTTAAGTGTTGCAGTGCTGGTTATTGCAACCATTTCTTGCCCTTTGCTACTTTGATTGGAATCATCACCCATAACAACGACTTTTTGACGCCTAGATAATTGTTGAATTTATTCCATTCATTATTGTACTTGCTATCCATTAAAGATACGTTTAAAAACTTAAATCTCATGGGAGCCTAATGTTCTTCCAAGATTAAACGTAGCCTACCTCCTCCTGGCAATCTTCTTACTGTCAGAAGCACCTGTCAAAATCGGTTAAGCTATTTCAGAGATTAGCGTTGACAATAAGACGGAGAGGACGTTAAGATAATAGGTATGTAATACAATCTATAAAGGCTGATGACGACAAGAGAAGTACACTGACAAGTTTGTCTATTTTAAATCCAAGCGAAGGTAAGGCAAACAGCTAAAAGTATATGTCACAAAAATAACATTACGCTATCATCTTGTTGGTAGGAGGTCAAGCGGTGAACGGAAAACAAATAAGCTTTCGATTTCATAAAGAGCCATGTAAAAAGGCCACCGTATTTTATGTTATTATTATTGGTATTAAATACGCAGTTAAAACCTGGTTGCTTAGAAGTGAAGTATCAGGAGAAACGTATTCTTGAAGAATAGTTACTGATTTCGCTCAAATATTTTTGATGCGAGATGTCAGAGTTGCTAAGGCGGTGTGAGCGTGATTTAAAAACTTATGGTTGGTGTCCTCTCACTCGCACGTCACAATCGTTTATTTACATTGAATTTGTTGAAACTGCAGTGGATTCCGCCACGGTGACGATAAACATAATACCAATGTCACTTCTTTGTGGTGTAAAAGCAACGATCTGTGTTATTTTAAATCAATGTGTAAAAGGGTTCTTTCTCACTAAGTTTAAAGCCCAAATCTTTTCGTAAAAGTTTTAGATCATTACAAAGGAACAAGTAATGTAATGGCAATTAAAATGGTATTCCTAATCTAAGTCAAGTGGTTCAAGCCACGTTAATAACCGCCCAAGCGTCGGCTGCTTGCTACCGAATATTTCACTTTTGTGTACCCACATGACAAATGGACCAATATTTACTCACAACTTAATGGGTTTTGGCGAACTGTTCGAGGGAAATGACACGTGCCCGAGTACTGCCGAGAATTTTATATTCTTAGGTTAAACTTATAGTTCGAGTACTGTCTATTTCGTTTAAACAATATCCATAAGTGTCACCAACATTATTTTTTTGTCTATAGGGAAAAAGTAGTCACGAAGTTAAATCAACAGTCAGGCTTTTGATTCAATTCGGTCACATGTTACAGTTACCTACATTATTTTTATACCACTAACTTGGCGAACAAGCATAACGGTCCACCTGACAGTAAACGGTGACCGTAGCCTAGGGACGCTTAAGCGCTCGATAAAAGGAACTGCAATTAAATTAAGTAACATACCATTGTCTAAAATTGTTTTCCAACTAAAGAGCCCACCTAAAATCATGAATGAAGTAGGCCTAAAAATTGCACCAAACTGCCATAAATAGCAGATGCATTTTAAATCGTATTATTTCGACAACGGGCGTATCTAAACGCGTATCGCCCCATCATACAGCGCCGGGAATGTTGCCAGCGCTAAATAAACGTCCTGGCAAATTGTGCGTGGATAAATATGGGGAATATGGGAATAATAGAGGTATTGTGTTACGGCCACCCTTCGCCGGGTGTCTAGTGAAAATAACGCGAAGCTATCTTATTCACTTGATCGGAAAATTACGTGCCGTTTTGGTATTTTAAAATTTGTTCGTGGTTTGCGAATCAGCTTTTATAATTTGTCATTAGAATGATGATTTTCAACAAGGATACAGATCAATTGTTGAGTTTGATATTCATATATCCTTAGTTCAGAGGTAATCTAACATCATCAAAGGCTTTAAAATAATACCTCATTCCATATAATATGGTCCTTAAACGTACACATGCATAATTTGTGCAAGGTATAATAATGGTTCCGATTGAATCAACTGAATATTTTGTTATATGAGTCAGCATTAGTCACGACATAGCTATCGTATTGTAGTCCTACATTTCCAAGTTCCTAACCAAGAGCCTTTCCTTTTATTTAATTTATATACCAATCTAAACATTTACAAAGGCAAGCAAGTCTCGCAAATGAAACGGCAAACATGTCCGCGGCTGCACTAAAGAAAGATAAACTGCGTGCTCTGCGCCTGACGTCCACTCGCAGACAAAATAAAACGTAGTTATATTCTCTTCGGGGTAAACTAAGTGTCACGTGCCCTCCCCGCGGCTAATTCCAGCTGACCGCGAGGGCGTTTGATGTATGGCAGCACTCAGGTATCCGCACTTTGAAGAGGCAATTAATTTGGGAAACAAATAAAAAAATACTTCTTAAGTTTTTATCTATGAGTGTTGGTTGACGCTTAGGGACAAAGTTATCTCTGACATGGTTAATACAACTAACACAGATTAAAGTGCATTTGGGTGTTATAGGTATATTTTGTGATTCAAAAGGAATAGTACCCCGAAAGTATGTGACTGTAATGTACATATTATTATGTAAAACTAATAGTTTTTCAACACATTGTATTATAAAATAACGTTATAATTTCACACCCATTTCTACACATGACAATAAAATATGTCGTTCCCAGCCCAGCGTCCGAGTGCATCGGGCTCGCGCTATTTACGTACGTGAGGCCTCATGTTTGCCCAGCCAACTCTCTAGTGGAGGACAAACAAGGGACCGATCAGTTGGAATTGCTTATTTTGTCTTCGCCTACATAGCTCCCTAGCTTGCAGGTACGGAAGGCCGCCGTGCCACAGGGCTCCAACTTGGGACCACCACTTCTAACTATATTTTTTCCACAGTTTTTTACCGCATTTACCGTTTTAATCTGGTACTTTGAAGGTGCTTATCTGTGCGGAAGCGTGGTTTAAGTTTAATCACTTGTTATGGATCAGTGGAGCTAAAAGTGTACAGTTAGTTATACTTACGATGAATATTGATGATTGCAAGAATAGTTTGGTTAATTATAAGATTTATTAGACTCAGTAGGATGGCGGGAACAAAGTACTATCATGTAGTTATATTAAGAATCCGCAGCAAAAATTCGGCCAGGCTGACTGACTTACCCAAAATATATGAAATTGATCCAAATTCTCAAGTAACGCCCGATATTATTATATGTTTATTAAATATTTGAACTTTCCATAAGACTACTGTTCTTGTAATCTTCTCGGAACCATAACTCGTCTATGATTTGTATTGTTTATGGTTTCGTCTACCGTTCGAGTGTCGGGTGCCGGCCAGTGCTGCTCTCAAGTGTATTGAAATTAGTTTTGAGGAGTTTTAGCCTACTTTGATTGATGTACTTTATAATGAAGGCCTTACTGGATATATTTAGTTATAGGAAGAAGTTAGTTTCCCTTCACTCAGGACACTCAGTTATCATAAAACTTAATAAATGCAGAAGTTGAACCTGAAGAATTTTGCGTCCAGGATTAGTAAAAAAAAATCTAATCCTATTTTGACTATTCCACCTCGACGAAGTAGATGGAAAAATCTAAGTAGTGGTAAAGAAAGCATTTCCAATTAAACACGCGCCTATAACCAAATTAATAAGTAGTCAAGCTACTCAAGCCACTCGAGTAAAACAATAAAGATTTAAGGAGACAATAATATGTCGACTTGTTAACGAGACAGAGCATCGCTGCACCTGCTTATTGCTCCCGGCATCGACACCTATCCTGTTACTGGCACAGAATAACTGTAGTGGAGACGGGTAATTCATTTAATTTGAGGAACCCGCTTTGGCGTTAATTAAGAACTAACTCTTACCCGCGACTTCGTCCGCATTTGTTTAAAGACAAAAGATAAGAAGCCTATATACTTCCCCCGTTCAGTCGTTTAGCCGTAAAAAGGTAACAAACAAACATATTTACTAAATAACATATTGATAATGTCTAAAAGTATAAAATTTTCAATATCTGAAATTTCGGCAGCATTCCCGCTGACTTGATCACTGTTGGTTGGCAACAGCAAAACTATTTGGAATTTGCTTTTAATATTGAAATTCCAAATTATTTGTGTATTTTTTATACACTTTTTGATTTTATATGGAGTCAAAAACTCTAGCGTAGCGGTTTTAGGTCTTGATTGAAAACCAGAAGCTGAAACAAGTGGTAATAAATTGGGTACTGTTAAAATCCCTTTTCCTTCACAACATACACCGTTATCCTCGTCTCCCACAAAATCATTTTCATCCTTTCTATCACGTAGACTGACGACTCAAAACATACCAATCTCTTCTGTAATGAATTATATTTTATTCTTTGTCCGCTAAGATCCTGCACCAGCAGCCAAGCACGCAGGGTACCCGATATTTTTTACTGTTCGACTAATGGTGTTTACTGTACTAAGGGCTTAGAGTCTGAGACAGTTTTATTGTTAAACAGACTTGAATTACCTACAGATATCAATATTGATTTGTTCAGTTTTGGAAAAAAAAACACAAAATGAGTTCTCGGGTTCACAATAAAACAATAATAGTTATATGAATCTTGCAAATATAAACGTAAGTATTAGGATGCGTAGACTATTCCATTCTTGCGAATCTACAAATATTTTTTATATAATAGCATTGCTAGTAGGGTGAAAAAGATGAATATATTTTGTAAAATATTGATAGGTATATGAAAAAAAGGCAGAGTACTGAGTTTCTTTCCGGTTCTTCTCAGGTGGCTTTTTTCGGAACCTTCTTAAGTGCCTTGTTAGGGCCTAATCTGAGTAAATGATTTTTATTTGATTTGATATTTCTATCATACATACATACCATACGTCTTTGAAATTTCTATGAGGAGTTTCATGACATATTTTAGTACAAAATTTTACTGAAAAACTAAACGTAGAAAGGTACTATATAGAAGCGCCATTTTTTAAATACTTAGCGAGCTAGTCCTTATTCTACAGAATTATTATTACCTTTTTAATGGTACACCATTAAAAAGGTAATAATCGATACTGGCCAGTATTACAAATTTCTTAAAAACATATATTTCCCATTCATCCTCAAATACAGGTTCTCCACACTACATCCTCAGACCGATAAAATAATTCACCTATTTAATATTATAGCCCTTTAGATCTTCAAATTAAGCGTGTAAGTTTAGAATATCGCGTGTCAGTGGCAAAGCGGTATTGAGTGTCAGTAAATTGGTGCAACCTACACTTTGTGCCACGTGTGAGGTTTGCTATATCGAGTTACCGCGCACGCGTACTCAAGGAGACGCCATTTTGCAAACGTGAAAAACGCGCGTAAAATCGCGTCACAACACAACGCTTAAAATTAATATCAGTTTTATTTGTTTTGATGGCCTTTGTTGATAATGCGCAATTTAAGTAAAGTTTTAAGAGTATTTAAACGAATTTGAGCTTAGCTTAGCTATGTAAATCGTTTAAAGCTGTTTAAAATCGCTTGACTGTTTTGATGCGAGACGTCACAAAATTACTAAGTCATTAGGTTCTACGAGTACGAGAGGAAGAGATATTGCAGATAATACAATTTGTACGTAGTATATTATCCACTCTAAAATACAATTCGTTCGTGTGGACTGCACTAGACACAAATGAAGTGATTATTTTTACTATGTATAGACTTCAAAAATTTTGCTTATTGCTGTTCCCATGCTAAACCACAGATAAAAGTAAGTCCTACTATCTCTTCGGCAATTCGAGTTTCGAACTCATTCTAACTAAAAAATAATATTTAGAAGATGTTTGAAGTAAACGAATGCGCTGACTCACTGGCAAACCTGGGGTCGTTGGAGGCGGGGTACCACGAGGCGCCGCGCATGTCTCCATAGTGGGGCAGGTCCGTGGGCGCGCAGCCGTAGCCCTGGACGGGGGCTCCGCCGTACAGCGGGACCGCGTACGGGTTGCCCGCCATCCCGCACGACGCGGGGCCCAATGGGGAGTTAATACTGCTGCCTGATGAGTTTGACCTGCAACAACATACAACATTAGCTTACAATGACAATGACACGTGAGCTTAAAATGTTACGGCGTAGAGGAAGAAACTAATAGTGGAAATAACATCTGATATATCTTATTATAAGTTAAGCTGACAACAATTTAGTAATAAGACCTTAATGTTCCAACAATTTATCCATGTTCCACTAAATGGCTTAGTCTATGGTCGCGAAGCTCGGTCTTAATCCGTAGACATAAAGAAATAAGTTAAAAAATAATGATATATATCTTCACGCCTTCCCACAAGGGCCCCCGAAGGAGTAGGCAGAGGTGTTACAAAATCCACTTTCCACCGAAGATTAGTTGGTGCCAACGTGACAGATGGAGAGTCCGTCGCCTTTCCTTTGGCACTACATACGTCCATAAATTTTATTCAGATGTATGCAAGTTTCCTCACGATGTTTTCCCTCGCGGTAAACTCGCGGTGTGACTAATCACTGTACTTAAGTTAGAAAAACTCATTGGTACAGACCGGTGGGATTCGAACTTGCGTCGCTAGAAAAGCAGGCAACGCTCCATACTACAAGGCCACCACGGCTAATAAGGCATGAAATACGTATTTAAAAAAGAAATCCATTTTTTTTTTAACTGAATTTAAAACACTTATGAAAAACTACTCTACCACGACAGCAAGTAAAGTAGGCTTTATATAAGTCTGTATAAATGGTGAAAATAACACAATAATAATATAAATAAAATGAGATTAACGGAAAATCATTCACACACCATTGTCGAAAAAAAAATGTGACCCAAATCTGCCACACGCACCGAGAACAGATACATGACGTCACGGGCGCCAACTGACAAACAATGGCGGGATTATCTCTCTAATCCATATTTACACAATTTAATCTTCTGCTTCCCTTTACAAACCCATCTCGTCCTAAACGATCTGATTTTCAACCTTATTAGACGTATGATAATGGGAGCCCACAGGCAAAGCTACAATTTGTCTATGGTACACCCCTACCGCCGCCATTACGGTGTTTGACTTGACAAATTGAGTTTTGACAGGGCGGGAAAATATAGCGCGAACGGTTTTCAGTCAGGCGTTTTAATTGGGAACAAATTTTAATTAGATTACACGTTGTTATCGTTAAATTCCCGTTTTGATGGATTAATTTATCCGAATAGATAATTTAATCATAGGACCAACTGAATTATTATATTCAACAGCGACCTTACGGTTTTATGATTTCTAGTCTATGGATTAAAAATAAATAAGTCTATGCAGGAAGATGAATTACAATACACTTTGGTGACCACTTACTTTCAAATCGAGATACCCAAGGCATGCGCCAATATAGCGATCAATGGATCTAAAATATTCAAAAATCATCCAAATTTAGGTACTTATATAAAAGGCTTTGTCCTGTATGATTGACGGATCAACGCACAGCCTAAACCGCTGATCGTAGAGACCTGAAACTTACTTAATTCTACCCCTAAGATTATGATTCCTAAGTCCGATCTACTGCAAATTTAGCATAAACCTTTTTTAAGAGAATTGATGTAAGGCATCTCGTTTAATATCCATATCACTTGTACGTAGTATACTTATTATCTACTCTGAGCTATCTACTACCAAAGACTTTTAATTAAAGATTTAATTCTTGTATACTAAAGTTCAGTTAAAACCAATTAGCTTTAACATCTCTAGAGATCACAAGAAGATTACAACACGATTTATGAACAGCCTATAAACTCACAGGAGAATGGGATTGAAAAAGAAATTTACAAGTCGACACTAAAAATATTTCCAGCGTGTGAACATTACAGGCGGTCAAGTTCATATTTTATAACATTAAGTAACGTTGTTTTTCTGTTTACAAGACAATAATAATAATAATTATAATAATATTTATTATTATTAATATACTAGCGGCCCGCCCCGGCTTCGCACGGGTAGACTTTTATATCAAATATTTTGTCTACCCGAGCGAAGCCGGGGCGGGAAGCTAGTATAATATATAGCCTATGTTACTCAGTGATGATGTAGCTTTGTAACGGTGAAAGAAATTTTGAAATCGGTCTAAAAAATAAAATAAAAAATTTAGGGGTGGACTACCCCTAACATTTAGGGGGATGAAAAATAGATGTTGGTCGATTCTCATAGATACCGGATAAGCACAAAAAATTTCATCAAAATCGGTCAAGCCGTTTCGGAGGAGTATGGCAACGAAAACTGTGACACGAGAATTTTATATATTAAATTTTTACATTATTTATTGACATGTTCCTGAGGGATGAAAATATCCGTCCACTAGAAGCAAGATACACTTTTGCATCTTCAATAGATCCTACTAATATTAAAAGTGTGAAAATTTGTAAGAATGGATGTATGGATGTCATATTTGTTGCTCAATCACGTAAAAACGGCTCAACGGATTTGTATGAAATATTGGTGCACGTATAGTTTATAACCTGGATTAACATAATAGTATATCTATTTATCCCAAAATGAAAGGTTCCTCTGGAATTTTAAGCTCAACGCGGACAAAGTCGCGGGCACCAGCTAGTATTAAATATGTGAACAGTATCTTTCTTTATCTATTAAGTATCTTTTGTGTACAAACACAAAAGATAATTCTCTCTGTCAGAGATGAGGTAAGTAATTCTGATATTCATTAATTAGTACAGAATTATAAATTACATGGGATAGTTTTCAAATCAATCAATCAATCAAATTAGGGCCTTACTGAATAAATGATTTTTGATTTGATTTGAGTTTAAATAGAGAATCTCAGACGGACGAAGTAGAGAGCGGAAAGCTAGTTCAATATCAAGTTGAAGAAACTATGCTTAATACTTCTTTGAGAATGTGATGTCATTCTGACTATAAATAGCTATTGGGTAACATCATTAAGGATCTAAATTTGCATGTTCGTCGATCGCCGACGGTTCGGTATTACCTCTACTTTGAATAAGTATTGTTTAGGGATATATAATGCTTGGACAATATTTTCATTAGCAAATAATTTGTGTCGTCACATCAAACTAGATGAAAGTGCTTAGCCGTGGTTTGTTTAAATTCTTTTATCAGCATCATTATCGTTACATTTATTTACGGTCGGCAACGCGCGAGTGATACCCCTGGTGTTACAAGCGCACATAGGCTACGGTAACCGCTTACCCTCAGGCGGGGCGTGTGCCACCTTAGCGGTATAAAAAAAGTGGAGCTGAATGGATATTTGCAATCATAGACTTCAAAAGGCTTCTCATATCTGTACTTAAAGTAGGAATTGAGAATAGTTTCGTGTAGCCATGTGTTAATAAAACTTCATATAAAAAAATGGTTTTAATAGATGATATTCGCATCTCATTTTGTGAGATTATGGCTTATCTTAGCTTATATAAAACTTTCAGTCTTTTTATAGATAGACTGAAAGTATACAAGTATATAATCAAAGGTAAACTAACCATGTCTAGAAGGATCATTTTGTGATTATTATAATTCATCATCACATATTTAAGAGCTAGGCTCTTGTCGGTGGAGCAATCGCCAAGCCGTTCTATCGTTAGCCATCGCTTATTATGGCCGATATTTGATTTGAGCCCACGCTTAACGATAGTTTTATCTACCAAGTATATTATCTACTCTGACTTGTTAAAAATGTCGATGTTTTGTTTTAATAAATATATATATCATCGTATAGTTTTTGTTCATTAGATAAATAAAAAAGACGCATTACAATTTATATGTTGGTAATATAAAATAATTGCTTTTAACAAAATCTACTTAATAAAAATATTTTTTTTAATGTCTCGCTCACAAATTAATAATTAGTACATATTCAAGTAAATGAACGTTTTTATTGGCATTTTGGGGATCTTTGGGTTCTTCAGTTATTTTAGGACAAAAATTAACCTTGCATAGAGATTTGGTATTTTAAATATTTAAATAACCAATACCAAGAATGACTAACTATTTGACCGCAGAGAAAATATTAATCTAAGTAGGTATTGTAACTTCGGATCTTATACGTGATATTAATTTATCTCTTGACCCGTTTAAGATAAATATTCACCAAAATCAAAACCATCATTCATTCAGTTTGGGCCCTAATAAGGCACTTATATGAAGCTCTAAACTACCACCAGTTCGGAAAAAAAACCTTTATGTCAATTACTTGAAGTCATATTACCTATAATAATATAATGTCCTAACTTTAGATCTGTTATTAAACTTAAAATAGCACTCTTAAAATATGAAACTTCAATCTGAATGAAGGAAAACTATTCGGTACCGACGTGCAGAGTAGGACTATGGCATCACTAAAAAAGTTTTGAAAATGTTAGCTTTTATACATATTTGTTTTAACTCCTCAATAACGTGTTAAATTTGAATAAGCACACACACGCTAATAAATCAAATGAAACTAAATTAGAACCGCGGTATAAGTGTAGTGATAATTAATATCCAATGTTTCATTTAGGCCTAAAATTCAGATGTAGATTTTGCTAGATTGATTGATATATTCGACAAGTCCAATTGGATAAGGTTAAAAAAACTTAGACCCGCGACTTTATTTTGTTAAATAAGCTTCAAGTAGCTCTCGTTTCGCTTCGATGATAATAAGCACGCCTGAATCCGAAATTAGCGTTCGACAAAGTAGACCACGCGACCGGCGAACCTCTTCAAAATATTTGCTTTATAATCAAAGTCCTAATTACCCGTACGTGAATTAATTTGTAAATACGTACGTATAGTAATTAGCGTCGATCAACATAGTTCACTGCTGCAGCCACACTATGCGGATGTAGACGTTGAGGCACAAGGCTTCACACTAGGTCCATTGTTCTTTAAGTTATTTAATGATATTAATTAATTGCTTAAAGTTTCATTTAAATTTAGAAAAAAGATAAATAGTTGTAATACGACAAGTGGTCGCACAAGCACATTCACATGGCATGCCACTTGACCAGCAATCACAACATACCTGCACAAACAAACGTCACCGAACTATATCCTTCGCCTAGGAGCGGCGCTCAAGCACTCTCGTCGTTGCCTTCTCCACTCGAAAAATGAGCGGGTGGAGGGCGCCCCCCCGATCGATCCACGCACCTGTACGGCGACGGCGGGTTGTTGGCGAGCTCCAGCTTGCGGTACTCCTCGATGGGCGACAGGATGTCCGTCACCGAGAACGGGGTCGAGTGCTGCAGCTGCAGCTGGGACAGGTTCTGCTGCAGCAACGCCGACTTGGGCGATAGGCTCATCGCCAGCTCGGCAGCGCTTAGCTCCGGCAGCGCCTCCGCCGGACACGGCGAGTAGCCGCCGCCCTCCGCGGACATCCGACCGGCCGACACTCGACGCCACTCCACGGCTCAGCCTCTAGTGGCTCTCGGGGCGAGAGTGGCGCGCGGAGCCCTGGGCGCGGGCCGCGGCCCTCCACAGGCCCCGCCCCGGGGCCGGCGCGGCCGCTGGGGGCGGGGCCGCGCGCCATTGGCGAGCCGCCCCGGGCCAGTCCGCCGCGGCGCGCCGCCGGGGCCGCAAGCCCTGGGGGGGGAACGCGCGCCGGCATTCGCCCTGGGAACACTATGTCACAGTCAGCGCTAATTAACTTGTACATGTTACACTACGTTGTCAGACGACGCGGGCCCAATCAGTTCTCTTGCTATTTCATTTGTTTTTGTAACTTTAAGCTTTGTACACTATTGTGAGTTGTTAGAAATTCAAGTAAGTCGACACGTAGGGAGTAGTGACTAAGCTCACAGTGATATTGTGCCTGTCTAACTGCATAATAAGTCATTTGTGTAGTTTCAGTGAAACTTGAACACAGCGGAGTATCTTATGTGACAGAGGCTGCAAAGCGGGGACAATATTATTGATAGGTACTAGAGGTGACAACGTACCGAAACACGGCTATGTGGAAGTTCTCTATTACTTGTGTATAGTTGAGTAAGCTCTTTAAGTTGTTCTCTTTATCACAAATATTGTTTAATATTCTGTAATAATAATAAATAGGCTACGGACCTGCCATGTAGTCATAGAGTGCGATTAGATCTATTCTGTGCTCGAATTTAAAACATCAGTTTAGCGTTATTATAAGTTTATTGAATTTAATTTCAGGCGTATTTAACGTAACTGTCATCAATAAATGATAATGTTTTGTAAATTCGTAGAGCTGATGTCCGTACGCAAATACTCACCCCGTGTTAGACTTCAACGCGCGCCATCGCTCCAGCTCCAACGTAGCGACTTCACTTTCCCTTGAAGATATTTCTCGTGGTGTTATGATGTAAGGCTTCTTCTTGGAAATTCTACAGAAAACATATTTCTTTTTCATATATCTTAACTAATAGTAATTTTTTTTATTGAACACTCATCATTCTCCTGCCCTTATCCCATATTATTTGGGGTCGGCGCAATATGTATTTCTCTTCCATACTTCTCTATCAGCCGTCATCTCTGTATTCACTTCCTTTCTGGCCATGTCATCTTTCACACAGTCCATCCATCTTTTCTTAGGTCTTTGATTGAACACTTATCTCATCAAATCTCATGGATGGATTTGAAAAATATATTTTGTGTTTGATAATCCATTTATCGAGGAAGGCTTCAAGCTCTGTAACATCATACACTTATTATATTGCTACGCGGGCGAAGACGCGAGGAAAAAGCGAGCAATCAATCTACACTATATATAATATAATATTATAAAGAGGAAAGATTTGTATTTTTGTATGTAACGAATAAACTCAAAAAGCACTGGACCGATTTCAAAAATTCTTTCACCGTTAGAAAGCTAAATTATCACTGAGTAACATAGGCTATATATTATACTAGCTGCCCGCCCCGGCTTCGCTCGGGTAGACAAAATATTTGGTCAATTTCTATAGGCTCCGAAACTACTGGACCGATTTCAAAAATTCTTTCACCCTTAGAAAGCTACATTATCTCTGAGTAACATAGGCTATATATTATACTAGCTGCCCGCCCCGGCTTCGCACGGGTGGATACAATATTTGGTAAATTTCTATAGGCTCCGAAACTACTGGACCGATTTCAAAAATTGTTTCACCCTTAGAAAGCTACATTATCTCTGAGTAACATAGGCTATATATTATACTAGCTGCCCGCCCCGGCTTCGCTCGGGTAGACAAAATATTTGGTAAATTTCTATAGGCTCCGAAACTACTGGACCGATTTCAAAAATTCTTTCACCCTTAGAATGCTACATTATCTCTGAGTAACATAGGCTATATATTATACTAGCTGCCCGCCCCGGCTTCGCTCGGGTAGACAAAATATTTAACCATCCAATGTTTACGACACTCGCCACCCGGTGGTAGAAATAAAACAAATATACATACCTAGGTATAAACACAGAACATACTTATCTTTTGAAGTCAATTAAAATAACAGAAAGGACATTACTGACAGCAGTAAATCTCTATTTTATTATTATTCATCATATACTAGCGACCCGCCCCGGCTTAGCACGGGTTTACACAAAACCTACCATTTATAAAATGCGAATGCTCTAACTGAACATAACTAAGAATATGTATTATAATCATTCAAATGTATCAGACTTGTATCAGGTGAGAATATTTTCTAGTTTTATACTTATTACACCGTGATTATTACCAGTGTCGACAGTGATGGATTTATACTAGGGGCAGTCGGGGCTAGTGCCCAGGGCGGCAAAATTAATAAAATAAAATTAAAAATAAAACATAATATATTATAAATGCTATATAATACATAATAATTTTCCTGCAATCAATTAGTTATTCTAATTCTTAAAAAATAAGATATCAAAACTGTTAAAATAAAATTTAAGTCATAGGGCGGCATTTTCTTCAGTGCCCCTGGGCGGCACAAATTTAAATCCGGCCCTGAGTTACGAGTGTAAGAGAATAACATGTCTATGGTGAGTTAATTAAAATTCTAAATTTCATGCTTATTGGAGTTTCTGGAAAAAATCCACGGCAGCTGTAGCAGATCGTAACACGCCTCAAGGTCGGATGTAACCTATTGACCAAAATGATAAAATCACATAAACCAAAAGTCGTATTATAGCATTATTTCCAATGCTCCTATAAATCAGTCACTAAATCAAACTTTACTGCACATCACGACACCAAAAATACACATTAAAGACCACTATCACACAATTTACAAGACACTGGAAAAAATCTCAACTGCTCCGCTTCCCGCCAAAAACCTTCCAGAAACTGGTTAAGCGATTGATTGGCCAATAACATTTTATAAACATAGCTACTACTACTACTACTACATAACTACTTTCTACTACTACATAACTACTTTCTAAGCGTGGTGCTGTTGTGTCTAAGACCGAAAAAAATGTATGCGGTTATAAAATAAATAAATCTCAGATTGAATATGTGTTTTATTCCCACTAGGCACTAATAAAATATGATATTATGGCGCATACGAGGTACAGCATACAGAATAAGACTAGCTTTTACCAGCGGCTTCCCCCGCGTGGTTCTATAAAACGTGGTTAAATTTAATTATATTTCACACCATTCAAAATTATTTTCTGAGACAAATGATAGCCTATCTCCTTCACCAGGATATAATCTATCTCCTTGCCTAAGGACATCATCCATTTTGGTCCAAATCTGAAAGTGCCGGCCAACGCATTTTTTTGTGTATTCTGTTAGAGCTTGCCCGTCTGAACATTTATTACTATGGCATCGAAGCTGTGGGACCATTGTCCTCGATTTTATTAGAGGTCGAAAATCTGAATATTCATAAATTTTCACATTTTGTTGGAAATAGGAATTCAAACTAATAAAAACCAATGAAATGTCCTGTAATGTTCAACTTTGGTGCCATAGTAATAAATGCTCAGACGGACAAGCTGTAACAGAATATACAAAAAATAATCGTTGGCCGGTTTTCACACTTTCAGGTTTCGACCAAATCTCTATGAAACATGATGATGAATAAAAATAATCTTACTAAATAACTCTTATGTATAAATTATTGATATATTAGGTACATAATGTATATAACATATAATGGAAAGTAATTAATTCGTGTATAATATAACTAAATTGCTGAATCGATTACATTAAAAGTCGCCAATAAACTAAACTAATTTATGTAGTCTATAATGATGGGTACTGAGCTGAGTAAGGGGCGACTGGTGCTTACTACATGACTTGGAGCCGGCGGCCATCACTGCAAATCCGACACTCGGATCGACACGAAATTCAAATTAATAATTCATTAAAGGTGTCAAGATATATTTACAACAAGATTTGGCTATTACTTAATTTCATAAATATCAACAAAATACAATTTTCTCCTATATTGAAACTACTAGTGACATCTTTTAGTAGGCCTAGGCAGCGTTAAATGCCAATCAATTTTTTTCAAAATACGCGCCATCTATCCATTCTTTTTCGTAACTCTATGTAAGCTAGTCAGTCACCCCTAGTGTAAATGATAAAATTTCTTTACTGGATACGGCCTACCTTACTTATTAGTTCTTAGTTGATTCACATAGATAGCTCTACCTACGAAGAACTAAATGCCGGCAAAGTTAAATGTTAGTCCAAAAAAACAAATTGGGTCGAATTAAATATAATTTCATTAATTTTTATCTAATATAAATAAAGTAAAAAACGTACTTTAATTCAATCGATATTTATTAGTACGGAACCTACAAAAGGACTTAGGAACAAACAAAAGGAACTTAACTTTTTTTGTCTTTCAAAATAGATATCATTAGGTACTTATTATTATTTAATAATATTTATTGATTGGATTATGAGTTAATATTTTCCAAATAAAATCTAACTATTCATATTTCAGTGACAGTATTATTTGAAAATGTAGAAAATTAATTTATTCGACGGACACCCTCAGCTGCAGCTGGCCACATTCTCGCTGTCTCCTAATCAGCAAGTATGTAAATGTCATTTTTATATTTAAATTTACAATTTTTTTACTTTATGAACAATATACGAGTATTTTTTTACGTTCACCGTGTGTTTTAAGTTGTTTTTGTGGCGTGCACGGCGCGATGCCGCCTGGTGTGGCTTATAACCTCCGTACGGTTATCACGTAACGTCAGGAGTTCTGATGGTGAGGTGCGCGATGGTTCTGAGCACTGAATGGGCGCAAGTGGAAGTCGTCGAGCTCACCAATGAAGGAAACGGTCTAGGGTTCAACCTGGTTGGCGGGCGGAGCACGGGAGTCGTGATCAAGTACATCCTGCCCGGCGGCGCGGCTGACAGAGATGGTAGACTACAGAGTGGGGATCACGTTTTGCAAGTGGGATCTGTAAATCTGCGCGGGTTTACCTCAGAACAAGTGGCTGCAGTATTGAGACAAGCGGGGCCCGCTGTGAGACTGCTAGTGGCCCGGCCAGCAGACCCGGCCGCGGCTCTGCGTGAGCCTATCCCTGGCACGGCCTTAGTGCCTACAAAGATCCTAGCAGACCCTGACCTTCTCGACCGCCATCTCATACAGACTGGTTATGGAGCTGTCCAATACTTGACCCAATGTTACAGTGAGTACATTGAACAAAATGGTGATAATAATATTGTAGCAGCGGCTGTGAGCATTCTCGGTGACAACCCACTGCAGATACCTGACCACCCTATTGTGTCTGACATTGTGTCTCCAGCCATCACCATCACAGTGCCAGTTGAGGTGCCCACATCACCCGAGGTCGAGAATGTCCATGTGGATCTGAATAAGAATGTGTATGGACTGGGTATAACGGTGGCTGGATATGTGTGTGAGAAGGAGGAACTTTCCGGCATATTTGTCAAGAGCATCATAGAGGGTAGCAGTGCAGATCAGAGTGGTAAAATAAAACTTAATGATAGAATAATTGAAGTGGATGGTGTGTCTTTAGCAGATAAAAGTAACCCACAAGCCGTAGAGATTTTAAGGAACACTGGCATTTCTGTGCACTTAGTTTTAGAGAGATACCTTAGAGGTCCAAAGTATGAGCACTTGCAGCTAGCTATATTCAATTCGGAGCGCCCCACATCCCCCTCTCCATCAGCTACCACATTGACCTGGTTCCCAGTGCCTTCCCAAGCTGAAAATAGTACCATAGAGATAGAACCCGAGGCAGAGTCCAACACAACTATAGACTCCAATATTTTGCTTGGTGACACTGAGCCTGAGCCTGCCCAAGAGGAATTGGACAAGAAATTTGATGATATTCTAGCAGTAGGTAAGGAAGATGTAATTAAAAAGTGGGAGGAGGAAATTGGCACTGTGAAGCAAATAATTGTGACAGAAGTCCATAAGCTTGAAGGGTTGGGGATTAGTCTGGAGGGGACTGTTGACGTAGAAGGAGGACAGGAGGTGAGGCCTCATCACTACATCCGGTCAGTACTCCCCGAAGGCCCTGTAGGGCAGCAGGGTACATTGGCAGCTGGAGATGAGTTGCTAGAAGCAAACGAGTACAGACTACACGGCTTAACACATACAGAGGTAGTTAATATTTTGAAGCAGTTACCAAACTGTGTCCGCCTTGTGTGTGCTCGCAGCACTGACAGTGGTCCTCGTCCACTGATCAACTTGGCTTCTGACCGAGAAGGCTTTGAAGCAAGGAAAATCATATCAGGCAGCCTCAACAACCTAACAACTATAGTCAAAGCTCAATCCGATACTTCAATCAACACTTCAAGCACAGCTACATTGACTATTCACTCAGAGCAATCTAAAAAGTCTCGTTCGCTCGAGTGTGTGTCCGGACTAGCTATGTGGCAGAGTAAGGAGAATATTGTGGAGCTTGTCAAGGGAGACCAGGGTCTAGGCTTCTCTATATTGGACTACCAAGACCCCATAGACCCGCAGGGTACAGTGATAGTGGTAAGAAGTTTGGTGCCTGGTGGAATGGCTGAGAAACATGGTGACATATCTCCAGGAGATAGAGTCATGTCTGTGAATGGAGTCAGCATTAAGAATGCAACGTTAGATCAGGCTGTGCAGGCACTGAAAGGTGCTCCTAGAGGCGTGGTGAAGGTGGGCGTCGCCAATCCTCTTCCCCCACATGAATCCAAGTCTAAAAGCACTCTAGCACTTAACAGTAAGCCTAGTTAATCTTAATTGTGATTGTAAACATGTACTAGTCAAAGTCGAAGTCATATCTACGCTTACACTGAGCTTATGGTCCAATAGGTACATATCAAGCGGCGCGCTCCAGGGCGCTTGGTATCTCCAACGTAGGTCCTCAGGAACGTAACCAAGTCCTTAGCAGATTCATAATACATATTATGCAAAGAGTCCAATATTATTTCATCACAAAATTCACTTTTTCAGTCTCTTTTCAAAGATAAATTAAGGTTAATTTATCTTTGAAAAGAGACATTTGTGAATGTAAGAGAATCCTAGGGATATTAAACTTTATGTCAAACAAGTACCTGATAGAGAGCCAGTTGCTTAGTGCAGGAAAGGGCTGGAACCCTACTGCAATTGATGAACCATTAAAAATAATTATGGACACACATAATTTAATATACAATTTCAGTCATAGGACTTGTAACTTAAAATATTGCAGATGCCCAGCCAAAAATACAACTTTGTAATGTTGTGTCCTGTTGTAAGGTTTCCAAAACTCCTTGAAAATGTGCTGTGTTAGCAGTAATGAACCCTGTTCTTCCCTTATGCTGCTAGCACAGAGTTGCAAACTTTTTTATTTTCATTTTTGATACAATTTTTAATTAATATAATTTTGTGATGTCAATTGGCATACATGGTGATTATGTGTACAGCCTAACTTTCCTGAAATGCTCTGATACAGATCTGATACAGCATAAAAGTAAAATGTATTATTTTATTAAATAAAAGTAATATTATAAATGATTCTATATGGTAACTTAACCTTTGAAATTAACATATACAATTCTCGTTGGACCTAAATAGTCTTAATAGATACACAGCCAGGACACAGCTCAAGTATTATACAATAATCAAATCAAACTACGCTTTATTATTAATAGTAAAAATATTAACGTAGTATAAGTGTCACTTTAACTTAACTTTTATACTGCACACACACACACACACACATACACACATACACACACACACACACACACAAGCACACACACACACACATTTAAAAGCATAATTAAATTGTGTAAATAATTAAAAAACACTGCTTTTGTTTAGGAAGAAAAATGCCTTGTCAGGGACAACATGACTTGGCAATTACATACTTTTAATTTATTTGTTGATTTATAAATAAACATTGGAATCTTTTACTAGCATAGAATAAAGCAACGAATGATACCTACATATACATATAACTTACCTATATCTAATTCAATACAAAATATAAATTTGGTTTTGATATAATGATTTACTTGTATAGGTTTTTCTGCTGTTTTAACATGTTCAATGGTTCTTCTCTAACAAAAGTAAAGTGTCACTTAGTCAAAATTATATCAAACACTTGTTCCCTGTAATTTAAGGTTTTGGAACTAGAGATTAACACATGTAGATATTAAACTAAGGGAGCAACTACCTTCATAATGTAATACTTATATGTATCTAAATACAAGATGTTTGTCGCATCGAAACTGTCTTATACTTATTAAAACTTAACTCGTTACATATTTCACATATAAATAGTTCCTATTTTACTAGCGACCCGCCCCGGCTTCGCACGGCCAGCATTAGCCATAATACGTAGTTAAATATCTACAAAACACAAATGAATTATATATAGAAACCTTCCTCTTGAATCTCTCTATCTATAAAAAAAACCGCATCAAAATCCGTTTCGTAGTTTATAGATCTACGCATACATAGGGACAAACAGATAGCGGGGAGCGACTTTGTTTTATACCATAGAGTCTATGTTCTGTCATGTCTATGGCATAGACAATACACTTGTCCTAAAGTTATTTTTATCGCTACTCATACGTCGCAAAGGCTTAGTTAGGGGCATTTCGTCATTGTTTTTTAACTACGATAAATGGAATGATGAATTGTGATTAATGGAAATATAAATGTTGGTGTGGATTCTTGATTGCTTTATCTGCTCTAGAAGTTTATAATCAAAAATTTTTTTTTTTTTTTTAAATATCTACTATTAAAATAAAACAAAAAAATAAATAAATTAACTTAAATCAAGTCTGTATTTTTTTAATACAATATTTTATTCGGTCATCAAGCCCTTTCATTTCATAAACATATCACAGTAGTTTCTGTGGATATAACAAATCTCAATTTAGGGAAATCCGTCATATTGGATTAAAAATGGCGGGATTTAGGTAATAGTGCATTATCACGGGAACCAATGTACGTATGCCAATTGCAGCGCAATCGGACACTGGGAAATGGTTCGATTTTAAATAGCAAGATTTGTTTACATACACACCGGACAGGTGGAATTAAACAAAAGCTAGTAGAAAATAAGCGATTGGTGTTAAAAATTACAAAAGGAAACATACGGTCTGTACTTCAAGTTCAAGTCAAAACAACACAACGAAAAATATTTGAATCTATATAAATCATGACGAAACGCCCCTACCTCGTCCGTCACGTGATATCTACATAGGAATTGATTGTGAATTGAATTTACGTCTATTTGTCTTAATACCTTGTAGTATTACGAATGTTCAGCGCCAGTAGCAGGAACATTGTCGACAACGTATTCGAAAACGTAACTCGCGAAATGTCAAAATTGTCATACTAATTTTTAGTTCCACTTTTCACCGCCGCAGCGCTGTTCATTTTCCGATACGAAAATAGCCGAAGGCGATACAAAAACGCTGTCGACAATGTTCCTGCTACCGGCACAGTATGAAATGTATTATGTATGAGTCCTTAGAACCCAAATTTAATTAATAATTGTGATCTTACATGAATTCTCAACATCATTTTAAGAAATTGAAAATTAACATATATATACTTAAATATGCCATGTTTTGCAACGAAACAGGTGTGGTTCAAGAGAATAGATGCGGAATTGTATAGTATGTATGTACTTATGTATGTATGTACCTACTGAAGTGCACTGAACAGCCAGCACACGTGATATGCCTCTTAGATGTAAGTTACTAAATTAACAACTGGATTTGTTTTGTGTGTTGTTAGTTTATTGAATAATTAGCTGTTACACCCGACTGCGTTCTTTTAAAGACAAGATTATCTATCCTTCCCCAGGATGTAATCTATCTCCTTGTAAAATTTTATCACGATCCGTTCAGCCGTTTAGAGCTGAAAAGGTAGCAAACTGTTTGCTGCAAACAAACAATGTTACTTTCGCATTTATAATACAAGTATGGATGTCACTTTTTAAAGCGGATGATACAGTGCTCTAGTAGTAGAGAAATAAAAATTTATGTCACCAGATTCGAGATTCGCTCAGCGTTTCGAGTATATGGAGCCCCAGTCGCATTCTTACAATAATAATTCGCGATAGTGCTAGTCTCAGAAATGTGTTTATTTTCCCAGAATAGACTATTTTCATGAATAATAAACATTCGCCGGTCGCTGTATCGTCTGCAGTCTCGCTGGAATACGTAGCCGAATAATTTTAGATCGCGTTCTACAACTTTTTTATACAAATAAGTGTCGAGCAAATTGTTAGTAAGTGTCTCACACGTGACACGCCAATGCGACAGGCAGGTCCACTCAAGACCTTAATTTCCCGCATTGTATTGCAATGCGCTCGTCACCTCGAAAGCTTAGTACATAACCCGAGTATATAATCAAAGTACATAACCCTACTTTGATGATATTGTTACATTGGAAATTGTCAAGCCCGTATTCTGTATGAAATTTTCAGTCAACCTAACGTCATTTTGACGGGATAAAAACATGGCGGTTTTTACTAATCAGCTGTTTTTCCGCTATTGGTCGAAATGCGATTGAATTTTCATACAGAATACGGGCCCAGGTCACTTGTGTAACAAAATAAACTTTACTGTCAATTTGTTATCATACGTGTTTAGATCTAATTAGTTAATGGAGTAAATAATCTTAACTGCAATATTTCGAGATAAGGAGAATAATTGTATGGAGGATGATTTAAAAATGAATTCAAATGCAGGGACAATAGACCTGCCAGCATAAGAATAAATAAAACAAGAGTTTATTATTATTTATTCCTATGCTGCCAGTTACATAATGTAGTTTTTTTTTAATAAAATCTGACAGATTCAATTGCTATCATTGTTTGATTGTTACGGTATCCTTTCTGTGTCTATCTTTAAAAAAGGCGGCTGATTAATTTTGTAATGCGTTATGTGCACTCCCAAAGTGTACACTCAGGAGCAATTGAACCGGGTCACCAACATAAAGCTTAAAAATATTAAGCTATTGCATAGCTTTTATCGCGGGCCTTTTATTTATTATATGTACAGTCTATAAGATACTTTTTCCATGAGCAACTATCACTATAAATTTCCGTGATATTAAGGTTTTTTTGGTGACCCGGATTCACTGTGTTGTCATGTAATTAAATGTGAAAATTGCGAATCAAAATTGTTTTTTTACTTCTGATTATTCCCGAACCGGTTGATATTCATAGCTTACCTAGATCTCGTATATGTATATAAATTATTGTATTACAGAATATATGTCATTCTTTCGTTCAGTTTCAGTAAAAATAAACGATGTTCACATTTCAGTGCAAGTGACTGCAATTTTGTAGGTATATTTAATTGATTAGCAGTGTAATAACACTGGTAGGTCTGTTGTTGGTGCGTTTGTATATATAGAATACAAAATATATTATAATTTGCTTTGTCCGCTTAATGAGTGTGATACGGTCGAACGGCCTGCGCCCAGGTGAGCTCAGCCGTGGTTTCTTCCGGCGTTTGTATATAAATAAATCCTATAAGGGTAGAAGCCACGGAGCAATTTTGTTAAAACGAGTCATTAAAACTATTTTAGATAAACTATTACTTGTTTTTTATTCCCAATTAAATCCTTAAAAACCTTCTGTACTATATGTTTAGATACATTTATCTACAGAGAAAAGAAAGAATATACTACAGTGCCGGTAGCAGGAACATTGTCGACAACGTTTTCGTATCGCCTTCGACTATTTTTGTATTGAAAAATGAACAGGGGAAAAGGGGAACTAAAAATTAGTATGACAATTTTGACATTTCGCGAGTTACGTTTTCGAATACGTTGTCGACAATGTTCCCGCTACCGGCACTGAACCCTGAAGTCTCAGTCGTCGGAAATATTAAATAAACACGAACCCTTAATAAATGTTTGTTGAGCCCTGGGCTGAATCCCATGTACGCTGTTTCACCAGTCTTAAGTCTTGATGAATTTTGGTATGCAGGTTACTTCATGATTCTCCTGCCCTTATCCCATATCATTTGGGGTCGGCGCAATATGTATTTCTCTTCCATCCTCTATCAGCCGTCATCTCTGTATTCACTTCCTTTCTGGCCATGTCATCTTTCACACAATCCATCCATCTTTTCTTAGGTCTACCTTAAAACACTGAAAATATAGAGTGGTTACTTAGCTAACATTGCGAGATGCTCCGCTTGATACCACTTAGGCGAAAACAATGGAAAATACGTCATGTTGACCAAATATCAGTAGGCCGAGCAAGATTAACTTTCGACTACATATGCCTGTATGTATCGCCTGCGACTGTTTTTGTATGAGAAAATGAACAGCGCTGCGGCGGCGAAAAGTGGAACTAATAATTCTTATGAATATTTCGACATTTTGAGAGTTACGTAGTGGAAAGATGTTCTTGCTACCAGTGCAGAGGCTAGCGACCCATACGAGATTATATCACCAGTTGAAGTTACTCAGGGAAACTAGTTGAGTTAGAACCCTAAGTCCTTGTAAATAACTGCTAGTTATCTGTGAATACTTTACGGAGTTATTACCATTCCACGAATATGGTAGGTAAACCTTCCTGATGAAGCGGCTATCGCAGCCCATTGGAAGAGGTCAATGGGTCCTCTTCTATTGTATTGCAATACCAGAGGTTGTACGTACTTATTACCTAAAGATATTATCTACTCTGAGCCAGAAGTATCACTAGCACAAAGCGAACCTTATTCTTGTCAGGACAGTAAGCGTGTCCTTGAGCCCAGTGCCGGTGCAGGAACATTGTCGACAACGTTTTCGTATCGCCTTCGACTAATTTTGTATTGAAAAATGAACAGTGGCGGCGGCGGTGAAAAGCGGAACTAAAAATTAGTATAACAATTTTGACATTTCGCGAGTTACGTTGTCGACAATGTTCCTGCTACCGGCACTGGAATCCTTACTCACCAAAGAAATGGCTTCTCTTGGCTTAAGGTCATCTTGGTCTCTCCTTCCTTTGTTAGATTAAGTAATGATACTGCAAAACAATTGCTATTTTATTTATCGACAATTCTTGCAAACACAGTTTGCACAGGCGGACTTAATGCCGTAGGCATTTTCTACCAGTCAACCTTTGGGTGATGCTGAAATGAAAACAAGGCGGATAAGAAGTGAGCGCTGATAAATAATATAGAGGATATTTATTATATTACCTACACTTTACTACCCCAATATTTCTCATGGAGTACAGAAAAATGTTTTAGGTACCAATTGAATTTGCGGTCCAAAACCACGCCACCTAGGTATACGCAAGCTATGCTACAGCATTACCGGCTTGGTGATACAGTTTTTTTACCACTAAAATATTAGTGCTACATGAATATAATAATATGTATACTCTACTCACTAAGCGTATCCCTCCCAATTGCTGTGCCCTTCAGGGTGTGTATTTTAGATATAAGTACTGTGTAATCTATGGATACTATGTGATACACGTGCAATAAATAAATTAATGGTACGGGCCGGGATCAGTGCCGGTAGCAGGAACATTGTCGACAACGTATTCGAAAACGTAACTCGCGAAATGTCAAAATTGTCATACTAATTTTTAGTTCCACTTTTCACCGCCGCAGCGCTGTTCATTTTCCAATACAAAAATAGTCGAAGGCGATATGAAAACGTTGTCTAAAAAGTTCATGCTACCGGCACAGATGACAGGCCGTTGCTTCAACCACAAGGCTACCGCGGCTTGTATATGCAATCCAAGTAATCCAACTGGAATATGTAAGCTTGTTTTCTGTTCCAGCAAGCAAGGGAGCACCATGTGGGTGCCCAATTTGCCCGTCACCATGATCAGCGCCGTGGCGGCCACCGCCGGCGCAGCCTGTGTATTTAAGTAAGTTACCTTCGAATCAATACCGTTCCATCATTATGTCCAATGTAAAAAAAAAATCACACAGCGCCATCTGGAGGTTCTTGTGAACAAATTGAAAAGAACGAAACCGGAACCTTTTTAATTTCGCGACAAACTATAGGTCCTTTTTGCTATGGTGTTTTTGTCATATGAATTCATAGCTAAGACAAGACATCGCTTGTCGCGTCAGCTAGTACCAGTTATAAATATTCGTAAACAAGGTGTTTGTAGAGATTACAGTCAGGAGGGTCGTAAGGTAGTTTGTCACATTTAGAGATATAAAAAAATGTAAGGTCATAACTGTGTAATTAGTATGTAATCGGCAGAGACTTCTACGGCGGGCCACCGTACGAGCGCGACGCACGCGCGGACAATAAAACTGTGGTCATCACGGGCGCCAACTCGGGCATCGGCCGCGCAGCCGCCTGGGACTTCGCAAGAAGAGGGGCCAAGGTACCTACTTCATTAACTTCCTCTTAAACGAAAGAGTTCTAAGCGGGTGCGTGTTTTATATTTTACCACCAAAGAAAGGCAAAAACCAAATATTTGTAACTAACACTGACTTTGAACATTTAAATAAAGTAATTATTAAAAGAGATGTTCATCCTCCCTGATTCAATATTATAATACAAGCAATTTTCTTCTTGTAAAAACAGATTATAATTACCTGTAATGTTACCTAAAAGTGAGAACCTGTAATTGGCTTATTTTATGCTAAGTTTGCTGTTCGTTTTCCAATAAACAAAAACAAAACAAAAGTAAGTCAGTGTATTCATAATTTAACGGGACATGGATGACTCGCCCTGAGCCATGGCCCTTAACCCAAGACTACCTAAACACGCCCCTGGGTCCTGGTGAGTTTAAGAGATTGTCACTTTTTGGCACACAAGCCCATCTGATGGTAAGCAGCCTCGGTAGCCTATAGCCGCTAGCAAGGGATATCACTGACGAGTCGCCAACCCTGTTGTTGATGAGGACTCACTGCTAACAGCATTACTTTACTACTAGCGCAGGGTATGCTCATGGAACACTGACAACCTTGCTCACCACAGAAACAACATTACATCAAAGTAGTGTTATTTGACTGCGGTCTTCTATAAAGTGGAGATACTTCACGACTTAGTTCCTCCATCACCTTTTCGACATCAGACTACTAGGCGTGGGGAGAGCGTTCACCCTTACGTTGTGGACATACCACCAATACGCACTAAGCGTTTTGCATCATCTTTCATAATGCGCACAGCAAAGGACTGGAATTCTCTCCACTCGTCAGTGTTCCCTGAATCCTACAACCTGGGACTCTTTAAGACTAGAGTGAATACGCTACTAACGGACAAGCGAGCTCCACCTTAGACCACATCTTCACTTACAATCAGATGAGATTGTGATCAATCGCTGACACGTAATAAATTAAAAAAAAAGATACAGTCGGCGGCTCACATTTTAATAGGAATACCCACGGGAGATCCCAATTCGCCCAACCTATGTTTTAGCGTCCTGATTATGTTGTTACAGGTGTTCATGGCGTGTCGCAACATGGAGGCGTGCGAGACGGAGCGCCGCGAGATCGTGCTCGAGACCAAGAACAAATTCGTGTACTGCCGACCCTGCAACCTCGCCAGTACAGAGTCCATCAGAGAGTTTGCTGCTAGGTACAAGTCACCCGCGGACTCTAGCGCTTTTAGAGATCAAATTTTTTTTTAGATGAATGATTACATTTTTTATCAGTGTTGAAGTAAAGTTGAGTAAACGTAATGAAACGAAATTAAAAATCGCGGCCCTATTTATATTTTAAAACTATTATAGTTATGATCATAACGCACTATAGGATATCAATCTAATAATTAATGGCCAAATACTGAAACGCCACTCGAATCTGTAGGGCTAGCATCAATAATTGCGACAACGTTTGCGTACCGCCTTCGACTATTTTTATATTGAAAAAGAACAGCGCTGCGGCGGTGAAAAGTGGAACTAAAAATTAGTATGACAATTTTGACATTTCGCGAGTTACGTTGTCGACAATGTTCCTGCTACCGGCACAGATGTTAATATTTAATTTTACAAGCGAAATTTTATTTTTAGTCAAAAATAAAACCGCTTCGAACAGCAACGTAACGTGAGTCCTCAAACTTCAAATGTCGTTTTAGTACTCGGCTGTTTATTAGTCAAGGGTTACATTCACCGAGCAGCTAAAACACTCATTGATACAGGGCTGGTTTTGAGCCCGGACCTCATCGAATGGGAGGACCACACGGGCCATCATGGACTTAATCAAAAACGGCCAAAAAGACCAGACGGGTATTGAACCAATACGCAGTCAAGATTTATAAACACTAGCTGTTTGCCCGCGACTTCGCCCGTGTATTAATATAGTATATAGCCTTTGTTATTCGGTGATAATGAAATCGGTCCAGTAGTTTCGGAGTTTATTCAATACAAACATACACAAATACAAATCTTTCCTCTTTATAATATTAGTATAGAAGACGAAGAAGTGCTGTCAAAAACAATTGCCGTGCACATATTTTTTCTATACGGTACCAGAACCCACAACTCCAGCGAGCACAGACAAACAATAAACTGTATTTGTATATGGTGAAGGTTCAAATCGGAGGAGCCGTACCTGCACGTGTTGGTGAACAACGCGGGAGTGATGGAGCCGCCCCAGGGCGTGACCCACGACGGGTTCGAGACCCAGCTCGGGACCAACCACCTCGGACACTTCCTGCTCACCAACCTGCTGCTGGACACTCTGAAGGTATATCTTGGCCAGAAAGTCTACAAAACAGCCGTGGTGGCCTTGTGGTTGAAGCAACGGCCTGTCATGTGATGGGCCCAGGTTCAAATCCCGGCCTGTACCAATGAGTTTTTCTAAGCTTAAGTACAGTGATTAATCACACAATAAGCTTTTAAAAAGAGAGGTAGGGCGATTTGGGCTTTCCCGTGGGTTTTCCCATTTAAATTGGAGCCGCCCGACTGGGGACTGTCACTGCAGTCTTCCGTAAGGTAGGTAAGGGAGACCTTACGGAAGACTGCAGTGAAATAACACTACTTGATGTAATGTTGTGTTTCTGCTGTAAGTAAGGTTGCCAGTGCTCCACGAGGATACGTTGGGTTAGCAGTAATGCTGCTAACACAGTGAGTCTTCATCAACAAAATGGTTGGCAACCTGTTAGTGATACCCCTGATATTTCTAGCGGCTATAGGCTACGGTTACTGCTTACCATCAGGTATGCTTGTGTGCCACCTAAGTGGTATAAAAAAAAAACGTTGGGCGATAGTACCTTGTATGTGAACCCTGATGGTACGGCAGGCGGCGGCCCCCAGCCGCGTGGTGGTGGTGGCCAGCAGCGCGCACTACGGCGGCCACATCCACAAGGACGACCTCAACATGACCAGCAAGTACGACGCGCGCGCCGCATACGCCCAGAGCAAGCTCGCCAACATACTCTTCGCCAGTGAACTGGCGCGGAGGCTGCTCGGTAAGCCAACGAACCATGGATTGAACTAACAATAATTAAGTTTTTGCCTGTGGCTTCGCCCGTATAATGCTTATATCACTCAGGAACCGCACAATTTGTGCGTGGCAATGTGGCACACAAGCATACGGCCCACCTGATGATAAGCAGTCACCGTAGCCTAAAGCCGCTAGCAATACCAGGGATATCACTAACGGGGTGCCAACCATGTTGTTTATGAGGAGTCACTAGCCCAGCGTATCCTCGTGGAGCACTGACAACCTTACTCACCGCAGAAACACAACACTACATCAAGTAGTGTTATTTCACTGCGGTCTTCTGTAAGGTGGAGGTACAGTCCCCAGTCGGGCGGCTCCAATTTAAATGGGGAAAACCCACGGGAAATCCCAAATCTCCCTACCCTCATTGCTATGCTATATGTTAATCCGGTCTATAAGTTACCTCCATTCCTAATTTCATACAAATCCTTTCAGCTGTTGAGAGAGTGAAGGGAGACAAACACACACACACACAAACTTTCACATTTACATTAGTAGTGTGATGGATGAATGTAGACGGAACAGATACACATTAAAGATCACTATAACAATGTACGATACACTGGAAAATTCTTTTAGGGTCAGCAACGCGCGAGTGATACCCCTCGTGTTGCAATCGTCCATAGGCTACGGTGACCGCTTACCATCAGGAGGGCCGTATGGTTGTTTGCCACCCTAGTAATATAAAAAAAAATCTCAACCGCTCCGCCTGATTCCCCATTACGCCTTCTCCTCGGTGTAGGGTCGGGGGTGTCTGTGATCGCGGTGGACCCCGGGCTGACGGACTCGCAGCTGTCGCGGCACATGTCGATGATGAAGAGCATCACCCGCTTCCTGGTGTACCCGGTGTTCTGGCCGCTCATGAAGTCCCCCAAGATCGGCGCCCAGGTCCTAGTCCACGCCGCGCTCGACCCCAGCCTAAAGTCTTGCGCCGGGGACTACTATGTGTGAGTAGTTTTCACGTTTCTGCCACTAGATGGCGCGAGATGTATTTTATAACGCGCTTGTAAGGTAATCTCTCAGAGCAGATAATATGTAATATTGACGCTTAATATATTTATAGGTGTAAGTTAGTATAGTTCCTCAGTGTTGAGCTACATAGAGCTGCTTTCTTCTAGACTCTAGAGCTCAGCTTTGTATTCTCATGGTCTTCTAGTGAGAGGTAAATTTTTATAAAATTTATCAGTAAATAAATCTCCATATTGTAGTGTGCGCCATATTGTATTTAAAATGGCGGCGTTTTGGTAATTATGCGCTGTCACGGAAACGAAACGTGTATCCCGAATTTCAGCTCAAGCGGACCCTGGTCACCCTGGAGAGTGGGTCAGATTTAACTTACAAGATTTCATTACACACACACACAGGGGACAGTTGAAACAAAATAAAACTTGTAAAAAATAATGGTGTCGATTCTGTTGTTCAAAATTACTAAACTTAACTAATTGGACAGGTCTTAGCTTTAGCCGTGGCCTTGTGGTTGAAGCAACGGCCTGTCATCTGATGAGCCCAGGTTCGAATCCCGGCCTGTACCAATGAGTCACACCGTGAGCTTTTAAAAAGAGAGGTACGGCGATTTGGGATTTCCCGTGGGTTATCCCATTTAAAATTGGAGCCGCCCGACTGGGGACTGTACCTCCGCCTTACAGAAGACCGCAGTGAAATAACACTATTTGATGTAGTGTTGTGTTTCTGCGGTAAGTAAGGTTGTCAGTGCTCCACGAGGATACGCTGGGCTAGTAGTAATGCTGCTAGCACAGGGAGTCCTCATCAACAACATGGTTGGCACCCCGTTAGTGATACCCCTGGTATTGGTAGCGGCTATAGGCTACGGTGACTGCTTACCATCAGGTGGGCCGTATGCTTGTGTGCCACCTTAGTGGAATAAAAAAAAAAGGTCTAAAAGTCTGGCTATCCCTTTCTCATGTGCGGGGTTAAATAAGGATGGCAATATTGTTAGACCTGTCAAATTAGTTAAATTTAATGATTTTGAACAACACAATTGGCACCAATATTTAATTATTGACGATCATCATTATTATCATACAAAAAAAAAATGCTTGCTTTCCATTCCAGTGACATGAAAAAGAAGGAGCCTTCAAAGGAAGCACAAGACTTCGAACTAGCCCAGTGGTTGTGGAAGGTCAGCGAAAAGTGGACCAAATTGGATGAACATAAGGCTGCAATTGCGGAAGCAGGGGCCGCTTAGTTTTACTGAAAGTATTTTTAGTTATGAGTAGTGTGCAAGGTTGCCTCTTTTGCATTTAATATGTTGTAAAAATTAGTAATAAATATTTTGTTACCTACATTTTTCTTCATAATGGATGAGGACCCTTTTATTTTTATAGAATACAAAATATATTATAATTTGCTTTGTCCGCTTAATGAGTGTGATACTCGATGTGTCATCACGCTGCTCGACCAACGCGGCGGCACCCTGATGATGGGACGTGGAAGTCCTGAAACACGTGTCGGAAGAAACCACGGCTGAGCTCACCTGGGCGCAGGCCGTTCGACCGTATCACACTCATTAAGCGGACAAAGCAAATTATAATATATTTTGTATTCTATAAATATGAATTTCCGCAAAGTAAAACCTGAATCAATTCAATATATCCTTTTATTTTTTTCTATATGAGGAATTAATTTAGGTTTCATATAACCCGGACGGGTCGCTAGTGTAAAAATACAACAGAAACGTGGGTCTATCATAATATAACTGAATAAATCACTTGAATTCTAATCCCAGGAATCGTTATCAGTGGGCCAGTTAGGGTCGGCTACAGCCGAGTGATACCCCTTACCTTGAAGCGGACGGTAAGCTAAGGTAATGCTTGTTTGTTACCTTTCTATATCTATACTTCTAAATATACTAATATTATAAAGAGGAAAGATTTGTATTTTAGGATTTCAGTATTTTTGTGGGTTTGTATTGAAAGGGCTCCGAAACTACTGGACCGATTTCAAAAATTCTTTCACCGTTAGAAATCTAAATTATCACTGAGTAATATAGGCTATATTATACTAGCTGCCTGTCCCGGCTTCGCACGGGTAGACATGCGAAGCCGGGGCGGGCGGCTAGTGTGTTATAAAAAAGTGGTAACGTCATAATAAAACAATAATAATTAAAATACCATATAATAATATTATGTCAAATCGATAGCCCAGAGACTGGTGTGGTAGGCAGGGTCGTCGAAGAGTGTGGGGCGGGGGCTGGGGGTGGTGCAAGACTGGTGGTCGTGCAGTAGCTGCAGCACGCCGGTGCCGATCGCCGCGGGGGTTCCCACCACGATGGACTCCGACACTCCCTCTATAGGATCTCGCTGCCCGTAGTAAGCCGCGTCGAACAAATGGTCCGCCGTTTTCTCGAACTGAAAAATAGACGGCGTTGTAAAATAAATAGAGGCCTTGTGGAATGGAGCTTTGCCTGCTATTCTAGCGACGCAAGTTCGAATCACACCGGTCTGTACCAATGAGTTTTTCTAACTTAAGTACAGTGATCAGTGACACCACGAGCTTTATTATGAAGGAAAACATCGTGAGGAAACCTGCATCCGTCTGAGAACAAATTCAAGGACGTATGTAGTACCTAAGAGACGGCGACGGACTCACCATCTGTTGACACCAAATTATCTTCGGTGGAAAGTGGGTGTTGCCTAACCCTACAGGGACCCTTGTGGGAAGGCGTGAAGATAAATAATTAAGCGACCAAAGAAAACAAAATAGGCCAAGTGCGAGTTAGACTCGCACACCGAGGGTTCCGTACTAAAAACAAACCAGTTTGAATGACAAACTTAACTTTACAGTTCGATCCCTTCACACGGCTATTGCACCAACCGCAAATAATAAGTAATTGTAGATTACCGTGGTTGAAAAAACAGCCAAGCAGCCACATAGCGCCGTCATCTGTACCTACTGGTACCAAGAACATCTAACGACTACGTATTCGCATTTGAAACCGCTGATAATTTAGACCTTCATAAGTGCCTTAAAACTGAATAAATTATTTTTTGATTAAGTAACTGTCAAAATGACAAAATTGTCATATGAAATTTTAGTTCTCCATTTCGCAGCTTGTTAATTCCTCATACAAAAATAGTCGAAAGCGATACGAATATGTAGTCGTAAGATATTCTTGCTTAGGGCACTGGCCCGCCATCCTCCATGATCCTCCCCGTGTGTGGTGTACTCACGCTGGCCAGGTTGAGCACGGAGTCCTTGATGCGCGCGAGCCCGTAGCGCGTGATGCCGAGCACCTCCCCCCGCGCCGTCATCTGCCCCGCCAGCAGCTCCACGTGGCGCCGGTCCACGCTCATGCCGTGGCCCTCCATCACGCCCTGGATCTCGCTGATGATCGTCGACTTGGCCGCCTCGATGCCCAGCGTGTGGTACACCTGATCATATTGCATTTACTATTACAAAATTCTACGAAACATTTTTTTTATACAACTAAGTTGGCACACAAGCATACGGCCCTGATGGTAAGCAGTCACCGTAGCCTATAGCCGCTAGTTATATCAGGGGTATCACTAACGGGGTGCCAACCATGTTGTTGATGAAGACTCACTGTGCTAGCAGCATTACTACTAGCCTAGCGTATCCTCGTGGAGCACTGGCAACCTTACTTACCGCAGAAACACAACACTACATCAAGTAGTGTTATTTCACTGCGGTCTTCTGTAAGGCGAAGGTACAGTCCCCAGTCGGGCGGCTCCAATTTAAATGGGATAACCCACGGGAAATCCCAAATCGCCCAACCTCTCTTTTCTTTTTCAAACATGTTCAAAGCGGGAAGTTTGCTCCGCCGTTTGCGGTCTGTCAAGTTTGAATTTGGAATAAACGGTGGTTAGTTATATTATTACTAGGTTTTGCCCGAGACTGTGTCCACGAGGAATTTTGGTTTATCACAAAAATCCATGGTTTTCTGGGAATAGAGAGAACAGAAGGACAAAACAATAGATTTTATTTGTAAGCCTTACCACCGGTCTACTGTACCTTTGTGAAATACTCAAAAGTCGTCCGTCCCTTTCTGAAAAGCCAACATAAAGACTGATAGAAGTGATCGATAGCCTATATAAATAAATGTATGTACCTCTAAAATATTATTGGAAGTGGTCTTCCGGCCGTCGACCCCGAAGGTAGCGATCACGTCCCGCAGGCCGTCGCCCTCCACGCACAGCTTGTACCTTCACGGGACAATAACACATTGAAACACTTCAAATTATTCACTACATCCCCTGAGGGTTTGACCACATGTATGTAGATTTTAGACCCTAATAAGGCGCACTTATGAACGCCGCACTCAGCCATTGGCTATGAAAAATGCTCTCTAAGAACCGATTGCGTGTGTTCCCCGTGTCCTCACTGCGCGGCCTGTGCCTGTTCCCTGTCCCCCCACTGCGCGGCCTGTGCCTGTTCCCTGTCCCCCCACTGCGCGGCCTGTGCCTGTTCCCTGTCCCCCCACTGCGCGGCCTGTGCCTGTTCCCTGTCCCCCCACTGCGCGGCCTGTGCCTGTTCCCTGTCCCCCCACTGCGCGGCCTGTGCCTGTTCCCTGTCCCCCAGCGCCTATCCCCTGTGTAGTACCTGTCGCTGCCGTGCGCGTCGTCGCAGGCGATGACGGCGCGCGCCACCTGCGGCAGGCCCTTGACGACGACGGCGGGCAGCTGCCGCGCCAGCTGCTGCAGCGCCAGGTTGAGCCACGCGCCGGCCTTGCCCTCGGCCCACACCTTCAGCGCCCACTCCGACACCACCTGCACGCTCGACGACTTCACCTTCAGCTTCGATGTGCAGATGCTGCACAACATGACGCGTTTAACTGTTTAGATTTAAACTTTAACCTATATATACTATTCTTTAGGATGTTGTGTATGCACAAGTTTACCGACTTATAATTATTAATTTGTACCTTAGCTATACGTGGTAACTTTTAAATTAACTTCTTATTTTATTGTGTAACCCTTATATGACAATATTAGCTGTAAGTTTTCCTACAATATAAAAAAAAAATAACACATTGCTACGTCATCTCATATATAGGACATATGTCGTGGTTATAATTTTATGTGAGCTATGTGTAAAAAGTTGATGAGTTGAGCAATAAATAGAATGGTGAAAGTGTCGATTCTGTTGTGCAAAATCACTAGTCTTGGTAGCTAATAAGCCGTGGTGGCTTTATATTTCAAGTAACGGCCTGTCATCTGATGGGTCCAGGTTCAAACCTCGGCCTGTACCAAAGAGTTGCTCTAAGCTTAAGTAGTGACTAATCACACGGTGAGCTTAAAAAGAGAGGTAGTGCGAATTGGGATCTCCCGTAATTTCCCATTAAAATTGGGCTGGGGACAGTACCTCCATCTGACCATCTGCGGTAAGTAAGGTTGCCAGTGCTCCACGAGGATACGCTGCGCTATTGGTAATGCTTCTAGCACAGTGAGTCCTCATCAACAACAGAGTTGGCAACGCGTTAGTGATACCCCTGGTATTGCTAACAGCTATAGGCTACGGTGATACCGCACGCTTGTGTGCCAACTTAGTGGTATAAAAACAAACTGTTAAAATAATGTTTCGACTCACGAATACACGATGGAGTGAACGTTGACCTCCAGGCAGAGCAGCCGGATCCTCTCCGCGTCCAGCTTGATGAGCAGGAAGCACTCGCCGGGCAGGTACACCTCGTCTATGTACGTCGTTATCTAAACACGTTACATTACACTTAAGCTGTAAGCGAGGAGTCACCAATTAGTTTCGTTTGGGGTACTATCGTAGTCCGTTTGGAAGTATAGCAACCCCCTACCCCCCTTAATAAATACGGCTTAAATATCAGCGGCAACCCGTCACGATTAAGGTCCGCACAATATTAGCCTAAAGCCGCTAGCAGTACCAGGGGTATCACTAACGGGGTGCCAACCATGTTGTTGATGAGGACTCACTGTGCTAGCAGCAATACTACTAGCTCAGCGTATCCTCGTGGAGCACTGACAACCTTACTTACTGCAGAAACACAACACTACATCAAGTAGTGTTATTTCACTGCGGTCTTCTGTAAGGCGGAGGTACAGTCCCCAGTCGGGCGGCTCCAATTTAAGTGGCATAACCCACGGGATATCCCAAATCACCCTACCTCTCTTAGTTATCATGTGTGTCTCATTACTGCTAGCACAGTGAGTCCTCATCAACAACATGGTTGGCACCCCGTTAGTGATATCCCTGGTATTGCCAGCGGCTATAGGCTACGGTGACTGCTTACCATCAGGTGGGCCGTATGCTTGTATGCCACCGTAGTGGTAAAAAAAAAAAAGATAATTATTGTGTACATAAACAAGACATATGGCGTATGAGACACGTTTTCGTGTAATTAATATGGACTTGCGCAATCGTATCGTAATCGTAACGTGTCTACGATAGACGACTGTCCGCGATTTTCAAACAAAACGTCGTTAAGTACCAACGTAAAGATGATACGTTTCTTCTTCTTCTTCCTTGCTATGGCAATCAATCCTCATCAAGGACAATTTTTGCCAGTTTCAAGTGCTACAAAAATTAATAACCAAGTTGGTATCATGACCTCATTTGAAGTTCGCCTACTTTTAATCTTACCTTCAAGTGTGTACGGAACCCTCGGTCCGCGAGTCCGACTCGCACTTGGCCGCTTTTTTTTTAATTAGAATCGTATCTGACCTCTCCGAGGGTGGTTTTTTCGAGGCGTCCCTTAACCCTCCTGGCGAACTCCTGGTCGTGGGGCTGCACCAGCTCGGCGGTGATGATGGGGGTGGAGATCTTGCGGGAGGCGTTGATGATCTCCTTCACTCGGGGGACCCCCTGCGTGATGTTCATGGACGCCACGCCCGCGAAGTGGAACGTCTTCAGCGTCATCTGAGTGCCCGGCTCGCCGATACTCTGGACAAAACATTTGTATTTTTGTGGGTTTGTATTGAATAGGCTCCTAATAGCTAAGACAGGCGTCGTCCTGTCTTAGCTATGAATTAATATGTTAAACACACCATAGAAAAAATTACGTTTGAATTGAAAAATTAATTATTTTTATTTTTTTTAAGAACCTTCTCCTGCCAATAACCAACACAAAAATTAAAAGAATTAGTGAAATACAATGAGACGGGCTGCACGCTTGTTTGTCACTTTCGATTTGTTTGTTTCTTATGGTCAAGGCCGTGTTAAGAGAGGCCGGGCTCCTTAGGCACACAAGTGTTTGGGCCCCCTCGGCAGATATTTACGACACATTAGGATGCAGCAGCAGGGCCCAGCCTGTTGAAATGATGCTTAAAGGTAATTGTGATTTTAGGGTCGGCAACGCTCGAGTATACCTCTGGTGTTGCAAGCGTCCATAGCTTACGGTAACCGCTTACCATCGGGCGGGCCGTATGCTTGTTTGCCACCTTAGTGGTATAAACAAAGATATCGTATAGCACGGGATGGCATGATACTTGTCAATAATACGTAACTAATTTAAAGGTAAGGGAGACTTGGCATATACTACGAGTGGTCATCGAGGGATCGAAAATTCTAAAAAAATAGTTCACGTAGTATGGGGTAGGTTCCCTAAAGTGGTGGTGGCGTGTGTTAAGCACGCTACACACCTTCAGTTTTAACTGCACAGTTCGACTGTACAGTTAAAACTGAAGGTGTGTAACCAAAACTGACAACTGTGCAGTTCTAAACCGAACGTGTGTAGACACTAGGAGCGTCAGTTATAACTGCACAGTTCGACTGTACAGTTAAAACTGAAGGTGTGTAGGTAAAACTGACAACTGTGCAGTTCTTGTAGACACTTTAACTGCACAGTTCGAGTGTACAGTGAATAGTGTGCGGTGTGCGGTGTGCGGTGTGCGGTGTGTAGCGTGGTGCACCTGTGCGGCGAGCGCGCCGACGGCGGTGCCGGGCTCGATGACGCTGCGCTGGTACTTGTCGTGGCACACGCGCAGGAACTGCACCAGCTGCGGCAGCGTCAGCCGCTCCAGCTGCTTCACTATCGGCCCGCAGTGGGAGTACTTCGCGCGCAACACACTCACTCTCGTTGCGATCGTCTTCAGGAATGCTCTGTACATCAATCGTTATAAGCTTTCATATATAAAACTAGCGGCCCGCCCCGGCTTCACACGGGTAGACAAAATATTTGATTAATGTCTACCCGTGCGAAGCCGGGGCGGCCAGCTAGTATAATATATAGCCTATGTTACTCAGTGATGATTTAGCTTTCAAAAGGTAAAATAATTTTTGAAATCGGTCCAGTAGTTTCGGAGCCTATTCAATACAAACACACAAAAATACAAATCTTTCCTCTTTATAGTATTATAGTAATAGTATAGAAGTATAAACAAGAAGCTGACTGACTGACTATATATCAACGGAAACCTAAACGGCTGGGGTTAGAGACTTGAAATTTAGACAGTAGGTACCTTTTATGTCGTAGGCATTCGCTAAGGAATATTTTTTGGCAATTCCACCCCTAAGGGGGTAAAATAGGGGACGGAAGATTGTATGCAACTCCGTAATTTTTGAAGTTACATCGCGATAATGGGTATTTGGCGTTTCAGTTAAAATAAAAAATATTTTGTTCAGGATTTTTGGAAATTCCGCCCCTGAGGGGGTAAAATAGGGGATGAAAGTTTTTATGAAAATCCGTTGACTTATTCACTTCACCACCCGTGCTAAGCCGCGAGCAAAAGCTAGTTGGGAATATTCGGTCTAGCATTCGTTAGCATTAGCATGAACGATTACGTATTCGTATCGCTTTCGACTATATTTGTATGAGAAAATTGACAGCACTGCGCCCGTGAAAATTCGTATGAATATTTCGTCATTTTGAGAGTTACGTTTTCGAGTTCCTAAATCATTCCTCCATTGATGACTACTTATTATTCGGTGTTTTTAAACTTGAACTATATGAAAATGTGGTGACGGTAATTTACTTGGACTCCTCAATAAATAGGTCACAAAACCGCATACCTGACAGCTACAGCACCGGGACTACTTCTACTTGTTCTCCTACGATTGGAATTAATGCTTACAATAATTCTTTCTTACAATAATTCTTTCTTGAACTCGTCAGTGCACGTGTTGAAGTCGTCCAGGGCGAGCGTCTCCTGCGCAGCCAGCATGATCCCGTCCCCGTCGAGTGGCTCCTCGTCCCTGAACAAAAAACAACTATTTTACCACAAAAACTCCTTACTCACTTATTTAAAGTGGTTAATTTTTTCGCTACAAGGCGCCACAATGTTGATTTAACGTTTGCCTGGGGGGCGGGGGTTCCCGAGCAGGAAGCGGGCGCGCACGTGCTGCAGCTGGCGGCAGTACCTGTGCAGGAAGCGGGCGCGCACGTGCTGCAGCTGGCGGCAGTACCTGTGCAGGAAGCGGGCGCGCACGTGCTGCAGCTGGCGGCAGTACCTGTGCAGGAAGCGGGCGCGCACGTGCTGCAGCTGGCGGCAGTACCTGTGCAGGAAGCGGGCGCGCACGTGCTGCAGCTGGCGGCAGTACCTGTGCAGGAAGCGGGCGCGCACGTGCTGCAGCTGGCGGCAGTACCTGTGCAGGAAGCGGGCGCGCACGTGCTGCAGCTGGCGGCAGTACCTGTGCAGGAAGCGGGCGCGCACGTGCTGCAGCTGGCGGCAGTACCTGTGCAGGAAGCGGGCGCGCACGTGCTGCAGCTGGCGGCAGTACCTGTGCAGGAAGCGGGCGCGCACGTGCTGCAGCTGGCGGCAGTACCTGTGCAGGAAGCGGGCGCGCACGTGCTGCAGCTGGCGGCAGTACCTGTGCAGGAAGCGGGCGCGCACGTGCTGCAGCTGGCGGCAGTACCTGTGCAGGAAGCGGGCGCGCACGTGCTGCAGCTGGCGGCAGTACCTGTGCAGGAAGCGGGCGCGCACGTGCTGCAGCTGGCGGCAGTACCTGTGCAGGAAGCGGGCGCGCACGTGCTGCAGCTGGCGGCAGTACCTGTGCAGGAAGCGGGCGCGCACGTGCTGCAGCTGGCGGCAGTACCTGTGCAGGAAGCGGGCGCGCACGTGCTGCAGCTGGCGGCAGTACCTGTGCAGGAAGCGGGCGCGCACGTGCTGCAGCTGGCGGCAGTACCTGTGCAGGAAGCGGGCGCGCACGTGCTGCAGCACGCGCGGCAGGTCGACGGGCTGCCCGCGGCCCTCCATGCAGGAGGGGTCGAGTCCGTCGCTGCCGTACCGGAACTGCACCACCTCGCCCGTCGCGTTGCGCACCGTCATGTCGTACTGCAGCACCAGGTCCTCCAGCGACTGGACAACACACGGACGGACCCACATTTACCATTTAATACTAATCGGCCAAGTGCGAGTTGGACTCGCACACCGAGAGTTCCGTACTAAAACATACCAGTTTAAATGATAAACTTAGATTAAAGATAGAGCAAAAAACAAGTTTCTAGGCAACAGAAATACACATTCTGTGAAAGTTTCAACTGTCTACCTATTACGCATCAGGAGATACAGCCCGCTTACAGATAAACGGACGGACGATTACTAAGAGAGATCGTATCGATACCTTCGGGTACAGAACCTTAGAAACGAGCGAGCCTTACGGTAGTCGGATATGATGAGTGACATCTGATGGAGAAGTCTATCACCAAGAGCGCTGATTCATGAAATCAAATAGCGCGCGCTCCCCCGACTTCCTGATACACACTTTCGTCCCATTCCACTAGATGATGGGGACGCGAGAGGAAAGATGTTCCACGTCAATAAATGACACCCGCTTGGAATAGTACCTAGATTTTGTAATTCAAGCGGATTATCCTTGTTTATACGTTAATTTTCGTTTTTAACTGTCTGTCTGTTTGTCATATATTCATGTCACATAAATAATTGCAATGTAAATTGTATATATAATTTAAAAAGAGTAATTGCTAGGTTTCTTCGGGATTATTTCAGCAAAAAATGACCTTCCGCATCTGGTAGTAAATTCTGACGATATAAAAATACATATTTATTTAAATGTACCTTAACGAGCCTCCTCTGCAGGTATCCGGTCTCGGCGGTCTTCACGGCGGTGTCCACGAGCCCCTCGCGGCCGCCCATCGTGTGGAAGAAGAACTCCGTCGGCGTCAGCCCCGAGTAGAAACTGTTCTCCACGAACCCACGCGCTGCTGGGATTTTGGCTACAAGACGGATCAACATTCAATGCTTACGTCATTGATGACAGATAAAGGCTTTTTTTCATGCCACTAAGGTGGCACACAAACATACGGCCCATCTGATGGTAAGCAGTCACCGTAGCCTATAGCCGCTAGCAATACCAGGGTATCACTAACAGGGTGCCAACCATGTTGTTGATAAGGACTCACTGTGCTAGCAGCAATACTACTAGCCCAGCGTATCCTCGTGGAGCACTGGCAACCTTACTTACCGCAGAAACACAACACTACATCAAGTAGTATTATTTCACTGCGGTCTTCTGTAAGGCGGAGGTACAGGCCCCAGTCGGGCGGCTCCAATTTAAATGGGATTTAAATGGGAACCCACGGGATATCCCAAATGGCCGTACCTCTCTTAAAAGGCTACAAGATAAAAGATAGAAATTTAAAATCGCTGACAAAATAAATATACCACTAAGATGGTAAACAAGCATCCGGACCACTTGATGGTTAGTGTTCACCGTGGACATTTTTTTTTTACAATTGTTACTTGTTAATCTAATTAAAGAGAAAATATTTGTAGTTTGTGATGAAAATACTCAAAAAATACTGGACAGATTTTAACAATTCTTTCACAGGTAGAGTGCTATATAATCACTGTATAACATTAGTTATAGATTATATTGTCACGCGGGAGAAGTCTCTTGGAAAAAGCAGGTCTTAACTAAAACAGATGGAAAAGACAGACCACCAAAAAAGTTTAAAAACATGCATCTAAAATTAACTACAAAATTATTTGCTTTTACGATGATGTGAGCAGATAAAGACGCTGTGGAGGGCCGAGGTTCAACTTCCTAGAACAAATAACAATAGTACTCAACGATGGATGGTAAAGAGTACACGGAACCGGCGGGCATGTATGAAGAGATCGATGAGAATGAATAAGAGTAAGAGATTAAAAAAGAAGATATTATAGAAGAAGCAAAATATGTGTGCAAGTTAAGAGTGAAACGCTCTATACTCTCTGCCTACCACGTGAATGACTTGGCGTGATGATATGTACTAATGTGTGAAGTACTCACAGTGGCGCTCGAAGTGCGGCAGAGATCTGTCCTCGAACCCGTTGGGGACCCGCTTACCATTCAAAGCCTGCTGGCCCACGCACGCTATCATCTGCGATATGTTGATGTTTGACCCTGTTCACATAGCCATAAGGTCTAAATTTCAAATGGAAGCAAGTTTTATTTTGTTTTTAATTATGTCATACTGATTCGCTGATATTGCAGGCTTCTACGAGCTCGGTAAGCGCTTCCCGTCCCACAGTTTACCCGTGAACACGCACTATTTTATAATATTGAACTAATCGTAGCCCGATTTTATATGCAAAGTGATTATGAGCAGAATATATTAGATTAAACAAAGTCATTTTTAAATATAAATTGCCACAAAGTGACGCCTAGTCCCATTCAATATATTAAGAGAAATATTTATTCTGTATAGGGCCTAATAAGGCACTTATGAAGGTCTAAATTACCACAGGTTCGGTAAAATCCAAATCACGATATAACAATTTTGACACCCTTGACATCAAGAAACCTCGTTAAACTCATTGTCTAAGAACAGTAGCGCGAGCATGAATAATTCGCGACAACTTTTTCGTATCGCCTTCGACAATTTTTGTATTGAAAAATGAACAGCGCTGCGGCGGTGAAAAGTGGAACTAAAAATTACTATGACAATTTTGACATTTTGCGAGTTACGTTTTCGAATACGTCGTCGCAAAATGTTCATGCTACCGGCACTGTAGTGAGTAGGTACCTTTAGAGCCGCTTTGAGCCATTATAAGTGGTGCGTTTGTCGGGTGCAGCTCCCGGAAGCAGGCTTTAGCTGCCAGCTCTCTGGAAATAGCATTTAAACAATCCAAAGACAACATATAGAGGTGTGACATCCGTCATACTAACAGGACGTTGATGCCAATTCTGTTGTGCGAAATCAAAATGAAAAAATATTTATTCATTTTAGGCCCTAATAAGGCACTTATGAAGGTCTAAATTACCACCGGTTCGGAAAAAAAGCCACCTGAGAAGAACCGGCACGAAACTCAGTGCTCTGTCTTTTTTTTTCATGTAACAATCATGGTATAACAATTTGTAAAAAAATTCTTCTAGTTAATCTTAATCATTAAGCTAAACTAATTTGACAGGTCTAAAAAATATTGCCATCCTTATTTAAACCCGCACATGAGAAAGGGATGATAAGACTTTTTAGACCTGTCAAATTAGTTAAGTTTAGTAATTTTTTACAACAGAATCGACACCATTGTGTATCGTATTTAATTATATATGTATGTTAAGGAATCCATCGCTGTCCTTTAACATAATTATATGAAATTGGTGAATAATTTTAAACAGAAGACATACATTTAGTAGCCGTGAAACTTTAGGAAGGGCAAAAACATAGTTCTTTTAATACCCGCACTTGGAACAGGACACGGGACATCTCTGCCTACCCCAAGGGCGGATTCAGGGGGGGACCTGGGGTCTCGACCCCCCACCCCCCGGGCTGAGTCTATCCATGTGGTGGAAGGCCGGGCTGAGTCTACGATTCAAGTGGTGGAAGTCATAACTCGTTCCGATAGAACACGAAATAAAAAAGATGTGTAAATATCACCGGAAGATAACAAGAACCGCAAATGTATACATTTCCTAGGAAATATATCAACCTTCGTAGGATTCTAAACGAGAGATTAATTGTATTAATTTACGTTCACATATTCGCAAATTAATAAACTTACCGAACTAAAAAAACAACCAACGTCGGCTAAGGCGGATTCTAACCTATCACGGCCATGTCGGACTACAATGTTACAAACGGTGAACGTAAATTAATACAATTAATCTCTCGTTTAGAATCCTACGAAGGTTGATAAATTTCCTAGGAAATTTATACATTTGCGGTTCTTGTTATCTTCCGGTGACATAAACAATAAAAATAAAACTTATTTGTTTCGACTATATGACCCCCTTCTAAAAGTTCTTTTTTATACTACTAGGGTGGCTAACAAGCATACGGCGCACCTGATGGTAAGCGGTCACCGGAGCCTGTGGACGTTTGCAACACCAGGGGTATCACTCGCGCGTTGCCGACCCTAAAGCTGGATCCGCATTTGGTCTACCCTGAGTACCAGGATGGTGTAGAAGTCAATAGTTACCTGATGCTGCTCAGCTCGCTCAGCATGACTGCTTCCAGGGACTCCTCCACGCTGCAGCCGGGCTGGCACTGGAGGGTCCCCTTCTCCATCTCCAATATGTACGCGTCGCACTTCGAGTACCTGGTGTTATTGTATAAAATTCACTCTGAGTCACTCTCTCTCTCTCTGGGTCACGGGCTGACGGAGGTAAATAAACAATTTAATATCGCGTATAAGACCCGTTTTCATGTCATTACTATATGTTTAAATCGTGAAAGTTTAAAAAACAGTATTAACTTTACATGCCCATCAAATAGTATCATAGTAGGCACTCCACGTCTACGAGGATCATCTCTGGGTGCATCACGAAGAAAAAGAAGTGTCAAAGTAAAGTAAATGCAGTCGAGACGTGCCGTAAACATGGTCCATCGAATGCGCAACGAAGAGATTCGTAAAACAATGAGCGGAAGAGATTGATCCCAAAGGGTCGGCAACGCGCGAGTGATACCCCTGGTGTTACAAGCGTCCATAGGCTACGGTGAACGCTTACCATAGGGCGTGCCGTATGCTTGTTTTCCACCTTATTGTATAAAAAAAAGTATAAACCCAAGTACAGAAATAACAAATCCAAATATAGACTATATATTCGACAATTAGCCGTTACCTTTAATTTCAACTAATACTTATAATTTTGTTTTTTATTGTAATGTTACGGGTTGGTTGTAAGCGGTCATCGAATGTTCAGTGCCGGTAGCAGGAACATTGTCGACAACGTATTCGAAAACGTAGCTCGCGAATTTTTTTTTTACATAATACTTAACTTAATCACGTAATAGGTAAACGTAAAGCAACTCATTAACTCAATAAAATCTTTTTAATAATAAGATTAGAGAGTTAAATTTGTAAACTTACTACTAAGATCTTTTTATATGGAAATAAACACTTTTCCTTTCTTTCTTTCTTTCTTTCAAATGTCAAAATTGTCATACAAATTTTTAGTTCCACTTTTCACCGCCGCAGCGCTGTTCATTTTCCAATATTACAGTGATACGAAAACGTTGTCGACAATGTTCCTGCTACCGGCACAGCTTGCAGTATAGTGTAGATGGACTCACCCGGTCTCGAGCAGTTTATTCTTGGCTTCGATGAGCTTCTTGCCAGGAGTGACGTCGATGATGCCGAAGCTGAACCCTCGGTTCATCATGTAGTAGGACGCCATGCGGGCTAACCTGACCAATAAAACAATCATATTTTGTTGTTCAAAATTACTAAACTTATCTAATTTGACAGGTCTAACAACATTGCCATCCTTATTTAACACCGCACATGAGAAAGGGATAGCAAGACTTTTAGACCTGTCACATTAGTTATGTTTAGTAATTTTGAACAACAGAATCTACACCCTATTATAGAGGACTCACTGTGCCGTCTAGTCCAATAAAAAATATTTTCATTTTTTTTTATTAAAAAGACATGTACCCCTAGTACGAGATTTCGAGTTGTCGAATACGATATGTAGGTAGTTTCGCTTCCCTCCATACATTTACGTACAGCGCCCCTAGCGGAAACGTGGTGGAACTAAAATAATGTCTAATCGGCAGTACGAGTTCCACTGACACGTCAAAATCCAAGCCGTTTACGCTTTAAAGCGAGCCATCATGCATACATACACTTGAAAAACATAACCCCATATCCGACATAGTCGGGTATAAGGCAGAAGTGTACTATCGCCCAACGTCTGACTCAACGCCTGACCAGTTTGAAATTGTGTTTGCTTGCACTTGTATCTGTAACTAGCCCCACCCAGCTCCTTGTACACTTATTGCGACCAATAGGAGACTTAAAACATCGCTTTTGTGTTAAAATCCTTTGTTTATTAAATTATTTATATTCCTCTTGCTTATTGTTTGTAACTTAACGTAATAAATACTGCACACGTCAACCAGATGTGGACCTTTGTTATTGTGTCGTCCCGACATCTAGCAGTACTATTGGTTATCAAAAACAATGCAAGGCGGGGGCTATTGACTGGTCACTTCACAGAATATGCACCCTTAGGGTGTCAAGGTGATCGTTTGTGCGATGGTACCTCCACATGGCGCGCACGGCGATCTCCTCGCCCCAGTCCCTCAGCAGGATGTAGAAGATGCTGGTCTTGGTGCCCGAGCCCAGGGTGCTCTTGTCCATGGACCCGCAGACCAGCTCCGAGTTGCGGATTATTACATCTGGACACACGAACAACATACATTATAATGGTCACATTAATTGATAGACAAAATCACACAATGTATTTCAAACTAGACTTTAAAACAAAACGGTCATATCTTTTCTTCATATTGACTTACAGGTTTGATTATTTTACAGCCGAAAGCGACCATAGACCCGGTTATTTCATATTAATTTCAATTTGATAACTCCACACGTTATTGAGATAAAAATTCTTGACAGACAGACGGGTTTTAGGCCCTTAATTTATTAGGCCTTAACTGAATACCCGATTTTAGGTTTGTTCCATACTTACAGGAGTCTTGCACACACATGTCCTTGTTGTTGGTGTAGTTCTTGCCCCTCGTCTCCAGGTTGGCCTTCACTTCACACCGCTTGTTCGGCTTCAGTATCAAACTGGAACACAACCATATTTATAAACACTTATATATGATACATAAATCGCAAGGGGCTCGTGACTATTCAATCTGCGACGTTAACTTACCATAACTATAGGTATTCGATAGATGAGAGAGAGTCCCCTAATTGGTGCCTTTGAGAAAACGTTAAATTTGTAATGAAAATCTCAAGCACAACGTTACAAGCCTTTCATAAGCAGAAACACTGACAACTGCTTTATACATTTGTATATAAATAATAAATAAATATGGGAGCGTCAAGACTATGAGCATGTTGTGTCAGGGGGCGTTATATCTACGAGCATGTTGTGTCAGGGGGCGTTATATCTACGAGCATATTGTGTCAGGGGGCAGTATATCTACTCTCGTGTTGCGCCAGGGGGCGGTATTTCTAGGAGCATATTGTGTCAGGGGACGGTATATCTGTGAACATATTGAGTCAGGGGGCGGTATATCTACGAGCATATTGTGTCAGGGGGCAGTATATCTACTCTCGTGTTGCGCCAGGGGGCGGTATTTCTAGGAGCATATTGTGTCAGGGGACGGTATATCTGTGAACATATTGTGTCAGGGGGCGGTATATCTACGAGCATATTGTGTCAGGGGGCGGCATATCTACAAGCATGTTGTGTCAGGGAGCGGTATATATACTCTCGTGTTGTGTCAGGGGGCGTTTATATGGGCATGTAATGTCACCTGAATATCTGCTTGCCAGTCCAGAGGCGTGTGGGCTTGAGTATGGCGGGGGGCGGCATGTCGAGCGGCATGGTGGAGTCGGGCCCGGCCAGGAGACAGGCCGCCAGCTGCTGCGCCTCGTCCCGCGAGAGGAAGGTGTCTCGCTGCGTGAGGAGGTACCCGCCCGTTATGAAGTCTTGCGTCGCAGCTATCAAAAGCTCGCCGTTGCGAGGAGTCACCAGGTTCGATTTGTTCTGTCGAGGTTATAGCATCACATTTGAAAGATATATTTGGTTTTATTGTTGGTGTAGTGGTTAGTAGCTTAAGAGTAGCCATATTAGAGCAAACAAGGGTCGGCAACGCGCGAGTGATACCCCTGGTGTTGCAAGCGTCCATAGGCTGCGGTAACCGCTTACCATCAGGCGGGCCGTATGCTTGTTTGCCACCTTAGTGGTATAAAAAAAACCATTTGTGTAAGCTGTTGATGTAATATTCCAACTAGAGTAGGTTAGGTAAAGACAGACTTACAGTTCTTATTATCTATCTATATTTTTTTATCGTATGAAGATATGTGGTGACAACTTTAAACCTCAGACATACATTCCTACAGAGTAGACTAAGTAAATACGTTGAATTATTTATTTTATTCTTTGACACAAATTAATAGTGTCTTCCAAAAACCGTATACTTATCGACGTATCTAGGTGATTAATCGACTAGATACGTCAAACGCCAGCTTCCATATGCAACCGCTTATCAATATTGTAAATTAAAAAAAAAGCAGTATCAGACCCCCATGAGTATGAGGGCCTCGGCGCGCGCCTCCTCAGTCTGCGGCAGGTGCATGTTCATCTCGTCACCGTCGAAGTCCGCGTTGTACGGAGTGCACACGCACTCGTTGAACCTTGACACCATAAATCAAATACAATTTAAAAAAAAAACTTATACTCTATTTAGGCCCTAATAAATCACTTATAAAGGTCTAAATCAGTGATTCCCAAGGTCTACGTTGGCGTGAATAATAAATGGGGGTGTTCACAAGTTGTAAGTGGGGGTGCACAAAATTATAACTCGTTTCGATGGTGAAGAATAAACATTTCCATCGCTAGATCTAATCTTCACATTTAGGGGGGGGGGGGGGGGGGCGGCTGATTGCAGTAAAATTTTGAAAGGGGTCTACAGGAAAAAATGTTTGGGAAACTTTGGTCTAACTAAATTAACACTTGGATCATCATACCAGAACAAAAGTACGATAGTACTTTCGTTGCAATAAATTTGTTCAAATCTTGTGTTAGATGGGAAATGAGAAATACCCAACATGTCCAGGTCCCAAATTGGGCAGTCTACAAATTCTGTTACTCTGAATATGCAGTACACACAATATGTCGTTCCCAACATATGAAGTTCCTAGAATGTCCAGTTCCCAAAATGGAGCAGTTCCCAAATTGTGCAGTTGTCAACATATGTTATTCTCAATATGTCGTTAGTAGAGTGTGCAATAGTGATGTGGTGGTGTGTGCGTGTACCTGAAGGTCCGCTGCGGCTGCACCTTGGCGCGGTGGCACATGATGGAGAGCTTGTGCAGCGAGGGCTGCCGGTTGAACAGCACCACGTCGCCGTCCACCAGGTGACGCTCCACTATGTCTCCGCACTAACCAAAAGGTTTATTCGACACTAGTTATATAGTATATAGCCTATATGTTATACAGTGATATACTATTTTTTTAAAAATTAGTCCATTACTTTTTGAGTTCATTACTTACAAACAAAAATACAAATCTTTTCTCTTTATAATCTAATATTAGGTCCTTACATATGAAATTGGCGTTTTGTATGGGAGGAACAAAAAGTCGAATATTTTTTAATATAATATATTTAATTAATCAAAGTATGAACCATTATTTTCTATGCACTTTTGCCATCTCATAGGTAGTTCATTGATCCCTTTACTAAAAAACCAGTCGGACGGGAATCAATAAAATCTTTGAAGGCGATTTGGACTGCCCCATCGGAGTTGAATTTTTTCCCTTGCAAGAAGTTATCCAAATTTCGAAAAAAATGGTAATCTGTTGGAGCAAGGTCCGGGGAGTACGGAGGATGTCTTAGACTTTCCAATTGAAGCTCTTCTAATTTAGTAGCCGTCTGTAGCGCAGTGTGTGGTCTAGCGTTGTCGTGAAGCAGCAGTGGCGTGGAGCGATTGACCAGCCTAGGTTGTTTAGCCGCTAGCTTTTCCATCATGGTTTGCAATTCCTGACAATAGACATCAGCCGTAATAGTCTGGCCAGATTTGAAAAAACTGTAATGAACAATACCGGCACTAGTCCACCAAACGCTTACAAGTAACTTTTTTGGGGTTAATTTTCGCTTGGGGCAGGATTTGGCTGGCTGGCCAGGATCTAACCATTGCGCTGAGCGCTTCCGATTATCGTAAAGAACCCATTTTTCATCACAGGTAATGATTCGGTTTAAAATACCTTCATTATTGTGCCGGTTTAGTAATGTAACGCAGCAGTCGACGCGCGTTTGCCGGTTTGTTTCAGTCAATTCGTGAGGTACCCACCTTTCAAGCTTTTTAATCTTCCCAATTTGCTTCAAGTGAATTAAAACAGTTTTATCACTAACATTGCAGCCTGCGGCTAACTCGGACGTGGTTTGCGATGGATCCGCTTCCACAATAGCCTTCAACTCTTCATTATCAACTTGAGTCTCAGGCCGTCCACGGGGCTTGTTCTGCAGGTCGAAATTTCCAGAACGAAAACGTTGGAACCAAAAACGATCTGTGTTTTCTTTTGCAACACGACCGCCATACACATCATTCACCCTTCGAGTTGTTTCCGCAGCACTAGTGCCACGGCGGAACTCGTACTCGTAAATAATGCGATATTTAAGGTTTTCCATTTTGTAAAATGAGTGACGCAAACAGAAAAAAACAGAAGAAAAAAAACAAATGAATGACGATCATCGAAGCACAAATACATGAGTCTATAGCTGTACAAATTTGAATTTGGAATTCCTTACCAAAGAGGAGAAATTCGTGATTAAAGTGGCCAGTACGAAAAACGCCAATTTCATATGTAAGGACCTAATATATAAAATTCTCGTGTCACAGTTTTCGTTGCCATACTCCTCCGAAACGGCTTGACCGATTTTGATGAAATTTTTTGTGCTTATCCGGTATCTATGAGAATCGGCCAACATCTATTTTTCATCCCCATAAATGCAAAAAAAAAAATGTCCACACGAGCGAAGCCGGGGCGGGCAGCTAGTATTAGTATAGAAATATAGATAGTCTAGCTTTGGCCGAAAAAAGTTTGACTCCTTTTTTTATGGTGATGGTTATTGTGTATCTGTGTTCCAAATTACAGAAGACATGTTCTGCCGTTTTAGCGTCATTGAGTAACAAACAAACGTCCAAACTTTCGATTTAATTATTTTAATACAGCATTCTACTTAGGGCGCCAGGGCGTGCCTCCGGAAATTCCTGGTTATAAAAACACCAGAGAATACCGGTACTAGCGACCAACTGCCATTTACCAGGAGTATGTGTACAAAACAGTGTCCAGTAACGGAAAGGAACAAGTTAAGGAACGGAGCCGGTTTTGCATGAATTATGAAAATGGGTCGCGCATTTTTTGTGTATTAATTAGAGTCCATAGACAACGTAAAGCTTACCATCAGGTGACATTTTCGCCGCCACCTTAGCCGCAGAAAAAAAAGGCACCAACCTTAAGCTCCTGCGCGATCTTCTCCCGGTTGCCGTACTTGAGGTACTTCTTGTGGTTGAGGCCGTGTTGCTGCACGTAGTTGGCCCCCGGGTGCTTGTCGGGCCCCTGCCGCACCAGCCGCCGCAGCCACTGCAGGCTCGCCGGGAACACGCGCTCCGGGTACGTCAGCACCATCGCCACGTGCACCGGCACGCCCACCTACACACACACACACATACACACAACATACTTAACAATAGAGAAAAACACTACACCACGTACGGGCACACATACCTACACACACGCACGCACGCACGCACGCATTCACGCACGCACACACAACATATTTGACGATAGAGGTAGAAGACTTCATCTGGATATTGATAGTTCCTGCATCACAACACATGACGTCATAATTCTTCCGTTTATACATGATCTAAGGATGTGTTTAAGCGGCCCCCCAGCCCCTACAACATGAGTGTGAGTGTGTGTGTGTGTGTGTGTGTCACTTAATGAATGTGTGTTACCTCCTGTATCTGCAGGTTGGGGTCGGGCGAGATGACGGTCCGGCTGGAGAAGTCCACCCGCTTGCCGGACAGGTTCCCGCGGAAGCGGCCCTGCTTGCCCTTCAGCCGCTGTACCAGCCCGCGCCCGGGCTTTTTGGGCTAACACCAACACAATCCCGGATACTTTTAACACCACTATCATACAGTTTCTTTGTTGTAATTATAGGTAACGAGACTTTCAAAACTTTCTGAACATCTGAAATACTTTAAATTTTGTAAGAGATTTCTGTGCCGGTAGCAGGAACATTGTCGACAACGTTTTCGTATCGCCTTCGACTATTTTTGTACTGAAAAATGAACAGCGCTGCGGCGGTGAAAAGTGGAACTAAAAATTAGTACGACAATTTTGACATTTTGCGAGCTACGTTTTCGAATACGTTGTCGACAATGTTCCTGCTACCAATACTGATGATTAACAAATAATTAAAATCAAAAAACAAAAGCGGGGCGCCCCTACTAGAAACGTATTTATTTGGGAGCTCTATCGTAATAATGTTAACGAGTAGACGTTTGCAACGCTCATCGGTATCTATAAAAATGAATCCTTATTTCCCTTGGTCACGGCATCACACGTAAATGGCTAGGCCGATTTCGCTAATTCTTATTTTTGTGTTTACTATCAGGAGGTTTTTATAAAAATCAACTTTGAAAAAAGTATCGGATTATTTTAAATTTCGCAACAAACTATAGGTCCTTTTGTTCTATGGTGTATTTGTCATATGAATTCATAGCTAAGACATGACGTCTGTCGGGACAGCTAGCTAGTATAATAATAATAACAATAATAATTGTCAAGTTTGTCATTTAGACAGGTTTATTTTTATTACGGAACCTTATGTACGGGCCAAACTTACATTTAGTCACATCAGTAGTTTACGCGACAAATAATTTCAGTTCAATGCCGGTAGCAGGAACATTGTCGACAATGTATTGGAAAACGTAACTCGCCGAAATGTCAAAATTGTCATACTAATTTTTAGTTCCACTTTTCACCGCCGCAGCGCTGTTCATGTTTCAATACAAAAATAGTCGAAAGCGATACGAAAACGTTGTCGAAAAAGTGCTACCGGCACAGTACGCAAATTAAACTGTAACATATCGGTCGCGTGTACTCATTATCATTTATCTATCAAATATAATCACTGCCTTTACCACATCGGACTATCATTTCACTATCAAACTTCTATCAACTATCAAAGACCGTACGGGTCCGTCACACCCCGTACACCTTCAGTGTGCGAATAATTATCTAAATAAATAAATAATGCTTGGACATTATCACACAGCGCCATCTGGCCCCAAACTAAGCAAAGCTTGTACTATGGGAACCAGTAGCTGATATAATACTTATATACTTGTTTTTTTGTAAATACATACTTATAATACATACCAAACACCCAAACGTATTTGTCAGATAAATGTTTGCCGCGGCGAGAATCGAACCCGCGACCTCTAGCGTAGCAGTCAGGTATACTAACCACTAGACCAGCGGTCACGTCGTCGTCGCGCAATCTTTAGTGTTACCTGCATAGAGAGCGGTATGCCGGACATCTCGCTGTTGATGTAGAGCGCGGCGTGCAGCTGGAGGTAGTCCCAGTCTTCCTGCAGCAGCTCCGTCTTGCCGCCGCTCGCGATGTGTTTCGTGATCACATCGTTGATCAGCAGGATCTCCGATTGTTTCATCGTCAGGTCGTCTTCATTGCTGTAGTGCGACCATGAATAATATGCGACAACTTTTTCGTATTGCCTTAGACTATTTTTGTATTGCAAAATGTACAGCGCTGCGGCGGTGAAAAGTGGAACTAATTTTTTTTTTTTTTTTTATACCACTAAGATGGCAAACAAGCATACGGCCCACCTGATGGTAAGCGGTTACCGTAGCCTATGGACGCTTGCAACACCAGGGGTATCACTCGCGCGTTGCCGACCCTTCAAAAATCTCTTCACACCCTTCTTGAAGAACCCCATGCTGTACTCCTTTGGGAAAACCTCGGCGGGGAGTTCATTCCACAATTTGATCGTGCGCGGGAGAAAACTCCTTTGGAACCGCGCCGTGCGAGACCATTTCGGTTCCAAAGAGTGGGGGTGAATTCCCCGCCGATGGCGAGAGGTGCGGTGGTAAAATGTTGCCGTAGGCATCATGTCGAACAATTCCTCTGAACACTGTCCGTTATACAAGCGGTAGAACACACACAGGGAGGCAAAGTCTCTCCGCAGACTTAGGGGTTCTGGACCGCTTGTGAGCTTGGGATCGTCGATAATTCTGATGGCGCGCCTCTGAACCGAGTCAAATGGAGCAAGCTGGCATGCAGGTGCCCCCGCCCACAGGTGGCAGCAGTACTCCATATGGGGTCGGATTTGCGACTTATATAGTTGCAGTCTGTGCCCCGATGTGAAGTACTGCTTCGCCCTATGGAGCACACCGAGCTTTTTGGATGCCAACCTGATCTTGTCCTCCAAGTGACTTCGGAACTGGACGTCGCTAGAAATATCGACGCCAAGGATCCCAATGCTCTTCGAGATGTTGACGGATGTGTCGAGGAATTGTGGAGTTACAGCAAATGGGGTTTTTGTATGACAATTTTGACATTTCGCGAGTTACGTTTACGTTTACGTAGTCGAAAAATGTTCCTGCTACCGGCACTGATCACGAGGAAACACAACAATCACACAAATCCATAATATTATTGTAAATGCGAATGTAACTCTGTGTGAGTCATTTTGTTTGTTTGTTACCCTTTCAGGACTAAACAAATCGAAATAAAATTTGACAAGGAGATAGATTATATCTTGGGGTAGGATATAGGCTATTTTGTCTTTAAACAAATGCAGATGAATTTGCGGGTAACAGCGAGTAATAAATGCGAAAGTTTGTGTGTCTGTACTCTATACCCCTTCACGCCTCAATGGCTAAATTAATTTGTATGATATTTGGATTGGAGGTAGCTCATAAGTTGGATATGTTATATTAATGTAGAAATAATTCTATTCAGGAAAAAATTCCGTTTACTGAGGGATAGTAGAACACTCATGAACAAAAGCTAGTAATCAATAATGCAAAGTACTCACGTCCCGGCCTTAATGTCCGACACGACGCTCGGCCTGATGCAGACAGGCGGCACCGGCAGCCGCGTCAGGATCAGGTCTTCAGGTCGCGACAATTTCGCGTTCATGCCGAGCAGTGGGATGTCCTCATCTGGGATGCGCCGGAATAGATTTAACACCTGCAGATCACACCATACAAACATATATCGTCACGCATCATCATCTTTCAGAAGAGACATTTCAAAACACGCGAGACAAAAGTGATTTGGAATTCTTTACCTATCTTATAAAGAGCTCCGTGGGAAGAACACAGTAATTATAAGTTTATACAATATCTTAACTGCATATTTCTTTAAATACCATTATGTTGGTAGTAGCAATAAAAGTAGAATAAGTATAGTTTATTTTAAAAAGAAAACTATCTTGTCAGTGTGACATTCATCAGAAAACCAGGACCTAAGATGGATGCCATTAGCTAATAATAAGAAATGCCCTCACCTCTAAAGGACTAAGCTCAATAACAAGCCCGCTGCTGATCATGCCCGCCAGCTCTTTATTGGACTCCTTAGCTTCGTGGAAGTTCTTAAGAACCTTCTGAACTATCGGGTCCGTTGGTTTCTTATTCCTGTACTTGTCGTGTACAATCTTGAGTATCCCGGCCGGACTCTTCTTCACCATACCATTTAGAGCTTCGCAAGACGGACACTTTGTGTAAGTCTTGGCCTTCTTGTGGACAGCAGCACGGAGCGTCTTTTTGTACAGGTACGTTATTTCAGGGTTCATGAACTTGCGACGGTATGATTTCTTCAATGGTTCCAAAAGCATCACTCTGGCACATTCCTGTGGGGACATATTTCGTTAATATACATATTTGAATAAGCTTCCTTCAAAAGAATCCAATTGTACTGAGAGAGTTTTATGAGCAATCAATACATACAATACAAATCACTTAACACAGCTAGGTTCCACTAGTACGACAACTACCTAACTGGGATGAGCTATCCCTATTGTCAGCTGAGATCTCACTTGACACAACTTTTTTGATACCACTAGGTGGCAAACAAGCATATGAGGGTTACATAAGCAAGTTACCAAGTTACCGTAGCCTACACTTAGGTTATCACTTGCACATTGCCAACCCTTGTATCTATGTCTGTTAAATATATCATTAAAATAAACCTTGCAAATACTCTGCAGGATAGTGATGATGGAGCGGAAGTAGCCAACGTGGAAGACAGGAAGTGCCAGCTCAATGTAGCCGAAGTGGCCGACACAGTCAGCCAGGCCCAGGCCACATGTCTCACAATTGGCATCTTTTTGGTTTGTGCCCTGGAAGATTTCATTAGAAATTAATATTTGCTCATTTATATGCTAGACCCACCTATACAATTTATGTACTAGCTTACAAGCTTCACAGTTTTGTTACATACACATTGCTCTATGTTTGTAGAGTAGAATGTATAATTATTAAATCTATGTGAATTAAAAAGAGTTTAGAATTTATAATACATCACTTTGTCTTATGAATGGTTGGAAAACAATGGTGTGATGTAAATGATGTGTGGCAACATATCTTGATAACAAAAGTATTGAGCCTTACTACAAATCTAAAAAATAAGTTTAAATTCATAAGGCTGTTTCTTACCATCTTCCTGTCAAGAACTCCGTGAGCAGCAGGGACCCTGTTTCCATCCTGAGCATATAGGTTTTTTGTAATCACTTGTATATGTGCTGCCTGCTGTATATTTGATGCACTGTCCACATTGAATGTCACATGGGAACTGAAAATACAAAAGTGATTTTATCTGATGGTAAGTAATTCGTAATGGCACACAGATGATCATGATAATGATGAATAATCTTGATTAAAACTTAACCAAAGTGGATGAAGTCTAGAGCAAATTTCTATACCAAGGTTAAGGTAAAGGCGGCACCTTTAAAATGCAACCAAGTGTTGGGTCAGCCGTTTGGAGCATGTGACGGTAAGCGGTTTCACAGCGACCCTTGCAACACCAGGCGGCCAGGGTACCACTTGCGTATTGCAAAGAATTTAAATAACTATTAATATGTGGAATGGAGTATACCACCCACGAGTCTATTAGAGCCTTTAGCCACTTGAGCCCCAGACCATAAGAAATTATTTTATTAAACAAAACATAATAAAAAGATAACTTGACTTCATCCAAGAAGTAAACATAACCTTACATTTTCTTCCCGACGTAAGTCTCGCGGTATTGTTCTTTCGGCATCTTGCTTAGCCGCTAATAAAGAAGGAAGTTTAATCGATTTACATCTGATTTCTTATTAATTATATTAAGTAAATAACATGTCACTTGAAATCTCTCACACAAATAACTAACTTTCAGTACCTTATTTTGACTTTATGCGGGACTTGACAATGAAAAAGTGACACTTGACAAGTTGACACTAGTTCGATTAGTAAATTTTGTTCGAAAATCAATGAACAAAACTGTAGTCTTCTTCTTCTTCTTTTTTTCCGCTATGGCAATCAATACTCATCAAGGACTGAACTCCATATTCTGTGGATTAAATTAAGGGTATGTAAAAAAATATACCCCACAAATGGCAGCATAAGCCCCCATCATCTAAGTCCATCGTATAAGTCTTTTCTAAGGAGACTTTCAACTTAGGGAATTGATAGTTATTTATTTTGTATAGATTTAATTGAATTCGTTTTCATGTTACTTCATTAGAAACTATTAGTATTTAATACTTTTAATTTATTATCCTATTTATAAAACTTCACCGCTCTAAAATACTACCAATGTGGTAGTTTTCTATTAATTGAATACTGAAACATTGTTCATATGTTTCTGGCGTAAAAAGAAGCGCCTCACTCGCAGCGCGCCGTTTTTTGGCTTGTCAACCGAAACCACGCAACAATTTTCACTTGATATAATCGTGCTAAAAGTACAAATATCCACATGTTCTACCGAAGAACATGTAGGAATCGTGGCGCCGCCCAAAGTTAAGTGATATATAAAACCAGTGTTTCTGTAAAACGGACAGAAAATCGTTTTCCCACCGCAGTGAACCCGCGAACTCCCAACATGCCTCTGTTGAAAAGGAAAGCCTTCGAGAAATCCACCGCGTCGGAGTACCTCCGGGACGACGATGAGGTCTTCCACTGCGAGATCACCGACGAGATATTCAAAGATTATGAGTAAGTTTCAAGGAACATGTTGCGATCGGTGTTTTTTTGCTAATTTTGTGCGTTAGACCTCAGTTATCAGTACGTATAGGCCATTGGCATTGTCTGCGCGCGTCGGGTCGCACTACTAAGCGAGCGTGACACGATTATTCGCTATTTCTGTCAGCGCGTCACGTTTTTTCTATTACTTGGTGTGCTTATTGTTCTTATTTGCCTGCAGAGAGTACTGTGAGAGGATCATATTGGTCAATTCCATGGTGTGGACCTGTGAGATGACAGGCAAGAATAACCTGACATATTCTGAGGCATTATCTTCAGAGAAGTCAGCCAGACGGTCTTTGAAAGACTTTCCAATGGAGCTGAGGATACCCATCCTGTTCCTGGCGGCGAAGACCAAGCGTAGTTCATTTGCAGAGATGTCAGAAGATGTGTTCAACTATGTCAGGCAGAGGTACTTTGTGGGGGAAACAGTGGAGGCCTGCCTGGAGGGGGACTTGTGGCGGGAGGCTCACATACTGTCCATAACTGCACCAAGACAGCAGCCAGGAAGGTAACTATAAATATTATTTTGCATTATGTATATGTTGCCCCTTTCTTGGGGCAGGACTTATACTCTTGTTATGAGGAAACATGTTTTCTTTTTTTGTAATGTAATATTTCTGTTTGGCCTTACTGCACGGTGGAATGAACAGTTTTTTTCTCATGGCAACATTCTTAAAGGAAATTCTAAAGAATTCTAAGGTATCAATCCTATATTAAGAATACAATAATGTCTAATACATACCCATCTTTATCAGTGCGAATCCAATTGGTTTTGTTCAAATAAAAATGTATACCATGTTATTTTATCCAATAATATTAAAAATAGTACTATTTTAGCCATAAAAAAATATTGCTATTTATTTAAAATACAATAGAAAATATATTCATGTATCATACATGTATCATAATCATGTAATCATGTCATGTTCTAATTCAATTCAAATGTGCCACCAAGTTCAGTATATAACAAACATTCATTTCTACATAAGATGTTTTATTAATTAGTAATTTTGCTCATGGAAATCTTCCATTCAGCCTGCCAGTACCAGAACAAGTGCCCACCTTGATGTAAGCGGTGAGCAGGACTTTCAATGCCAGTATTAACAAGGGTACACTTAGATTTATATTCAGAAGAATTGCTGTTCTAGCAGAATAAGGAATTTAAAAGTCTGTTTACTGCCAATACAGGCCTCCTAGAGGGGCTTTGGTAATTATAATATAGGGCCGTTCTAGTTTAGGGGAGGCTGGGTGGGTACACGCAATAATGAATATGTTTCGGTACCTACGCGCTTTGAACCGCGTAGGAGGAATTACCGCGCGCTATTCTTGCTATCATCTCTAAGGTGGAGGTACTATCCCAGATTGACATCTATCTTATTAGATACCATGTGCCAGTGCCCAGGGTGGTTCACATCTATGATGTTACCACCATTGCCATCAAATTCAAAAATCATTTATTCAGTTCGGCCCCTATACAACTGGTTCGAAAAATGCCACCTGAGAAGAACTGGCAAGAAACTCAGCATCTCTAAAGTAACCTACACTATCCCTGAGAAAAACAGCTGACTATGCATCAAGTGTCTTTAGTGTTTACAAAGTATTTTAGATCAACCATTTTTAATCCAGCTATTACTTTGTTCTCCAGCAAAGCTTCAATACCAGCCACTTCATACTGCTACGAGGTGGAACAGTATGACGAGTCAGACCCGTCGGCTACAGGGCAGATAGGCACAGCTCCCGCCGACAGGGTCAGGAGGCGCAAGGGGATCTACACCAGGGACAAGAACAGGCTGTTCCTCAAGCAGTTTGTTCAGCAGAGTGCTGGCGGCGTTATTACTATAAAGGTTAATAGTGTAGTAGTTGTGTGTTTTGGTGACGAGATAGAAAATCGTTACCCTGTTCGTTGACGGTAAGCGTCTTGCCCGCCCATTCTGATGCTTAATTCAGTAGAGCGTGCACACTGCTGTGGTACTGTGGTAGGTAAGGAGCAATAAGAGACTTACCACCAAGCTAAGCTAAGGAAATTATGGTTGTCACACTCATACTTCCTGTATATGTATTTGCTACTAGACTTTATAGTATGTTCGTAATTAAAGCAATCAAAATCCCTAAATTATCATGTTGTAAACTGGTAACTCGCAAGCTTCCATCACCTTAGACTTAGTTCCATTTGAAACAAATATTTGTATGATATTTTTATTGACAGAATACAGCGCTAGATAAGTACAACATAGCCAAGGTGAACTTCAGTCAGATATTCACGGGCGACCCGCCAGAGTTCGAGTCGTCCAAAAAGCTGCTGCTGAAGACGAGCCCGCCTACTTCCAAGGCGCAGAAACCCGGCTCTGCCACCAAGCTTAACAAATCCCTGAAAAAAAGTCCGGATAAGAAAGGACAACAGTCCATGGATAAGTTTGTCAAGAAGACTGACAAAGCTGAAGGTAGACAACCAATTTGCTTTTACACTATTCATCATATTCATAAAATTACATTCAGTTAGACTTTAAATAGGCTTAGGCAGCATGATATGGGAAATTAAATGGATTTTATTAAACGTAAGGAAACACAATTTACCTGTTATTGGAAATTAAGATATTCATAGGAATTAGAATATTTGGTTTAAATTTAGCTGTCCTAATGTGGTTAGCTTTAAGTAAGTTGCACTAACTACTTACTACTAACTCTACTAACTCTTGTGTAGTGTTCTCTTGTGAAGCTATTCATGGTGGTGCTATGTTAACAGCAGAAATAACTGTTTGTCTGTCTATGCTACTAGCGATTTATCTCAACATTCGTTTGACAATGTGCTTATTTAACTCCTGGTATACAGGTCCATACGATAAGTGCAAGCTAATTGTAGGCGCGATTGCCACACCGAAAGTCATCAACTATTTATTATTTGTTCAAATCATAAACTTTATGCGATGGCGTTTAAAATTACCCATACATATTTTATACTTTCAGTCCAGAAAACAAAACCCGCAATGGATGCGGCAGCGAAAAAAAGCGCTCAAGAACTGGCGGAGAAGATGCGCAGAGCGGAAGACCAGCTCCGACAGCGCAAGGAAGAGGAGAAGGCGAGAAAGAAGGAGAAGGCCGCCCGTCTTCATGCGTACATGAAGGAGTGGATGAAGGTTAAAGATGATCTCGAGTTGGAGGACCATAAGGTATTCGTTACATACCTCTATCTACATAGCGACAGATATTATAAAAAATATCGTTTGACGTACTGCGTACATTCTGCAAGCACATACCACAATTACAGTAACGCCCACATTGTCTTGGTCCTTCGAGCCGGATACTATGTGCGAACCACTCTCGTCGCACACGAACCAATTGATATCAATAAATGTTCCTATAACTCGACCTATGAGCCATATTTTGTGCAGCTTAGTTACAGTAGATATAAGGAATATTATAGCTACTGCAAAGCTGTGAGTAATCACACATCAACAGCTGTTAAGGCTCCCTTGATATAAGCTGGATTAAAAATATAGGATACTTTACAACCCGGAAAATACTGTGGTTACCCAGGCATAGCTAGTAAGCATATATATTTCTCTCCCACAGGTAATACCAAAAGGCACCCCGGTAGAGATAGAAGGTATACCACAAAAACATTTCGGAGATATGCTCTCGGTGTTGGAATTCGTGCACGTCTACTCCGACGTCCTGAAAGCTAAGGACGTGTTTCACAACCAGCTGGACGTCGAGACGTTCCGGAAGGCCCTCATTTTGAAGGAACACTCTGGGGTGTTCAGTGAACTGGTGCAAATGTTCCTGACTACGATATTCTCATTGCAAGAGGACGAGGCTGAGGATTATAATGAGAATGGAGGCATACAGCTCTCTACTGGTAAGTTTGATTGTATTTGAATAACATTTAAAACTGATGAAGTGTTAGTAAAGCTAAAGTTTTTTCGTCGGCAACGCGCGAGTTATACCCCTGGTGTTGCAAGCGTCCATAGGCTGCGGTAACCGCTACCATCAGGCGGGCCGTATGCTTGTTTTCCACCTTAGTGGTATAAAAATAAAATAAAAAGAAAGTAGGAAATTAGCTAGTAATGCTGTCTATATTTTTAATACGTTTTTTATGCCACTTAGTTGGCCAACAAGCGTACGGCCTCCTTCAAAACTACGTAGCACAAGACCATTATTTACGAATTTCTGTACGCCATTTCTGTGCGCCTAGTCAGTAATATCATACAAATTAAATTATTATTATTTTTTACAAAATTTGACTGAATTATGAAAATGCGATTATTTTTTGAAAGGTTGGTAGATTCTATACCATTAGAGTTAAAGGCAATTTTCGTTATTAAACTCATTATAATGGTGTTTTCCAGAGGACAAACACATAGGCAGCGATATGGGAGTGACCAAAGCGGTGGAGCTCGCCACCAAGGCCAGCAAGTGGTCGCACACCTACCTCGCCACTCCGCTGAGCAAGCTGCCGCTGGACCCCACCACCGTCACAGAGGTTCTGAGGTAACCACATACCACTTCTGTCTTATATGACAGTTTTATTTTTGTCATTTAAAACAAGTATATGATAGAATACAAAATATATTATAATTTGCTTTTTTTTTTTCAATCAACAATAATATAATAATAATAATAATAATGGTTGGACATTATCACACAGCGCCATCTGGCCCCAAACTAAGCAAAGCTTGTACTATGGGAACCAGCGGCTGATACAATACTTATATACTTTTTTGTAAATACATACTTATAATACATACCAAACACCCAGACGCAAGGCAAACATATTTGTCACATAAATGTTTGCCTCGGCGGGAATCGAACCCGCGACCTCTAGCGTAGCAGTCAGGTATACTAACCACTAGACCAGCGGTCTCGTCGTCAACAATGCAAACACTTTAATATTATATTTTGTAATACATATATTTTGTATTCTATAAATATGAATTTCCGCAAAGAAACACCTGAATCAATTCATGTATACGATATATATAGCCCCATCATATTTTAATTACTACAGCTTGTAACTTTAATGTAGTATAGTCACTGATACAGGTTTATATTACACAGTTTGAGCCGTATTCATGGACTGGAGACAAGGAGTCCCCAGTTCATAAATAATTATATCTTCATTAGATGTTGGACTTGAAAAAAATGCTTCAAACGCCCACACTGTATTAATACACGTCGAGGCCAATATCTGAGTTACTATCTTGCTTTAGCTTGTAATATTTCTGACTGGCAACAGTGAGTCAACGTGTATTTTTTTGCAGGCTGCACCTGTTGTCGTCGGGCGCGGCGGGAAGCGCTCGCGGCGCGGCGTGGCGCTACCAGCAGCGCGGCGGGTACTGGTCGGGGGACGACGCCGGCCTGCGCCTGCGCTCGCAGCACCCCGCCCTCCTCGCGCGCCTCGCCGTCACACACGTCGCCGACTGTACCCTAGGTAACTACCAGCCAGTACTACCAGCAGGCTAACTACCAGCGGCGGGTACTGGTCGGGGGACGACGCCGGCCTGCGCCTGCGCTCGCAGCACCCCGCCCTCCTCGCGCGCCTCGCCGTCACACACGTCGCCGACTGTACCCTAGGTAACTACCAGCCAGTACTACCAGCAGGCTAACTACCAGCGGCGGGTACTGGTCGGGGGACGACGCCGGCCTGCGCCTGCGCTCGCAGCACCCCGCCCTCCTCGCGCGCCTCGCCGTCACACACGTCGCCGACTGTACCCTAGGTAACTACCAGCCAGTACTACCAGCAGGCTAACTACCAGCGGCGGGTACTGGTCGGGGGACGACGCCGGCCTGCGCCTGCGCTCGCAGCACCCCGCCCTCCTCGCGCGCCTCGCCGTCACACACGTCGCCGACTGTACCCTAGGTAACTACCAGCCAGTACTACCAGCAGGCTAACTACCAGCGGCGGGTACTGGTCGGGGGACGACGCCGGCCTGCGCCTGCGCTCGCAGCACCCCGCCCTCCTCGCGCGCCTCGCCGTCACACACGTCGCCGACTGTACCCTAGGTAACTACCAGCCAGTACTACCAGCAGGCTAACTACCAGCGGCGGGTACTGGTCGGGGGACGACGCCGGCCTGCGCCTGCGCTCGCAGCACCCCGCCCTCCTCGCGCGCCTCGCCGTCACACACGTCGCCGACTGTACCCTAGGTAACTACCAGCCAGTACTACCAGCAGGCTAACTACCAGCGGCGGGTACTGGTCGGGGGACGACGCCGGCCTGCGCCTGCGCTCGCAGCACCCCGCCCTCCTCGCGCGCCTCGCCGTCACACACGTCGCCGACTGTACCCTAGGTAACTACCAGCCAGTACTACCAGCAGGCTAACTACCAGCGGCGGGTACTGGTCGGGGGACGACGCCGGCCTGCGCCTGCGCTCGCAGCACCCCGCCCTCCTCGCGCGCCTCGCCGTCACACACGTCGCCGACTGTACCCTAGGTAACTACCAGCCAGTACTACCAGCAGGCTAACTACCAGCGGCGGGTACTGGTCGGGGGACGACGCCGGCCTGCGCCTGCGCTCGCAGCACCCCGCCCTCCTCGCGCGCCTCGCCGTCACACACGTCGCCGACTGTACCCTAGGTAACTACCAGCCAGTACTACCAGCAGGCTAACTACCAGCGGCGGGTACTGGTCGGGGGACGACGCCGGCCTGCGCCTGCGCTCGCAGCACCCCGCCCTCCTCGCGCGCCTCGCCGTCACACACGTCGCCGACTGTACCCTAGGTAACTACCAGCCAGTACTACCAGCAGGCTAACTACCAGCGGCGGGTACTGGTCGGGGGGGGACGCGGCACAAACAGTGAACGCTATGTTTCTCTGCCATAAGCTCTTGTAAACCTAACCTATTCTTAAATTTCACGATGATGCATGTACATAGTACATACATATCATCACGTCAAGTCCCTCAGGCGGTAACCAGCAGCTAAAGAGAGTAATCATTCCACTCTTTACTTGCACACCTCGATGAAAATGGGCGTTTTTCGTATATATTTTTTGTATTAGAGATTAATTGTGTAATGTACCTTGCAGACGACAAATTCCTGGTCCTGCAATGCCTGATGAACCAAATCCTGAGCTATGCGACGGTGCGTGACGTCATCGAGGAGAAGCTGGAAGAGCTGCGGAACACCAAGCAAGCCCTCAGGACGTTGCACGTTAGTCAACTTTTTATTACTATCCTACTTCTTAAACATAAGGTTTCTTGATGTACTCGTAACTAGAGATGGAACGGATATGCGGCCGTGTTTTCAATATCCGGCCGGCTACCGAATAGTAAAATTCAAACAATTCTTATTATTTTTTACACAAGGCTAATCATACCACAGTAGGTAATGGAGACCGTTTATTTTTCTTTTCTGTTTCGTTTAATTAATAAAACAAATTTAGTATTTTTTTTATTGATTTATTAAGTTTAATACTCAAAATAATAAAAAAAACGCTTTGTTTTTAAATATATATTTGTTCCTTCAAACAGATAAATGAGCGTAAACGCGAAGCACAAGTGACGGTCACCCGACAGGAACTGCGCAAAGAGGCGGCCGCTAAGAAGGACGGACTCAAACTGTTAGCGGAGAAGGCTAAAGTGGACGAAGAGCTCAAAGTGGCCATAGAGAAACTGGCCAAAGACAGCGAGAACAAGAAACACGAGTACGAGAAGAAACTGAAGGAGCTGCAAAGGACGTTGTTCGATTACACCTCTTATGTTGGTGAGTGATTACATGTAGTACTTATAAGCGTTCCCGCGGCCTCGCGTGGTCCTGCGCTTTCCCCAGATTATAATCTATCTCATTTCCAAATTTCCTCAAATACAAATATTTCCTCTTTATATTAATATTATTACTATAGTATAGATAAATTAAATATTTGCCGGTAAAAAACTTTATGGAGCTGACCAATACCTGTTTCGTTAGTTGACCGTGTCCCATGATTGTGTGTTGTAGGGTGTGACCGCGGCTTCCGTCGCTACTGGGTGAACCAGGCGGTGGCGGGGCTGTTCGTGGAGGCGGCGGCGGAGCCCCGCGGCGCCTGCCACAAGCCCGCGCCCGCGCTCCACGCTGCCCCATACCCCGCGCACCTCTTCGACACGCCCAGGGAGAAGGGTCTGTACTACTATCAAACACCTGTTTAATTTTATTACTAATCAATAATTGTTACAAATTGTTATATAATGATTGTTACATGAAAAAAAGACAGAGCACTGAGTTTCTCGCCGGTTCTTCTCAGGTGGCTTTTTTTTTCCGAACCGGTGGTAATTTAGACCTTCATGAGTGCCTTATTCGAGCCTAAACTGAATAAATGATTTTTTATTTTGATTTTGAATCAAAAATAAAAGGACCGCTTAAAGTATTGTATCGTTTTCGTCAGCATGGCCGCTAATTGGTTTATATGGCTCGAAGGACCAATTGGTCCTTCGAGCCGGATAGTGTAGCCAAAAGGCGGTAATATCGCAATGACGATCTCATACAAAAATTGAATCGTCATTGTTCGTCATTGTTCTCCTGCCTTCATCCCATATTTGGTGAAATAACACTACCCGATGTAGCGTTGTGTTTCTGCTGTGAGTAAGGTTGCCAGAACTCCACGATGATACGCTGGGCTAGTAATAATACTGCTAGCACAGTGAGTCCTTATCAACAACATGGTTGGCAACCCGTTAGTGATACCCCTGGTATTGCTAGCGGCTATAGGCTACGGTGACTGCTTACCATCAGATGAGTCGTATGCTTGTGTGCCACCTTAGTGGTATATAAATAATAATATATATATAATTATAAGTATACTGATTAGTATGGTGGCGTGTGTTTCCAGCGGGCAGCGACAAGGAGAACGAGTCGCTGAGCAAGTCCCGCTCTGGCTCGCCCAAGAAGCCGCTGGTGAGCGTGAACGGCGCGGCCGTGAAGCCCGAGCCCGCGCCCGACGACCTGCTGCTCTGCAGCGCCGAGCCGCTCTCCTGCCCCGTACACGGGAAGGTGCACACCACACATTTTTTTATACCACTAAGGTGCCAATAAAGCTTTAGTGGGACTGGGTCGGTCACGTATGTCGAGAGAGGCGAGGCCTTTGCCCAGCAGTGGGATTTAGCGGGCATATAATAATAATAAGTTAAAGATATTTTTGGTATTGCTAGCCGCTATAGGCTACGGTGACTGCTTACCATCAGGTTGGCCGTATGCTTGTGTGCCACCTTAGTGATATTAAAAAAAGATGTTCTTGCTACCAGTACTGGATTGAGGGCTGTAGCCGGCTGCTTTTTCGTTGTGACGATTTTTACCAGTCTAGGCCTACCGTACGCTGCGTTAAGGAACTTCCAAGTGTGGTTGAATGGTGTGTCTGTGTAGCTGGAGCGCCCCCGCTGGTGGGTGTACCACTCGGCGGAGCAGGTGGAGGCGCTGGTGGAGGCGCTCAACAAGCGCGGCGTGCGCGAGGCCGAGCTGCGGCAGGCGCTGGAGCTGGACCGGGGCTCCATCCTGCAGCTGGCGGCGCGCTGCCCGCTGCACATGCTCTCCCACCACGCCGCGCCCGTCAGTACCACACAAACTATATACTATTTTTAAGGCATGCGTCCGTAGGCTGCGGTAACCGCTTACTATCAGGCGGGCCCTATGCTTGTGGTATAAGAAAAAATGTAGCTGGACCGGTATTCTAATTTACTAGTGGTCCTCTAGGGATCGCAATTCAACCACAATTCAACGTTTATAACATTACAATCGATAAACACATGCGACCGAATACTGAAACGACACTCAAAGTTTGAAGGCCTACATAACTATTTGAAGCGACTTCAAAATACAATATCGCATGTAAAATCGGAGGGCACTCAAAATTAATGTGGCATCAGTGCCGATTGCAGGAACATTGTCGACAACGTTTTCGTATCGCCTTCGACAGTTTTTGTATTGGAAAATGAACAGCGCTGCGGCGGTGAAAAGTGGAACTAAAAATTAGTATGACAATTTTGACATTTCGCGAGTTACGTTTTCGAATACGTTGTCGACAATGTTCCTGCTACCGGCACAGATATGACTGGCGTTTAAATATTCGCCCAATAGTAACATAAGATTTGACTTGTTGCAGGCACCGACCCCGCCCTCGACGCGCCACAAGAAGTACCAGCCGTCACTAACGGTGCCGCCCGACTCCACGCTGGCCGAAGCCCTGGAACTGTCCCTCAGAGACCACATCCTGGAGCTCGAGGAGAAGATCTTCCACGGCTGCCTCGGAGTGCTTAAAGTTAAGGTAACACTTGCTGTCTTGCTAAAGAGAGGTAGGGCGAAACGATTTAATTGGAGCCGCCCTTACAGAAGACCGCAGTCAAATAACACTAATTTGATGTAGTGTTGTGTTTCTGCGGTGAATAAGGTTGCCAGTGCTCTACGAGGATACCTGTGCCGGTAGCAGGAACATTGTCGACAACGTATTTGAAAACGTAACTCGCGAAATGTCAAAATTGTCATAAAATTTTTAGTTCCACTTTTCACCGCCGCAGCGCTGTTCATTTTTCAATACATAAATAGTCGAAGGCGATACGAAAACGTTGTCGACAATGTTCCTGCTACCGGCACTGGTATTGCTAGCGGCTATTAGTTACAGCGACTGCTCATACGAAGTTTTAGTTCCACTTTTCGCCGCTGCAGCGCTGTTAATTATCCCATACAAAAATAGTCTAAAGCGATACGAATATGTAGAAGTTGTTGTTGCTAGAGCTACAGATGGGCCGTACGCTTGTGTACCACGTTAGTGGTATAAACATAAATTGATTTTACGTGACGTCAATACGACTTTCAATAAAATCAAAGCGACTTGTTATATGTGATCTCTGTTGTATGAGTGGTGTTTGTGTGTGTGTGTGTAGGACCGCGAGGCGTGGCGCGGCACGCTCATGTTGCGCGGCTACGACAAGCAGGCCGAGTTCCTCAGCTGGGGGCCCCACAACCAGTTCCGGGACGACTACCACCTGCCCAACGGGGTGCTCAACGTACCACATGGTGTGTATTACTATGTACATTACATGGCAAAACCAAAATCAAAATCAAAAATCATTTATTCAGTTTAGGCCCTAATAAGGCACTTATGAAGGTCTAAATTACCACCGGTTCGGAAAAAAAGCCACCTGAGAAGAACCGGCAAGGAATTCAGTACTCTGTCTTTTTTTTCATGTAACAATCATTATACAAGGTGTAACCACAATGTGGTATGTATCTGAAACTATACTAAAGTACCCATGATTACGAACAACTTTTCTATATACGACTTTCCCCAAAAGTCAATAGTTCAGTTTAGTCAATTTCATGACAATAAGCAAACGCAACCCTATCATCAGCTGTGTTTTATATTTGGGGTAATGACCGCAACTGCAAAATGGCCGACGGACGCTACCTATCCGCATGCCCTATCCACAATACCGACAAAGGAGTCAAAGGCACCGCCGCACGCGCCAACTAGCCTACGCGGCTCTTTCGGCGCATGTCCTTTGATTTATTCGTTTTACCGCCATTGCATAAAAAAATAAAATATTTTTTGTAGGCAAAATTAATTTCTTTCATGGGCTTCAGTTCAGTCGCTCTAAGCAGCTAAAGGCATTCGGGTGTTTATGTCGCTAATTTGCTAACGTGAGTCGTGTGTTTTTGTTCGGATTATTGTAGTTATTGTTATTAATCATTCTGTTATTGTTATTGCTTATTAGTATTGTTTTGTGTCAAAAATGTCGACGGAGACCTACACTAATCAGGAGGACTATTATGTTGTGCATTGGTAGATTTGCGATGGATGTAGGTTATTTGGGTAGTTTATGTTAGAGCATCGGGGGCTCTCCGCAAGTGTTTAGATTCGTGATAAAATCTGTTCATCGACCGACGTGCCGCTTTATGCATCGAGCTAGAAGTGCGACATATGAACCCTTCTTGTAGTTCTTGTTGGTAGCAGCTCGCAGCAACCGTCGCTTTGACGTCGCGACGGTTGCGAGTGCGCCAGCCCTTGCCCTTGAAGATTCGTACCCACGTACTCAAACAGTTCGTAATAGTGTAATATAATCCAACTGCTTCGTGTTTTACAATTTCCAATTACTAACCTTGTTTAAGTGTCCTTCCCTACGAAAAACGATTAATTCTTAAAGTGAACAAATACGTGACGTGTCCGATCAAATAAAGCAACATAATCATTAGAACAGGTAAGTTTTAGATAATTTAAAATCAAACAAATAGGTAGACGTAAATGGATGCACAATCCACTGTTACTGAGTAGGTTAAATTCAGCGGGTGCGGCACGTGTAAGGCGCTTTGTAGTTTACCGCCTGCCGCCGCGCGCCTCATTCATCGAATAATGCATAGCTATAGCTCATGAGGGCTGCTACTATTTTGAAATAAATTGCATAAGTTAATTTTAGTATGAAATTAAAAACATACGATCTCCGAGTCGGGACGTCGGCTGTGTAACAATCACAGGTGATACTTTGTATTGCCTAAATATCAGGACTCCCTTTCCGATAAACCTTGTATAACAATTTGTAACAAAATTCTTCTAGACATTGTGTGGATGTCTTTTGGATGTATCTAGAAAAACTTAAGAATCTGATGATGTCGTGACTTTCATTTTTAGAATTGTTCGTTATTTGGTATTCAAATTAATATAAAAAATGCGAAAGTATCTCTGTTTGTTTGTTTGTTACCTTTTCACGACTAAACGGCTGAACGGATCGTAATGAAAATTGACAAAGAGATAGATTATATCCTGGGGTAGGGGGTGCTACTTTTGTCTTTAAACAAATGCAGACAAAGTCACGGGTAACAGCTGGTATATTATGGTCCTCTCCATCATTGGAATCGATTCAGACTGTGTCGCTTAATATCACAGTTCACTGCATTTGTTTATGTTATGAATATTTAGATACGACGATATCAATCCGTACTTGTTGTACTTGTTGTACTTGTTGCTTCACAATGATATTTAATTCGCGGAGGTTTTAATTAACGTATCTGATATTAGATATAGACAAAGAAGACATAAAAGCAATAGCTGAGAACAAGTACCGCGACCCCGGGCACTACCTGGAGGTGCCCAACAGCGTGAAGGACGAGGCCGGGGCCGAGGTGGGGGCCCAGCTGGGGGCCGGGGCGGGGGCCCAGCCGGGGGCCGAGCTGGTGCGCTCGCTGGCCAGCGCTCTGCTGCAGGTGGCGCAGGCCATCCACCACAAGTACATCAAGCGGCCCCTAGGTCAGTATTACAACCTCCAATTGTTCACGTGCATTATGTCAAGAGGCAGTCTCAACTCAAGCCACTCGACTGTGCAATGGGTTAAAAGAATAATATTACGACATGGGACCTTATATTATGTTTGTGACTCGTACTAAACAGATTTACTAAGTAGGGAGTAATAAGAGTAATACTGATGATCCATTTGACTGTTAACACCCGTCCCAAGCGAACGTCAAGGGCAAGTCATATCTTCCAATCCTTATATAAGTTTAGGGATCAATGAAAAAGAGCAAAAAGAGTGCGCGCCTTGCAACAAGTCGCTGCAGCGCTGGCAGGTGTCAACTACTCATTTATGTCTAGGGCTCGAGGAGAGCGCAAGCCGAAGAACAAGCCTTTGGAGCTGGAAGCGCTGGATATGGCAGGTGTCTCTAACGGAGTGCGTGATATTGTGAAATATTGATGTATGTGTAGGGCTCGACGAGAAGGAGCGCAAGGAGCGCGAGGCGAAGAACAAGCCGCTGGAGCTGGAGGCGCTGCAGCGCTGGCAGCAGTCGCTGATGGAGTGCCGCGGGCTGGCGGGCGTGGCGCTGCACGCGGCGGTGCTGGAGCGCAGCGTCACGTGGGCGCACAGCATCCTCAACGCCAGCTGCCGCCTGTGCCGCCGCAAGGCCGACCCCGACTCCATGCTGCTGTGCGACCTCTGCAACAAGGGCCACCACCTCTACTGCCTCAAGCCCAAGCTCACGGTACGACAAACTTCAAACATAGGCAGGCCGAAGTGGGATCTCCCGTGGGCTTTCCCAATACAATTAGAGCCGCCCGACTAGTGACTGTACCCCCACTTGACAGAAGACCGCTGTCAAATAACACTACTTTGATATAGTGTTGTGTTTCTGGGGTGAGTAAGGTTGCCAGTGCTCCACTAGGATAAGCTGGGCTAGTAGTAATGCTGTTAGCAGTGAGTCCTCATCAACAACAGGGTTGGCAACTTTTTAGTGATACCCCTGGTATTGCTAGCGGCTATAGGCCACGGTGACTACTTACCATCAGATGGCCGTATGCTTATTTACCACCTTAGTAGTATAAAAAAAAGCTTCCAAACGTCCCGTACACCGGATTAAAGTAAATCAGCATATAAACGCGATAAATATATATTAACTTCATGCTTAATGCAATGTAGTTCATAAAGTAAGTAAATAACATTTAACCATTCCGTTTCACGCTACAGTCAAGATGTCCAAAGGTAAACTAGTTACATATAGTTATTGTTACAATTAGTTAAAAATATGGCCACCATTTTTTCATTTTCACGGCAAAGCCGCTGAACTGAATGAAATTAGGCAGCAAGATGACTTCTATCTAAATCAAGGACGTAATAATCCCCGCATTCTTATAGATGAAAGATCTGACCCAAACCGGAATTATGCTGTAGCGTGCCTACGTATTTGTTTTCTTAACTACAGTTCTGTTTTGGTTGATGAAAATATTTACGAGCACAGATATACCTAAAATACAATATGTTCGACAATGTTACCTACATTACCCGGTACCCGTAGGTACCCGTCAACTTTATAAAGATAAGAGGTAATCAAACTAGTTACAAGTACCTACCTTACTTATATAATATATAATAATGCTCGGACATTATCACACAGCGCCATCTGGCCCCAAGCTAAGCAAAGCTTGTACTATGGGAACCAGCAGCTGATATAATACTTATATACATTTTTTTTTGTAAATATGTTATAAAAATAGATGTTGGCCGATTCTCATAGATACCGTATAAGCACAAAAAATTTCATCAAAATCGGTCAAGCCGTTTCGGAGGAGTATGGCAACGAAAACTGTGACACGAGAATTTTATATATTAGATTTTCTAGGTGCAGTGAATGAACGATGCATTAAGTGTTTGTTCTTAAATTGAATTGTAGATGGCGTTAGTCGACATTTCGTCCTATGATCCAAAAATTGGCACGATTATTTTATTTTAGTTTGTTTAGTAATTGCGTAAATTTATGAACTGTATTTGGATTTCTGGGAAGTAGGCACTGCCTAATTGCCTTTATGGAATGCACGCCCCTGAATTTAATTGGCCTCTTCTGCAGTTTAGTACTAATATTATGGTAAAATGTGTGAGTTTGTATGTACAGTGCAAAATCTCAGTATTGAATCTAAAAATAAAAGTTACAGTATCCTCGATAAGTATTTATGTATTTTCAGCCAGTATTTTACATAACCTAAATTTCAATAACATTCTCGTGCAGAAAGTACCTGAGGGCGACTGGTTCTGCGAACAGTGCAAGCCCAAAGAGAGAACGCCTAGGAAGAAGAGGAAACTCTTCACCGAAGAGGAGATTGATGAGACTGTCGAGAGGTAAGCAAAACGTAGGCTGGTATCTTGGATGGGACGTCCGAGCTCATCTTGTGTCGCGGGTTCCAAGAATCACTGCTACAAAGGCGAGCTTAAGACCTCCAGTCAAAGTTTTTTATTTTATTTTATTTTATTTTTGTTTATTGGAAAACCAACAGCTAACTTAACATGACATAAGTAATGGATTGTTAACATAAAGCCAATTAAAGGTTCTCACTTATACGTAACATTAAAGGTTAGCATTAAGCTGTTTGCACTGAAGCACTTGTATAGGCACGCCTTCATTACATCTTATGTTGTTATAATAATATTGTCTACAGTATAATGTATTCGCTCTGTGCACGTTGAATGTAACTAATTGAAACAAAAATGTGCAATAAATAAATAATGTCATGATTTGAAAAACTCGTTGCTAAGGGCACGTCTCACTGCAGCCGCATTGCAATTAAAGAGATCAACGCTCGGGTTCTTCTTAAGTAATGAATCAAACTTGTTACTCGCACGCGTTAAATATGTGTTTCCCATGTAATTAGATGTAGTCAGAGGGGGTACCAAAAGGTTATTATGTCTCAAAGGTTTGCTGGGGCAATTAATTTGTAGTTGAGATAGGAGTTCCGGGCAGTCGGTTTTACCTTGTGCGATGTTTGCGAGTAAACAATTTAATGCTGAGAAACACAGTTAATAGTGGGGCTAGGATCTCAAATTAGGGCATTGCAAGAGGGCAATTAGGGATCTAGGCTGGACTGGTATTATTATTTACATTTCGGGGCATGTTTAAAGCTCGGCGTAACTAGTTGAGGCAAGGGTTAAGGGCAGAGCTGATGTACATCGTGTTGTGTGTGTGCAGCTCGAGCTCGGAGGCGGACGTGTCTCTGGGCGTGTGCGGCGCGTGCGGCAGCGGCGGGCGGCTGGCCACGCGCTGCGAGCGGTGCGACACGCGCTTCCACCCCGAGTGCGCCTTGCCCCGCCCCGCGCGCGCCGCTCGCCGCTGGCGCTGCGCCTCCTGCCTCGCGCCGCACAGAGGTAACACTCCCGCCCCGCCTCCTGCCTCGCGCCGCACAGAGGTAACACTCCCGCCCCGCCTCCTGCCTCGCGCCGCACAGAGGTAACACTCCCGCCCCGCCTCCTGCCTCGCGCCGCACAGAGGTAACACTCCCGCCCCGCCTCCTGCCTCGCGCCGCACAGAGGTAACACTCCCGCCCCGCCTCCTGCCTCGCGCCGCACAGAGGTAACACTCCCGCCCCGCCTCCTGCCTCGCGCCGCACAGAGGTAACACTCCCGCCCCGCCTCCTGCCTCGCGCCGCACAGAGGTAACACTCCCGCCCCGCCTCCTGCCTCGCGCCGCACAGAGGTAACATCCCCACACGTAATGAATGGACGCCCCTCAATCTACAAGGACTTCTGGCACAGTTGTCGCTGCGCATATTGATCGACCTGCGAAATGAAACTGCCTTCTTTAGATTTATTTTATATTTAAAAGGTGGCAAACATGCATACGTTCTGCCTGAAGGTAAGCGCCTATGTCCAGAATGGGTGATCGCCAGTGTCCTCGCCGTGCACTTCAGAGCATGTTAAGCCAGCTTCAGTTACCAAATACTGTGGTTAAAAATCTTTATAGCGGCCACATCAGGTTCGATTAACCGACCCCAAATATTAATGATAAAATATGTTCTACAATTTAAAGTAACTTCCGAAATACATGTGCTAGTGGGGAGTAAGTGCTATGAATAAATTACCTAATGCCATTTCTTTATATAGTCTAGGTAAATAATGATATAGGATTGTGTATATGTAAAGTTGTTGTTGATTGTGTGAAGAGGCGAGCGTGCGGCGCTGCGCGGCCACGGCCCTCAACAACATCCACCAGTACACGCGCGCGCTGCACTCGCGGGCCTCCTCCGGTTGGTTGCCCACACCCCACACCCCACACCCCACTCCCACTAAGCCCACTAGCCCACGCTTCATCTACCCGCTAAACTTCATTAGCGCCCACTTACCCGCATTTCTTCATCTGTACTATTTCATATTCGGTTCTCATTCGGGTCTTCGGTTTTCGTTCCATTTCTGAATTTCGCGTCTGTTTTTTATGGATCTCGTTTCTGTTTCGACAGATATGATTTTTTTGTTGCCAGCATGGTGTCTTTAGCATGGAGCTTTGTTTTTTTTTTATTAATAACAACATGTCAGGTCTTGTATATCAAATTCTTATAGATATTTGGTAAATCTTCGTTTTTACATTATTTCGTTTAAGTGACTCGAGTAATTTTATTTCCACTAACGCCATTTTATGGGAATTGGTTTTGCTTTTATAAATTATCCATCAATCACTGCCACTTATTTCATATACCTAGTACCTAGTTGTTTTGTAATAATATTAATAATTTTCTCCAAGGATTTAAAAATTTTCTCAAGACTCCCTTTTAAAATGATGCAATAAAATTAATTCAAAACTTGATTTGAAAATAATATTTGATCTTAACTTTAAATCAATGTTATCTTTATCTGATCAGTACCCAGTACCAGGGGTGCATCAAATAAAGAATTTTCAAGATTCAGGCTTTGGAAACGTAGCCTTTAATCTAGTTTTAAAGTAAATATTTTAACACCTGTTTACCATAGAGTCGGAAGACAGCGAGGACAACACAGCGCTGGTGAAACTGAAGGCGAGCAGGCCGCGACGCAGCAAGGAGGCTTCGCCCCTTCACAACGGAAGCGCCAAGAGGGGACGCAAGTAAGTATTGCTCCCAATACTTCTTTTTAATTTTTACCACGAAGGTGGCACACAAGCATACGGCCCACCTGATGGTAAGCAGTCACCGTAGCCTATAGCCGCTAGCAATACCAGGGATATCACTAACGGGGTACCAACCATGTTGTTGATGAGGACTCACTGTGCTAGCAGCAATAATACTAGCTCAGCGTATCCTCGTGGAGCACTGGCAACCTTACTTACCGCAGAAACACAACACTACATCAAGTAGTGTTATTTCACTGCGGTCTTCTGTAAGACGGAGGTACAGTCCCCAGTCGGGCGGCTCCAATTTAAATGGGATAGCCCACGGATAATCCCAAATCGCCCTACCTCTCTTTTTAAAAGCTCATGGTGTGATTAATCACTGTACTTAAGTTTAGAAAAACTCATTGGTACAGGCCGGGATTCGAACCTGGGCCCATCAGATGACGGGTTGCTTCAACCACAAGGCCACCACGGCTAAACAACTCAAAAATTGGCCAACTCGCACTTGGCCAATTTATTGTAAATTGAAACTACAAAAATTTAACTACCTTCAATCTAATTCGTTTTAGGCACCCCGTTAGTGATATCCCTGGTATTGCTAGCGGCTATAGGCTACGGTGACTGCTTACCATCAGGTGGGCCGTATGATTGTGTGCCACCTTAGTGGTATATAAAAATATAATAGTAAATGTACGGAAATAAATATAATCTATATATTAATTAATGTTGATAATTTTCAGACCAAAAGTAGATGCCAACAATTCAAGAAGGCGATCGAAGAGTTCCCTAACAAATGGCGTGCACGGTACGTATCGCGGCTTACCTTACTCAAACTCAAAAAGATCTTTACTTGACTAGACTTTACAGGCAAGCACTTTCAAATCGTCAGAATCTACCACCGGATTCGGAAGGTCGGTTTTGCTGAGAAGAATCCGGCAAGAAACTCAGCAATCACTCTTTTAAAAACCAAAAGAATTACATAAAGTTTACATTTCAGATACTAACTTAACATGGATACCTACTACTACATGGTGTCATGATGTGTGTCAAGGGAATTTAATATTTAGGGTGTATGCCACCATGTATGCACTATATACCACTAGCTTTTCCCGCGACTTCGTCCCCATGGTTTTAGTGAAACAAACGTAATTATCTAAGAAGAGCACTGACTGAGCTGATTAAGACGGTATTGTGTGATGTGCATTTGATACGTCCGCAGGTTATAATCCTCATTGCCAAATTTCATCACGATCCGTTCATCCGTGTAGTCGTGACAAGGTGGCAAACAAACGAACAGAGTTACTTTCGCATTTATAATAATAATAATAATGCTTGGACATTATCACACAACGCCCACTGGCCCCAAACTAAGCAAAGCTTGTACTATGGGAACCAGTGGCCGATATAATACTTATATACTTTTTTTTCGTAAATACATACTTATAATACATACCAAACACCCAGTCGCAAGACAAACATATTTGTCACATAAATGTTTGCCCGGCGGGAATCGAACCCGCGACCTCTAGCGTAGCATTCAGGTGTACTAACCACTAGACCAGCGATCTCGTCATAATATTAGTATGGATTTGATAACATTTTCAGTAGGTACTTTATAACAAAAAACCATGTGTTCCCAACAAGTACTAAATATAACGGGCATTACTTTGATAACATTAAACTTACAGATACAAGTATTTCATAATCATAGCTCCTAGTCCTGACTGAATCATTAATCAGTTCAATTGTATACCAAACAAATTTATTTCACTGAGTGGTTAATATCTTGTGGTCGTGTACCTTATAAAAAGCTCCTTATATAGTCGCAGGAGACTTCTATATAATCACGTTGACGGTGGAAAAAAACCAATGAAACGCCACTTTGGTCGAAAATAAGTTTTATATGAAGTTTGACAGAGTTATAGAATCTCTATAGATCTAGGTTTGAAGCCAATCGGAAGGTCACAAGAATAAAAAAAAAAACAAATCTACACTAATATTATAAAGAGGAAAGATTTGTATTTTTGTGGGTTTGTATTGAATAGGCTCCGAAACTACTGGACCGATTTCAAAAATTCTTTCATTGTTAAATAGCTACATTAACACTGAGTAACATAGGCTATATTATACTAGCTGCCCGCCCCGGCTTCGCACGGGTAGACATTTATCAAATATTTTATCTACCCGTGCGAAGCCGGGACGGGCCGCTAGTATACAATAATTTTATTGAAATTTTAAACTTATAACAGCTCTGCTAAACAATTGGCCGAATGTGGCTTCATTCGTTTTTCGATTCCATCACCGATGTGTTGTGTACTGTCCAGAGGAGCGCGGTAAGAAGCGCATCAGCCGCCACGAGCCGGCCTTGCACGCGGAGGCGCTGGCGCTGCTGCTGCACGACGTGTTCAGACACAAGGACTGCTGGCCCTTCACCGAACCCGTCTCCACTGACGACGTGAGCCATCATTACTATATAAACTCATGCTAGCCATATAAGTTAAATACCTACAAAAAACAGATTAATTATACATAAAATCTTTCCTTTTGAACCGCTATCTATTAAAAAAACGCATCAAAATCCGTTGCGTAGTTTTAAAGATCTAAGCAAAAATAAGTACAGTCAACGGGAAGCGAATTTGTTTTATACTATGTACGTAGTGATGGATACATTTGAGTGGTGGTTGTCTGTCGCATTATTATGGCGGACATCTGGCAGGTGGCGAGATAACGTCTGCCAAATTTTATTAAATATTGAGAGCATGGCTTACAACCAAAGTCTTATCTCTGATATCCATTCATCCAAAGTTAAAAATAATAGCTTAAATTGTGTGTTCCATCCCATTGTAATATTCTGTGCACTTGAGACACCATTATTGCATTCAAAATCAAATACCAAAATGACATTTATTCAGTTTCGGCCCTAATAAGTCACTGATGAAGGTCTAAATTACCATCGGTTCGGAAAAAAACGCCACCTGAAAAGAACCGGAAAAAAACTAAGTGCTCTGTCTTTTTTAATGTAACAATCTTGATATAACAACTTTTTTTCTAAGAATAATACTCACCATTCTAGGAATACAGAGATGACGGAAGCATGGAAGAGAAATACATATTGCGCCGACCACAAATAATAAGGGCAGGAGAATGATGATGATTCTAGGAAAAGTATTCACCATGCCTAACTTGGTTATTTTATCTATATTGTAATTCTCGACAGGGTCCACCCAAGCCTTGACTAGGCTAGATCGGATTCTACAAGGTCCGTCAATTTATGCGAGATACAGATTATAATATAATATACAGCAGGTGGCGGGGACCATCTGTCATTTTTGTCTAAAGATGTTCAATTTACAATGGAATTGAACCAGTAGAAACTGTATGAGACGGGCGGAAACCTAACGGACCATTCTTACTGAGCAGATCGCACAATCTTCGTAGTCCTGAACGTGCTAGGTGCGCGCTACTAATTTAACCGAATGTTATGTAAAAATAACTTATCCTTCTGGCCACAGGTGCCAGATTACCTGGACATCATCGAGCAGCCGATGGACTTCACCACTATAAAGGCCAAGTTGGAAGGAGATGAGTACAAGACAGACGAGGAAGCGATAGCGGACCTCTCGCTCGTCTTCCTCAATTGCTACGTTTACAACAAGGAAACACATCCAGTTTGCAAGTTAGTATAATTGCTGGCTCAAAAAGTATTGTCGATTTTTAGAGATACAATTTGGTTTCTATGTATAACCTCTGGAATTTGTGACTCTCCATTCTATCCTGGAGTAGACAGGCTATATTTTTTCTTTAGGCTATATGGAGTCCAGAAGAGATCACATCTTGTGATAAGGCCGCCAATTGTATCGATTTATTATGTATTTTAAGATCCTCAGTTATTGATTTTGGTGTACAATAAAGAGTTATCTATCTATCTAAGCTATTTCTACGCTGGCTAGTAAAAATAATAAACTAATATCGTAGAGAACATTTGTTTGGTATGAACGGAGTAATTTCGGAAACGAACTACTGAAAGCAATGTAAAACTTCTTTCTCTAATGACAAGCTTAACTGTATAGATAAAAGCAGGCTAAGTTGCATTACGCTACGTCCTTTTTTGGGTAGCAGAGAGTAAAGATTGCTTTTCGATACCTTTTGCTCCTTTGAAGTCGTGTAGTGGTAGATTTTTTAATTTTATATAGATTTTGAGGGGTTTTGCACTACTAATTGTACCCTAAAAAATACTACTACTTTGTTACTCTTTCACGCAAAAACTACTCAACGGATTTGGATGAAATTTGGAACACTGATAAATAACCTGGATTAACACATAGGATACTTTTTATCCCGGGAAAATTTTGGGTTCCTCTGAGATTCTAAGCTCAACACGGACGTAGTTGCGGAGCTAGTATTAAATAATGGGGCGTATGGTTTTTGCTCCAGAGCCGGCAACCGTTTAGAGAAGTACATAAACAAGCGGTGCACCGAGCTAGAGCTACCGTTGCTGGCGGAGATCGAGTACGAATCGGAAGGGTCTCTGAAGCGCAGCTCGCCGGCCGATGACGAGGACGCGCCCAAAGCTAAGCGCTCGAAACTCAAGTGACGCTGCTTCACGCCGCCGCGGCTCCAGGACTACGTCACATATTGATGTGACATAAATGTGTTCATCAGTGATTGTGTGTGCACCAGTGATAGTGTCTGTGAAATCTGACGATTGTGGATAGATCTGACTTCGATAAGCTCGATTTCATTGATAACATGGAGAATATTTCCTTTCTCACGTGTATAAGTATTTATTTGAGAATTTATAACTATTTCCCTCTAGCAGATTTATTAATTCTCTAGTATTTATAATAAAACAAAACATAAGATAATTATTTCTTTTCAGGATGATATACATGTTGCATTTAAATTCTGTACTATTGCTGAACACAACACTAATAAACATCACTCGGTTTATAATTTGTTATATCTGCTGTTGATCAGTGTACTATACTAGTATTTCCCTATCGATGAATGTGCATCGTAATCATAAATTAAGGCTTATGGACATTGGTGTAAAGTTTAAATTGCTTTGGTGATAAATTGTTACAAATGTAATTAGAATAGGTAACATGGTCAATTGTAATACATTATTTTAAGTTACATTTGAATTATTCCAACTTACAAGAAATATGTAATAAGTAATAATAGTTGGCTTAAAATTTGGACACAATCCTAGTAGCTATTATCCCTTGCACGCCGGAAATTAATTATGCTGATCGTTAAGACATACATTACCATATCACAAGAGAGTAGATTGAATGCATAAAAGCTAGCCAAGAAAAATTACATGCAGATAAATTTTGAAACAAATTTTCTATGGCCATTGAGAATGTGGTTGTAAAACCTCTTCAGTACAGTTTTTATGTGTATATGCTCCTCTGGTTCCTGGAAAGACAAGTGCTTACGGGAAAAATATTGCCTTTTAAGATACACTTTCATTATAATCTTCTTCTAGCTTAATAAATTTGTAGAAAGACAAAAATATTTTAAGATGTCTGTAAATATTGATGGACGCTTATGGGGATGTTTTTGCTCGCACATTAGTAGTAATCGCTTGGTTGTCGAAAATTTATTTTAAGTCACGGGCTTAGGGTTTAAATTTGGCTGTTGCTTCCCATGATTAGTATGTGTGTTTTTTCATATTGTTGATTTCCTTGTATACCTCAAGTTCAGCCCACCGATAACATGGGTACATGTAATGCAGTGAATAATGATAACTGTAATACTGTAAGGGACATGATTATTAACGTCACCGGCATTTATCTATATTTAACTCTAGGCTTACTTAGAAACATGTTTAAAGGGTTATTATGCATACATGTCATGTTGACGATCAAAAGTATTAATACTAACAAATCCTTAGCCGTATTCAAGGCATGCATAAGGTTGTGCCTTTTGGACGAGTTCTAAACTTGCATAATTAAAGAACAATTTAAATATTGAGACACCCCTATAAAGCGCTGTTTCACCCTCAGTACCTACAAATCTTTAGTGGATACGACGAAGGCTTGTGCACAGGCGTGTTGGCCTGTAGTTATTATTTATTTTGCTCTATATCTAGTGCTGTACCTAGTTTAATAAAATTCATAGTTATAAGTCATCGTGTAGTTTTTTGACAACTTTTTACCGCGAAATCTTGTGTTATCCAATCAATGTGTATGGGTTAAGTTTTGTTTACGAAATTTTATTAATTTACGTTTTTTTCCGTTAAATTCAGTTTGTTTGCACAGGCAAAGCCGTTTGTATTTTAATGCACGAATCGTAGTATGGTTAAATTATACGTTTTATGCCAAAGAAAATACCTAATTTCCTTTACAATATACATTCAATGGTATCTTATTATGCAACTTCAAGTATACTTTACTATTTTAATTAGTATTTCTTTATCAAAGCTTGTCCGCCAAGCTTTATCCATATTACGATTTGTGAACAATATAACTTATCATTCCTGTATAATGACGCAAGTTGCGTGCGTCTAATGTTTGAACACGTTGTTTGAAACAATAATAATTGATAAATTTTCATTACCATTATTTATTGATGTAATTTATAATAATTTATATTGTAATCAATAAAGCACCCGCAGAAAGTTGCAGTTTTAGTGGCTTTTGATTGATCCTTTGTCTTAAGAAACCCAAATACACATTTCAAATTTTAATATTGACAATGGTGCCAATTCTTTTGAACGAAATCATAAAAAAATATTTCATGCATTTGACAGGACTAGAATAAAGATTGGCATCAATAAATAGGTAGGTATGTAAAATTGTGTTTAGGGAAATTAGTGAATCCTCATATTAATGAATTCTACTAATTATTATTAATGCAAAAGTATTTGTTTATTTATCATGCCGAGATGAAACAATGGATTTAATTAAAATGTGGCACAGGAGTCAACCTGGATTTTATTAAACTGAATTTGATGGAGTTGCAGGCAAACACTAGTTTAAAATAATTATAATAAAAATATTGATGGCTGCTGGTGTAAGAGAATATATAAGTAAGCCACTGGCACCCAAAGTGCTAAAATATATTTTTGCTTAAATGAAAACATTTGACATAAACTAGTACATGATTTTAATTATTTGCTTACAACATAAATAACCATACAGTGCTATAAGGTAACAGCAACTCTAGGATTAAATTAGTGGTGCTCAGCAGCCTCTTTCCTCCGGATCTCAGCCCACTTGCTTACATTCTCAGGGGAATTTGCTGTAAAAGAACAAAATATTTTAGTATCAAAATAAATATATATTTGTACTACCCTAGAACAAATCCATATTAATACTAAAATCTACATTTAAATTTATAAAGGTACAAATTGTTTGTTCGTAAGTATGTTCATGGTTCTTTATATATGGAATGGTTGCACTGATTTTAAAGTTCATCCACTGCTTATAAATCTATGGAAACTACCACTGAATAAGATTTAAATTGAGAACATTTAAGCTAAGCATTTTCTCAACGAAGTATCTATCACAAAAATACTAACTCACCGCATACCATAGACCAATATATATGACACTTTTATTTAAAATATTTTTTAGCCTTTAAATGCAAATTTTAGTTTCTAAGAGGATGGTTACCCATTTTGTGGATCTTGTAGAAGATGGGGACCGAGACAGCAATCCCAATCATCCAATAGCGCCAGATCCACTGGTTCTGAACGTAGTATTTCATCGGGAACTGCGCAATTTTCGCAGACATCGTGTAAGGGAACTTCATCGGGCGGCCTGGAGAGTCCGACATGGTGGCACCTCGCTTACTGACCAGAAAAAACAACAAAATTATTATGTAATGGTCCCTCGTCAATTACCTTCAATGTCAGGTGCATTTCACCCAGCTTTTCTAGGACGAATGATAGTGGGTTATACTTTGGCTATGTGATTGTCACGTTAAGCGTTAATTATGATATTATTGTACAGTATTTACCTTGTAATATCAATAAAATTTATAATAAAACTCCTAACCTCTTTCGATCGGACAGGAAATCGACACTCGACAGCAGTAGTGTTGCGAATACGAATACTTGCTTAAAGATTAGAGCTAGAGACAGATTATGTACTCTGTGATGCGAATATCGGTTATTTCGAATAGAGTTGTTCGATTAGTGATACGTACCTCGTGCAATTGATATAGGGTATACCAAGGCCGCTCACAAATCGAGCTTAAGTTAAATTTTCATACTGTCAATTGGATTCATTTTGTAATTTGTACTATCACCATCACCATCACCATTTCATTGCAATGAGGGTTGAAGAAAACATAAAATTTTCGCTACGCAAGATTTTGTTATTGTTACACAAAAATATGAGAAATTATTATAATTACCCATATCTATGAAGCCAAATTTTGACTTGAGACTGAGCTATCTCGGCTCATGTAATCTCTTGTTTCATATACATATTTGCTTGCATGGCGAAATACATTTTAAAAGTAGTATTACATTAGACATCAGTTGCTACTGCCACCCTCAATAGTTCATATTCAAATCTGAAGTCTGAAAAAAAAATTATATGTTCCTTGATTTTACATATAAACTTGAATCGATTCGAGGTCTAGTCATTTAAACCAATTTACAATTTCACAGGTTGACTTCGCTTCACTAGGAATTTCTGTATTGCCCTATTTAATAATTTTATAAAGTAACTGTACTTACTTTACTTTAAATTAAAAGTACTATGAGCCTCACGGTTAGCGGAGGCACAGATTTTAAATTTTGATAGAAATGCGCTATTTATGTTACAGAACTACCTCTTAATTAAACGAACACTCTTGTTTTTTAGTTGTTGCAATTTTATTTATCAGAGCTAAGAAATTGTGATACGTCACGTCAGAAATATCTGTCATATCTGTCATATTTAACCAATGTCAACCAGAGTAAGTCAAAATCAAATGAAAATTTCAACTTGCTTTGTGGTGTCGTATTTGTGTGGTTAGATGTAATTTATAAAATTATTTTAAATATTGACAATATAATGTGTGACAATGGCCTCGGTAAAAGTGGCTGTAAGGGTTCGCCCATTCAATCAAAGGTCAGTAAACGTGCTCCCATTATATACAAAAAAAATTGGTCAATGTTATTGAACAAGCGCGTATTGTGCATCAAAAGAGTTTTGCGAACTCATTTGGCTATTATCTAGATGAATGACAGTTAATAATGTTTTATATGCGCACTGCGACAATATAAAGAGATAATAAAGGGAATAATAGTACAAAGAGATGGATAAATATTGTGTTTTAGAAAGTGCAAGAGGGCCTATGATGTCATTAAAAAATGACAATGACTTTCACGGTTCAGCTCCATTTAGAGCACAAACTGTACCTCGGGCATGCCGTTTAAAATGAAAGTTGTCGAAATAAAATACAAAAAGCTCGTGACCTACATAAACAGCTTAAAATTGCTTTACTTTTGCTCAAGAATTTATTTTTGGAATGTGTGTTTGCTGTTTCGTGTTTACTAACATAGATGTGCAGTAAACAGCTTGTAGTAGCCTTGTTTTATGACTGTCAATAAACCCGGTAATAAACAGAAGCAATATAACACTATCAACAGAAGTTCATGTTACAGTCAACACACAACCATAGTCAAATTTTGAGGATATAAGTATTTACTAAAATGTTTTTATGACCAAATATTATAGTTGGTATTTCATTCATATTATTTTACTCCTGAGACCTATGATTTAACATGTTTTATGTTCTAAATGATTGCTTATATTATGTGCTCTGCTTTGATTATATACTTTGTATATAATAAAAATGCTCTGTTATTATCATATTGGATATATAATCAGTATGTATATATAATCAATCAGAATATTAATTTAAGTTATGGTACTATAGGTCTAGTCATACATTATTTCATTTAAGCAAATATTACTGTTAGAGACCGTTTGTTACCTAAATAAATAAAAAAAAAAAAAAAAAAAAAATAATCAAAGCACATTGTATTGACTTTAGATTCACTATTGATTTTTTTATTCATGGAAGTTACTTTACAACTCAAGAAAATTATTTACTTACCTGTTGTGAAAGACTTTTCAGTTACACTAATTAAATTAAAAGTATAATGCATAGTTCATTTTTCATTTTTAGCTCATAAAATGAGGCCAAGAATCAGCTATCAGTTTAAATGACATGCTTTTGTATTCTAATGACATTAAAAGTCAAATATTCAACAATAAAAATAATATGGCCAGTGTCTTAACATTTAACTAATTATCTCTGGTCACAAACATGTTCACAATTCAAACAAGTTTTAAAATGGACTCAGTGACATCTAAGTACAAATTAGCAACTTATATCAGAATTATTATTAGTTAAACAAATAAATTATAATCTTGTTGTTTAAAAAGTACATCATATATCAATTTTATTTATATCTTATAAAAAAAATATATATGCATTATGATAATTCATTGCCCTCTGGGTAATATAATATCTAATATCAAAGCTGAGATAAGATTGACTATCAATTAAATTATAATTGTTGAGTAATAGCTGGCATACTGCTAGCTTTTAGGAAAGACAATGCATGAGTGATACCCCTGGTGTTGCAAGCGTCCATAGGCTATGGTGACCGCTTACCATCAGGTGGGCCGTATGCTTGTTTGCCACGTTAGTGGTATAAAAACAAATTCAGCATGCTATTTCAAGTTATTTTTAATAGTGTAGCATTTAATTGGTGAATGTTTTTTTGAATCTGATCAGTAGATATTAGCTGCTACTGATAAATAATCAAACAAACAAATATTACTTCTTTAGCATTACCTGCTGTTAGTAGGTATGCATTTCTATAAAAGTTTTTGTATTCAATTAGATTTGTCTGTGACTTCACCTGCATAGCAATAGTATAATTTCTATTGAATTCCTTTTCTACAATTCATATACATTCGGTTGAAAAACTGAATGAATCTCACAAAATTTGAACTGTGAAAAAAAAACAAAACAAAAAGGTTGTGCAGTTAATGGTGCCAATTCTGTTGTACAAAATCACTAAACTTACTTATTTGACAGGTCTAAAAGTCTTGCTATCCCTTTCTCATGTCAGTGGTTAAATAAGAATGGCAATATTGGCAATACATTTAGACCTGTCAAATTAGTTAGGTTTGGTAATTTTGAACAACATAATCGACACAAATATATGTTATATTAATAATACTATAAAAAAAATATTTTGTTTTTTTAAACATTGTTGAATTTTAGCTTTTTAAATATCTATATTACAAATAGGTTGGTTGGTACTTTGTAGAAGTAAGTCATGAAAAACGGAAATAAACATTATATAACTGCTGATTAGTGAGTAACGAATCCTTTCCATATACACAGTATCTAAAAATTGGCCTTGGGATGTTTCCCCACGCAATCATTGGCGATAATTCACTTTTTAATCTCATTTAGTCAGCAGCTGCTTGATAAATCTGTAAACTTCATTTTCACGCCCTTGTGCCTCTGTCGTTGAAGCGTGGGAATCCCGCATTGAACTTCGAAATCGGGTTCATCATCGAAATATCGTTTTGCTTGTACTTACTACTGCGTGTCACACAGTCGGGGCACTAGGGTGGGGATGGCAAGAGGTGCCGTGCCGTCGCGCTATACGCTAGGTGACAAGAGGCGCCAATAAAAATAATGATTTGATTTTAAAAAACAATTGACTTATTATGTACTGGCTGACCCGACAGGCGATGTCCTGCCAAGAGAATACAACCGCTACGATGTCCTGTCTTAGCTATGAATTCATATGTCAAATACACCATAGCAAAAAAGAGCTCTAGTTTATCGCGAATTTAAAAATGTTCCGATTTTTCCTTTTCATAAGAACCCTCTCCTGACAATAACAAGCACAAATAAAAGAGAATTATCGAAATCGGTCCAGCCGTTCACGCGTGATGCCGTGACCAAGGGAAATAGGGATTCATTTTATATGTAGAGATTTATTATAAACTGAAATACAATTTATGTGATGTGAAAGCATCGACTAAAGGATGTCGAAGGATAATCTCTGTACCCTCTGATGAAATAGAAAAATATTCGATCTGAGGCTCTTCCCTGATCACGAACTAGGGCCGGCTAGTCACATAAATGCGTGTGCGCCACCCACAATACGGGAGGTCCCAGTATGAAGAGTGAGAAGAGAATTACGTGCTATCATGACATGACCCTTACCTTACCTTGTTAATTTCGTTGGCGCCCAAAACAAAGAAAAAATTCTCCTTATAGTAGACCAAATGTTTTCGTAACTTATGAAACTAGATGCAGCTTAAAATATAAAGGCATCAATGTAAATAGGTTAGCTATTATCTATTCTAAGTTCGTTCCGTGATCATGGTGCTTGCAACAGCATACAAATATCGGGAAACTAATGAAATAAAAATACCATGGTAAGAACCCGTCTAAATGAATTTTAAACATTAAGATCTAGAGTTTTTTAATCAGGTGTTACTTTTTGGATATTCATATTATAAAATACGAAATAGATAGATATCTGTAAATCTAGATATCAATAAATGTAAATTAAAAAAAAAACTAACTGACTCGGCAAACCTTGTTTTTCCATATAAATTATTTTTGTCCAAGAAATAAAAAAATCAGGTGGACCACCCTTATCACTTAGGGTGTACGTATTATGTACCTAGTATATTATGTACTCTGAGCTTAGGGGTATGAAAAATAGTGTACGTCCTGTTCTCAGACCCACCTAATAAAAAAAATCGGCTAAACCGTTTCGCAGGAGTTTTGTTACAAACAATGTGACACGAAAATTGTATATATTAGAGATTATCATTACAACATTTTTCGACTATGTATTCGAAAACGTACCTAACTCGAGAATTGTCATTTCATACGAATTTTAGTTCCTCTTTTCACCGGCGCAGCCCAGTTAATTTACCCATACATAAAATTGTCAAAAGCGATACGAATGCGCAGTCTAAAGTTGTTGTTACGGCTACAGTCGTCTGTAATTCACGTGGATGACGTAGTAAGTACGTCGTAGTTTAGTCTAGTCGCAATTTATTAGGAAAACTAATTTTAACTCAGGTATAGGTCGCGGCACGAAACTCTAGCGCTGACCGTTATTGCGCAGAAGTAAAAAATAAGGTGTCTTGGCGGGGTACAGGGGTGAAGGGCGAGCGTGCGTTGCGCCGATTGGCTCTCCAGTCGTACTCCGTCCCCCGTGCCGATACGACGCTCCGCGCACTTCCAGTGTACAGTCGCGTTCTGAATTGTTTTGTTGTCATCGTTAATTTTTGTTGTTGTTTTTTGTTAAGTTTGTTTTGTTGATTTGTTTGTTGTGTTTGTTAGTTTATTCACTGTTTGATTAAGTTTGAACAGTTTTTAAACAGTGAAAATGCCGAGGCCGAGAAGGAATACTGTTTTGAAAAGACAGGCACGGAAAATGGTGTTTGACGTGCATTGTTTTCTGAAAAGGGAATCGAATGATTTCATTAATTCCCTGAAACAAATTCAAAGTGAAATTGGCGAAGCTGCGAGTATTTTACTCGATTCTGACCGCAGCACTGTAGATATAAGTGAAATAAAACAAACTGCAGAAGTTATTCAGGCGGGAAATATAAAATTAAATAGTATAATTAGTGACTTACAGAAAATTCAGAAAAGGACAGCTGAATCTACAAAGACGTCCATAGCAACGGTAAGGAAAATCTCCACTGAAGCCAATAATTCCGACTTATTATCAGTATTTAGAACACCAGGCAAAAAACGCTCCAGATCAAAACCGGTCACAGATATTGATAACTTTGATCAAGGATTAATAAAGAGGTGCATACATAACTTTCATAGGACAAATAATGAACTTCCCACCGTCGGAAAGTTGAGAAAGAAGCTAGAGGAAGATATAAATTTCAAAGGCTCAGAACGAAGTCTTCGACGAATAATTAAGAGTTTAGGGTTTCGGTGGAAAAATACTGAAAACAATCGAAAAGTACTGATTGAAAGTTCAAATATACGTTTACTACGTATCGAATACTTACGCAAAATAAAACAATATCGCCAAGAGGGAAGGCCCATCGTATATACAGATGAATCTTACGTAGATTCATCGCACTCTGCTCCAAAAGCCTGGACCGATGGTACTACAAAAGGTCTCAAAAAACCTATCTCCAAAGGACAGCGGGTGGTCATTGTCCACGCAGGATCAGAGGCTGGGTTCATACCGAACGCACTGTTAACTTTTAAAGCTGGTGCGAAATCAGGCGACTACCACGACAATATGAACTACGACAACTACGAAAAATGGCTGAGGACACAGTTATTGCCGAACTTACCGCCTAATTCTGTCGTGGTAGTCGACAACGCATCATACCATAATAAACAATGGGACCTTGCACCCACTTCTAATTCCAAAAAAGCTGACATGCAGGGTTGGCTTACTGAAAAGGGCATACAATATGAGGAAACTCTACTAAAACCTCAACTATACAATTTAATACGGGCTAACAAAGATAGATTTAAAACATTTTCAATTGACAGGATACTAGCAGAGCAAGGACATCAAGTGCTAAGACTGCCACCATACCACCCAGATCTAAATCCAATCGAAATGGCATGGTCTGACATAAAGCAATATGTAGGCAGTAAAAATGTGAAGTGGAGTGTTGCTAAATGTATAGAACTAATTCAAGAAAAAGTTTTGCTGATGGGTGCTTGGGATTGGGGAAAGTTATGCCAAAAGGTAAAGGACATAGAAGAGCAATATGTCAAGAGTGACCATGTCGTGGATTTGGTTACAGAAGAATTCATCATTCGCGTTGATGGTGACAGTTCAGAGGATAGCCTTGGTGAGTCTGATGACGATGACGCTGTTAGTGCCGACGACCGAAGCAGCCCTGAGCCGGGGCCCTCAGTAAGCAAAAGGCCCTGTTGGGATACTATTGAAGGTGTAAGACCATTGTCTGATTCGGACTAGATATCGGAAAGGAGAATGCGGTGTCTGATGTCCACACCCTGCCGAACTCGCAGGTTTCTTCTATCCTGAGAAGAAACTTCAGTAGGTTCTTATGTAATTCGGACTTAATATAATTTTTTTTATTATTTGGTATTTAATATAAAAATTTACAAATCCGATAGTGTATTTATTTTTCTACTCCCCATAAACTTGTTAAAAATTATATTGTAGGTAACATGAAGTAATATTTGCGTGCGTGACAGTACCCATACGCAGTTAAGTTCCACATTTTGTTCACCGCTAGACTTACTATTTGACTTTACATTAAAACATTATTTTGCTGTTTTTAACTAAGCAATTAAATTACTAATTTGTATTGCGTGCGCGATGGTACCCATGCGCAGCTATCCCCTCCACGTTTCGCTCAGCGCTAGAGTTTCGTGCCGCGACCTGTACAGAGGGTAGACTGTAGATACGACCTTGTACAATATACAGAGCTGAGAATTTTGATTACATTTGCATCACATGCGTTCGTGAATCATTAAATATATATCCTTTACTTGGGTACTTGACTGAATGTAAAGATAATTTAATTAATGCATAAAGCTGCTATAATAAATTGGTCACAGTTGCAAAATTGATTTCTGTTGTGCCCCCTTTGTGTACAGAACTATAAATATTACGATAACTAAACGTTCCGTCCGATGTCTCTTTGCGGGATATCACTAATTGTACAATTTTACACATAGCTTATGGAATCAGTCACGAATATGAGTGTTATTAGGACTTTAGGTAATGAGACTGCAGTAATTATTTGGAAGCTGCTTTTTTACTAGGAGAAAAACAAAAACAGAAGAGGCCGACATTTTTTTTTATCCCACTAAGGTGGCAAACAAGCATACGGCCCACCTGATGGTAAGCGGTTACCGTAGCCTATGGACGCTTGCAACACCAGGGGTATCACTCGCGCGTTGCCGACCCTAAAATAACTAAAAAAACATTACAACCATAGATTAAACTTATTCTAGTTTTCATTTTAGACAGCCTACTATTTTATTGCTACAACAATGAGTAATCTGAAGCTTAAGCACACAACTTTCGACTAGGTATTCGTAGCGCTTTAGACCACTTTTGTATGGGAAACTAGCGGCCCGTCCCGGCTTCGCACGGGTAGACATTTATATCAAATTTTCCTGTATTTTCTTTGCTATAAACCTCACGGAGCCCGAGACCTTTCCAACAAATGCAAAACCGTGGAAATCGGTTCGTGCGTTCTGGAATTATAGCGTCAGGAAGGAAAACCCGACTTATTTTTATATAGTAGTTACCTATAACATTCGTATGAAAATTTAGACATTTTGAGAGTTACGTTTTCGTATACGCAGTCGAGAGATGTTCTTGCTACACACTTTCAAAAAGTGCTAGGTAGATTTAAAAGGACTTCCTTGGCATTGACCGTATGTAGATAATTTATTGAACGACTGCTGTTACCTCATCACACGACCAACCGGTTTGCGAGAGCGAGACTAGTTATCAAATCTCAAGATATAGATAATTACTTCGCGTTTTATGTGTATATCTCTCTTATATATGTGTTTTTTTTTATACCACTAACGTGGCACACAAGCATACGGCCCACCCGATGGTAAGCAGTCACCGTAGCCTATAGCCGTTAGCAATACCAGAGGTATCACTAACGGGTTGCCGATGAGGACTCACTGTGCTAGCAGCATTACTACTAGCCCAGCGTATCGATGGAGCACTGGCAACCTTACTTACCGCAGAAACACAACACTACATCAAGTAGTGTTATTTCACTGCGGTCTTCTGTAATGCGGAGGTACAGTCCCCAGTCGGGCAACTCCAATTTAAATGGGATAACCCACGGGAAGTCCCAAAACGCCCTACCTCTCTTTTGAATCTCAAGTTATAGATAATTACTTCGCGTTTTATATGTATATCTCTCTTATATATGTGTATGTCTCTTATATATACATATATGTATTGCTATCTAGAGATAAGCTCGTGAATTCGTGGTAATTTGGACCTTCATAAGAGCCTTATTAGGGCCTAAACTGAATAAATGATTTTTGATTTTGATTTTAATTAATTACTGACTAATTAATCAGCATTGGATTAGTTATTTGCATGTTGACAAATGATTTAACATGAATTATGTTTGACTGAACATGCTATAAAACATATGCTTTGGATGTTTGTTTGTTATTACAACGCGTGGCTGCACCGATTTTAATGGATTATTATAAAAACTTGATTTTATTACAAGATATTGCATATCTTAGGGTCGGCAACGCGCGAGTGACGCTCCTGGTGTTGCAAGCGGCCATAGGCTGCGGTAACCGCTTACCATCAGGCGGGCCGTATGCTTGTTTGCCACCTTAGACGTATTAAAAAAAAACTCATATAGATAGATATGCAATATTAAATATATATATTTATTTATTAAATAAATATATATATTTATAAAACAGATATGCAATATGTTATGAAAATACCGTCCGATCTGGTCATTAGATTTATTATACATATTTATTAGTTTAAGTTTTTGTAGCTCATGGTGTGATTAATCACTGTACTTAAGCTTAGAATAACTATTTTTTACGGGCCGGGCTTTGAACCTAGGCCCATTAGATAACAGACCGTTGCTTAAACCACAAGGCGACAACGGCTTCACGTACCTTCACAAAAAAAACATTTATTTCGGGCTGGCAACGCGCATGTGGTATCCCGTGGTGTTGCAAGCGTCCATACGCTACGGTAACAGCTTACCATCAGGCAGGCCATATGTTTCTTATTGGTATAAGAAACAACTAATGATTATTTTGTTTTTACAGAGAAAAAGACATGGCAGCCAAGTTGATAGTCCAGATGGAAGGCAAAAAGACGACGCTGCTCACCGTAAAAGTAAGTGGTTATAACTTCTTGCCTACATCCAAACCTGACGCCTTTGTGTCCGAGTTAGAGCCCCTGGGCCCAGAATTATATATCACAACACTGGCAAGCAAGTATGCCGCGGCAAGTAAGTATACGGCTCGTCTGATAGTCAGCTGTAAGTGCTGTCATCAAAATCAAAAATCACTTATTCTGTTTAGGCCCTAATAAGGCACTTATGAAGGTCTAAATTACCACCGGTTCGAAAAAAAAGCCACCTGAGAAGAACCGGCAAGAAACTCAGTGCTTAGTTTTTTTTTCTTTTTCTATAGGCGCTTGCAATACAAATACATGTTGGTTTTTTTTTTGCATATGTTATCCTCATTGCCAACACAAGGCATTCTCGAAGAGCTTGGGTAACCGTACTCCCCGCAACAACTTAATAAAGTTAACAGTAGTGTTTATTGAAATCACCCTTAAAATAATAAAAAAATAGTGACGCTTCTGTTGTACATAATCATTAAACTAAAGTAATCTGACAGGGCTTAAAGTATTGCTATCCTTATTTAACCCCGCACATGAGAAAGGTATAGCAAGACTTTAGTCCTGCCAAATTAGTTTAGTTTAGTTTAGTGCTTTTGTACAACAGAATCGACACCAATTACTAAGGTAATTGGTGGTATTTCATAACTAAATTACAAATATATACAATAATAATACAGTAGAAAACTAACCTAATATAAAATATAAAACAAGCAGAAAACGCGGGTGAGTGTCAAGAAGGCTGGCAGCATCGCCCCGCTGTATGGCAATGCTGATCTTGTTACCTTGTTTTTTAAATTAGTTATTTATTTATTAATACATACACAAACAGATTGCAATCAATTACTAGAATTAACACAAGAACCATTTGCACAGATCTATGTTGCAATCCAATAAATGTGTACACAGCATGGCTTATTGTAAACGGAGAGTACATTTATTTTTTATTACAAAATGAGATCAGGGAACATAAAATTAAAATATTTTATATAAACACTAATCTAAAATAGACTATATGGAAAAAATATATACATTGAATGAACGTTCAACGGTGCTTTATGATGTAGGTCACAATTGACCACTAGAGCTGCGGACTGTTAATATTAATTAAAACTCAAGTCAAGCCGATGGTACAAATAAGCCCGTTCTTAGAAAGTAAGTTATAGTCACTTAAGATATACTTAGTCACAGTCCGGTGAGCACACCAAAAAGTGGTTGCCAATCTCTTGTGGTAACAGTATTTCACGGAAACAACGGCTAGTTAGATTGAACAATTTTATTATTTTAATTTTAATGACTTAGTCTCAAAAATCGTTTATTCAATTTAAACCCTAATAAGGAACTTATTAAGGTCTACATTAACACCGGTTCGGAAAAAAGCCACCTGAGAAATAATCATTCTTTATTCATATAAAAAAGAACTAAATAACAGTGTAATATAAAATATCATAAAGAGAAAATAGTTTTGTTTGTAAAAAATAAACTCTAAAGCTACTGGACCAATTTCAAAAGCTTTCACCAACAGATTGCTATATTATCAGTGAGTAACGTAGACTGAGCACTTGCCTCCGCTTGAGAGCTAAGAGTAGTGTCCCACCCCACATAGTTGTCAATTCGGTGAATGTGTCGATAGTCTGGGCCACCATGGCCTTTCCTGCAGCAGAAGTGCTGGCCGCATGTCTCGACATTCCGCCTTAAACTATTTGATCCGCCGAGCTCTAACTAAATGGATGGGTACCAGCAGAGTTGGAGCCGGTGGGTTTGCGTCGGGACGATGGCAAGAGGCCAGACGGAATGTCGTTAGTGCCCTGGAGTCGGGGGCGGCCCCTAGTATGGGACGCTACTTGCGTCGATACTCTGGCGCCGTCCCATCTCCCGGGCACTTCGATTGCGGCTGGTGCCGCTGCTGTGCAACCGGAGTGCCTCAAACGTCGCAAATATGTGTGCCTCGGAAGAGGTTACAAATTTGTGGTTTTTGCGATGGAGACCCTGGGGTCCTCCTTTACTCCTTTGGGAAAACCACGGCGGGGAGTTCATTCCACAGTTTAATTGTGAGCGGAGGAAGCACTCCTTTGGAGCCGTGCAGTGCGGGACCAATTTGGTTCCAAAAACCTTCCAGCTACTACGGCTTGCTCTTAATAAATAAAAAAAACACAGTCGTTAATTATTCAAAATAGCTGTTAGTTCTAGTTGTTGATTTCAATTTGTGTGGGACAATCTAAAACTAAAAGAAAAAAAAAACTAACCTAATATAAAAAATTAAAATAAATAAACCTCTAAGTTCTAGTTTTATTGGTATTTCAAAAATCATTAATGACTAGTATTGCATAAGTAAATGCAAGGCCGTCTTGTAAATGTCGCATGTGTAGATACAGGCAATACATTGTGTGTTTGATCAGCTGCAGCTTTTACACACGAATATCAGAAACCAACGCCTTGTTACACAATTGATTGGGTACGGCGATTATCATACAAATTGTATCGAGCTAATATTTCAAGATTTAATGCCAATATTATAATTTTTAATACATGTTATATTGAGGACTGAAGATAACGTGGTAAGAAAGGTTTTATGTGTGAATGTGGATGGCTACAGAGGTCGTAGATCTAAGAAAAGATGAATGGTCTGGTCTGTGTGAAAGATGACATGGCCGATCAACGAGACCGCTGGTCGGGTGGTTAATATACCTGACTGCTACGTTACGCGGGCTCGATTCCCGCCGAGGCAAACACTTGTGGCGGACTTGTTTGCCTAGCGTCTGGGTGTTTGGTATGTACTATAATTATGTATTTACAAAAGACGGTATTTTATCAACTTTATTTGCCCCAAATACATGCCAGCCATAGACTACCACGCGCCACACAACGTGGAAACTAAGCATACGACCCACCTGATCGTAAGCGGTCACCGTAACCTGTAGAAGCTTGCAACACCAGACCCTAAAACTTAAACCTAAACTTCTCCGAAAATGCACCTTAATGAAGTCGCTTACGTTTCAGAATAGCAAAGAGCAAAATGACGGCAGCCGGGAGAAGTTCAAAGACTTCACGTTCGACCACTCGTACTGGTCGTACGACGGACAGGACAAGAACTACGCATCGCAGGAACAGGTACGGTATCATCTATAGTCTAATCTATAGATTCTATAGTAATAAAGAGGAAAGATATGTTTTTTTTTTTTTTGTGTATTTAGGTATTTATTTGGTACGTAATATCTCAAGGAATTAAAAAGTTTATATAAACTAAACTAAGAAGTACAAAACTTACCTACACGTAAAATAAATGTCCTGAACCACTGTCACGGGGGAAGTGTGCCTACGGTGTGTGTTTGTATTGAATATGCTCCGAAACTAGGGGACCGATTTTAAAAATTATTTTACCAATCGTAGCCGACGCTATCTCTCCCTGATGAACATAGGCTTTACATTACCGCGGGAAAATGCTTCATTCATACAGAAAAACGGATAATAGCCTACCTTACCTTCACTATATTGTTACGCGGGCGAAGTCGCGGGAAAAAAGCTAGCATACTAATGAAAAGGAAAGATTGGTTATTGATCCAATTTGCTCCGGTTTGGCGGCTCCAATTAAAATAGGAAAGCCCACCGAAAATCCCAAATCGCACTACCTCACTAAAGGTCTCTTTGGGGTAAGAATCTAGCTTTACCAGACACATCGTTAGATCTAGTGCCGACCACAACAGTATGGGATGCGGCCAGATCGATGCTGATGGAGATACACTCAATACGTAACATTAAACATATACTTTCAACAATAGTATTAAAACTATCTATACTATACTATATTTGACGAGACCGCTGGTGTAATGGTTAGTACACGTGACTGCTACGCTAGAGGTCGCGGGTTCAATTCCCGCCGGGGCAAACATTTATGTGACAAATATGTTTGCCTTGCGACTGGATGTTGGTATGTATTATAAGTATGTATTAACGAAAAAGCCGTGGTGGCCTTGTGGTTGAAGCAACGGCCTGTCATCTGATGGGCCCAGGTTCGAATCCCGGCCTGTACCAATGAGTTTTTCTAAGCTTAAGTACAGTGGTTAATCACACCATGAGCTTTTGAAAAGAGAGGTAGGGCGATTTTGGGATTTCCCGTTGGTTATCCCATTTAAATTGGAGCCGCCCGACTGGGGACTGTACCTCCGCCTTACAGAAGACCGCAGTGAAATAACACTACTTTATGTAGTGTTGTGTTTCTGCGGTAAGTAAGGTTGCCAGTGCTCCACGAGGATACGCTGGTCTAATAGTATTGCTGCCAGCACAGTGAGTCCTCATCACAACATGGTTGGCACCCCGTAGTGATACCCCTGGTATTGCTAGCGGCTATAGGCTACGGTGACTGCTTACCATCAGGTGGGCCACATTAATGGTATAAAAAAAAAAGTATATAAGTATTATATCAGCTACTGGTTCCCAAAGTACAAGCTTTGCTTAGTTTGGGGCCAGATGGCCTTGTGTGATATTGTCCAAACATAAAAATAAGAAAAAATACTGACTGTATGTGTATTGCCAGGTGTTCTCAGACCTGGGCCTGGACGTGATAGACAGCGCGTTCGAGGGGTACAACGCGTGCGTGTTCGCGTACGGACAGACGGGCAGCGGGAAGACCTTCACTATGATGGGCTCGCCGGTAAGGAAAACATAGCAAGCATAGCCAGCGTAGACACTCAGCTATCCTTACATTGATTATGGACATCTTAAACAAGCGGCCTGCCTTATGGTAAGCGGTTACCGTAGCCTGAGGATGCTTGTAAAGTCAGAGGTATCATTAGCTCCAAAAAAGGCCCATCAAAAAAAAACACGCCCCATAACAGCCTATTACGATTTATACCAATATTAAACTACATTTGTCCAAACTAGAAAACCAGAAAAGACAGCTAATGGCCGAATAATGAAACGCCAGTCAAATCTGATGCCACGTTAATTAAGAGTGGCCTCCCAATTTACATGCAAAATTAGGGTCGGCAACGCGCGAGTGATACCCCTGGTGTTGCAAGCGTCCATAGGCTGCGGTAACCGCTTACCATCAGTATGCTTGTTTGCCACCTTAGTGGTATAAAAAAAATATATATTTTGATGACGCTTCTATCAGTTACGTGGGCTTTCAAACTTTAAATGTCGTTTCAGTATTCGCCCGTAAGATAATGGTGTTGATTATGTTGTACGAAAACATTAAACTAGACTAATTTGACAGGACCTAAAGTATTAAACCATCTTTATTTAACCCCGCACACGAGAAAGAGAGACTTCAAAATCAAAATCAAAAATAGTTTATTCAGTTTAGGCCCTATAAGGTACTTATGAAGGTCTAAATTACCACCTTTTATTTTATTTTTCATTACTTTTTAGTCCTGTCATATTAGTGTGAAGCGCGAGTGATACCCCTGGTGTTATAAGCGTCCATAGGCTGCGGTGACTTCTTACCATCAGGCGGGCCGTATACTTGTTTGCCACCTTAGTGGTGTAAAAAAGAAAAAAATGTTTTGTTTTGTGATTTTGTACAACACAATTGACACCATTGTCGCTTTTACCCAGGAATGCCAAGGCCTAATTCCCCGCATATGTCGTCACCTGTTCTCGCGGGTGGCGGCGGGCAAGGACGCGGGCGCCTCGTACAGGACAGAGGTCAGCTACCTGGAGATCTACAACGAGCGGGTCAAGGACCTCTTGTCCACCGACGCCGGCCACTCGCTCAGGGTCCGCGAGCACCCCAAGCTGGGGCCATATGTCCAAGATTTGTCCAAACATTTGGTCTCGGACTATGATGATATACAGGTGCGTATTTTTTCTAATGATTTGCTCATATCCAAGAAATCTCTATGTATAAAAATTATCCGTATTCCCTTGGTCACAGCGTCACGCGTGAACGGCTGGACCGATTTCGCCAATTCTTTTTTATTTGTGATTGTTATTGTCAGGAGAAGGTTCTTATGAAAAGAAAACTTTGTAAAAAAAAACGTTTCCTTTTTAATTTCGGTATAAACTAAAGGTCCTTTTTGCTGTGGTGTATTTGACATATGAATTCATAGCTAAGACAGGACATCGCCTGTCGGGTCAGCTAGTACCTTAATAAATATCATAAATAAAATATCATGAAACCGTTAATAAATTAACCTATTGTTGCTTCATGTTAAATTAAATTTATTTGCGACTAACTTTTGCCTCGCGGATGGATTCGCGCGATGGGATAAAAAACTCGGTTTTAAAAATCCCATGGGATAATTTATTTTTTCTTGGTATTAATAGTACCTTATGTTGGTGTCAAACATCAGGTCTATCTGTTGGCAAAATTTCAGTAACATACGTTCATTCGTACTTAAGTGCAAAGTGAATCTATTTACATGCGTTCCTATCAGTAATAACGTGAGTATGTGCGCAGGAGTGCATGCACCGCGGCAACCAGCAGCGGACGACGGCGTCGACGCAGATGAACGACGTGTCGTCCCGCTCGCACGCCATCTTCACCATCACCTTCGTGCAGGCCAGCTACCTGCGCCACAACAACATGCCCAGCGAGACCGTCTCCAAGGTGCACCTCGTCGACCTGGCCGGCAGGTGAGCCACACTTGCCATCTACACAAAATTATATATATATATACAAGGTATCCCGGTTGGTACCATTTCAGCATCATCATGTTGCAGCAACGTCAGCAGCAACGTCATGTTGAACATACACCCACTTTCTTTTTTATACCACTAAGGTGGCATACGAGCATACGGCTCGCCTGATAGTAAACGGTTACCGTAGCTTATGGACGCTTGCAACACTAGGGGTAACACTCGCGCGTTACCGCCCCTGCAGAAATCTCTTCACACCCTTCTTGAAAACTTCATGCATATCCTTGTAGCCGATCAAGCGTGAAGAGGGTACAAACGAACACAAACTTTCGCATTTATAATATACTAGCGGTTTCCCCGCGACTTCGCCCGCGTATCAATATACCCTATGTTACTCAATGATAATGTAGCTTTCTAACGGTGAAAGAATTTTTGTAATCGGTCCAGTAGTTTCGGAGCCTATTCAATACAAACATACACATAAAAATATATATCTTTCCTCTTTATAATATTATTATTAGTATAGTATATAAGTGTGGTAGTATATAGTGAATAAGGTGTTATGTAATGATGGTAGCGAGCGTGCGGACGCAACGGGCGCGACGGGCCAGCGGCTGGTGGAGGGCGCGCACATCAACAAGTCCCTGGTCACGCTCGGGTCCGTCATCTCCGCGCTCGCTGACTCCAGCCAACTGATCGACAGTCAGTATTATATATATTACTAGCTTTTGCCCGCGGCTTCGCACGCGTGGTAAATAAGTCAACATGTAACTATATCTAAAATTCAAAATGATAGCTTTTGCCCACTGCTACCTATTTTAATAGATTTAACTTCAAAAATTACGGATTTTAATACAAACTTTCATCCCCTATTTTATGCCTTAGGGGTGGAATTTCTAATAATCCTGAAATACGTATTTATTTATTGTTAATTAAAAGGTTAAATACCAATTTTCATGCGTTTATCTTAAAAAATGACGGATTTTCATACAAAAATTTCATCTCCTATTTTACGCCCTTAGGGGTAGAATTAATCAAAATCATTTCTTAGCGGATGCCTACGTCATAACATCTACATGCATGCCAAATTTCAGCCCGATCCGTCCAGTGGTTTGGGCTGTGCGTTGATAGATCACTATGTCAGTCAGTCAGTCAGTCAGTCACCTTTGAGTTTTATATATTTAGATTATATCACTTTATCACTATATTTCAGCCTCTAGTGCACTACGCTTCCTGAAAGTTCAGGTCCAAAGCCTGTAATAGGTTTTTTTTGGTGGAAATTTTAAGTCTTATTTTGTTGGAGGGTATTAAGCATCTGAATGTTGGTCATGTGTCTTACAATTGTTTTTTTTTTTTTATATAATCTTCGAAAAATTATGATAAACATGTAATATTTGGGATTATTTAGCGATTCAAATCCTCCAAAATACGACTGGAAGCCAGAGCTAAAAGCCCACAATTTTAATTCTCACCGAAACATGTGGTGCTTTGTGACCTTACTCGACGATTCAGAATTCTCATTTTTTATAACTCCAAGCATTATTTCGTCGTCTTGGTAAATTTCTATTCACAACGCTTCATTCATTTACTTGGGCCTTCAAACTGAATGTCGTTTCAGTATTCAGTCGTGTGTGTGTTAGCTGTGTATGTATGAAGGTGTATGTGTGCAGGTCGCACCCAGAAGGGTGGCAAGAAGACCGTGTTCATACCGTACCGGGACTCGGTGCTCACGTGGCTGCTCAAGGACTCGCTCGGCGGGAACTCCAAGACCATCATGATCGCCGCGGTAACTATATACATCATACAATACATCTATACTATACCAATATATACTGTTTCTGTGTCCGTCATATCTAAATAAAGGATTTTATAAGGAAATTCAAATATTAATAAAAGCGTTTTATTTTTTACAATCCGTTCTTTTCAACGAAATGGCTAAACGGATTTTAGCGCGACGTTTTCACTGTCAATTATAAGACTATCCAGAAAGTGTTCTAGGCTACTTTTAATTATATATTATCATCAGTGTACTTCTCTATAAGGACTGGCAACGAATGCTTTTGGTCCTTCGAGCTGTATTATTGATCATACACAATACTCGATACGTAGATATCCCCGGCGGACTGCAACTACGGCGAGACGCTGTCGACGCTGCGCTACGCCAACCGCGCCAAGAACATCATCAACAAACCCACCATCAACGAGGACCCCAACGTGAAGCTCATCCGCGAGCTGCGCGAGGAGATCGACAAGCTGCGCAAACAGATCGAACACAACACTGTGAGCACTATACACATCATACACGACACATACATGTTACTAATACCCTCATTACAATGCTCCCACACCGTCCGGAATGTAGCTGAGCCATGCCCCTTCGCTTTTAATTATATTAAAATTTGAAGTTAAGTTTCCAATGTAATTTACTGTGACTGCTTACCATCAGGTGGGCCGTATGCTTGTGTGCCACCATAGTGGTACATAAAATATACGAAAGTCTGAATGCGTTTGTGCTCTCTTCACGCGTTAACAGCTGAATGGATTTGCATGAAATTTGCAATGGAGGTTGGCTTATAACCTGGATTAACATATAGCATACCATTTTCCAGTTAGTTTAATGTTGAAATTGTGGAGTGTGAAGGTGTGCGGATAATGTGATGAGTTGTCCAGGACCCGGTGGAGTCGGAGGCGGGGGTGCTGGCGACGCTGCAGCGCAAGGAGGCGCAGGAGAAGGTGCTCACCGAGAAGTGGACGGAGAAGTGGCGCGAGACGCAGCAGATCCTGCGCGAGCAGAAGGCGCTCGGCCTGCGCAAGGCGGGGCTCGGCGTCGTGCTCGACTCCGACATGCCGCACCTCGTCGGCATCGACGACAACCTGCTCTCAACCGGCGTCACGCTCTACCACCTCAAGGTAACCACACACTACCCATCTCTTGGTCAAGTGTGCTGTTACCTGTGCTGAACATTAAAAAGTTGATTTTGTTATTTGAACAACAGTATTTGATTGTAGTGGTTGTACTGTGTTGTGCAGGAGGGCGAGACGTTGATTGGCAGCGCGGAGTACTCCCCGACGCCGGACATCGTGCTGGCGGGCGCGGGCGTGCTGCCGCTGCACTGCCGCGTCACGCTCGCGGCGGGCGAGGCCACGCTCCACCCCGCGCCCGCCGCGCACTGCTGGCTCAACACCGTGCCCATCGACAAGCCCGCCAAGCTCAGCCAAGGTACCGCCTAACACTGTCACGGGACCCCCCGCCAAGCTCAGCCAAGGTACCGCCTATGTCACGGGACCCCCCGCCAAGCTCAGCCAAGGTACCGCCTACCACTGTCACGGGACCCCCCGCCAAGCTCAGCCAAGGTACCGCCTAACACTGTCACGGGACCCCCCGCCAAGCTCAGCCAAGGTACCGCCTACCACTGTCACGGGACCCCCCGCCAAGGTCAGCCAAGGTACCGCCTACCACTGTCACGGGACCCCCCGCCAAGCGCAGCCAAGGTACCGCCTAACACTGTCACGGGACCGCCCGCCAAGCTCAGCCAAGGTACCGCCTACCACTGTCACGGGACCCCCCGCCAAGGTCAGCCAAGGTACCGCCTACCACTGTCACGGGACCCCCCGCCAAGCGCAGCCAAGGTACCGCCTAACACTGTCACGGGACCGCCCGCCAAGCTCAGCCAAGGTACCGCCTACCACTGTCACGGGACCCCCCGCCAAGGTCAGCCAAGGTACCGCCTACCACTGTCACGGGACCCCCCGCCAAGCGCAGCCAAGGTACCGCCTAACACTGTCACGGGACCGCCCGCCAAGCTCAGCCAAGGTACCGCCTACCACTGTCACGGGACCCCCCGCCAAGCGCAGCCAAGGTACCACCTACCACTGTCGTCTGACCCCCCGCTAAGCTTAGCCAAGGTACCATCGCATACCACTGTCACGTGACCCCCGCCAAGCTCATCCAAGGTACCGCACTCCTGCACTGATACATTACATTACACATTGCATTTTGCACTATATGCATTGACATAATAACAACGGAAATAGTCTACTACAAAAATCACGAAAAAGTTGTATTAACCTTATCAGTTGGATACAAGTCAAAAGCAATCACATTGCAACAATTTATCGGCTTAGGAATCATCGTAACGTTCCAGGGCGCGCGATTGTTTCTTTATTTACGTTCTGTTTCGTTCCGCGTGTTGTTTGATCAGCGAGTGTGGTATAGTGTGTGTGTAGTATGGTACAGTGTGTGTGTGTGTGTGTGTGCAGGGTGCATCCTGTTGCTGGGCCGCACCAACATGTTCCGGTACAACGACCCGGCGGAGGCGGCCAAGCTGCGCCGCGAGGGCAGCGCCGGCCTCAACCTGTCGCGCCTGTCGCTGCTCTCCTGGTCCACCACCGACCTGGCTGCCAGCACGGAGAACCTCAACACCTCGCTCTCGTCAGTACATCACTACTTGTACCTGAGGCCGTTGTTAACAGAACACTATCAGTAATTGTCCTTGTGTGTAGGGAGTCGGAAGGCGGCGAGGCGCAGCGGCAGTTCGTGCTGCAGCAGCAGGAGCGGCAGCGGCGCTGGCATCGCGAGCGGGATGAACTGCTGCAGGCGCAGCGCAAGCTGGACGAGGTATACTACACCACACATATTTCTACAGCTTACTTCATGAAGTGTTATTTACTTATATAGTTCTTTGTGAATTTTTGTATCACATTTTCGGAAAATATTGTTCCAATAATAGATCGACCGTTGTCCAACTTGACACGCTAACCTGGCTCACATTGAGCGACCGAAGTGTGTCGCTAAATACTACTGAAGTTCGCCGAAGTCAGTCATTTAGCTATGGCATGCGAGTGTATGTATATGTGTGTGTGTGTGTGTCAGGAGCGGTCTGCGATGGAGCGGGAGTACGCGGCGGCGTGCCGGCGGCTGTCCGGGGACTGGCGCGCGCTCGAGCGGGGCTGGGCGCAGCGGAGACGCGCGCTGCGGGGCCGGCAGCGGGACCTCGCCGCCCGCGCGCTGCGCCTGCGCGCCCGCGCCGACACACTGCGCGCCAGCGTGAGTACCACACACACACACACACACACACACCCGCGCCGACACACTGCGCGCCAGCGTGAGTACCACACACACACACACACACACACACCCGCGCCGACACACTGCGCGCCAGCGTGAGTACCACACACACACACACACACACACACACCCGCGCCGACACACTGCGCGCCAGCGTGAGTACCACACACACACACACACCCGCGCCGACACACTGCGCGCCAGCGTGAGTACCACACACACACACACACACACCCGCGCCGACACACTGCGCGCCAGCGTGAGTACCACACACACACACACACACACACACCCGCGCCGACACACTGCGCGCCAGCGTGAGTACCACACACACACACACACACACACACCCGCGCCGACACACTGCGCGCCAGCGTGAGTACCACACACACACACACACACACACACACCCGCGCCGACACACTGCGCGCCAGCGTGAGTACCACACACACACACACACCCGCGCCGACACACTGCGCGCCAGCGTGAGTACCACACACACACACACACACCCGCGCCGACACACTGCGCGCCAGCGTGAGTACCACGCACACACACACACACCCGCGCCGACACACTGCGCGCCAGCGTGAGTACCACGCACACACACACATACACACCCGCGCCGACACACTGCGCGCCAGCGTGAGTACCACACACACACACACATACACACCCGCGCCGACACACTGCGCGCCAGCGTGAGTACCACACACACACATACCTAAAACCTACAGACGCAGAATTAGTACAGCTCCCGACAACTACACGGTTGGATATGTTTTATAATCGTAGCTCAGCTTGACTTAGACTTGCTTATTTTTATTATTATTTTTAAATTATTTAATGTTTTCGTGTTTAGAATGTAGTGGGTATTTTTGTTGTTTTGTTTCAAGTGGAGTTCTGAATGATTACGTTACCTTAAATAAATTTTGAGATGCTTCTTGAGGTTCTGTTTATCGCATTTCATGAGTTAACTAAACGCGTTAGACTCCTAAAGTCAGCCTTCGTATCGACGTTTCGATCAAAATCAAAATCAAAATCAAAAATCATTTATTCAGCTTAGGCCCTAATAAGGCTCTTATGAAGGTCTAAATTACCACCGGTTCGGAAAAAAAAGCCACCTGAGAAGAACCGGCAAGAAACTCAGTGCTCTGTCTTTTTTTGCATTTAACAATCATTATATAACAATTTGTAACAAAATTCTTCTAGACATTGGTATGAAATTACAAATATCAAAATGAAAGCTACCAAGTTGGTTTTGTCACTGCTTTCATGAAATACATATTTTAAACTATTACAACTACCAGGAGCGGGGAGCCACTTGTGCAGAGTGAGTCTTTATATTCCAAGCATTTTTATCATTTACATAATCATTAATTTTATAATAGGCTTTATTTATCAAAACTCTTTTGACATGAGTCTTAAACTTATCATAATTTAATTCGGTAATAGATTGTGGGATTTTATTGTAAAAACGGACGCAGTTTCCCATAAATGATTTATTTACTTTTGTTAGTCTAAACCTAGGAGCCACAATTTTGTTTCTATTTCTTGTTTAAATATTATGGTTGTCTGAATTTAACTGAAAACTTCTAATGTTCTTTTTTATAAACAATAAGTTCTCAAAGATGTAAAGAGCCGGTAACGTGAGAAAATTAATTTTCTTAAACAATTCTCTTAACGATTCTTGGGGACCCATTGCAAAAATTGCCCTGATTGCCCTTTTTTGTAGAATGAATATTGTATCCAGATCCGCCGCAGATCCCCATAATAACACGCCATATGACATGAGGCTGTGGAAATATCCGTAATAAACTAATTTTGCAGTATCAATATCTGTCAATTGTCTGACTTTCCTAATGGCAAACGCAGCTGAACTAAGTTTCTTTGACAAAGTCTCAATGTGAGAGCCCCACTGCAATTTTGCATCTAGTGTTAGACCTAGAAAAATCGTGTTATCAACTAAATCAAGTTTTCTGCCATCTAATTGTACATTCGTGTCTACCTGCGATGAGTTTGGAGGAGAAAACCGTATACATTTTGTCTTTTTTGAATTTAAAACTAGGTTATTGGCGTCAAACCATTTAGAAACGGATGCTAGCGTTTCATTTAGACTTATCATTTCTTTGTCTTTTCTGCTCACTCTAAATACCAGAGACGTGTCATCCGCGAATAAGACTATGTCACAGATATTATCCACTACAAGTGGGAGATCATTTATGTATGCCAAAAATAAGAAAGGACCTAATATTGAACCCTGCGGAACTCCCATTTTTATTAATGTGCCTTTGGAAGTTATGCCTCCGACACCGACTTTTTGCTGACGACCGGACAAATATGAGGCTACAAGATCAAGGGCATTTCCGCGGATACCATAATATTTTAGTTTGAGCAGTAGCGTACTATGTTCAACGCAATCAAATGCTTTAGATAGGTCGCAAAATACACCTAGGGCATCATGTGAACTTTCCCATGCTTCAAATATATGTTTCAGTAATTTTGCCGCCGCGTCACTTGTAGATCTACCTTTAGTAAAACCGAATTGGTCTCCATGTAATATATTATGCGCATTAAAGTGACCTAACATTTGATTTAACATAATTTTCTCAAATATTTTACTCAAAGCCGGCAGTATTGATACTGGTCTATAATCAGAAGGATTTTCTCTAGATCCCGCCTTAAAAATCGGTATTATTTTACTATATTTCATTAAATCAGGAAATATTCCTTGATCAATGCAAGTATTAAAAATGGTTGCCAGTATAGGAGCAATCGTTGGTAGAATTGCTTGAATAACTTTAATCGAAAGTCCCCATAAATCTTCCGTGTTTTTAATTTTGAGCGTTTTAAATGTTTTAATAATATCATTTGCATTTACATGTCGAAAGTAAAACTCTGGAATAACTTTATTAAACGATTTCTTAAGTAAGCCTTCGGCTGTATTTACACACGAGCTAAGGTTTTTTGTAATTTCGGACGGAATATTGGCAAAGTAGCTCTCAAAAGCTGCTGCGACATCTAACTTATCCGACACAAGATTCTCGTTAATTTTAAGTGTGCTTACTTTTTCTTTAATTCCTTTCTTTCCCGTTTCCCTATTAATAACTTTCCAAACCGTTTTTATTTTATCATCGGAATTACTTATTTCATTACTTATATATTTTGATTTAGCTATTTGACAAACAGTTTTAAATAATTTAGAATATTTTCTCACGTAACTATAAAACTCTTCATTAGTTGTATGAGATTTCTTATAATACAACTCATACAAAGTGTCTCTACTTTTCCTTATACCTTTAGTTGCCCAGTTACTAAATTCCAATTTGTTATTTAGCTTCATCTTTCGTTTAGGACAGGCCTTATTAAATTCACTGCATATAACGTTTTGTAATTTTTGAAAACATTCATTGGGCTCACCAGACTTAGAATTATAAATTTTTGATTCTAAATTCTTCCTAAACCTTTCCATTCTATTCTTAGACAGGGGTCTACACTCTTTCATAGAGGTGCTAGGTTGTGCACTATCATGCAACTCAACAAATTGAGCCATATGATCTGATCTAATGCCACTTATTAACGACTTATTTTTTATATTTCCATTTGATATTATATTATCAATGCAGGTAGACGAAGTGGCTGTTATTCTTGTGGGCTCATTAAATATAATGTCTAAATTAAATGATTTGAAAAGATTTTTAAATAATCGGGCCTCAGTTGACATTTTTAAAGTATCTACATTAAAATCACCACATATAACTAGTTTTTTATTTGTATAAAATAATTTTCTAAGCATTGCCTCCATTGTTGAACAAAATAAACGAATATCCGAATTTGGAGTTCTATATACACATAAGATTATGTATTTATCTATCTCTGCACAAGCTGCTTCACAAACCCGCTCAACAGACAAGCTAGTGATATCATTTCTATCTTTGCACTTTATATTACTATTCAATAATATAATCGATCCACCACCCTCCGCTGAGAGTCTGTTAAACATACTGGCAATTGTAAAGTTACTAATATTGAAATGCATGGTGTCTGGTTTTAACCAAGTTTCTGTAAAACATAGTAAATCAATTGGAAATTTGTCTAGTAATAATTCTATGTCGAGAATTTTGCCAGAGAAGCGGTTAATATTTTGGTGTAAAAGGTGTATATAACATGCATCCGACTTCTCTCTTGTCTTACGGACTAGTTTAAAGTGTCAAAATGACTATTCACAGTGCTAGTAGAACCACTACCTAGCACTGTTTCGTCTCTTAAGCTATTCGTTGTTATATTAGATATAACAGAGTTAATATAAAAACCTAACAATGTAGCAATATGCAGTCTGCATTTCTTAGGGATAAATAGTGATTCCCCAGTCGGTCTTACACCACTAATAAAATGGTTTGTGTCAAATAGACTAAAAGTTTCATTATATGGCGTCATAATATGCATTAGATTATTTATATAGGCTATCTGTTTATTCTCAGTCTCAGTGTAGTATGCACTATAAGGAAATGTACACAATAAAATTTTACCAGCATTTAGGCTTGTCAAAACATCAAAACTACTACTAAACTCTTTTCTGCTTAAGTTTAGACATTGACCTACTAAAATTATTATTATTGTGGAACTGTCATGGTTATTTTGTCTTATTTTATCTACAATTTGCCTATATGAGGCTCCTGGCATACAATAATTAATAACTGTCGTGTTAATCGATACGGAATAGTGTATCCCATAAAACGCTTTTACTGGTATATTATCGGCTTATAAATAAATAATGCTTGGACATTATCACACAGCGCCATCTGACCCCAAACTAAGCAAAGCTTGTACTATGGGAACCAGCAGCTGATATAATACTTACATACTTTTTTTGTCACATAACTGTTTGCCCCGGCGGGAATCGAACCCGCGACCTTTAGCTTAGCAGTCAGGTCTACTAACAACTTGACCAGCGGTCTCGCCTAAACATAAAAATACTTACGTTAGTTTGTTTTTTACCGTGCCCTGTGGTTTAATTTCGATGTCCCAAGAAATTAAGTTAAATAAAGAACACTGCAGTGAGATGAAATCCGGATTTAAAATAATCAATATATAATGATCAGAGAATGTTATTAAAATAATCTATTGGACTTGACAAATAATGATACAATACAATACAAATATTCTTTATTGCACACCAAGTAAGAAATATGTGAAAAACAACAAAAAAAAAAAATTGTAGTAAACAAAAGGCGGCCTGCCTTATCGCAAGAGCGATCTCTTCCAGGCAACCTTTGGGTACAGGAATGATGTGAAAGAGAAAACAAAGATAGGTAGGTGCGTCAGTGAGAGACATTATAAATTTAGGGTCGGCAACGCGCGATTGATACCCGTGGTGTTGCAAGCGTCCATAGGCTGCGGTAACCGCTTACCATCAGGCGGGCCGTATGCTTGTTTGCCACCTCAGTGGTTGTACAAGTCCTGATGCTTGTACATACAATATCAATAACATTTATCCTTAGATAGCTTCTTGGTTTGTTTCACTAGATATATTGTGCAGCCGCTTCAGATAGCAACAATAAAAGACCTGACTGTCACTTAACGATATATTATTAACTTTAAAATCAATAGCAATAATTATATTACAACATCTTCAATCGTCGTTCGTAATGCGTGTGTAAAAACAAAAGACTAACAATTCTCAAATCAAATTACAAATTCTTTACCATATTCTTGCTGGCCAGTTTCTTATTCAAAATATATTTACTATTAAGTCCCAATATCAATTATAAATTAGACAGTGGTATAAAGAATTTACCGCCGGATTCAGAGTTTAGTTTTGCACTGTGAAGAATAACAAACACAATATAATAGAAATGAAACTCGACAGCAATTATTAGGTTAAAATAAAAAAAAAGATACGATGTAGTTCAGAGCTCCACATTTAAGTTTTATTTTGCGTCCCCCTCGTAGGCTGAGAATGAGGAGGGCCTAGTGACGTCACTGAGGGCCCAGATCGACGGCCGTCGGAACAGCTTGGAGGACTACGCGAGGGTCAAGATCTCCGAGCTTGAGCTCAAAGGGTTTAAGGTAATGCCGACCTGCATGCAGCCTTGTAATTAACATTTTGTTTTTTTTATATGTAACTAGCTGTCCCGTCAGACGTTGTCTTGTTATAGAAAATAGGACCTTTAGTTTATACCGATTAGAAACGATCAGGTTTTTTAAAAAAAATCTTTCATAAGAAACAACTCCTGGCTATAACTAACACGAAAAAAAAAGAATTAGCGAAATCGGTCTAGCCGTTCACGCGTGATGTCGTGACCAAGTGAAATAGGGATTCATTTTTATATATAGAGATTTGACAAAGGACGTACTCGGATTTGACCATCCACGATCACTTTAAAATTCTTTAAAAGTTTAATAAATAAATTATCGTATTCATAAGTTAGCGCAGCGTATCCTCGTGGAGCACTGGCAACCTTACTCACCGCAGAAACACAACACTACATCAAGTAGTATTATTTCACTGCGGTCTTCTGTAAGGAGGAGGTACAGTCCCCAGTCGGGCGGCTCCAATATTAATGGGAAAACCCGCGGGAGATACCAATTTATAATCGGAATATAAGGAACGCCAAACTAGGACGTAGGTTCTCATAAGGATAGAAACTAAGAATCAGCTATCGCCACGTAGAGGGTATAAAGGGAGCTATGTGGTATTGGTGTGCGGGTAGATGATAATGTGGGATATGTTCCGCAGAGCCCCGGCAGCCCCACCAGCCCCGGCAGCCCCGCCAGCCCCGCAGCCAGCGTGGAGCGCCTGCTGCGGCTGCTGCCCCACTGCGACCCGCCCAGCGCCGCCGCCGTCCAAGACACCGTCGACAGACACGTGAGTACACTACTGCAGCGCTAGCAGGGATATACTGCGACAACGTTTTCATACCGCTTTTGACTATTTTTGTATTGTAAAATGAACAGCGCTGCGGCGGTGGAAAGTGGAACCAAATATTAGTATGAAAATATTGTTTAGTTACGTTTTCGAATACGTAGTCGAGAACATATGTCTTCCATGTATTTGAAAACGTTACTCAAAATGTAAAAAAACTAACAAAATTTTTGTTCCGCTTTCCGCTAGCTCTCTGTTTCCAGACTGGAAACATGATCCGTCTTATTGTTGAGTAGCATATTTCCTTTCGTCCTTCTGCTATCTGTCAGTGATTTCGTGAAGTGGGATAGAAGTGTGCAACGGAAAGCCGAGGAATTTGCCGCGCTATTTGATTTGACCAATGAGCGCGGTACAGTGTACGTTACAGTAAAGGTCACTCGTTTTTCGAATCAGTTTCACAATACAAAGCGTGGGTTGTGTAACACATACCACCGGCCGTTTGTGTGTAGAGGAAGGAGCTGGTGGAGCTGGAGGAGGAGCTGGAGCGGCGCGCGTCGTCGGTGGCGGCGGAGCGGCGGCAGCTGGAGCTGCTGCAGGGAGAGCTGGCGCTGCTCGCCGCGCAGGAGCGGGGGCTGCGCCGCGCGCTCGCCGCGGACCTCGCGCCGCCGCCCGCCAGGGGTAACACATACACACTACTACACACATATATACAGGGGCTAAACACATATACAGTATATAGGGGCTACACACATATATACAGGGGCTAAACACATATACAGTATACAGGGGCTACACACATATATACAGGGGCTACACACATGTATACAGGGGCTAAACACATATACAGTATACAGGGGCTACACACATATATACAGGGGCTAAACACATATACAGTATATAGGGGCTACACACATATATACAGGGGCTAAACACATATACAGTATACAGGGGCTACACACATATATACAGGGGCTACACACATGTATACAGGGGCTAAACACATATACAGTATACAGGGGCTACACACATATATACAGGGGCTAAACACATATACAGTATATAGGGGCTACACACATATATACAGGGGCTAAACACATATACAGTATACAGGGGCTACACACATATATACAGGGGCTACACACATGTATACAGGGGCTAAACACATATACAGTATACAGGGGCTACACACATATATACAGGGGCTACACACATGTATACAGGGGCTAAACACATATACAGTATACAGGGGCTACACACATATATACAGGGGCTACACACATATATACAGGGGCTAAACACATATACTGTATACAGGGGCTACACACATATATACAGGGGCTAAACACATATACAGTATATAGGGGCTACACACATATATACAGGGGCTAAACACATATACAGTATACAGGGGCTACACACATATATACAGGGGCTACACACATGTATACAGGGGCTAAACACATATACAGTATACAGGGGCTACACACATATATACAGGGGCTACACACATGTATACAGGGGCTAAACACATATACAGTATACAGGGGCTACACACATATATACAGGGGCTACACACATATATACAGGGGCTAAACACATATACTGTATACAGGGGCTACACACATATATACAGGGGCTAAACACATATACAGTATACAGGGGCTACATACATATATACAGGGGCTACACACATATATACAGGGGCTAAACACATATACTGTATACAGGGGCTACACACATATATACAGGGGCTACACACATGTATACAGGGGCTAAACACATATACAGTATACAGGGGCTACACACATATACAGGGGCTACACACATATATACAGGGGCTAAACACATATACTGTATACAGGGGCTACACACATATATACAGGGGCTAAACACATATACAGTATACAGGGGCTACATACATATATACAGGGGCTACACACATATATACAGGGGCTAAACACATATACTGTATACAGGGGCTACACACATATATACAGGGGCTAAACACATATATACAGGGGCTAAACACATATACAGTATACAGGGGCTACACACATTTATACAGGGGCTACACACATACATGGGGCTAAACACATATATAGTGTACAGGGGCTACACACATATATACAGGGGCTACACACACATATACAGGGGCTACACACACATTTATAGAGGGGCTACACGCATATAGAGGAGCTACACATACACATACAGCGGCTGCACACATACATACAGGGGCTACACACACATACATACAGGGGCTACGCACATATACAGGGGCCACACACATATATATCTCTTATATTGTTGTTGTAGAGGGAGACGGCGAGTATTCCCCCGTAGAAGGCTTCAAGCGCTGTAAGTCCGAGCTGGTGCTGCGCACTCCTCGGGAGGACCTGGAGCCACTCTCAGCGGACGAGCGGGACGAGTTCCGGATGAAGAGGATCAAGTGAGTGCATATACAAAGTTCATATGAAAATTGCTAGACATGGTGGATTGGCAGACTTTATATGATGTTCATTTAGTGTGGCATTTCAGAATGGGAAAAGGCTCATGTTATAAATAAGAATATATAACATTTGTTGGAAAAAAAACAATGTGCTATCTTCATACTGCCAGCGCAGGGATACCAGCTCTGATGTCTTTACTCATTGGAAAAACACTACACTATATCAGAGCATTGCTATAGCCTAACATCTTCTGTAAGGTGGAAGTACAGTCGCCAGTCAGGCGGCTATTGGGATGTCTCATCACGCATTACCTCCCTTTGTCGACAGCCTGAGCCTCAGCCTAGACCCCCTGGCGTCTCCCAACTCGCTGGGCACGGAGTCGGTGTTCCACACGGCGACGTCGTCCCCTCGGCCGCCCCCCGGCTGGCCCCCCGCGTCCCCCGGCTCGTCCCCCGCGACCCCCGGCTCGCCCCCCGCGGCCCCCGCGCCCGCCTTCCGCCTGGGGCCCGTGCCGGCTGACGATAGTGATGACATGTCCAGCACCGAGGATTATCACAGGGTAACGTAATCTATACATTAAAAAATACTCTACGTAAGTAACATACATTTTTTGTTTCACCTAAATTTATCCGATCGATTACTTTACGTTACGGATCTTGGTAAAATGAAAAATAATTGCAACAGAGACAGAGGCAAACGTTATTTCAACTGTTTAAAGGACATTAGAGTTTTGGCGAGAATCAGGCGAAACGATAGATTTTTTTCCCGTGTCTCGTAAATGGGCCTCATAAGAAAGCTCAGAGTCACTCAACGAGCTATGGAGAGGGCTATGCTGGGTGTTTCTCTGCGAGATCAAATCAGAAATGAGGAGATTCGCAGAAGAACTAAAGTTACCGACATAGCTCAGCGAATTAGCCAGTTGAAGTGGCAATGGGCAGGGCACATAGTTCGTAGAACGGATGTCCGACGGGGCCAATAAGTTGTAGAGTGGAGACCACGCACTGGAAAACGCAGCGTCGGCCGGCCCCCCACTAGATGGACCGATGACCTGATAAAGGTCGCTGGCAAGCGGCGGATGCGGGCCGCATTGAATCGGTCTGCGTGGAAATCTATGGGGGAGGCCTTTGTTCAGCAGTGGACGTCGATAGGCTGATGATGATGTCTCGTAAATTGTGTTACAGTGATCTTTAATGTGTATTTTTGGTGTCGTTATGTGCAGTAAAGTTTCATTTAGTGACTGATTTATAGGAACATTGGAAATAATGCTATAATATGGGTCAAGTAATACTTAAGGGTAATTTATCATTTTGGTCAATAGGTTACCTCTGACCTGAAGGCATGTTACCATCTGCTACTGCCGTGGATTGTCTTCAGAAATTCCAATGGGCATTAGAATGCATGACACTAGGCATTTTAATGCATCAAACACGAAATATTTGAGAAACTTGAAAATTCTCTAACACTCGACACTGGCAAAAATAGTCCCAAAATAGGATTGATTTCCGTGTTCGTGTTAAATTTTGAGTCACTTGGGATATAAGTGTGTAAGCAAATAAGAATAAGAGCTGACTGGTGGGAGCTGAACTCGAGGACGCTTGCAAAACGTTGGTATTTTTTTTTTATTATAAGCAAGATGCGGATGAGTTGTAATTAATCAGTTTGGTAATGTTACAGCCGCGGATAGTGGAGGGTCAGTCTTCCAGCTCGGTGGAGCGGTCTCCAGAGGAGCGACACCAGAGGGCCAAGTACAGGAGGAAGATACCCGGTACAGTACACCATCATTAAGTACCATGACCTTAAAAAAAAAAGGGGGAGGTAGGGCAATTTGGCATTTCCCATGGGTTTTCCCATTAAATTCGAGACGCCCGACTGGGGACTGTAGCTCCACCTTACAGAAGACAGCAGTGAAATAACACTAATTGATGTAGTGTTGTGTTTCTGCGGTGAGTAAGGTTGTCAGTGCTCCACGAGGATACGCTGGGCTAGCAGTAATGTTGCTAGCACAGTGAGTCCTCATCAACGATATGGTCGGCAACCCGTTAGATACCCCTGGTATTGCTAGCGGCTATAGGCTACGGTGACTGCTTAACATCAGGTGGGCCGTACGCTTGTGTGCCACCAAAAACTGTCAGATTGCATGCGGCTGTGCTAGGATATAGTATGTGGTGGTGTATGTAGTGTGGGGTATAGTATGTGTGGTGTGTGGTGCGCAGGCGAGGCCAAGGGCGGGCGGCGCCAGGTGTCGGAGGCGGAGGCCCTGCGCGCCATGCAGCGGCTGTGCTCGCGCATCGCCCAGCAGAAGCTGCTCGTCATCTCCTCGCTCGAGAACGACTGCTCCAAGGAGGAGCTCAACCGCCAGATCGCGGTGAGTCGCGATTGCTACGCTTAGACGTTGCTTAGACGATTTCCGGCTGAGTATACATATATGATACTAGATGTACGCGCGACTTCGTACGCGTGGAATTAATTTTGATTCAAATTTCATGGCTTTTTTTTCCAAAATAAAAGTAATACTGGATATAGTATCCTATATGTTAATCCAGCTTATAAGCTTCTTCTCTTGCTTATTTAATGTGAATCCATTCAGCCGTTTAGAGCCTGTTCAGAAACGCACGAGTCCACTAGCGCGTGTCCATTTGTATTGCGACCAGATACCGCGTTTACGCGCGCTCCTACTCAGGGAGGAACTTGCACTTCTTTGTCCTTAGACTTCATAAAGCGGTAAATTTCGACTATTTCCTCCCAGTTCCTAAGTTCTATTAAAATACTCCGATGATTCCATACCCAAAGGGTATTCTTTTCACAACTTCGTCAACAAAAAGTTTGGTATCGAATTTGTCACGCTCCTTCTTCCAAATACCAAATACGTCCACTCGTCTCGGACTCGTGCGCAGTACTGGACGCAGCAATGGCGCGTTATACGCACGAGTCGAGTCTCGCTCATTGCACGCGTATTACGTATCTGCACGGGACATATGTAGCTCTAGTACCTCATACACGTTGCGACGTACGGACTGTCCCTCGGATATTGGTCTTATGCGAAAGGTTCGATCGTGAATGTATTGGTCGTAAAGCAGACGGACGTACAGTCCGCCGTGTGCCCACCAATATCCGTGGGAAATTCCATAAGACCGTCGCAACAGGCTCTTAGGTGTGAATAGGATACAAACGCACACACACACAAACTTTCACATTTATAATATTGTTAAGATATATTTTGTTCCCAACCAGGTCCTTCAAGAGTTGCAAAAGAAATACGTCCGTCTAGAGATGGCGCTGCAGTACTCGTTCTTCGACAGCCAGCCGCGGCGCGCGATGATGGTGACGCCCATCCAGGAGACACCCTCGCTCACGCTCTCCGAGAGCGACATGCACGTCACCTCCGAACCGGACACGCAGCAACACAACGGACACTTCACCGACCCGCTTCTCAACAGGTCACTAATTATTACACGCAATCCTTACACACATAATCCTTACACACATAATCCTTACACACATAATCCTTACACACATAATTCTTACACACATAATCCTTACACACACAATCCTTACACACATTTACACACATAATCCTTACACACACAATCCTTACACACATAATCCTTACACACACAATCCTTACACACACCACAAACGTACAACGTATGTAACCTATTTATCAAAACTTTCGCGTTTTATAAACATTACCCAAACTATCATGCGTTTTCGCACGCAAGGTTTACTGAATGACTGCCAAATAAAACTGCTTTTATCCCCTCCAACAGTGTATTGTGTAATGTTATTGTCTTGTGCATACATGAATGTGAAAACAAGTGTCATGCTCGCTTATACAGTAATTTGCAAGGTCGAGAGCGATTTTTTTTAAAATGTTTGCCTGTTCGCATCGTATAAGTTTGTGTCCGAAACGCCTGAATGGATTTTTCAGAGAGTCAAAATCAAAATCAAAATCAAAATCAATAATCATTTATTCAGTTTAGGCCCTAATAAGGCTCTTATGAAGGTCTAAATTACCACCGGTTCGGAAAAAAAGCCACCTGAGAAGAACCGGCAAGAAACTCAGTGCTCTGTCTTTTTTTGCATTTAACAATCATTATATAACAATTTGTAACAAAATTCTGAAGAGTAATCTTCATTGCAGCATTTTATTACGGAAAAATACGCTTTTCCCGTGGTAATAATAATATATCTTCACGTCTTCCCATAACCCCGAATATGATTCATATTCACAAACATAGTATTACCATATTGATGGATATATTCATGCGTAAAATGCACGTTAGTCAATAGGCAGTCTAGGGCAGTGGAGCGCTCAACGAGATATGAGTGAGGTGACTTTCAGGTTGAAGGAGCAAGAGATGGAGGGCTCGGACAACGTGTCGACGTCCAACGACGAGCTGCCGAGCGAGCAGCTGGAGGCCGGCTGGGAGGGCAGCGGTCACCACGCGCTACACGCCAGCCTCGACGTCTCGCTGCCGGTAGCTAAACACAATATCTACCAACAACTCATTTTCAAATATGTATTCGTCCCCCTTTAGTTAGACCTCAGTGCCGGTAGCATGACCTTTTCCGACAACGTTTTCGTATCGCCTTCGACTATTTTTGTATTGAAAAATGAACAGCGCTGCGGCGGTGAACAGTGGAACTAAAAATTAGTATGACAATTTTGACATTTCGCGAGTTACGTTTTCGAATACGTTGTCGACAATGTTCCTGCTACCGGCACACAGTAGATTATATACTACGGTTAGACTATTTTGGTTTGGGAAAATGAACAGCGCTGCTACGGTGAAAAGTGGAACTAAAAATTCGTATGAATATGTTGTTAGTTAAGCTTTCGAATATGTAGTCGAAAATCTTGCTAGTACTGATGCGAGATTAATTTTGAGTGGCCTCAAATTTTACGTGGGTCTTCAGACTTTGCATGCATATATTCCGTTCTTTTATTTCATTTGGTTGTAAGCAAGCAGGATCAAAGTAGTTATTTCATAAGTTTCCTTTAGTGATTTTTTTTTCTTGTTTATTAAATACTTTTAAAACAAAAAAGAGTTTTAGCTGACACTCGTACATACTAGTAACTTTTCCTTAAATATAATAAATTGTCACTTCTCTTCGTATAAAAAAAGTAGAATTATGCTTAAAGACTAGTCTTTGTTGGCAGAATGTGTGTTCCTGCAAGTATGCACCACGCTGGTCTCTTGCAAATCTTGCAAATCTTGCAATGAGGCTGTCCATCTGTAATTGATTATTTTGTTTTGTTTCCCAGGACACAACTATATCACCCGGGCTCACACATCCTATAGATTTTAGTAAGTTAATATATTTATTTTATGAGGTATTAACTTACATTATTATAGAAAGAACTTGCGGTTTCTTTCTTAATAATTTAACGTATAATATTTTATCCTGTGTCAATTTGATTGTTATACAATGATTTTAAATTACCTTCAAAATGGGAGTGTTTTGGTCTAATGGCAACGCGCGATATACGCCAGGTGTTGCAAGCGTCAATAGTCTACGGTAACCGCTTACCATCATGCGGGCAATATGCTTGTTTACGATCTTAAATTATGGTATTAATAAAGTATGGCAGTATGTATGCATGTGGGCTCGGTAGGCTGTGTGTGGGCAGGCAGTGCAGTGTGCGGGTGTGTGTGTCAGGCGCGGTGGTGAGCGTGGCGGGCTGGGTGACGCGCGGCGCGGGCGCGGGCACGCACCACGAGTACGAGGTGCGCGTGTGTCTCGGCGAGCGCTGCCGCTGGCTGCTGCTGCGCCGCTACCGCCGCTTCCGGGACCTCTACCTCGCCATGAGACGCAAATACGGACCCAAGGTGAGCGCCACCAAACACTCACTTACATAGGTATGCAATACAGACATGCACATGTCGTTAATGCTCTCGATAAGGCCGTTACCCAATGGCATTGTGGTTGACGACATCTGTTAATGATGCATCATGTTAGTCCTGCAGGGGAGGGGATATTACAGTAGAGTGTGCGGCAAGTGGGGGCAAGCCCTACATTTGAGGGTGGTGTAGTAGGATGGGGGCGAACCCTGCAGTGGCGGTGTAGTCGATCCCTGCAGTGGGGAAGTTGTGGGGTGGGTTCGATCCCTGCAGTAGGGGAGTAGTGGGGTGGGTGCGATTCCTGCAGTAGGGGAGTAGTGGGGTGGATGCGATCCCTGCAGTGGCGGTGTAGTGGGGTGGATGCGATCCCTGCAGTGGCGGTGTAGTGGGGTGGGGGCGAACCCCTGCAGTGGCAGTGCAATGGGGTGGGGGCGACCCCTGCAGTGGGGAAGTAGTGTAGTGGGGCTCGCCCTGCCGGGGTGTTGGTACAGTGTGTGTGGCGGGTCAGGTGGGGGCCATCCCGTTCCCGGCGCGCACGCTGTGGTCGTCGGAGGCGGTGGCGCGGGGGCGGCGCGGCGCGCTGGAGCAGTTCCTGCGGCGGCTGCTGGCCGTGTGCTCCGCCGACCCTCGCTGCCCCTTCTACGACGCGCCGCTCACCAAGGACACCCTACTGGCCTTCTCGCCTTTCTTCCGCAAGGTGAGACGCCCGAGATCGTAATAACATATCGCTTTTTATACGCGATTTTAGCTTCGATCTTACGAACCACTCGCATTGGTCGCTGACAGACGTTTAGAGAAAAAGAAGTATTTATTTATTTCTAACTGAAAGGCCAAATACCAATTTTCATGCGTTTAACTTAAAAAATGACGGATTTTCATACAAACTTTCAACCCCTATTTTACCCCCTTAGGGGTGGAATTTCCAAAAATGCTTTCGTAGCGGATGCCTACGTCATAACATCTACCTGCATGCCAAATTTTAGCCCGATCCGTCCAGTGGTTTGGGCTGTGCGTTGATAGATCACTATGTCAGTCAGTCACCTTTGAGTTATATATATTTATATTTAGCCGCCCGATTGAGGACAGTACTACATATTACAGGAGCAGTCATACACTGTTATTGCGTTGAGTAAGGTTTGCAGAGTTCCTCGAAGATTCAATGTAGTAAGTAGACCATATGCTGCTGGCACAGGAGTATCCCCCGACAATAAGGTTGGCAACGCACTAGTGATGATACATCTGGTATAGTGAGTGTCTATACGACACGGTGGGCCCTGTCCATGAGGCGGCCCTACATCTACTAACAAAAATCTATTATATTATGTCTTGACACCGTTGAAGGCCACCAACCTCCACTAGTATGTAGGAAAAATGTGTTGAGAAAGTAATTTTATTAATTAAGCTCTCGCTGGAGGTAACTACTCAGAGCAGTAGTTATTGTAGTGGGGTAGGTATATGAGTGAGAGCGTTGTGTGTAGGGCGTGTTCGAGAGCGGCAAGTGCGGTACAGGATGATACGTGTCGGAGGGGGCCGCGGGGGCCGGGCTGCAGCAGGCGGGGGCCGCGCTGCTGCAGGCGGGGGCCGGGCTGCTGCGCGCGGGGGCCTGCTTGCTGCACGCGCTGTCCGCCGCCGCGCTGCTGCTGGCCCACTGCCTCGCCCTCATCGGCGTGCTCGTCTACTGCCGCGCCTTCCGTCCTGCCTACCAACCCAATCCCACTCTACAAATTACTGCCTACCCACATGTAACTCCCCCAAATCCTGACAGCTCCAACGCTGACGCGGGTGACTCTCTAATGGTTGAATTGAATATACCGGACGATGTGAAAGATTCACATCTCAGTAGATCAAATTCACCTAGCTGTTCAGACTCTCTTAGTTCTCAACGGACTGAACTTAGTCTACCATCAACTGACGTCATTCTAGAACTAAATGTCAGAAGACTTGATTCAGTGGAACGGGAACTAGAGGCTCGCAGTCAGCTCCGAGCTGAACTGAACATGCCGACGGATACAGCGGAATCTGTTCAACGACCTGGTACGTTTGATAGTCCACCTGAGAGCCCAAATGTTACAAGTGAAGCACTGCTAAGAAGCCAGGAGGCATTTGCGAGTCCTCAGTTAGGCGCATCACCTACAAGCGACCTGGGTCCATCGAGTGTTACACCCCAATCACCAACGTCGAATGTTCACCAAAAGAGCGGTTTTCAATCAAATCAACATACGAAGAGTCCTAAAAGTACTGGCAGATTTGAACCAAAATGTTCATCGACTCCTAAAACTCAACAGAAGTCAAGATCTAATGAAGCCAGTTCACCAACGACTCCTCATCAGAGGGTTAAACCCATCGACATAACAGCTAGGAAAACTGTAAAATTTGGTGATTTGAAAAAAGAAGGTCGATTGGAGAAGAGTTCCGCGCCAAGCCCGAAGGGTTTATGGTCTGCGCCGTCAACGTCAAGTGTTCCTGCCAGCCCCAGACGTCAGTCTCAGGTTGACAAGTCGAAACGTCAAGATCCTCGCAGGTAGCAGATACCTAGTAACATGTACTATGTCGTTACCATACCGATTAGTGTCAACATTTTGCTCAGGAATATAGTTCGTTCCTTTTCATCTAATTTCTGGACTAAGCGACTGGTTTATCGAAGTTTTGAGTTGTAGGTAGACATTAAATAAATTAAAATCTCAGTTAGTTTTGTTTGAGATTATAAACGTATACGACACTATTTGACTGACATCTCAAAGGGTATTTAGTGTAGCGCCATAGTATCAGTCAACGGGTAGGCAGGATCATATTGGTAGGCATTGCTATAAGTGCAGTTTAGGGTATCATAAAAAACTTGTGATGTACTCACATCATAAAAAAAATGGTAGGCAGTTTTTAAATGAAGGCAGCGATATCGGTAGGCAGTGGTAGCGGTAATAGCGAGTATAGCATCGATGTAATCGTGTAAAGTTACACACCTTGGGTGCCTTACTGTTAATAATTTTGCTTTATTTTATATAAATATTTTGTTAATTAATTATTCTTGATTGTTTTAAGATAGGGTGAGCTATTTACACTTTAACATCGAGTGCAGTAAGGTGCTAATTTGTCTGCACTCCAAGATATGTCTAAATACATTTGATTTCTGTCAGATGTTACCAAAATGTTAGTTCATTTCGATGTCCAAAAGATTTCAAATAAAACTAATATCGAAATCTGTGAGAAACAAACATATTTAAAAAAACTTGTAAACAGCCCATCCTATCTTAGTTGTTTCTATAATAAAATCTTGAGATCCGTCCAAATGGACTGTTAAATTGTTTTCTATTTACGTAAATAGTTTCGTAAAAGATCCGAATCTTACGTTCACGAGAAGTGTTCAGTGGCCTTTTGTTTTTCTTTATCTCTTTTTAATTATTGTTCTCCTATATATTTCTGTCTCGCTTGCACCCATAGTTTGTGTAATATCGCGGCAACCTCCGACATTGTTAAAATCTTCGTCTAAAACGGAGTATTGATTAGTTGTAAGAATTAATTTTAATATTATTATATCGATCGGGAGTAGGTGCATGAAATTATTTTAAAATATTATATTAAATATTAATTGATAGAGGAAAACTCGAATTTCAATAATCAATTGATAAATTAATGGTATTTAGATGTAATTTGGAATTATTGTGATGTAATAGCATTTATGTGCTATAAATAATTAATGTTGATTAATATGCTTACTTAAATATAATTTGAGGATAATATGTTTGTAAATATTACAAAAGAGTGTATTTTCTTATCCACATTTAACTCTTTAACTTTTTTTTTTATGTCTTTGACAAATATCTCGTATATTTTAACACAACCAGAAAACTTTTTTATGCGGTTTAAAAACACTCCATCGATAAATTGCGTTATCGATGCAAGATATCGGGTTGGTATTACAAAGTTGTTTGTTCTGCCACGTTCACCATACAGGCAGGATGTGTTATTTTATTGAAGCTCTACTACATTTTGTAATCGTTTTAAAATTAATTTGAACATCAGAATGCGCTTTATGAATTAGATTTTCCTATAAAAGAATAATCTTGCGTGGCGCGCTTTGGAATTTTACGTTATTTAGAAAACATATTTTAAGTAGCTTTTATTTGAAGATCCGATCAGGACAGGTACGCAATGGTCTATCTATCCAGTTTTTTTTACTAATTAGATAGACCTATGTAGATAGAATACATTATCGCTCGATTAAAACTAACCATTTTGCTCTTGCAATAGTTAGTTTGATTACAACTGACTTCTGACTAGAAGAAATACACCAATTGAGCTTCTTTACTAATTGAACCTCAACAGACAAGTATATGTATATCTAATGAGTATGCTTTTAAAACATATAATTTTGTATCGAAAATTACATGTCACGCTTGCAACTGTTTTTAATTAATTTTGTAATTGTAGCACAATATTTTTTAAGCTTCTAAAGACACAATTATTTCGTTTCTAAGGATCATTTATTTAGCATTTTTTTCATAAATTGTATTGCATTTTCAGTTTCTGTAACCTACCCAAAGATATTACGATGTTATAATGCTCTTCTGTTCGTTTGTTTGTATTATGAAACTTTCGTATATTATCTATAGAAATACGATTTTATATGACCGTACGTTTTGATTACATACGCCTGTCTTCCACAATGGTAGGCGGATGACGTTTTCAGTAATGAAATATATGCTGGTAATATCATTATCGTGTAACATAGAAGAACACTAATTTATTATTTTCTATAACATACTATATGATACACAGAATAGGCATAAACTTAAAGAACAAATGATAAAACATAGTAGAATATGGATATTTATCTATATATTTCTACTCGATGTTAATAAACTTCAACCAAATTCAATTCGTAGTGTGTTTATAATAAATTATAATATTAGAATCCCAACTATTTAATTACAAGTGTTATTGACCTGTTATATAGATATCGAAATGTATTTTTATATATATATGTAGATTGAACCGTAAAATACATACAGTCGGAAAAAATAATATATCGTTGACGAATCATACTTGTTATGTATTGATATATTGTATTCATTAAAAATACATATAATTAATACAATGTTTATATATTAGCAAACGCAAAAAACACATGTATATATTTTTCTAATTTCAAATCGACACAGTCGTTGGTTTTTAGTTAAGGACATCTTCCATGTTTCATAGAGATTTGGTCCAAATTTGAAAGTGCCGGCCAATAGTTTTTTTGTATATTCTATAAGATAATTTGTTTTGGTTATTTTGAATTCCTATTTTCAACAAAAATGTATGAATATTCATATTTTCGAGCACAAATAATAAAAAAAAAAATTATAATCTTAAGAGAAATAATAAAGATCTAAACATTAAATAATATCAACGACTGTGGTCCTACAACTTTGGTGCCCTAGTAATAAATGTTCAGACGGGCAAGTTCTAACAGAATATACAAAAATGTTGCGATGGCCGGCACTTCGGTGCACGAGGGTCGGCAACGCGCGAGCGATACCCCTGGTGTTGCAAGCGTCCATAGGCTGCGGTAACTGCTTACCATCAGGCGGGCCGTATGCTTGTTTGCCACCTTAGTGGTATAAAAAAAAAAAAAAAAAAAAAACTTTCAGATTTGGACCAAAATGGATGATGTCCTTTTTCTTCAAAATAAATTGCATCGGATAAATGTAATGATAAAAGAGATGTCACGGCTTCATTGCTGGGTTGTCACGGAGTCAAAGTACGTAATGACACGACCCATCTAAGCTCTTTCTCTGCTCACACAAACGACAACTTGCGTGACTTGTCCCGAACATAACCGGTTTATTGTCGACCAATAACAAGACAACAACTCAGATTTTACTTATACAAATATTCGCTAGATTTGTTTAAAAATACTAAAATTACTACTTACATAAACTTGTGTGGCGGCTCCGACGCATGACTGCAGTTTACTGCTTAACCCACGCGACGTCACTTCCGTAACGCTTTTATTAATTCCACTGATACAATATCCACACCGGCGGCCTATGATATGAAAATCTATTAAATGTAGAGTCTGTAATTGATAATATATTTATAGCACGGACTATGTCATCAATGCCTTTTCTATGCCTACCTTTAACATCATTGATATTATAAGTGTAAAAAGGCGGTGTCTCATAACACACTCGTAGACTAGTATAGGAGATATCTGTGTAACACACGATTGCATGTTTCGTTGTTTTGAGGCACGCTCAAATACGGCACGCTACCGACCTCCTACGACGCACCGGCGCAAATGAGAGCCAACGTAAGACAATCAGCTCAATTTCAAATCCCGCTCGGGCACCGATTATGACGTATCCAGTTTCCTTGAACAATGACATGTCCGCGACTGCGGCTTTCCGTCATTTAAATTAGGTACGCTGCAATTCACCTTATATTACAGTTTATTTTTATACCACTAAGGTGGCCACACCCAAATTAAAAAATACTCAAAAAAATTATATATGACTGACGCACAGTCGACGCTAATTAGACGGGGCTGGTTAGAACTTTGTATGATCTGATGAAACTGGGTGGCGTACCTACTTCTCGTTTACAACTCGGTGACAACCCTATGATGAAGCAGCATTTATTTGTAATCCTTACTGTATATCTTTATATATAAAAATCAAATGCTGTTCGTTAGTCTCGCTAAAACTCGAGAACGGTTGAACCGATTTGGCTAATTTTAGTCTTGAAATATTCGTGGAAGTCCAGGGAAGGTTTAAACGGTGAGAAAATGTGGAAAAATTTCGAGTAAAACACTATAAACGACAAATTTATTTTCCCATACAAACTGTTCTTACCTGTCAAACATTTGATGAATGGTGATAAGAAGTTCACCGGGTCATCTATATTTGATAAATGTCTACCCGTGCGAAGCCGGGGCGGACCACTTGTAGTTATATATATCTTATGTTCAACCTCTTTAAAAGACATATATACTTTAACTTTTAAACTGTGGTTGTGAGAAACATTCTTCTAATGAATTATATAATATTATCTTAAGTTTAGTTTTTTTTATTCTTAAGCTGTTAATTTACAAATTAATTACTAGGCAAATGGTGCTAAATCTGTTCTACAAATTCACTAAGCTAATTTGACGGGACTTAAAGTATTGCCATCCTTATTTAACCCCGTACATGAGAAAGGGGTAGCAGGACTTGTGGTCCTGTCAAATTAGTTCAGTTTAGTGATTTTGTACAACAGAACCGACACCAATGTTTGGCCAATCGTCTTTATTATCATAGTGATATGATATGTAGCACATATTAATTATTTATATATTTTTGTCTCTGTCACTCGCGACGGTATCGCTTCTGTGAGCTTTCCACATTTCTGAAAGCCATTACGCATGCGTACTAGATTATCGTGAGCGACTTTTAAATATATATAAATGCAATATTATATGTTTATGACAACATACAAACACCAACTCATAATTGTTCATACTTTTAAAATTATTAGAAAAATAAAAACTGTATCACACGACATAACAGCAGCTTCTTAATGGTATAATTAAAAAATAATTTATTTAATTTAATAGTTAAAGTTTTTTAATTGTATAGTAAGAAATACTATGTTTGTGTGGAACTAAAATGAGAAAAAGAAAAAAATATGTGTGACATGTTTACCCCAGAGTAGAAAGAATGGCCTTGTAGTTAGACTCAATAAAATAATAATATAATTGATAATAATAGTTAAGATTTAATTAAAATGTATTTATCACAAGAAATTATCAAATTGGTTATGGCGGGCGTTTTAAATACATGCAAGATTTGTTGCATTTCCGTACAAATATATGCCGCGTGTCCTGCCCTCTATAAGCAATACATTGCTGGTTTTGCAATTGTCTAATTAAGCAATCTATCTCAAGTAGCTGCAAATATTATTAGTAGTACAAATATTTTATCATCCTCCAACGACAAATCTCTACCAATAAGGGTGGCAATACTTTTTGTGTAAATTATTCCATTCGCGTGAGTTGAAGTTATAGTCTTAAAGACCGTGGCACAAAGAAAATTCATTGTACTGTACAAAGATGTACTTCTAAGTGTGCACATCTTGACATTTCCGAAACGATTAGATTTTAAGCATTTCAATTATTGATCAATGGTGTTGAAATGTCAATAATTGATCATTGGTGTCGAAATTTCAATAATTGATCAGTGGTGTTGAAATTTCAATTATTGATCAGTGGTGTTGAAATTTCAATTATTGATCAGTGGTGTTGAAATTTCAATAATTGATCAGTGGTGTTGAAATTTTTCAATCAAGTTTCCATGAATGCTATTAAAACATAAACGGTCTAACAGTTCGTCGAACCGCGGATAGTTTTGTTGATTGAAATAGGTATATATTATTAATACAATATTTTATGTATTTAGTTTGTTAAAAGGGATATTCAATTGTCACCTGTATACATGAATATTCCTTCCAAAATTGGCGCTACATTTGGGTTTTAATATGTGACGCCACTAATAATATGTTGTCAAGTTAAATTTGTAGCAAAATATGATTTTTATTAAAATATTGTATAGAATATATCGCAAAAAAATATATTTTTTGTTTATTACAACAAGTTGTAACATATGTTTAACAATGCAATTATTAAACCACTTTTTAAAAAGGAGATGGGTTCTCATTTCGGTTATACTATTTTCAGAATAGCTTGATTTAAAAAAAAACAAAATTGTTGACTGCAGTTGATGGATGCCCTGCATCAAACATGCATTCTAATAATGTATCTATGTGATTTCAGGCACTAAGTGTAACATAAGTACGTGAATATATAGTATTGTTTCATGGATACTATGTTAAGTAGGTACTTATGAACACATGGGAGTGATTTACTTTTCAACCTAATAGATATTGAATTAGTATATGTTCGAAAGCACGTCATGTCTCAAAGAAAACGCGCCCTAGTGTCAATCCAACGCATTTTTAAAATGTATTTGACAAGGATATCATACTGAAACTTTGAAGAACTCAATTTGTACATTTCGATTCGATTTCTCGATCAGTGCCGGTAGCAGGAACATTGTCGACACCGTATTCGAAAACATAACTTGCGAAATGTCAAAATTGTCATACTAATTTTTAGTTCCACTTTTCACCGCCGCAGCGCTGTTCATTTTTCAATACAAAAATAGTCGAAGGCGATACGAAAACGTTGTCGACAATGTTCCTGCTACCGGCACTGGTTAGTGTGTGGGACTTTACAATTTGGATATATGAATTGTTCTAAATTCTTGTTTTATTGTAAGCGTTAAAAATCTTGCATAATATTGGTGAAAGTTGGATTAAAAATTATTTAGGAATACCCAACTTAGCCGGTTTATATTATAATAATTATATATAATCAATATTTTGTTATTTAATCAATGACGGCAGGACAACCATCAACTTTTCGCTTTGTTTATAAAAAAACCTTAGTACGAAAAGTAGGTATATCATTCCTCTAAAAAAATGCAACCTGTTATTGTAATGCGTATTGTAAGTATAGCTTATTGTGGATTAAGTTGAAACAAAACAATGTTAACCAGCATAATGTAGCAGAGGTACTGTCGACACAATAAATATCGGAATGTTTATAATTTGCTTTTTATTTTACATACTTGTAACACCTATAAAAATAGTATCTATGAATATTGTTTATTTTGTGCTGGCAATTTATTACTAGGACTCGCCCAAGTTTTTGCTCGTTACAGCATGAGTACAAGGCTTTGTTACACAGTATGCTTACTTCACTTTACTTAGATGCTTCATAAATTTTTTCCATGCACTTTATTTGACGGGGTGTAAGATATACACATACAAACGTCACAGTCATAAAATAGTGTACATTTAATAATTAGATATTAAATCTAATACATCACCTTAATACACTATCCAAGTCAAAATTGGCATAACAGGAGAACTCATTTGCCAGATTGTTTCTATGATGGGGTTGGAACTGACAAACTTTTAGATCTAGGAGTTTTTCTACTGTGTCCTTCATAACAGCGCCGGTGCAGACTATAATCTTGTCTTTGGCTAATAATCTGATCGTCTGTGAGGTATTGGTGAGACACTCTTCTGATAAGAAAGGTGGATCTGCCACTACAAGGTCATAGGAGGTCAAACTCTCTGGTGGTAACTTGTCTGGGTGGTTATAGTCGTAGAATATGAAGTCTGGTGCATGCACTTCGAATCTTCTGTCGTATTCCAACAGGGACACTGAAATACAGTGAAAATATTTAGTTCCAGTAATTGCTGTGTTTCATATTGTTGAATGAATATTCAATATACATAGTGTTGAATGAACATGGAATCTCTTTCTTTTTGCAGTTGGTTAAGTATACAGTGTCTCTCCAAGATACATCCATAAATGTTTGCAATCCATTAAATAAGAATTCATTAAAAAATACCTATAAGTGATAATGAGAAATTATGGTTTTTATTTTTTTAAAATAAAATAAATAGTTCTGGGTTCTTCATCATATGTGATTCCTTACCTGTAGCCTTCTGTCCCACCTGTCTCTTGACAGGCACAAACAGTGTGGGGCAGGATATCAGGGCAACACGACCACCGTCTGCCATTGACTTGTCAATCACTTTCACCAGTGATTGCACTGTCGCCTCATCATACCAAAATTGGCTGAGTTGCTGAAATTAAAAATTGTAGTGGTTGATACAATAATTCTGCTGTGCATTGATTTTATCTCTTATGGTCTGCAGCATAAACTATTTAATCTCTATAAGTGCCCTAAATGTACCTCTTTCATAAATGATTACAAAACAGCAAGTTTTATCTAATATAATATGTGGGTTTTAATATTGGCCGCCGGCTGCGGACTGTACCTCCACCTTACAGAAGACCGCAGTGAAATAACACTACTTTCATGTAGTGTTGTGTTTCTGCAGTAAGCAAGGTTGCCAGTGCTCCACGAGGATACGCTGGGCTAGTAGTAATGCTGCTAGCACAGTGACTCCTCATCAACAACATGGTTGGCAAATCTTTACCTGGTTAGGCTAATGGCTATAGGCTAGGGTGACTGCTTACCATCAGGTGGGCCGTACACTAGTGCGCCATCTTAGTGGTATAAAAACAATAATTTAGAAAAGATAATGAAAATCCTGTCAATTGTTTTTGAAATCAGTGCAAAAATATATATGTCTCGATTCTGTTGTATAAAATCAATAAAATGCACTAATTTGACACATCTAAAATTATTGCCATCCTTATTATCCCTGCACATAAGAAATGGCTAGCAAAACTATTAGTCCTGTCAAATCGGTATAGTTTTGTGCTTTTGTACAACAGAATCAACACCATAGTCCTACTTAGATTTTAATAAGCTTTGTGCTGTGATACCTCACCCAATTCTCATCAAACAGTATATTCTCGTTCAGCTTGTTATCAGCTGCTAGCTTATCCAGGATCTCTTGTCGCTTGTCCTGCTCTTGGTAGAACTCCTGCAGGGCGGCAAACGTCTCCGCGGATAGAGTGGGCATGTCATCATCATCTTCCATATTTAAACTAGAATTGTTTTATATATTTTTGCTTTAGAGATTGAAGATGCAAAAGAGGTGTGCAAGTTAAGAGTGAACCTCTATAGTCTCTGTTTATTTCAAAAGGGATTTGTCATGATGATAAGTATATTATAATTACTGGTTTAATATTAAGTGGGGGCTCTATTTAGATGATAACAAGTCTATCAGTAGCTAAAACAGGGCTAAAAGGAATAAAGTTGAACATTTTATTTAATTGATAGGGTATACAAGAGTGAATTGCTAAAGAAATAAAGTGGTCTCTGTAGGTCAGAAAGTTATGGATATAGTTTTACAGATATACAGATTTAATTGTGAGTATACAATTTAGGATGCAGGAGCTAGAATCATAGTAGGATCATTTTATGATTCATCCAATGTGGTCTTTTTGGAACCCCACTTCTAAAATTTCCACCCAGATAGCTACAGTACAATAAGCCCTTAGGTTGGTATGTAAACAGCTGTTACACATCTCTAAGTATAAATCAAAAGATAATAATAATAAAAAAATATGTTTTATTGGATAGGAATTGTATTTATAGATTATGTAATGAACAGGGGAAATGGTAGGTAAACGGTGAAGTGACAGATAAAAATAGGTTAGTATGAACACAACTCGAAGGCATGGAAGATGTGCAGCTTCTGAGATACTGATAAAAAACTGCTTACCCGAGAATATAAACGACAAAGGCTTCTACTATGGACACTAGATGATTGGTAAGCGGCACCAATTATATTTACGATATTTAACACCGTTTATTTTAATTATTTATCGTTAATTATTCGAAGTTTATAACCTCAAAACAAAATATTTTGACATTTTGTTTAATTTGTTTTGATTGTTATGTCATTTGATATCTTTATTTAAATTTCATCATGCCTTGGAACAAAGTCATTTCGGTAGTGTTTTATTTTTCAGTAGAACTTAAAAATGTCATTCTTCACAGACTTAAAATGGAACTACAAAACCTTGAAGTATTGCGTCTTCATCTCCATCCAGAATATTTAAAGCCATGTTGCGATTTGATCAACAAAGAATGGCCTCGCAGCGAAACGGCCCGAATGATGTCGTTAAAAGCTTCCTGCGATGAATTACCTACTAGTTTAATCTTAATCAATGAAGAAAAACGTATTTTAGGCCATTGCAAGCTCACGCCAATACCGTGTATACCTGAAAGCTGCTTCGTAGAAACTGTAGTGATAAGTAACGACATGAGAGGCAAAAAATTAGGCAGTTATTTGATGAGGAAAACCGAAAAGTATTGTAAAGATGTACTTAAGAAAGAGATGTTGCATCTGTCAACAAGAGGCCAAGAATGTTTTTACGAAAAATTAGGATATACTGTATGCGCGCCAGTGTCTATTTACGGGACATATGTGCCGAGCAATTTATGTACGTTGGTTGATAAAAAGTGTACGAATGAAGATAGTATTAAGGTGGAACCGTCATTTGTAGTAAATGCCCCCGTGCCACCTCCCCCACCGCCCCCGCCCCCACCGATGCCCAGAAGCAACATTAGTAATAATAATAATGTAAGAACTAACACTACTTATATGTACAAGAAAATTTAATAGTATTATTTTAAGCAACTTTACTAAGTACCTAATAAAATATTTATTTTTCGCCGTTTGTTTTCATTAGTTCCGTTTCTAACATATCCAATACTTGCGCCATTATTATGTAACTGATTTCTTTTGAAAATAGATTGATGCCTGTCTAGCCAATTACTATTAAAAAACTAAATTTACAGAGGTATAAAAAAGAGGGTTAAAGCTGCCTTTCAAGTGAAGTTACCTTGGCATGCAAGCACACTGTCCACCTGACCGTAAGCGTTTACCCAAGCCAATGGATGTTTGCAGCACTGGAGTTTCGAACAAAACGATAAATATATGTCCAATGAACAACAGAATAGATAAATATTTTAGTTTAGTTATATTCTGGTCTTGTCTGGTCGGATGAACAAGACAATTGGGTGGTATACATTATATATAATATACTAATAATAATATTTATAAAGAGAAAAGATTTATATTTTTGTTTGTAATAAAACTCAAAAACTAAACGAACAAATCAAATCAAATCAAAAATCATTTATTCAGTTTAGGCCCTAATAAGGCACTTATGAAGGTCTAAATTACCACCGGTTCGGAAAAAAAGCCACCTGAGAAGAACCGGCAAGAAACTCAGTGCTCTGTCTTTTTTTTTCATGTAACAATCATTATACAACAAATTGTAACAAAATTCTTCTAGACATTGGTATGAAATTACAAATATCAAAATGAAAGCTACCAAGTTGGTTTTGTCACTGCTTTCATGAAATACATATTTTAAACTATTACAACTACCAGGAGCGGGGAGCCACTTGTGCAGAGTGAGTCTTTATATTCCAAGCATTCTTATCATTTACATAATCATTAATTTTATAATAGGCTTTATTTATCAAAACTCTTTTGACATGAGTCTTAAACTTATCATAATTTAATTCGGTAATAGATTGTGGGGTTTTATTGTAAAAACGGACGCAGTTTCCCATAAATGATTTATTTACTTTTGTTAGTCTAAACCTAGGAGCCACAATTTTGTTTCTATTTCTTGTATAAATATTATGGTTGTCTGAATTTAACTGAAAACTTCTAATGTTCTTTTTTATAAACAACAAGTTCTCAAAGATGTAAAGAGCCGGTAACGTGAGAATATTAATTTTCTTAAACAATTCTCTTAACGATTCTTGGGGACCCATTGCAAAAATTGCCCTGATTGCCCTTTTTTGTAGAATGAATATTGTATCCAGATCCGCCGCAGATCCCCATAATAACACGCCATAAGACATCAGGCTGTGGAAATATCCGTAATAAACTAATTTTGCAGTATCAATATCTGTCAATTGTCTGACTTTCCTAATGGCAAACGCAGCTGAACTAAGTTTCTTTGACAAGGTCTCAATGTGAGAGCCCCACTGCAATTTTGCATCTAGTGTTAGACCTAGAGAAATCGTGTTATCAACTAAATCAAGTTTTCTGCCATCCAATTGTACATTCGTGTCTACCTGCGATGAGTTTGGAGGAGAAAACCGTATACATTTTGTCTTTTTTGAATTTAAAACTAGGTTATTGGCATCAAACCATCTAGAAACGGATGCTAGCGTTTCATTTAGACTTATCATTTCTTTGTCTTTTCTGCTCACTCTAAATACCAGAGATGTGTCATCCGCGAATAAGACAATGTCACAGATATTATCCACTACAAGTGGGAGATCATTTATGTATGCCAAAAATAAGAACGGACCTAATATTGAACCCTGCGGAACTCCCATTTTCATTAATGTGCCTTTGGAAGTTATGCCTCCGACACCGACTTTTTACGACTTGAACGATTTATTATATTGTATAATCACTGAGTAACTTAGGTATTTGTACATTTGTCAACTGTGACATTTCAAAAATATTTAAACAGAACTTAAACTGTTCTTAGTTCGACCAACGCGACATTGGTGAAATTGTGGCAACCCCGCAGAAGCCACTTATAGAAAAAATCAAGTCAACAACCTATAATTTTTAGGTATACCTAAAACAGTATAATTCACAAACTTAATTACAAGTAAATGTCCCAAATCACCGGCACGGGGTAGAGCAAGAAGGAAGGAAGGAAGACGAAGCTGTCTTAAAGCAAGTTGTTAAATAAAACTCTTGATATAATTTAAATAGAGCATATTGATTTAGAACTGCGCCGTCTGTATGTACTGCACGGCCCTCTGCCGGACGGCCTCCGCTTGTTCCTCGGAGCCGATCTTCTCCTCGGCCTCCACCCAGCTGTTGAACAACACCTTCATCTTGCGCGCGGGCAGCTTCTGAGATGTCATGCGCTCCATCACTTGCCTGCAATCATCTTACAATATTACAAACAGGTAAAGTTTGTTAGTTTGTAGGAAGTAATCTCTTGAATTACTGAACCGATTTTGAAAATTCTTTTACCACTAGAAAGCTACATTATTCCTGAGTGACATAGGCTACATACTACATTGCTACACGGGCCAAGTCGTGCGGAAAAATATTGTTTTACATAATACTATTTAGTAAGTTGCGTATTAGTAACTAGTGTACAGGTGACGTGATGGTAAATGGTCACCTACACGCCTGCAATACCAGGGGTATCACTAGCAGCATATTTATTTATTTCAAGTGTATATTACATTAAGAGTGTATATTAGTATAAATTTATTTCAATTTGTGTGGGACAATCTAAAACTAAAAGAAAAAAAACGAACCTAATATAAAAAAAATATAATAAATAAAACACGTCCCAAATCGCTGTCACGCGGGAAAGTGCCAAGAAGGCTGGCAGCATTGTCCCGCTGTATGGCAATGCTGATCCTTTGCGCAAAATATGTTCCAGCCTATCAAGTGTATCCTCGACTATATTAATAATAATACCGTTTATAATTGTCTAACAAAACGTTTAGAAACGGAACAAAATTTTAGGCTGTCAGCCTTCACAAAACATAATCTATGCTACCACGTGTGTAAAAAAACACTGTAAAACCACCACTGTAGAAAAAATCAATCAAGTACGGTAGATGCTCTATACGAGCTGCGGCGGGTTGCCATATGGACGACACAGTGACACCACTATTATTGTCTACTCTTTTTTGTTAGACTGTATAAAAATACTAAAATTTGTAACTCAATCACGTCCAAAAAGTACTAACCTTATTTCGATGAAAATTGCTTTAAAAAAGGGCACTTTTCACCCGAAAAACAAAAGTCCCACGGGGATGAAAAATTTTTTTTTAAATATTCAATCATAATTGAGAAATAAAAAAAGTTATAGTGACCGGACGCGGTCGATGTCGTTCGCCTTGATGAGCATGTGGAGGTAGGCACTGCACACGTCGACCCGCTGCGGGTAGACAGCCAGCACCTGGTCGAGCAGCGCCTCGGCCCGCTCCGCGCTCTCCAGCCGCGCGAACTGCACCAGCACCGACACATCTGCACCAACACGAACACATCACACACACACACCTATAAGGTTGCTTGTCGCTAAACGCCTGGCAAACATGTTTGTGTGCTTGTAAATAGGCGTTTTTAAGTTATTATATTTTGTTTATTCATTTATTTACTATTAATTAAAGTCATCTAAAACGTACGAACGTTTTATAAAATATCTGTGAATGGCAAGTAAAGCACTGCATTTCTGCCTACAAGGAGCGCACGCCCATGCTATCAGCATTACTACTAGCGCAGCGTATCCTCGTGGAGCACTGGCAACCTTACACAGAAACACAACACTACATCATAGTAGTGCAGCCATTATATTGTGTTCGACAAATGAATGTGTGTGTACTTACGTTCCTTCTTCGGCAACGCGCCCAGAGCCTTCTGCATGACGTGTCTCGCCTTGTCCGGGAGCCCGGCCCGGTGGCAGGCGGCGCCGAGCGCGGGGTACGCGGCGGGCTGCCCGCGGTACTTGCGCAGCATCAGCTCCACAAGGGAAGACAACTCCTGCACCTTCCCGGTCTCGCAGTAGATGTCCAGGAGCTTGGAGTGCACCTTGTAGGGGTCGTTCACTTGCAGAGCTTCCTCTAGCGTCTTTTGTTGGGACTCCTGGACGTAAATGTGATAATAGGTTATTTGTTAGATACAAGAGATGTAGGGACTAGGATGGATTAAACAGAATGAGCTACGGATTGCGGACAGTACGGCGCAGCGGTAAGACTGCGGGATAACATTGTTCTGATGTAGTGAAAATGTTATTGATTATTCAGTTACGAACATCATAATATTTGACAATCGGTTTGGAGAAAAATCTAATGTAAATTATTAATTTAAAAGAATAGATTAGCGCCTTGCCGGATTTTCCTTAGCAAAAACTACCATCCAAATCCGGCTGGTTGATTCTGACGATTTCTAACACTTAATTGTCTAGTAAAAGTAGAGTCACTACCAGTCACCCTCGTAGTAAAAAAGGAGTGCCTACCTTAGTGCCGAACCTGTTCTCGAAGTTGATCATGGCGAGCCACACGTTAAGTTTCTCCTGCTCCTCGCGGAAGGAGATGGTGGAGAGTGCGCGTCGCCCCACCGCGCGGGCCTTGTCGATCTCCGTCGCCTGAGGACATACTCACGTTACAGCATACTACGCGTCATGTTAATGCAACACCATTCCGACAGATGGCGCTGTTCCAGATTTATGACATTCAATAAACAAAGCATAACCCTACATCGTGCTAGGAGCTTTTTGACCGCGTACGCCTTGTCAACCTCTGTAGCTTTAGGGCTCATAAGTATAATATAAAGTATAGACTAGCGACCCACCCTGGCTTCGCACGGTTCTTCGCAAAACCTAAATGAATTAAAAAATTTAAGAGAGTTAGGGCGATTTGGGATTTCCCGTCGGTTATCCCATTTAAAATTGGAGCCGCCCGACTGGGGACTCTACCTCCGCCTTACAGAAGACCGCAGTGAAATAACACTACTTGATGTAGTGTTGTTTCTGCGGTAAGTAAGGTTGCCAGTGCTCCACGAGGAACCGCTGGGCTAGTAGTATTGCTGCTAGCACAGTGAGTCCTCATCAACAACATGGTTGGCACCCCGATAGTGATACCCCCGGTATTGCTAGCGGCTATAGGCTACGGTGACTGCTTACCATCAGGTGGGCCGTATTTTTGTGTGCCACCTTAGTGGTATTAAAAAAAAATACACAAACGTTCATCAGGAATCACTCCATGAGTGAAAACCAAATTATAATCCTATTAAAAGATCAAAGCGTACAGACGGCGGGAAGCGAGTTTGTTTTATAGTATGTTTTTATGTTTACCTGTAGATGGAAGGCCATGTATGCGATCCACAGCTGGCTGCAGTTGGGACTGGCCAGCAGCGCGCGCTGGAACTGCTCGCTGCTGGCGGGGAGCCCCGAGCTGATGGAGGCCTGCAGCTCCAACTGACGGGTCCTCTCCTCCTCCGCACGGACCTTCGCCAGTTTCTCCGACACCGACAGCTTCTTCCTCTTCTTCTTCGGCTGGTCTTCTTGCTGTTCCAACACGTTCACATTTCAAATATTGAACCAATATTGGCACCAATATGTATTGGTGCCAATTCTGATGTACGAAATCACTAAACTATGTGAAATAACACTACTTTGATGTAGTGTTGTGTTTCTACGGTCAGTAAGGTGGCACACTATAGTACGGCCCACCTGATGGTAAGCAGTCACCGTAGCCTATAGCCGCTAGCAATACCAGGGGTATCACTAACGGGTTGCCAACCCTGTTGTTGATGAGGATTCACTGTGCTAGCAGCGTTACTGCTAGCGCAGCGTATCCTCGTGGAGCACTGGCAACCTTACTTACCGTAGAAACACAACACTACATATAAGTGGTGTTATTTGACAGCGGTATTCTGTAAGGTGTAGGTACAGTCCCCAGTCGGGCGGCTCCAATATGAATGGGAAAACCCACGGGAGATCGCAATTAGCCCTACCACTCTTCTGAAATTGAAAAAAGATAATAAGTAGTGGTCCACATACCTCATCCTCACTGCTGCTGGACTGTTCCTGCTGCACTGCATTGGACAAATCACTAGCACTGGCCGACCAGAACTCCTTCGCACTGGGCACCTCTAGCGTTGGCTGCGAGCCAGTCACTACTTTCATCTCTTTAAACTTCCTCTCCTTACTTTTCTCCTGTTTCTCTTCTTTTCTACTGTGGATCTCTACTTCAGGTGGTAATTCTTGAGATTGTATAGCTATCTCTTTTTTTAACTTTTTGTAGTCATCACTTTGTACCCCTCCAAGTTGTTTTAACATCTCTTGTCCGATCTTGAGTGCTTCCATAAGTCTCTTAACCCTGTGCTCTATGACTAGTTTCTCGGAGTGCATCGCTGTGTGGAATTTTTTGTTTTTCGCTGTAAGTCCCGTCTCTTCGATGTTTGCAATTTTAGCGTTGATAACGTCTATTCTTCTTAGCCTGGCTCTGATAGCTTTGAGTAGTGATACTACTCGTTTCTTGTACTGTTTAACCGTGGTACAGTCCGAAAAGTCCATAAGGCCCATGTCTTGTGGAGTCAGGATATGATCGCTTTCCTCGTGAAAATCAGTTTCTATAGCATCACTTTCCTCTGAAATTTTTTTGTCTTCTGCTTCTTCATTTGAATTTCTAGATATTTTAATATGTTTCTCAGTAGTTACAGTTTCTTGTTTAATTTTCTTTTTAGTTTTTTTGTCCGATTGTGTTTCGTCTTCTGATTGGTCCTGATCTGTATCATCAGTCTGTTTTCTTTTCTTCTTCTTTTTCTTATTACTAAGTTCTTCTGCTTGTTCCTCTGTCTGGTCTAATTCCTTGACCTTTTTTTTCTTTTTATCTTTTTTATGTTCTTCATTATGTGTCTCCTCTGTTTCATTGGCTTCTGTATCTTCTTCGATACTCTTCCTTGATTTCTTCTTTTTCTCTTTTATGCCCGTGTCTGTAGGTTGTTCAGAAGTTTTCTGTTTTTTGTTGGGCACCTCGTTTGTGTTGGAATTATTTTGTCTTTTCTGTGGAAGCTCCCGCTTTTTCTATAAATAGAGACAATTATTATTGCCACCATTTAAAGAGCACACAAGGCATCTGTCGTTTAGTATATTTGTAGAGAAACAAGACTACACCTTAAATAACGATTACAATTAGCTGTATTTAACATTATAGCTTTAACTACCTGAGACAACGAGTTCTTGCATTTACAATGTAAAAGGTAAATTTTCTTTTTAAAAAGCTGGCCCAACGTGGACCTTATAACAGATATCTGCCAATAAAAGTTCCGTTAAAATCGGTTCAGCCCTTACAGCTGAATAAGAGAGATACTTACATTTGGCCAGAATGGTGCAGTGGTCAGACTCCCTGACATTTTTTTATTTTCAGCATCGATCTTCAATATCGTGCAGTTTACCTAGAAAGAGAAATTAACACCATAGCATAGCTATCCATTGAATTCTCGACTCTATTACGGGCAAATATTGAAACGACATTCAAAGCCCACGTAACTGTTTGAAGCGCCGTCAAAATACAATATCGCATATTAAATCAGAGGCCACTCATAATTGACGAGGCATCAGATTTGACTGGCGTTTCGGTATTCGGTAATTAGTCGTCCCGGTAAATATGGCGTACAACGGGTACTTTTTAGGGTCAGCAACGCGTTAGTGATACCTCTGGTTGTTCCCAACCTCTTTGTGAAGTTTGCTTTTTATATAGATTTTATTGTTTTTTAAATACTTTTCTAACAGCTGTCAAGATATTGTAAAATATGTAGTCTCGTAACAGGGCCTGGAACCTCCTTCATATATATTATCGACCTTTTTATATTTATACTAGCGGCCCGCCCCGGCTTCGCACGGGTAGACTTTTATATCAAATATTTTGTCTACCCGAGCGAAGCCGGGGCGGGAAGCTAGTATAATATATAGCCTATGTTACTCAGTGATGATGTAGCTTTCTAACGGTGAAAGAATTTTTGAAATCGGTCTAAAAAATTTAGGGGTGGACTACCCCTAACATTTAGGGGGATGAAAAATAGATGTTGGCCGATTCTCATAGATACCGGATAAGCACAAAAAAATTCATCAAAATCGGTCAAGCCGTTTCGGAGAAGTATGGCAACGAAAACTGTGACACGAGAATTTTATATATTAGATTTTGATGTTTTTTTTTTTGTTTTGAGTTTAACTATAGATGGCAATATATCGTAAAATATGTAGTCTCGTTACAGAGGATTTTATTTCTATTAATTAATACTGGTGTTACAAGCGTCCATAGCCCACGGTAACCGCTTACCATCAGGCGAGCCGTATGCCTATTTGCCTACCTTAGTGGTATAAACAATACTTACGATCTGACCGAGATGGAACGCATCCATCAAGTTGTCGATGGGCTCCTTCGTGACGTAATTACGAGGCACGTACGCCGTCACGTTGTTGAAGAACGACACGAGGATGTAATCATTGCGTATGAACTGAAAACAAAAATTAATTGATTATATAATAATTAATAATAATAATGCTTGGACATTATCACACAGCGCCATCTGGCCCCAAACTAAGCAAAGCTTGTACTATGGAAACCAGCGGCTGATACAATACTTATATACTTTTTTTTTGTAAATACATACTTATAATACATACCAAACACCCAAACGCAAGACAAACATATTTGTCACATAAATGTGCCCTGGCGGGAATCGAACCCGCGACCTCTAGCGTAGCAGTCAGGTATACTAACCACTAGACCAGCGGTCTCGTCAAATTGCTTTCGACATTCATTTCATGAAATCACTAAACGAACTTGGTAGCTATAATTTTGATATGTGTAAATACCTGTCTAGAAGAATTCTGATAGACATTGTTATATCATGATTGTTACATGAAAAGACAGAGCACTGAGTTTCTTGCCGGTTCTTCTCAGGTGGCTTTTTTCCGAACCGGTGGTAATTTAGACCTTCATAAGTGCCTTATTAGGGCCTAAACTGAATAAATATTGTTTTTTTATTTTGACAGTGTTTTCGTATATATTTCGACTATTTGGTATTCGTAATGAAATTAGGCAATGAGATAGATTATAACTTGGGAAGGACATAGGGTATATTTATAACCACGCGTTGAAAGCCGCGAGAAATTGCTAGTTTTAAATATAACACAGTAGGTATTGTACCTTAATGACGCCAGTGTAAGCCTGTCCGGGTTGCGGCTGGTGGTAGTCGCTGAGGATCGTGAGATCAGGGTCGAGGAGGGAAGGCTTGAGCGTCAACAGCACGTTCTGCTTCACCAGGTCCACGACCAGGACGCGCGCGCGCACCTCTTGACCTACCTACGAACATTCACAAAGGACATACAATTTTTAAAATTCGAAAAGGTTTACAAATTTGGACCAATATGGATATCTTGGTCCAAATCTGAAAGTGCCGGCCAACGCATTTTTTTGTATATTCTGTTAGAGCTTGCCTGTTTGAAAATTGTTTACTGTGGCACTAAACCTGTAGGACCATTGTAGTTGATTTTATTTGAGATCGAAATCTGAATTTTCTTACATTTTTGTTGTAAATAACTAAAACCAATGAAATGTCCTGTAATGTCCAACTTTGGTGCCATAGTAATAAATGCTCAGACGGACAAGCTATAACAGAATATACAAAAAATATGCGTTGCGGCACTTTCAGATTTGGACCAAATCTCTATGAAACATGGATGATGTCTTTTATTTTGAGAAAGCGTCTATGGGCGGAAGGATTGTATTATAGGAGCTTCCTCCCGCGCGCAATAAAACTGTGGAATGAACTCCCCGCCGTGGTTATCCCAAAGGAGTACAACATTGGGTTCTTCAAGAAGGGTGTGAAGAGATTTCTGAAGGGTCGGCAACGCGCGAGTGATACCCCTGTTGTCGCAAGCGGCTTTACACTACGATAACCGCTTCCCATCAGACGGGCCGCATGCTTGTGTGCCGCCTTAGTGGTTTAAAAAAAACATATGATCTGGGTTAGAAAGACAAAGCTTAAAATAATTGTGTACGCCGGTATACCTTAAATTTCTTTTTGGACAGCTTGGAGACTCTCGCCTTCTTGGGGTCGGCGAATATCCCCGCGTCGGACATGTGTGCCTGGCCCACGTACCCTGAAGAATTACATCATTTTATTTTTATACCACTAAGGTGACACACAAGCATACAACCCACCTCATGGTAAGCAGTCACCGTACCCTATAGCCGCTAGCAATACCAGGGGTATCACTAACGGGTTGCCAACCACGTTGTTGATGAGGACTCACTGTGCTAGCAGCAATACTACTAGCCCAGCGTATCCTCGTGGAGCACTGGCAACCTTACTTACCGCAGAAACACAACACTACATCAAGTAGTGTTATTTCACTGCGGTCTTCTGCAAGGTGGTACAGTCTTCTGTAAGGAGGTACAGTCCCCAGTCGGGCTCAAATTAAAATGGGAAATCCCATATCGCCCTCATCATCATCTATTTAAGAGCTAGGCTCTTGTCGATGGAGCAATCGCCAAGCCGTTCTATCGTTAGCAATCTCTTTGACCTCTTGGTACGACATAGCGTTATCTTGACATAAGGAACAATGCTAAAGGTCAACATATCGCGCTACCTCTCTTAAAATCGACCTTTCTCGACAATCGAACTTTTTCGACAACGTATTCGAAAACGTAACTCGCGAAATGTCAAAATTGTCATACTAATTTTTAGTTCAACTTTTCGCCGCCGCAGCGCTGTTCATTTTTCAATACAAAAATAGTCGAAGGCGATACGAAAACGTTGTCGACAATGTTCCTGCTACCGGCACTGACCAGTAATCCTGCCGACGGAGACCAGCAGATGGTTGTCGGCGACCAGCTTGACCGCGCCCTCGACGAAGTCCCCGGGCCGCAGCTGCTCCACGCTGAAGTACTTCTGACTCAACACCCCGGGCTCGTCCGACACAGAGTAAACGTAGTCCGACAGGTTGTAGCACATCACACGCACCTTGTGACTACTGCCTGCAAACAAACAATAATCAATGATTTAGGAAATTCATCTTTATTTGAGGACACTATACTTGCAAATTGTCAGAATCTAATCTCACGGATTCAGAAGGTAATTTTTTGCTGAAGGGGCGTCCATTTATTACGTGAGGTGTTCTAGGGGGGGGATCAAACTCAATCTTTTCAAATTTCACTTCGAGGGGAGGGGTGGTCTTAGCAAATATCATATATTTTTTAACCAAAAATTCTCAAAAATGCCTCACGTAATTAATGGACGCCCCCTGAGCAGATTCAATTTCAATTAGCTACGCGACATGAATATTCGACAAATATTTGTTCGCCTAGAGTGAATATGTATAAACCTAGATGTAGGTATGCATCTGTGGTGCCTGCAGTTTGCTGGAACAGGGTCCGTCAGTCAGGCGCGTCATAAGGCAAACACGCTTTTGTAAATTAGACCTTCATAAGGGCCTTATTAGGGCCTAAACTGAAATTTTTTTTTTTTATTCTATTCTCTCAAGCTCCCTACAGTACAAAGAGAACCCTCGTACCATATCAATATGTTATGTACGAATGTATGTTTGTATGTAGCCTCACCTATGGGGTATGACTTGGCGAGCACCTGTTCGTCGGAGAGGTCCTCGTGCGCCGCGACGCGCCGCAGACTGAGCGAGCCCAGACAACCCTTCGCCAGCCGGAACAGGATCGAACGACCCGTTATCTTCAGCACCTGACACACACACAACCATACATGTATACTTATAAAGCTAGGACAAATATAAGAACTGCTTAAAAGACAAAATTCCAATCACCATGACGTCATTTTGACGTAGCAGCACCATAAACAATAGCAGTTTTGGTTACTATATTTTTTTTGTTAAAATGGTGTCATGTTGTCATAGACAACAAAAAACAAATAAAACATTTATCTTTACAGAGTATAAAAGACCGGTGATGAAACGGACTTAACTTGCTTTAGGACGTGTTGTGTTGTCACTTGCTTTAGGGCGTGTTGTGTTGTCACTTGCTTTAGGACGTGTTGTGTTGTCACTTGCTTTAGGGCGTGTTGTGTTGTCACTTGCTTTAGGACGTGTTGTGTTGTCACTTGCTTTAGGACGTGTTGTGTTGTCACTTGCTTTAGGGCGTGTTGTGTTGTCACTTACTTTAGGACGTGTTGTGTTGTCACTTGCTTTAGGGCGTGTTGTGTTGTCACTTGCTTTAGGACGTGTTGTGTTGTCACTTGCTTTAGGAAGTGTTGTGCTGTTACCTGCGCATCCTCCACGATGTGTCCATCGCTGAGGGTCTGCTCCTCCTTCAGGTCGGGGTACGTGGTCGCGAACATGTCCTTCATGGTAAGGAAGGGCGCGTTACGGGTCGGCATCACGTACAGGAGGCGCGCTCGGATCTACATCGGCAATGTATATGTATTTATTACATGATCCTTTCTACTAATATGATAAACTAGCTTTTCCCCCGGCTTCGCCCGCGTGGTTCTAGATAAAGATAGCCTATGTCCTTCTTCAGGTTATAATCTATCTCATTGCCAAATTTAATTTCGATCCCTTTAGCCGTTTAGTCGTGAAAGGGTAGCAAACAAACAAACGAAAAGAGTTATGTACTTTCGCATTTATAATATCAGTATGGATTTTAATGTGTGGGGATGGTCATCAATGACGTCAATCATTGTACGATATAATATATTAATTTACTTTAGGAATTATTTTGTTGTACATTTGTGTTTCCACTATACGACACTAGATGTCGCTAATTCAAAAATAGAACGCGCTTGAAAAAGGTTGACCAAGTAATTGTTTGTACATTTTTACCATTAACCATTCTGTATGGAACAATACAAATATTCCTCTGGTTGATACCGTGGTTTCATTTGGTTCCTGCAACCTAGAAGACCGTTTCGTTTGTTACCCCCAAACAATCATGCAAAAATTGATGAACGAATTTGGATGGAATTTGGCACACGTAATAAGGATAAAAAGTATCCTGTGTTTATCCAAGTTATAAACGATATGTGTGCCAAATTACACACAACCCCGATGAGTTGTTTGTTTTAGCAACAAAATTCTTACAACTTTCAAGTCTACAATATTAGTAGGAAGTAACAAATAAGTATCTATAATTCTTTAATTCTCATAAATTATATAAAACAAAATAATATTGGCACCATTTTAGTCTATTTCTAAAATTGCCATGCTTCAGTTGTAATCCTGGACAAAATATTTCCCTTGTGAGACATTACCTTCTGTCCGAGCGCTGGTTTTTTCCCTTTGACAGTGTCGGCGTGCTGCCTCTGTATGTATGACGTCATGTCGCCGAACACGTGACCTTCGATGCCGTTGTCCAAGGGCTGGACAAATGGTAAAAAAAGAATATAGTGATCTGATCTTTATAGTAAGGGCCTTTTTCCGAACCGGTGGTTCAGACCTTCATAAGTGTCTTAGGGCCTAAACTGAATAAATGATTTCTTGATATAGCGTAAAGAAAATTACGTCTACTGTTAGATCCATGCGTCTGATAAAGGTTGATGACTGGTGGAAATCGTCACGTTACGAAAAAGCGTTATGCCCCTCCATGGACTTTCTCTCGGCTGGTTATATACTAAATACTAAACGCGTGTAAATTTCATTGTAATTACGCGATTCCTAAGCGTTTCGAATAGCGAGTGAGTATTAGCAACATGAAAAAAAAAACAGACCTCTGACTTTCTTGCTGGGTCTTCTCAGGTGGCTTTTTTCCAAACCGGTGGTAATTTAAACCTTCATAAGAGCCTTATTAGGGCTTAAACTGAATATGCGGAACCGAAATGGTCTCGCACGGCACGGTTCCAAAGGAGTTTTCTCCCGCGCACGATCAAATTATGGAATGAACCCCCCGCCGAGGTTTTCCCAAAGGAGTACAGCATGGGGTTCTTCAAGAAGGGTGTGAAGAGATTTTTGAAGGGTCGGCAACGCGCGATTTATACCGCTGGTGTTGCAAGCGTCCATAGGCTTCGGTGACCGCTTACCATCAGGTGGGCCGTATGCTTGTTTGCCACCTTACTGGTATAAAAAAATATATATTTTTAATTTAGATTTTGAAACATACCATATCAACGAAGAAATCCAGTGCTGAACCAGGCAACAGTGTGGTTGGTTTGCGGCGCACCACAGCTTTCTGCAGCGCCTCCAGAGAACTACTGAGTGCCACCACACTGCTCTCAGCGGATGGCGCGTCAGACTGCACTGCGCACCACGTGACCACTCCACTGTCTAAAACATACAAGCCAGCCTTAAGCGCGCTACACACCTTCAGTTTTGCCCACACACCTTCAGTTTTAACTGCACAGTTCGACTGTACAGTTAAAACTGAAGGTATAGCGCGCTTACAGTGTTCGCATACAATGTGTCACAGCTGCTTAACAGGAAGACTATTGAATTGCTTTTGACAGCTTATTAATATCAAAATAAAAAATAATTTATTCAGTTTAGGCGATAATAAGGCACTTATGAAGGTCTAAATTACCACCGGTTCGTACAAAAAGCCACCTGAGAAGAACCGGCAAGAAACTCAGTGCTCAGTCTTTTTTTTCATGTAAATATCGCTTTTGACTTCTTCTTCTTTAGGTTAATGGATAATGGACGAGCTTCTAATACAGCTATTCTGCCAATGTCACGTGGTGTGGTAGGCACAGAGTACATAAGTACTAAACGTAGTGGACGTTTATTAGTGGTAGGTGAAGATAAACGATGGAGACTTTGGTATGAGAAAATTAACATTTTGATTTTTTGATTTTGAACCGCGGCGGTGAAGAGTGGAAGTAAAAATTGGTATGAAAGGACATCATCCATGTTTCATAGAGATTTGGTCCAAATCTGAAAGTGCGGGTGAAATCCAATGCGATTTTTTTTTGTATATTCTGTTAGAGCTTGTCCGTCTGAGCATTTATTACTATGGCACCAAAGTTGGACGTTACAGGACATTTCATTTGTTTTAGTTATTTTGAATTCCTATTTTCAACATAATATTGGAAAAAAAATCTCCTGTTATTGTGTGTGATGTCTTGTTGAGGAGTCATTATGCTAGCTTTTTTTTTTTTTATAACTCTAAGGTGGCAAACAAGCATACGGACCACCTGATGGTAAGCGGTCACCGTAGCCTATGGACGCTTGCAACACCAGGGGTATCACTCGCGCGTTGCCGACCCTAATAGCTGCATACATTTACACTATAAGCACAGCATATCGTTGAGAATCTTGGAAAACCATACTCGGCGCAGAAGCACAACATTACATCACGGTAGTTTGACTGTGATCTTGTATAAGCTATATATTATATTGAATACATATTTATTGATATTGGCTTAACGTTTATAAAATAAATATATTTTTACCAAGTTCCACCTCAGGGTTGGCATTGGCCTTGGGGAGAAAGGCCCTCGTGTTGGCAACACCAATGTCCATCACATAGCCGTGGTCCTCTACAGACACCACTGCCGCTTGCAAGACAGCACCTGATCACATAGACCACATTTAAGAAACTTTTTTATTCTTTAATTCTTTAAGTTAAAAATAAATATATGTATAATTATAATAATAGATAGAATATTAATTATTACGTAAGTAAGATAGTGCCTCTCTACATTGCTGTGCCCTAACCGGGTTTTTTGTATATCAATAGTTATTAGTACCATTGTAACTAATTGTAACAAATTGTGCAATACATAAATAAATAACAATATATTAATACTAGTTTCTACCCGCGACTTCCTCCGCGTTGTGCAGAGGAACCTAACATTTCATCCCAGGATAAAAACATTTTCCCGGAATAAAAAGTACTCTGTGTTAATCCAGGTTATAAACTGTCTGCATTCCAAATTTAATCCAAATCCGTTCAGTAGTTTTTGCGTGAAAGAGTAACACACATCCATCTATACATCCACGCTCACAAATTTCGGATTTATAATATTAGTCTTAATATATCTTCCCACAGGGTCCCCGGAGAGGTCAACAGAAATGGGACAACACCCACATTAAACTGAAAAATATTTTTGTGCCAAAGTGACAGATAGTGAGTTTGTCGCTGTCTCATAGGCAGTACATAATAATTCCTTGAATTTCCTCTCAGACATATGCAGGTCAGTGTTGTCAAATTAGTGACTTTTGAGATTGTATCTTTAATCTGGTCCCAAGTTTTTGAGTTGGCAAAAGTTACCGCATATGTTATAAGTAAATTACCTTTCTGCAGGTCCGTCTGAGTGACCGCACTGTTGACGTGCTGGGGCATCATGGAGAGCATAATCCCGCGTTCGTCCACATCCAGCACACGCACTGCCACATACTGCCCCGGACGGAACATCTGGTACAGTTCGCGGACTTTTTCTGCCTGGGAGGGTTACAAGATATGTACATACTTGATTCAAACTTTTATACATATTCTAAGACGCGGCCCTTTGTGCCCTTTGCGTAGGTACCTATTTCCCGGCTAACGTAGGCTGTTCGCCGATCGATCATCGATCGTACCTATAAGGGCTCTTATTCTGGTTGAATGTTAATCATGAACATCAATTATCTTTTAGTTATTAACCACAGAATTATTAATGTATTTTTAAACAATTGGAATCATCTTTTACAGTTAGGCCTTCAAATATGGAAAGAATTCAAAACCTGAATAATAGATTTCTTCCTGGCTAAGTTTAATAATGTATAATGTACATGATTACATATATACATATCACCACACCAAGAATCTCTTTATACACTCTATACTCTCTGTCTAGGGGTAGGCAGAGAGTATAGTGTTATTTCACTATCGAAATATACAATATTAAGTTTTACAATGTGGGCAGTACAACTCTTTTATAAACCTGTATAAAAGTAAAAGTATTATGATTATGGTGTAAAGAAGAAATTAAAAGTAAGTAATAATAATGTCATCAAATACGGCAATACATTGAAGTGAATGTAGAAGATGCAAAAGAGGTGTGCAAGTCAAGAGTAAAATGATGATCTTCTCCCTTCATCCACCTCATAAGGTTGCTTGATGATATGTAAATAAATGTATATATCTATATAGTATGTTATACCTGATCATTGACGTAAGCCTCCAATAGCTTATTGTAAGGCTCGCTGATATGGCATGCCATCACAGTCCCCTGCAGACGGCATGGGAGGGAGACTGACACCTTTGTGTCAAACACCTGTCTCACTCGCCCCAGAATTAAGACTCCTTGTTTTATTGACTGTAATGGAGAATGACATCAATTTGGGAATATAACCTTATGTGTTTGCACATGCATATTGCCAGTTGGGGAATGGACAATGTTAGATTGAATAGTGAACATTGTTTAAAAGAAATAATATCCTTTCAAGCACCACTGATGAGTTTTCATATGGATATAGCCTGTCCGGGACCTGATGATGCTAGACCGATTATCAGGAGTGGGTTCTGATAACTTTAGGTCATTGACCTCTGTGTTGTAATGTATCTAAGGAAACAAAAGAAATCATGACGTACTATTTTATTATTACAAGTTTTTTCTGAAGCTGTAATTGAGGTTAACTTTTAGATCTTAACTTTATGGTGATGGCATCAAGCAGTATTATTACCCTGCTACATCATGTTTTTATTTGGTGTAGTGTAATAATATCCATAAAACCAATTACTAATTTGTATATTACTTTCAAAAATATTTCTGCACCCTGTTTGCGACACCACGCCCGATACACATACACGAAACGAAGATGTAATATCAATGATGACTATAAGTATTTTAGTAAACCATACCTTAGAACTCAACCCATAGGCACAATTTTTGAATGATTCGTAATCCTGTTTAGGAGCTTCATCTGACAAATACCCGTCATCGCCTTCAGACTTCTTCTTCGGCTTTCTTTTCTTCCTTTCTCCTTTCTCTGCTGCTCCCAAAAACTAAATAAAAACTTGGAATTATTATTTTCGTCTAACTGAAGGGTCTAGCCAACTTGATAAAATTAAACTTACGTTGCCGCTTTGCTTAAAATATGTTACCGTCGGCTTCTTTCCACCACGGGGGAAATATTCTTCAGTTTCTGCCATTTTTTACACTTATTTCCACATTGATAAACAAAAATAATTTAAGGGCACGAACTATTATTGATTTCGCGCATATGTCAATTTGAGGTTATAAACGTTTCGTTCCATCTACCAGTTATAAGTCACAACGTCACTTGTCATTTTGTGAATTTTGCAACAATTTTATCATTTTACGTTTTACTGATTCTGAACCGGTTACGGTTAGAGGAAGTACCTAACTGTAACTGATAACCTTAGAATAAGGACATCGCTGGCGAAGCTGATAACTAATTTACTCCTTTTCTAAGTTTATATACGTTTTGATGATTATCGAATCGATCTCTAACTCGACGAAGACAAAAATTGTTTTAGAAGAGGATTGATTGCCATAGTCAGGCAGAAGAAGAAATCGCAATCAATACATGTCATGTACTCTGTGTTCTCTGAATTTTCTTTCTCTTTCTGTTCCGTAATCACTCCGTAATCCGTATTGTCAATAAATTTTGATTTAAAACGATCCCATTATTGCCAATAATAAAGGATAGGAATAGTCGACTGTGTAATTTGCCTATTTAAACAACAAATTCCGAAAGTAAGTTTGTTATATTGCATTCTACATTCTACTTTACACATTTTCGCTCTGCCGGGTCGGTAAGTTCAAGTGTGAAGTGACCGATCAGTATTTTATCGGGGATAAATGAGATAAATTTAATTTATCAAGAGTGTTACATGAGATAAAAATTGAACGAACTCGACGTCGATGCAGGCTTCTTGTGGTCTAGTGAGGATTCATATTTTTTAGCCCTTTAGTACGTAAACTTGATAGCATTGATGTTAATTATAACGACCGGTGTAACCTGTTTTAACGACTTCACTTACTTACACACATTTTGTACTCTTCACATTTTTAAATTGTATCAGTAGGATAGGATCCTACCTGTTGAATGTACGGTTTTTGTTAATTAATAAATATTTAATTTGGTTTTTTTAGAGGAGACATGAAGAAAATTGTGATATTCGGTTGTACGGGGATGACGGGTCTTTGCGCCCTAGAGGCGGCTGTAAAAAAAGGTAACATAATTTTATTATTTGAAGTATTTTTTATAGTTCTGTTATGACTCAGCAGTTAATGATTGGGTTAATTAAAACTTCTGGTAACAGTGAATCTGCTCAAGGTTATAGCATTGTCATTGGTATAATAATATGGAATTATTTTGTAAGATAGTCAATTTATGGATATCTAAAAAAATAAGGGAGCAAATATGTGTGGTCTGCATGATGGTAAGCAATGACCATAGCCTATTTATTGAATGAATTGTATGTCTTCTGTCCTAACGCAAAATATATGATAATGAATTCTTTGATAATAAAAAAAAAGTCTGGATAGTAATAATAATTTACCAATAAAATAACTAAAATTAAGATATTTTATTTATAGTTTTTTCCATAACATATCTACAATGTATTTAATATGTATTATAGCAAAATATGTATAATTAAAACCATAATGGCCAACCATTTAATATTGATATGATTCCTAGGCCTTACTGTCCGCGCCTTCGTCCGGGACCCAGCCAAGATTCCAGCTGAGTTTAAAGACAAAGTGGAGATCTTCGAAGGCAATGTACTGGAGCCTGACTCTGTATTTGATGCTGTTGAAGGCATGGATGGAGTAGCCATTGTTCTGGGCACGAGGAACTGCTTGGAACCAACCTCAGACCTCTCTGAAGGAACAAAGAATATCATAGATGCTATGAGAGCTAAAAATGTGAAGAATGTATCGGTGTGCCTGTCTGCATTCTTGTTCTATGAGCCTGAGAAGGTACCACCTATATTTGTGCACCTTAACGAAGACCACAAGAGGATGTATCAAGCAATTAAAGAAAGCGCTCTGAATTATATTGCTGTCTTCCCACCACACATTGCTGGTAAGAATCAATACTGATATCATAAATATGGAAGTTACTGTTTGTTTGCTACCTTTTCCTGACTAAACGGATTGTCATGAAATTTAGTGAAGAGATAGATTATAACCTAGGGAAGGACAAAATCTATCTTAATCTAGTATCATGCAGGCGAGGCCACGGGCAAAAGCTATTACTTCATGCATTTTCTTAGTTATTTTTTAGTTCTTTTATACCCCTAAGGTGTAAATCTAGCATACGGCCTACTTGATGGTAAGCGGTCACCGTAGCCTATTGACGCTTGCAACACCAGGGGTATCACTCGCGCGTTGCCGACCCTTCAGAAATCTCTTCACACCCTTCTTACTAATTGGTGGGTAGCAATCTATGAATGCATACTGCAAACTCTTAACCTACTACCCTACTCACTACCTACTACCCTCTAACCCACCACTCTCCTCTCCCTTGGGGGCATACACCCACACTATACACTTCGTTGTTACACATTTTCTGGGTGTCCCATGATGCCCTAAGATTGATAAGCATCATGGCCTTTGTCTATGTGTTAATATTGTTTTTTAGTGTTATCAATTGTTTTTATATATTATTTTGAGAAATAGGTATCCATGTTAGGTTAGTATTTGAAATGTAAACTTTATGTAATTCTTTTGGTTTTTAAAAGAGTAATTGCTGAGTTTCTTGCCGGATTCTTCTCAGCAAGACCCTTCCGAATCCGGTGGTAGATTCTGACGATTTGAAAGTGCTTGCCTGTAAAGTCTAGTCAAATAAAGATCTTTTTGAATTTGAATTTGAATTTGGACATCTACAAACAAACTGGACAAGTTAGTTAGCCTAAATCCTAAATATATGATATGTTGAGAGGAATTGCTGTACTGGCTGCATGAGTGCCAAACAGGTTTCATTGGGAGCATAGCGAAGGTAATATTAATCACAGTTTTATTAGCTTCACCTGTATGTATGTATGTATGTATCTGAATCTATCAACATTTCTGTGACAATTTCAACTGTCTTCCTAGAACACTGATCCATAATAGACATTCTAAATCAATGATCTAGCTTGACAGACGGACGCATGGACGGAATTTTTTTGGAGTTTAAGAATGCTGATTATTTTGTATACGTGAAGAACTGATGACAATACAATAATTACAAAACTTGTATGCTAATGTCCTGACCAGGATAATTAGGATAAATGTATATATAGACGCATGTAGTTAGTTTTTTTCTACTAGTTATTTATTTAACTGAAGAACTAAAAGACAAAAGCACGATTTTTGTTGGGGAACCTTTTAATTTATTATAGCATCCACAGAAATGCTCATTCTGTGAAAATTTCAACTGTCTACCTATTACGGATCATGCGATACAGCCCTCTGACAGACGGACGGACGGACTGACGAAGGGCAAATCAAAATTATAAATCATCAATTCAGTTTAGGCCCTAATAAGGCACTTATGAAGGTCTAAATTACCACCGGTTCGGAAGAAAACTGGGGACTGACGGATCGACTGATAGACAGACAGCGAAGTCTTAGTGATAGGGACCAATTGGTTACGCGTCGGGTACGGAACCCTAGAATTACTTATTAAAGGTTGCAAGACAATTACAGAAATAAAAGTAAGTAGGTACCTACCTATGTCCAAAACAGAATTACATTTATTCGCTTAATGTAATCACCTTATTGCAAAGTTCAATTGTAATCCAATCCTACAAAACAGAAATTAATTACACAATGAAACCTTGAATCACTCTATCTATTTAAATAAAAGCATCAAAATTCTTTGCGTACTTTAAAGATCTAAGTATAGGGACAGACAGACAGCGGGAAGCGACTTTGTTTTATAGTGAAGTTGGAAGGTAAGGTTGAGAAAAAAGGCTAAGCTAAGAATTTTTACCTGTTTTAGTCGTTTTTTTTTTATACCACTAAGATGGCACACAAGCATACGGCCCACCTGATGGTAAGCAGTCACCGTAACCGATAGCCTACTAGCAATACCAGGGGTATCACTACAGGGTGCCAACCATGTTGCTGATGAGGACTCACTGTGCTAGCAGCAATACTACTAGTCCAGCGTATCCTCGTGGAGCACTGGCAACCTTACTTACCGCAGAAACACAACACTACATCAAGTAGTGTTATTTCACTGCAGTCTTCTGTAAGGCGGAGGTACAGTCCCCAGTCGGCGTCTCCAATTTAAATGGGAAATCCCAAATCGCCCTACCTCTCAAAAACACGACTGCTACAGAAATCCACAGAGTTGGATCAATAATCAATTAATCTATCTTGTTGTATTTAAAAATAAAACCAGTATTGCCATAAAGTAATAAATGTTATCTTTTCAGATGAACCCAGCCGTGAGATGACAATAGAGGTGAATGCGGAGAAATCCCCCGGCAGGTCCATCTCCAAGTGGGATTTGGGTTCCTTCCTAGTGGATTCTCTTTCCGAACCCAAATACTACAGGACCGTCATCGGTATTGCCAACGTACCTAAGGCATAAATCAATACAATTTTGCCCGAGTTTAGATTGTATACTCAATGTATTTTCATTGTATCAAAGGCCAGCTATGTAGATAGTGCTAAATAATTTTAATAACAGTGAATCACGTAATATCGGTATAACTTTTGTTTTTAAGAATAAAGTGTGAACTGCATTTAACTGGATTTTATAATGGCTGGGGAACGTTCGCAATGGAATAGTTCGATTTTTACGAGACTAGTTCCAGCAGTTGCTACGGACGCCATTATAGTAACTATTCCAATGCTGATTCTCTGATTATGTCTATACTTATAATAAAACTGTATCGGGTTCAATTCAAGGCATTGAAGATATTAAAAAAAATTTGGAGGCCCTCTTCTATCGATACTGAAGCAAAAACTTTTAAGTTTGGTCTGTCTGTCTGTTTCTTGGCCGTGCATCATATTTTGTAATCATTTAGTCCTGACCAGCAACAGATAGACTGGCAAACCTGGGCTGTAGTTACCCTTCAATTTGAGGTGGGGCAGCTGTTGATAGGTTGATAGAGGAATGTCGCCATAAACTTAAAGAAAAAGAAGAACTTCACACAACTTTGCATATAATTAGCTCAGAGTAGACAATATACTATGTTATTAGTTTTATATTTTGTGAAGGTAGGCCATTGACCTTGATTCTTGATGTTATAAGTGGTATATAATTATTGGGATTGACCTTCCCATTATAAAATGGTATAGGAGTATTATATAGTAAAGTTATAGGCAGTGACATCTATAAAGTACACTCATTTACCAAGAAAGGGTATAGTTAATATTGCACTGGTGGTTCGAGTGACCTTCCTAGAACAGGTTCTGATTCTTGACCGTCTCAACCATTTAAAATGCCCTATTAAATGCAGTTACACAAGAGGCTACTTATATATGTACTCGTTTTGTTATTGGTTTGGACAAGAACACGGAAACTAAACCTGGTGTCAGATGAACTTTAACGATAAAAAATATGTTGTGAGTTTGTCGCAAAAACAACTGTATTGTTTATTTTATACCAAGTAGTTTTTGCTCGTTGCATTGGTATGGGTGGTTATATGGTTTTGGACTGCATATTAAGTTTCAAAATCAAAATCAAAAACAAAAATCATTTATTCAGTTTAGGCCCTAATAAAGCACTTATGAAGGTCTAAACTACCACCGGTTCGGAAAAAAGGCAACTGAGAAGAACCGGCAAGTAACTCAGTGCTCTGTCTTTTTTTGTGATGTAACTGTAGCGACCTCACGGCTACATAAACCAACGTTAGAAATCGACTAACTAGCAGGACAACATTCAACGAATGACGTCACAATCCTGCCACGCGCTAGCGAAGTTTTCTACGCAATTCAACATATATACATGTTTCCGACTAGAACAGTCGGAGCCGCGGTTCCCCAGGCAAAACACCCGCCTGGCTGGAAGATCTTCCCTTTGCGGTGGCTGAGCATGATCACCTCGCTCGCCCCACATAACAATCATGATATAACTGTTTGTAATCTTCACCCAAAGAATACAAACGCAAGGTCGTTACTATATTCAAGTGAAAGTGTACTACATTCGTTTCCTGTGTATCTTTCAGTGTTCAAATCATAGTTATTATTTTGAAAATATGTCTTGTAGTGGAAAATCTGTGCAAAACATTGGTTACCTACCTAATATGTAAAGTCTATATTACTTTAAATGCCATATAGTAGGCTTAAAGGTGTAAAATTGTGGAGATACTTATTATAATGCTTATGCAAATGGGTATTATGTATGGACACCATTATATATATAATTGATGTTTATATATTATTGGTTTATAAACAGTCATTGAGTAGGTATTCAAATCAAATTCTATTGTTTGTGACCTTTGATCGTATACTTAAATGTGACAAGCTGATAATGTATGAATAGTAAATTTACTTTGCTAATTATGAGAATATTATTTGGTTTATCCAGATTGCTTTATCTATACACAATTGATCGTATTTCCAACAGTGATCTTGCCATGACCTTCCTAATAGAACATTTCGATATGTATTTGTACTTGTAAGCTTTTAAGTTTCCAGATGTTAATAAAATAATGTAAACTTTATGAATGTAAACAAAGTTTATTGTTTCAAATACATTTTAATAGTTATTTTTCTCTTTTTTTTTAAGCCCCTGTCACGTCCTCGATTAGTTGACCTTTGGGTTTTATTGAACCATTCGGCGATTGACCGGCATTCGACCGTATTATTGTGGATAGTCCAATTTAATGGAGTCGTTTTTTCACTGGTTATCGTCTCTCGGCTACCTTTTCTACTCGTGTAAGAGTCCAGTTCTAGAACAGTGCTAGGATAGAAGTCTGTACCACTGACGGAGGTCGGCGGACTCCAAGGGTATCTCACTTGAACCAGGCTGCAAATCTCCGAGGCGTATCCAGTACCGAAAGATTGCAGCGTCCAAGAACTGAGCGTCTGGTCGTCTGAGGTCAAAGACCTTTCTTTCGGCTTCATAAAACCACTCGCGTTGGGACTGGAAATGTTGTTCAGGATTGTCAGCGTGGAGTTGCTGTCCGTATTCTTAGAGGGAGTCGTTATCCCGAAAGACGTGGTCGTATTTGGTCCTAAGCTGGTATTGCTTGCGTCACTAGTGGACCAGGAAACAAAGGAATCGCTGCCACGAGTGACAGAGTCACACGACTCTGTGGTCCAAGGCGTGGTGATCATGCTTAACGTGTCTTGGGTGGAGCATGATGTGGAGATAAGCTGTGCGGGCGATGATGTGCAAAAACTGGTCTGTGACCTCACGCCAGCATCTGAGGAGTGTTGCTGCTGGCTCATGACGTCATTGTTAAGCAGTATGTATTTTCGACATGAACGCTATGGGGTAACAAGTGTTGGCGACGTCGAACAGCCAGCGATACTCCTGAATTGACGTCACGACCGTTAACAGGTACTCCATCGGGGTCATTTTCTTTTTACAGGATGAAAACACTCACCCCCCCTTTGAATATGTTAGTCTTACGTCATAATACTTATCGTTAAACTTGCAATTTGTGTTTTGTGATTTTAATTCATTATTCCTTGTTCCTGGTTTTTTGAGTTTTCTTTTGACATTGACGTTTTTTTTATATTTTTTAAAACGACTTTTGTAACCTACCAAACCAACACACCTACAACCAATTGCTCGATGGAGATTGTATTCAAATTATTTTGACCTCAAATTAGCATGTGACACAAAGAAGCCAAAACGAAATAATTGTGCAAATATGAGCATTCTACGGCATTATATGAAGAACCGACAGTAAAACCGTGATTCATGCAATATAGGCAGGTACGTAATTTTGACTTTGTATTCTATCTCGCTCGCACAACACAATCGATTCATTGACATTAGCGGATTTTTAACTGTAGTCCTTATTAAGAGGTTCTATTAAATCAATCTATACTAAAGATTTGTATTTTTGTATGTATTGAATAGGCTCCGAAACTACTGGACCGATTACAAAAAATCTTTCTCCGTTAGAAAGCTACATCATCACTGAGTAACATAGGCTATATATTATACTAGCTTCCCGCCCCGGCTTCGCTCGGATAGACAAAATATTTGATAAATGTCTATAGGCTCCGAAACTACTGGACCGATTTCAAAAAATCTTTCACCGTTAGAAAGCTATCCTCTCACTGATTAACATAGGCTAGCTGCCCGCCTCGGCTTTGCACGGGTAGACAAAATATTTGATATAAATGTCTACCCGTGCGAAGCCGGGGCGGGCCGCTAGTATTGAATAATTCGATCATGCATCACAGGGATTTGTTCAAAATAGAGTTGTTACACAGAAAAAAAAAAACATACTGGCAGACTTACTATCATACTATATCTTTATTCCGTATCTGTTTTGGACTAAGTAATAGACGCATAATCTTAAGATTTATATAATTATAGTACATATGTACAATTTCAATTCGAATTATTAGGGCTTAGGCTGAATAAACAATTTATTTTTCACAGCTCCACTCCACTCGCCTTTGTAGCCAGCAGCCCGAGCAAGAACAACTAACGACTACGTATTCGTATCGCCTTCGAAAATTTTTGCATGGGAAAATGAACAGCGCTTCGTCGCCGGCGGTGACAAGTGGAACTAAAAATACGTTCGAACATTACGACATTTTGAGTTACGTTTTCGAATACGTAGTCGAACGACCAGTGCCGGTAGCAGGAACATTTTTCGACTACGTAAGTGAAAACGTAACTAGAGACATACCATAATTGCCGCATCGCTGTTCATTTTTAAATACAAGAATAGTGAACGAAACACGAATGCGATACGAAAACGTTGTCGTAAATTATTCATGCTCGCGCTACAGTACCGGCGCGGCGTTAGGGCCATTGACGCCCCGGGCAAGAATATTGTGGCGCCCACTTATCGAGTATACATATTTTGCTGAACCTAAGTGAACTTCTATTAGGAATTTAATCTTTCCTGTAGCGTTACCCGGGGCCAACTACACGGGGGTAGACAGTTTTAGAGCTCATGTTATTTATTTAAATTGTTGCTTGTTCTTGTGGGGCCCCCCAAATTGTGAGCCCTAGGCCGTCGCCCCATCACGCCCCCCTATCACCGGCACTGCGAATGATGTTCTTGCTACCGACACAGATCTAATTCTCAGCAAGCATTTCAATATTCTGTGGCTTATCTCTGATCAGGTCAACGTCCAGGAGTATCCTCCCCAGGTCCCCAGTCCGGAACCCCTTTATCATGGTCCTGGCCACTTCGAGGAGGTCTGGCACTTCTCGTATCCTGCCGTCAAAGTCGCGGGTTTTTCTGATCCGATTGAACTTCAGTGCACCTGCTATGAGGACCTGGGAAACATATGGTAAAGATAAGACTCAGTAACTGAACCAGTGGGTAGGTAGGCTCCACATAAATCTTAAGTTTGACTAAAAAAGTTTTAAATATCACCACAGTGTTGCCAATTCTTTGCCACAGTCTAAATTACAGAACAGAATTTAAGCTTTGAACTGTCAAAGTGTTCAGATTTAGTGCTGTCAAATCAAATGAAGTCCTGTCAAAATTATGAATTGAAGGATTAAAAGCTTATCACCATAAACTTAAAGAAGAATTGAAGTAAGATTTTTGTGTCGATTAACAACAAGAATAGGGTAAAAAAATAGTAATAGACTCTTCACCTTATTGATGTCGTCACAGGGTTCATCCAACCCCATGTACTCTACATATTTGAACTTCTCATGCTTATTAAGCCAGTAGAGCAGGTAGTCAGCGATGGCCTCTTCACCGACCAGATGGTCTTGCAGAGATGCACACAGGGCCAGCTTAAGGCCCATCTCCACATCGGTTACAGAAGGTTCTAGAATACCTGGAAGTGATTTCACTAATAATTAATTGATGAACATAGATGACAATAGTTTATGAATTTTGGTGTGTGATCTTCTCTAGGTACCAGGAACTCACATTTATCAATTTTTTTGTAATCGTCCAGTAGTTTCGGAGCTGATTCAATACAAACAAACATACACACAAAAATACAAATCTTTCCTCTTTATAATACTAGTATAGATGTCCAAAATCTGGTAAGTTACCTTGAGCTTACTTTTAACATTATTAATTTCTTTTGTTTTTAAAATACTTATTACTGAATACTGATTGATTCTTCTCAGCAAAAAATGACCTTCCGAATTCAGTGGTAGATTCTGACGAATTTAATGTACTTAATTGTAGCATAACACGCCTTCTAGTGAAATAAAGATAATGTTGAGTTCTAGTTTGTATGGATTGATCTAATACTGACCCCAACAAAGTGTGGGATGGTCCTTATGTACAGAATCTGAGAAACTCAGTCATATATTGTTAGGCATGCTTAGTGTACAAATCTACATATCTGTGCTATAAGTTAAACTAAATTAATTATCTGAGTTTTTCTACAGAAAAGTTTTTCTACAGAAAACTTACCAGGTGTGTCAAACATGAATATCTTAGGGTCATTATTGATCCTCATCTTCGTCATTAGACTCCTAGTAACTCCAGCCACTGCCCCAACTGGTAATGCATGTCTTATGCTCATATTTTTAGACCGTAGCATGTTTATCAGTGAAGATTTACCTACATTTGGCACACCTATGATCATAACATTGTAATCTAGCTCTTCGCTTCTATTAAACCTATTGGAGTCCTTTATAAGGTCCACCGTTAGAGGCTTCAGGGTCTTTAGACCGCGACAGTACTGGTCTTTACTGTTCGTGAACACAACATTCTCTAAATTCTGCTCAGCCTTCAGTTGATCTTTTATTCTCGGTATTAATGATGATATAGTCAAGTCTTTCTTATTAAGGACTAGTATGTGAGGCTTGGCACCTGTTATAGTATTTGTAAATATAGGATTTCTGCCCGTAAAGGGTATCCTTGAATCATGGACTTCGATCACGCAATCGACGCTCTTCAATTTGCGTTGCATCTGTTTTAAGCCTTTGTTCATATGCCCCGGAAACCACCGCAGTAAGTCCTTGTTGATAAAGGGACATTTCTTCCGAAAATTATAAGCGGCAGCGTCGAATTTCGTTGCCATTTCGCCGACAAAATGTTTATTTTGGTTTTGTATGAGGTTATTTTTTGGTATAAATATAATTGAATTTCTTTCTTAGTTTTTTCGTCATATAATTCTATGGTGAAGTACTTATTGTGCGAAAATACTTATTGTTTAAACCATATAAAGCTAAATTTCTCCTTATAAAACTAAGGTTATGTTATGACAACAATTATTAATGACAGAATAAATTGTCAAATGGCAAATTTTGGTACGTTCAGAATCCTGAGCTTCTAAAAAGTTATTAAACAATAAAATTATATTTGTAGGTTTTTTTTTAATTCAAACTTCATTCTTCTATTGTCCATAAAATAAAAATAACTATAGCTGTCTTGTAATTTAAAAGTCAATTCGTGACATTTGGACAACAAATGTTGATTTAGAGTATTTTCTAAATATATTTTCAATGTCGTTGTTTTGAACTAACTAAGACATTAAAATAAAAAGCTACAAAATGTCGCAAACATTTTTATTAGAACCGGATATAATAGCCGCTACAGAAAATGTTATGCCTGATCTGAATAACGATTTGGTCTTGGCTAAAAATTTTCTGAAACAACAAAGCGCAGCTACTGGAGACACTTTGTAAGCACCTACCTAAGTATATACAGCACTACATTGCTACATACCCAAAATATGTGTAATGTTTCATTGTCAAGCTCAGGGCCCCGTGTCTGGTCCTTGTGGGACGCTGGCTATTTAGGAATGAAGACAGTTTTTAATTTTAAGAAGCAAGCAAGCCATACCACTACCCTTTTATTGACATGGCTCGAAGGATCATGGATAGACGTTCAAAAATGAATCAGCACAGGCTTTATTCAATACCGATCACGCATATAATAGTAATAACAAAATGGACATTGGTGAGTTTTAGGTACGTATAGTAAATAAAAAACAAATCTCGTCAGATACGACCACCTAGTGGACATCGTCCAGAAGATATTGTCGCAACGGCCACCGGATGTGGTGGACAATTTCGAGCAGTACTCCTGGGAGGTGAAGCAGGAGAAGTTCCGGCCCAACTTCGACCTCCTCAACGATATCTACCTCGCGCCGCCCCAGCTCGCGATTGTGCGGAGAATGGACGAGATGTTTAGAGTTACTATCACGTTCTTGTATAACTATCAGTTAAGACAGGGGCGTATTTAGGCCAAGGGGGTCATGGCCGGGGCGGCGACCGCAATGGGCGCCTGAGTCACCCATGCCTGAGTCCCATAAATTTAATAATACACTAAATATTAATTACTAGAAAAAATTGCTTCTATGAAATAGAGTTGATTTAAAGGGCAACCGGGCAAACATCGGCGTTATTTCATTTAAAGCATAGAAGGGACTAGATTGATGACTCTTTTGGGGTGGTAAGCCATAGAGGAACCGGGCGCCAAATTTTGAAACACGCTACTGAGTTAAGCACTTGGACATGTTAGGTTATTATGAGTTCAACCAATGTATACAGATATTACACATACACCTATGTTTTAGCAATCTCTTTTTCGTATCGGTTAAAAAAACTTAGCTGATGACGTTGAGTTTCTGAGTTCAAACCTCAGGGTGACCAAATGTATTAATATTATTACTACCTATATACATTAAACTATTACTTAAAAACCGAAATAATATCTTCGCTTCTTTCCTCATGGATAGATATTTACATTTTCTTTTTCCAAGGAGTACCTACTTCCAACTTCCAAGTATGTACCTAGCTTTTGTACTCACTGGTGCTAGATATATTTTGCTTAGCTAAGCTAGCAATAAATGACTATAATTCAATAATTGCTGCACAGCTGGTTGCCAGCAAGAATCAGAAGATGGATAATGTGGGAGAAGAGGAGCAGGAGCTCGACTTGGAAGAGGAGAACGTGAAGCCCAGGATCGCAGACCTTGTGGAGAACAACTATTATTTTCGCGAGGTAGGTGTCACTGTTTACGCTCGGCAACGCGCGAGTGACACTTCCTGGGCCTCGAGTCAGTTTTATCACAATTTCTTGCCGCTATTATTGCGCCAATCAGTGGCGGCCTTAGGGGGTGGCGAGCAGGGCTACCGCCCGGGGCCTCGCTCTTGCAAGGGCTTCGCGCACTAGGGCGCATAACTTTTTAGCCCCAGAAAATAATTCCATAGCAACCCTTATGATATGGGTATCAAATGAAAGGGTGAAATGAGCTTGATGAGCGAAACACATTCTTTTGTAACAACACAGACATTATTGTCTGTGACTAACAACAAATATAAGTGTCTTGACTATAACAAGTCAAGCATCATCATTTGAACGAGTTCCACAAAGACAAGGGCTTCGCAAAGTTCTACCCACGCCCGGCCCTCGCATTGGCTAAGGCCAATTGTAAGTAAAGGTAGGTAAGTTGTAAATAAAGTGTGGCAGTTGCCGCAATAATTGCGTCATAATGGCGTTATAATGGCGTCATAATGGCACGAAATTATGATAAATAAAATAGCGGATTTGAGGACCTGGTCCTATGGTGTTGCTAGCGTCTCTTACCCTCAGGCGGGTTGTATGCTTGTTTGCCTTAGTAGTATAAAAAATGGAATAAACACTGAAATTTTCAGGGTGGTTATGGGCTGCCTGATAGCGAGTGCTACGCCGTCTACATAGCCCTGAATATGCTGGCCATCAAGGAACCTGTTGCCACCATCAGGTAATACCATCTTACCACCGTCCCATCCATTCATCATACCATACACGCCTAATATGTCATTATGTCACCCTTTTACTCCAAAGTTTAATTAGGTGTGCACAGCAGGCCGTTGCAATTTAGACGTTGTGGTACCAATTGAATGAACGATTGCAGTGTGACGTCACCAAAAATGCTACCAAAACTAAAAGTGTTGTAAGCCAAAAATAAGATTGCTTAAGGGAGTTGGTAAAATTGATAAAAATAGTATTGCAGGAGCTTGTGGTTAGCCCCCAGGTGTCTTAATTTATTGGCAGAAGCCGATTAGATGGGGTACCACCGCAGCGCCATCTGTCATACTAACTGTGCTCCAGTTTGAAGGGCACTGTAGCTAGGTCGCTAGCTGTTGACAGAAGTGCTTGGTGGCACTGCGGTGGTACCCCAACTAATCGGCTAGTTAACTCACTAACTAGTGTCAGTGAGTTATGAAGACTTATGAATTTAGGTCTCAAGGTGACGAACGCAGCCTAGTGAAGTGCCACGCAGCTCTTTATGATAAAGGTTTTTGCCTCTTTGGTGGGTGTAACTGGCAGGTATTTATTTTAGCTTGGGAGTGAATCCCACGAGATCATGTCACACAGAAGGTGATTGTAATCTGCCTACCAGAATTGCGACAGGCTGTATGATAATTATGTAACCTATTTAAAAAAGAATGTCGGCTGCATAGATTTTAATGTCCTCGAATTCTTTCTCCAGGTTCTTCGGTAAGATATTCGGCACGAAGGCGAACTATTACGTTGCTGAAACCGATCTTACGATAGAGGAGCTAGACAGGAGAATCAGGGTAAAATACATTTTGTTCGTATGAGAACTACTCTTCAATATATTCCGTTATGTATACAGAACTGAAGGCGCGTGAGCTCCAAGGAATAATGATAGGAAACATCAATCCATTGGTTAAGTCTGTGGTGTCCGCTCACATCATATAAAAAAGGTAGATGGAACTTTACGGACAATGAAGTGAGGCCAGTACGATACGCCTTGCAGTGTATGTACTTATACACAAGCGGCCCCGGCTTCGCACGGGTAGACATTTATCAAATATTTTGTCTACCCGTGCGAAGCCGGGGCAGGCAGCTAATATAATATATAGCTTATGTTACTCAGTGATAAATAGCTTTATAACGGTGAAAGATTTTTTGAAATCGGTCCAGTAGTTTCGGAGCCTATTCAATACAGACATTCACACAAAAATACAATTCCTCTTTAGAATATTAGTATAGAAGTATGATACACACCTACAAAGAGTACAAGGAAACTACGCCTTGCCTACGCACTACATTTTGTACACACGATGTAACTTGAAAAGATTAAAGTCCAAAAAAGACAAGACTTACGTCAAGACCAACCACATTCGGACATAACAATGCTTGACTGCAATTGATTTTAGCGTAGACAAGCCTATCGGAAATGGCTTTAGAAATATTTTCCTGAGATTCGCGTTAGAACGTTCGTTATTATGTGGGATTCGTCGGCGAACCAATGGTTCTATGTCTAACAGGAGTTCGAGCTGCGGGACATGCCTGGGGAAGGTGAGGGCTTGGAGGAGAACCGCGCTCAGGAGATTGAGGAGCAGAAGGAGATGAGTTGGTACCTCCATGCACTCGTAGAGCTCTTCATACAAAGCTGTTATTGTTGAGCCTTTGTTGACGCGTCCAATCATTCAATCGAGATCACATTGCATTGGATAGTTTTTTTTTATACCACTAATGTGGCGCATATGCATACAGCCCACCTGATGGTCGTCACCGTAGCCTATAGCCGCTTTGATGTAGTGTTGTGTTTCTGCGGTAAGTAAGGTTGCCAGTAGGTTGCTAGTAGTAATGCTGCTAGTGAGTCCTCATCAACAATAGGTTTGGCAACTCTCTTGTGATACCCCTGGTATTTCTAGCGACTATAGGCTACGGTGCCTGCTTACCATCAAGTGGGCCGTATGCTTCTGTCAAACAAGTTGTGTGCCTCCTTAGTGGTATATAAAAAACACCTGTACCTGAATTCCAGTTAAAAATAGATTTCATTTAGATAGCTAAGTATGTCGATAAAACTAGTCAAGTTGGTCCTTCGAGTAGAGAGACTAATATAAGGCCTACTACTTTTGCCCAACAGTGGGCGAAGGTGAGGGTAAAGAGGAGAAGCCCCGAGAACCAGTCCGTCCCATACTGCCTCCGGAGCCGGTGTCCACGTGGCAGCCCCCGCCCAAGATACCCGTCGAGAGACCAGGCCAGGGCATCAACAAGAAGGCATGACATATTTGTAACCAATATGTATGTAGCTAGGTGTGTACCACCGTAATGCCAGATGTTCTGCCGCCAGGCATTAGTGTAGTGAGTATCACAGAGTACATAACCAAAACGTTTTGTTCCGGTTTGAAGGGTGCACTGCAGCTGCAAGCGATATTACCGGGCAAAGAACACTTATGAGCTAAGGTCTCGAGGTTGGTCATCAAGCCTTTTTACTTTTGATTTATTAACTACTAGCTATGATTTGTGATTCAAACATAATATCCTTGTTTATGTGATAACTTGTTGTGATTTATTCTTGTCATGTAAGAAATTAATTTAAATGTAAACTTTGTATTTTATTTGAAAATAGTAATTGCTCAGTTTCTTACCGGATTCTTCTCAGCAAAAAACGACTTTCCGAATCCGGTGGTAGATTCTGACGATTTGAAAGTACTAACTAGTAAAGTCTACTCCAATAAAGATGATTTTGAGTTTGAGTTTGAGTGAACGCAGTGACCAAGAGCTTCCTAATTCGCGGTTCACTGATATTACATTTTAAAAGATAATGAAATGGAATTAATTCATATTATTACTATCTACTTATGCTTATATCTATTTAATTAAAGATGCCAATGACCTTTTATTTTACATATTCAGTATATTATGTAAATAAATGCAGTTTTAAATTATAAACGATTTACGAATTTGATTTCGATTTAGTTTACTTGCTATGCGTTGATTAGTTTATGTCACAAAATAGCTAAATAAAAGTGCAAATGAAAACAGAAAAGATACAATTGTGCATAATTATTTTTAATTTTATACCTATACTAGCGGCCCGCCCCGGCTTCGCACGGATAGACTTTTATATCAAATATTTTGTCTACCCGTGCAAAGCCGGGGCGGGCAGGTAGCCTATTTTAATCAGTAATAGTGTAGCTTTCTAACGGTGAAAGAATTTTTGAAATCGGTCCATTAGTTTCGGTTTTGTCTACCCGAGCGAAGCCGGGGCGGGAAGCTAGTATAATGAAAAATAGATGTTGGCCGATTCTCATAGATACCGGATAAGCACAAAAAATTTCATCAAAATCGGTCAAGCCGTTTCGGAGGAGTATGGCAACGAAAACTGTGACACGAGAATTTTATATATTAGATATGCTTTACTTGTTATCTTTGATTAAGTATATATATATAAAGGTTTGTAATATCTGTAGAGGATACCAAGACAGTTAAAATACTTATCTACTATTATATTCTTACTCTTTCATTATGTAAATATATTTCAAAAACCCAGACGTAAGTTAAACAGTTTTTACTAACCGACTTCAGAAAAGGAGCTTCTTTATTCGACCTGTATGTTCGTATGTCTGATTGTATGTCAGCGATTTACTCAAAAACTAGGGATCAGATTTGGATGGAGTGTCTGTTATTAATCACATGCATTTTTGCCACGGCGGGAGTCAAAACCGCCACCTAGATTTGCCAAGGTGTCTTATTCACTCATACAGAGTTTCTCCATAAGTGTATGGTGTGTGTGTGGTTGTGTTTAGGTGTACTGGGTTTGCAACCAGCCGGGCGACCCGTGGATCTGTCTCCCGGACCTAACACCGGACCACATCCGCGTGGCCCGACTCACCGTGCGCTGTATGACCGGTGATTTGGACTCTGAGGTCACCTGTCTATACTAACTTCTTTTTTATACGGCCCACCTGATGGTATGCACGCACCGTAGCCTATAGCCGCTAGCAATACCACTAACGCGTATCACTAACGCGTGGCCAAACATGTGATGAGGACTCACTGTGTTACTATCATTACTACTAGCACAGTGTATCCTCGTGGAGCACTGGCAACCTTACTAACCGCAGAAACACAACACTACATCAAACTCAAAGTAGTGTACTGTTGTCTTCTGCAAGGTGGCGGTACAGTCCCCAATTTTAATGGGAAAATCCACGGGAGATCCCAATTCGCCATACCTTTCTTTGATTAATCTTACCTTCCTGACCCTTCCATTCCTGAAAGGATGAGCCCCCCAGGTGCTGACATTTCCCCCGTTCGAGGGCTCCGAGCGTTACTTCCTGCGCGCCCAGATCGCGCGCATCGCCTCCGCTACCTCGGTGTCGCCGCAGGGGTTCTACACGTACGGCTCGGGGGAGGAGGAGGAGGACCTAGATATGGAGGAGGGGGGAGGTAACTTTGATTTTATACCACTAAGCTGGCACACAAGCCCAGTCCCCGTAGCTTATAGCCGCTAGCAAAACCAGGGATATCACTAACGAGCTGCCAACGATATTGTTGATGAGGAGTCACTATGCTTGCAGCATTACGTACTACTTGTGCAGCGTATCCTCGTGGAGCACTGGCAACGATACCTACCGGGATTACTTCAAATGACAGTCACCAACTAATCAATCAAACGGCTTAAGCAACATTCCGGATGTTAACTAATGCAATGAGCGTCTCCCAGGTGACATGGACTTCAACCCCAACCCCTACTACCAGGGGCACACGCTCAAGGACCTGCTGGACACCAATCTGACGTACTGGGTACACCACGGCCGCCACATCCTGAAGCAGGGCCGCACCATCTGGTGGAACCCTAATGCTGGGATGGTATCATCTTTGTGGTTATTTTAGCGTGGCTCTTTGACGGCGTGGTACAAATATTGAGGTTTCGAAATAAAACCCTATTTCGTGTGTAATATTTTGCCTCTTGATTTCCTGTATACTTTGGGAGTGATTGAGTGATTATGTGAAAAGTGACGAGTGTGTTAGCAACGCCGTTACAGGATGTTTATTTGATTTGAGCAATGAGCGCGCGCTGTAGCCCTGCCCTCTTAGATCTTACTGTACATAAGGCTCACTCGGTTTAGATAAAATCATCAGCAGTTTCAGCAGAGCCAAAGGTATATCCTCTTTATAATTTTATAGGTTGAAATAATCAGTCAAAATTAATTGAGAATTTCATTAATATGCGCACTATTAAATCCAAATCTCCATTTAACATTTCTCATTTGTCGGTTTACACTTCGAGATTGGATGATGAGAAAAATCGAATTTGAATCTGGTAACCAGCCGCAACTACAGTGGCAAACAAGCATTCAGCCAGCCTGATGGGAAGCAGTCACCGTAGCCTATGGCGCTAGCAACACCAGGGATATCACCCGAGGGTTGCCGAAAAACTATGAACATTTAAACATTGACGGTTTTACACTTTCTGATGATGAAAAAAATGGGGCTGAATGTACCTGTCCATTTGACGTGTTAGGAAGAAGGTCTGGAAGAGGAGGAGGATGAAGGTCCGCCCCCCGTGGAGCCGGAGAGCGGCCCCCCGCTGTTCACGTCGCTGTCGGAGGACGCGCGGCTGGAGGGGCTGAGCGCCTGGGTGCCGCGCGCCAGCTGCAGCTTGGCGCCCGACCGCGCGCTCGCCGTCCTGCGCAGCGCGCTCTGGCCCGGCGCCGTCGCATACGCCACCAATGGAAAGTGAGTACACTTGTGGTTGAAGCCACGGCCTGTCATCTGATGGGCCCTGGTTCAAACCCCGGCCGGTACCAATGAGTTTTTCTACGCTTAAGTATACTGATTAAGGCCTATACCAATGAGTTTTTTAAAGCTAGTGATTTATCACACCATGAACTTAAAAAGACAGGTAGGGCGAATTGGAATTACCTGCGGGTTTTCCCATTAAAATTGAAGCTGGGGACTGTACCTCCACCTTACAGAAGACCGAAGTGAAATAACACTACTTTGATGAAGTGTTGTGGTTATGCGGTAAGTAAGGTTACCCGAGGATACGCTGGGCTAGTAGGTAATACTGCTAGCACAGTGATAAAACGTAGTGATTATGTACTCTGTGGCACAGTGACTCATCAAGTGGGCCGTATGCTTGTGTGCCATCTTACTGGAATAAAAAGGGGGGTTGTGTTATTTAAAAATATTGTAAAAAAGAACATTAACTAAAAAGAAACACTCCCACATAAATATTAAAAACAAAAATGTGTTTAACTAACATTTTGTCTGAGGGTCCCCAGTCCCCAAGGAAGCCTCCCAGTTTTAAAAGAATTGAGATTTAAAACACCGTGTCACCGGTCCACAGAAAGTCGGAGTGTATGTACGTGGGTTGGGGCTTGAAGTTCCAGCCGCCCAACTTCACGCCGCTGCAGCTGCCGCGGCCCCAGGACGAGTACCCCGTGGGGCCCGAGGTCATGGAGATGCCGGACCCAACCTTCGCTGATGAGGAGGTAACATTTATTATGTCTTACTTCGAAATACAGAAATAAATCTGACTTAATTCTCTCTCGCTCGCACGTCACAATCGTTTATCCGATTTTTATTTAGTTTCACCGTTTCAAATGTTACTTAATCGAGATTGTTCGTAGATTTGGTAATGGATTGTAGATAAAAGGATTTTGTGTCGGGGGGCTAAATAATTTTAATTTAGATTTTTGACATGGTCGTATTGGTTTAAGAGTAGGAAGTCCTGTCGCGGAATTATTTTGATAATTGAACCCAGTTGCGTAGAGTAGGTATTATTATTGCAGTGATACCTCGTAGACTAGTATAATATAAAGCTGCCCGCCCCGGCTTCGCACGGGTAGACAAAATATTTGATAAATGTCTACCCGAGCGAAGCCGGGGCGGGCAGCTAGTATAATAAATAGCCTATGTTACTCAGTGATAATGTAGCTTTCTAACGGTGAAAGAATTTTTGAAATCGGTCCAGTAGTTTCGGAGCCTGTTCAATACAAACACAAAAAAATACAAATCTTTCCTCTTTATAATATTAGCTTAGATATCTGTGGAGTTTTGCAAAGTTACAAGCGTCCATAGGCTGCGGTAACTGCTAACCAAAATATTTATGCTCTTAAAGTTTGTATTTTCTTCGTCTAAGTTGTATGTGTTTGTAGGCCTACCGCATCGCCCATCTCCCTCCACCCCCGCCCCCGGCCCTAATGGAGGAGGGAGAGGGCTTCCCCGAGGAAGAAGAGGAAGAAGACTAGATAGTTATCCGTTCAATGGAGATTTTGTTAAGTTTGTTGTTATTGTGTCAATAAAGATAATGTTATTTTATTGATGTGTCACGTCTTTCTTCTCGCTTATGGCAGATTTCGGGAAAGTGGACGGAAAGGCATTACAGGAAGTCGGGAATCCGTGTTGCCAATTTAGAAACCTTGTCGCTAGAAGTGACGACTTTTATAGGGTGCCGTACCTTAAAAGGAAAAAAAGGAACCCTTATAGGATCACTTTGTTGTCTGTCTGTCTGTCAGTCAGGATTTTTGATCTCAAGAACGCGTAGAGTTATTAAATTGAATGAAATACCCGGGTTTATGGTCTCCTTCGGCTGTATAATAATCAAACCTGTGAGTCAATATGAAGAAAAGATATGACCGTTTATGTCGCGAAAAATATTCCTGTTTCGCGCTGTTGAGAGTAACCGATGAATAGTGACCTCATTTGAAGTTCGCCTTACCTACAAGTGTATACGGAACTCTCGGTGCGCGACTCCGACTCGTACTTGGCCGGTTTTTTTTTAAGTTTAAGCAACAAAAACAGAGGTAGAGTGGTCAGATGTAGCACATATGCGAGTACTACACGACCCGCTTGTTTTTATAAGGCAACTTGATGTGTGGTTATTCAAGTAACACTGACTTAGCACTTTAGTTGCTTGCCAAATGGTAACATTTTTAATGTCTATGTGCAAATATTTCAAATTAAAATCAAAAGTAAAAAAAAACATATATTCGGTTTAGTTAGGCCCTAACGCACTTATGAAGGTCTAAATGACTGAATGATGGTCGAGTTTCACTAGACGACCACTAGTATTTTTAAATGTTACTAGCTGTTGCCCGCGGCTTTGCATGCGTGATTAAGTCAACTTGTACCTATAATATAAATGATAGCTTTTGCTCTCAGCTTATAATAGAAGTACATATTCTAATGCATTTAACTTCAAAATTACGGATTTTCATACAAAATGTCATCCTCTAATGTGTTCTAAGTGTTTGGCAATGCCATCGCTAAGGGGGTAACCCTTAGCGATGGCATTGCCAAACACCCTGAAATACGTTTATTTTTATTGAAAGGCCCATATACCAATCTTCATGCGTTTAACTTAAAAAATAACGGATTTTCATACAAAATATTATCCCCTATTTTACCCCCTTAGGGGTGGAATTTCCAAAAATCCTTCCTTAGTTCCTACGTCATATAGAGTACGTACCGGTAAAATTTCAAGTCTCCAAGTCCAGCCGCTTACGCTGTGCATTGATATGTCAGTCAGTCAGTCAGCTTCTTCATTTATATGTCACCGGAAGATAACAAGAACCGCAAATGTATACATTTCCTAGGAAATTTATCAACCTTCGTAGGATTCTAAACGAGAGATTAATTGTATTAATTTACGCCCACATATTCGCAAATTAATAAACTTACCGAACTAAAAAAACAACCAACGTCGGCTAAGGCGGATTCTAACCTATCACGGCCATGTCGGACTACAATGTTACAAACGGTGAACGTAAATTAATACAATTAATCTCTCGTTTAGAATCCTACGAAGGTTGATAAAGTTCCTAGGAAATGTATACATTTGCGGTTCTTGTTATCTTCCGGTGACATATATACAGACAACAGTGGTAACTAGGAGCTAGTAAATTAAATAAAAGATACAGATGAAAAACAAAAGGATATTTATTTCTTATGTTTATGTAGATTAGGTGCGGATATCTTGACCTTCCCAGGGAAGTTCCTGGCCAGGTTCTCTTCCCGCACGGCCTTGAGCAGGTCCGCCTCGCGGGTGACCGCCTTCTCTCGGAGGAACACCTGCACAGCGGCCTTGGCCGCCTTGCCGCGCTTGCTGGTGCCCGGCGTCAGCTTCACCTTGTACCTGGATACGAAATACATTGTAGCAACTCGTTAGTGGTACCCCTGGTATTGCTAGTGGCTATGACGGTGACAGCTTACCATCAGGTGAGCTGTATGCTTGATGCCACCTTAGTGGTAATTTTTTTTTTTTTTTTTTATACCACTAAGGTGGCAAACAAGCATACGGCCCGCCTGATGGTAAGCGGTTACCGCAGCCTATGGACGCTTGCAACACCAGGGGTATCGCTCGCGCGTTGCCGACCCTTCAAAAATCTCTTCACACCCTTCTTGAAGAACCCCATGCTGTACTCCTTTGGGAAAACCACGGCGGGGAGTTCATTCCACAGTTTAATTGTGCGCGGGAGGAAGCTCTTTTGGAACCGCGCAGTTCGGGACCATTTTGGTTCCAACTTGTGGGGATGAATTCCCCGCCGGTGGCGAGAAGTGCGATGGTAAAATGTTGCCGTGGGCATCGTGTCAAACAATTCCTCGGAACACTGTCCGTTATACAAGCGGTAGAACACACACAGGGAGGCAAAATCTCTCCTAAGACTTAGTGGTTCTAAGCCGCTTGAGAGCTTGGGATCGTCGACAATTCTTACAGCGCGCCTTTGAACCGAGTCAAAAGGCGCAAGCTGGCATCCAGGTGCCCCCGCCCACAGATGACAGCAGTACTCCATATGGGGTCGGACTTGCGACTTGTAAAGTTGCAGTCTTTGCCCCGATGTGAAGTACTGCTTCGCCCTATTGAGCACATGAGGTAATGCCGTATTAGGGTCGGCAACGCGCGAGTGATACCCCTGGTGTTGCAAGCGTCCATAGGCTGCGGTAACCGCTTACCATCAGGCGGGCCGTATGCTTGTTTGCCACCTTAGTGGTATAAAAATTATCATGCTTCAAGATGGAAATATTTCAATTTTTATATTTTATTCTTTTACATTGCCTTGTCTTTTTGAACAGGGGGGATCTCTTAATGAATGTAATTAGATTGCACAATTAACCGTGTTTATTGTTTGACAACAGAAAATGTGAAATGTCAAATCCGGGTATTGATTCCAAAATGGGGATAGTAATTGGCTATTTTACAAACCACCTAAAATATGTTTGGCTGTGTAGCAATACTAGACGATGGTACATACTATAATGGGCTTTCTCTTATATAGAGATATATAAATAGCCTATGTTACTCAGTGATAATTTAGCTTTCTAACGATGAAATATTTTTAAACCGGCCCAGTAGTTTCCGAGCCTATTCAATACAAACATACCCACAAAAATACAAATCTGTGCTCTTTTTAATATAAGTATATATATATATATGTGGTTAGTGTGAGCTGACAGAATAATAAAAAACCTTTTTTTTACTTCCCTGTGTACTTACTTGTAGTTATGTAGTGCGGAGTAGGGCGCCACCACGGGCACCGCGAACAGCAGTTCGTCTTCAGGCAGCGGACACCCTGTCAGCTGGCTCAGCAGCTCCGCGTCCGCGTCCGGACCAGGCTCCGTCTGTACACGACAGGACATAACACTCACAACGGGAGTTTTTGTCGGGAATCAGGCGGAGCGGTTGAGATTTTTTCCAGTGTGTCGTAAATTGTGTTATAGTGATCTTTAATGTGTATTTTTGGTGTCGATATGTGCAGTAAAGTTTCATTTAGTGACTGATTTATAGGAGCATTGGAAATAATGCCATAATACGACTTTTGGGTTAAGTGATTTATCATTTTGGTCAATAGGTTACCTCTAATCTAAAGGCGTGTTACGATCTGCTACTGCCGTGGGTTGTCTCCAGAAACTCCATTGGGCGTTAGATTGCATGACACTAGGCATTTTAATGCGGCAAACACGAGAAATTTTGCATCATGAAAATTCTCTAACACTCGACCCTGGCAAAAATAGTCCCTGAAGGGATTGATTGCCATACTTAGGAAGAAGAAGAAGAGAAGAACACTCACAACTGACACTTAACACCAAAGGACACGGTTCCAAGTCCAAATTTTTACATTAAAAAAAAGCGCAAAATTACCAACAAATTGTATAGATAATAGTGCTAATTCTGTTGCACGAAAACATTAAACTAAACTATGATAATGACAGGCCTTAAAATTTTTCCCATCCTTATTTAACCCCGCAGATGAGAATAGGATAGCAAGACTGTTAGTTCTGATACATTAGTTAGGACGAAGGGTATAAAGAGCGATTAAGAGGGAAAACGTGATTGTAAGAAGTGATGATGTAGGGTGAAAGAGTGCGATGATGGAGGGTGTAAGGGCGATGATGGAGGGTGTAACGGCGATGATGAAGGGTGTAACGGCGATGATGAAGGGTGTAACGGCGATGATGAAGGGTGTAACGGTGATGATGAAGGGTGTAACGGTGATGATGAAGGGTGTAACGGTGATGATGTAGGGTGAAAGAGTGCAATGATAGGGTATAAGGGCGATGATGGAGGGTGTAACGGCGATGATGAAGGGTGTAACGGCGATGATGAAGGGTGTAACGGCGATGATGAAGGGTGTAACGGTGATGATGAAGGGTGTAACGGTGATGATGAAGGGTGTAACGGTGATGATGAAGGGTGTAAGGGTGATGATGCGTGGTGTTCACCTCAGTGTCGGGCTCCGGCTCGGGCTCGTCGTCTCCGTCGGCCTCCAGCAGCAGCGGCGGGGGCTGCGGGATCTTGGACCGAGTCTTGCCCTTCCCACCCTTGGCAGCCGCCTTCTTCAACGCCTTCTTGCTTTCCTTCATTGCGTTCGCCGGCTGCAATTGTTATTTTTACATTATTATTATTGCCATTATTTATTTATTTTAGTTATTTATTAACAGCTGTCCCGACAGACGTTGTCCTGTCTTAGCTATTAATTCATATATCGAATCCACCATACAAAACGGAACTTTAGTTTAACCCGAAATTTAAAATGTTCTGTTTCATATATTTTCTTTTCATTAGCACCCTGACAACCACCAAAAAAACCTCCCGTGAGACAATAATTGGGACAAGTCTTTTAATTATCGCCAAAGTTTCTAGCTTCGATTCGGTGTTGACTGAAAGGACGGCACGCATCTGTGTGGGTAGTTGGTTCAACCACAAAACTCGTAGCGCGTCTTCAGGAACCATCTTGCCGCCGAGATCTCGCATCTTCCGAAGCAGCATTGAAGGCTTCTGGTCGCCTAGTTCTAGACCACCAAGAAGTTTTTGAAACTGCCGTGATTCAGATTCTTGATAAACCGACAAAAGTCTCCCCTTCACGGCTGCGTACTTCCCACTTGCTGGAGGATTCGTGAGAATATCTCCAATCTGTTGAATATCCATTGCTTGTAGTGCTCCGAGGACATATCGAAATTTTTGGTCATCTCCAGTTTTGAGTGGTTCGACCAGTGCTTCAAACTGCGCAAACCAAAGGCGCGGTTGTTCACGCCAGAACGGCAAGATCTTCGACTGTATTGAGACCACAGCCAAATCGATTTCGGATAAGGTGCTTCTTTGCAGCGTCTTGTCTTCTTCCATGGTTGTTCGTTTTATATTTTCCTTCGTCGGGGTCACCAATTGTTGGCACTGTCTGCTGGGAGTACTTTGGGTGCCAATCTTCGATGGAGCTCGGGTAACTTGGTAGCAATTAAACTTTGGAGTGCGATTGAGAGACTGAATGTTTATTCATTTTTTTTTTTTTTTTTGGGATATGGTCTCTCGCAGTTAGTTCGAGGGAACTTTTACTGCTTAACCGGACTAAAGTGGCGAGGCCATTTAAGGCCTCCAGCCAGAAGGGGGACTTAATCTAAGCAACAGAACTAAGGGCGTTGCTGGGAGATGGGCTACGGAGCCTAGACTGGCTTTGGGGACGAAGAAGACGGGATGAGTGCGACGCTCCTCGCCGGCGAGGGCGGTACAGGGGTCGGTTTGCGGTTTGTGCGCGTTTAGTGGCTTCCTGGAGTAGGGTGGTGTCATCGTCGGGATCGAAGAGGACATGCCTTGGTCGACGACGTTTCGATATTCGAGATGGTGTATATCGGGCGGCCGCTGCTATCAGCGGGTTGGAATGTTTTTCGGCAGAGTCGAAAAAACGTTTGGCCATCTGTTTTAGAAACTGCTTGATGGTAGGCAGTTTCAGATCCACATGGAGTTGGCTATTGCGGATGTACCACGGTGCACCGGTAGCCTTGCGCAAGAATCGGTTTTGAACCACCTGCAATCTATGTATGTGGGACTTGGCCGTGTGTGCGAAGACCACGCCGGCATAAGTCATTATTGGGCGAATGCACGCAAGGTAGATTCGCACCTTATACTTGAGGGACAATTTACTGCGTGCATTTAGTAGGTGATGGAGTCGTCCAAGGGCAAAAACGGCGCGATTGCGAACTGTCTTTATATGCTCACGGAAGGTGAGTTTTTGGTCGAGGATGATGCCTAGATATTTGGCCTTTGATTCCCATGGAATCGGTTGGTCGAACATCGATAGTGGTCGGATTGGAGCGTGGTGTTGGTCGCCGGATCTCGAAAAGAGGATGGCTGCGCTCTTGTCTGGATTGAATGTTTATTCAACAAAAATCAAACCTTAAGAGCTAAAACAAGGTCGGCAACTAGCACGAGTTGCACGCGCATTAAATCTAATAATTGTAATAGCGAGAACGCAATGTGTAAGCGTGATGGCTAATGAAAGTGACGGCGCAATAAGTGCGAGCGAGACAAAGCAGCGTAAATATAGAACACTTCCCGGAGCCGATAGCAGTTTTCCTCGAGTGCTTGTGATAGCGTGTTGCGCTGCCACAATTTTAATGAAAATTTATGATATTCTGTTTTGTCTTTCTCGTTGGAAAAGAGTATTAGCAAAATCGGTCCAGCCGTTCACGCGTAATGTGACCAAAGGAAATAGGGGTTAATATTTCCTCACCTGCAGTATCTCCATCATGAGATTCCTGTCCTCTTCGTCCTGGTCCCTGTACTTCTCCCGTATCTTCTTCAGCTTCGCCCGCTGCCCGCGCTTGGGGCCCTCTTTCTTCTCCTCCTTCATCTCCTTCTCTTTCTTCTGCTCCTTGCTTGCTTGCTGTTTTTTACCTTTCTTTGGCAGCGCTGGGAAGGTGAATTCATCTGGGGAGAATCGTATCCTAAGATAATCCGGCTCCAATTATAATGGGAAACCCCACTGGAGATCCCATTTCGGTCGATCTCTTTTTTTAAAGCTCGTACTCGTCTCTTATATATCAACTTAATTGGGCCGAATTTAATACTCTTTAATCCGCGCAAGATTCGTAAAACGCCGACAGTTTATGTACAGCAACAATATCATGACTATTTATTTCTGCGCGGAACCCTAATTACTCTTCCATAATAAAAGTAACCAAGTAACGCTTTGTTACACCAGCTATTATATCTGCCAGTAAAAGTCCCGTTAAAATCAGTGAAGCCATTTCGGAGCTTACACGGAACAAACAGACAGACAGATACGCAAAAACAAATTTAATTGTCATTTTTTTTTTGCTACCAGTATCATGTTATCTTTCATATGCAAGTAAAAAGCTATTATATTGACAGTACAAACAGACACTTCAATTTGTATAGATAGATTTAAATAATGTAGTAGATAGTTACTCACGCTTGTCAGACGTGTCAGATATGGTTCTAGTTTTGGACTGCAGCATCACTTGGCCGGTGCCGTGGTCCACCTAAATGAACATACATAATCCCACTTCTATATTATATATATATATACATATATACTAGCGACCCGCCCCGGCTTCGCACGGCCAGCACTAGCCATATAAATAAAACACAAATGAATTATACATAAAAATCTTCCTCTTAAATCACACCATCTATAAAAAAAAACGTATCAAAAACCGTTGCGTAGTTTTAAAGATCTAACTCGCTAAGCGATTCTGTTTAATACTATGTTGAGATTAGAACAAGGTAATGAAATTACTGTATTTGTCATCTGTCCTTAATCCGTGTGCATTTTTTGAAAATGGTCAACTCGTATTAAGGCCGGTAAAAATCTAGATTGGTTTGTTTACAAGCAACGCCATAATAAAAGCTAGTCGTGTTAGTTATACTATTTATAACTCAAGAACGGCTGAAGCTATTTGACTGAAAATTGGTGGGGAGGTAGCTTAGAACTAGGAGACGGACAAAACTATCCCGGCATCATGATTTTATCCTTATTAAACATTAAAATGTTGGGTTCCTCTGGGATTCTTATCGCGAACGAAGTCGCAGCCAGCAGGTAGTTTATAATTTTAGTAGAATACAGGTGAAGATAGTAAACATTCTCATATAATTAACTTACTTTAACGTGTGTATCAAGCACGTATTCTTCAGACGAGTCTTCGATGTCTGATATTTCTTTGGCATTCTTCTCTCTCATCTCATCCTCTAGCGTTTCACTATCGTCCGTCCCTTTCTTATCTTCAACTTCATCCGGTACGTTTTCTGTCTCACTCTCTAGCTCTGTCTCTTTAGGTGCAGTCCCTTCTTCTTGGATGGTTTGAAGTTTCTCTTCGTTGGGATTCTCTTCTTTATCTGATGGTTCGTCTGTCAAAGGTACACATGAACGAACATACATGCATATAGGTAAGGTTTAATAGAGAGTTGGGGTCTCGCGTGGGTTTCCCCATTAAAATAGGAGACGCCCGACTGGGAACTGTACCTCCACCTTACAGAAGACCGCAGTCAAATAACACTACTTTGATGTAGTGTTGTGTTCCTGCGGTAAGTAAAGTTACCAGTGCTCTTAAGTATACGCTACGCTAGTAGTAATGCTGCTAGCACAGTGAGTCCTCATCAACACCATGGTTGGCAACGCGTTAGTGCTAACCCTGGCATTTCAAATGGTTATAAAAAAATGCTTATTTTTTTTTATACTAAGGTGGCACACTAACTAACGGCCCACCTAGTACCGTAGCCTATGGACGCTTGCGACACCAGGGGTATCACTCGCGCGTTGCCGACCCTTCAGAAATCTCTTCACACCCTTCTTGAAGAACCCCATGCTGTACACCTTGGAAGAACCCAGATCATTTGTTCAAAAATCTTTTACTACATTCATATTTTCAAAATATCAGCAAAACAAGTATATATATTGTGTACAGAGCTTTTAAAATCAATTTACCATCATCAGAGACAATGATTTCCTCGTCCTGGTCTTGAACGGAAGTGACGTCAGAGGCCGTGTCGTCAGCCACTACGGACTTCCTCTCGTCTCTATGGCGCTCTATGCTACTGTCTTCAAGCTGGCGAGTGAAATGGACACTAAATAAATAATTGGCCAGAATTCAACACAAGGACATAATTATTAGAACTTATTAAAACATCTCGTTATGGTTGGCTTTCGTTCGGGTACATCTTCGCTACTGTAGGTATAATAATAATAATAAGACGCTCTCGCTCGATGGTTGGGTCAAGGGTCGAATACAGAAGGCAGTACTCCTCGACACGGCACGCATTGTCAGGAGATTCCTCACTTTGTAACCCTAACCACTGGTAGCTTGGGCTCGCGCCTCGTTATCGGTGGCTCCCTAGTTTTGGTGGTTTTTTTTATAATATGTTTTTTTTTTGTAAGAATATTGTAAAAAAAAAACAAAACTAAGATGTAAAATAAATAAAGGGAATAATAATAATATAGCCTTTTATTTCCGAAAATTTAAAATGAATAACTAAATAAAAACTTATAACTATTATTATGCAATTACAGAATGTCTCTGATTTCGGTGTGCCTTACGGCAAAGGCCTCCTCCAACTCTTTCCATTGTTTCCTATCCCCTGCCACTCTAATCCAATGAGTTCCTACAGTGAGTGTCATGTCATCCTCCCATCGTCTTACTGGTCGTCTGTAGGATATATACCAAAAATATTGTATGGTCCTTAAAAATAGTGTAAAGCTGAAGCCCAAAGATATAACTATATATATATATAGATATAACTCCCCTAGACGGATCCAAATAATTATTATGTGCGTTTATAATTTATTATAAATTTTTCGCAGTTTTCGAGTTATGTTTTTTTTTACAATTTATGATTTTCAACCCGTTTTGTCTACAGAGACTTATTATAGTGGCTCCCCTTTTCCCACCGTCTGGTATACAAGGCACATCATACCTGGCAACCCCCGAGGCATCAGGGACCATCTGCGGTAGGTCTCAATACCAAAGTGTGAATACCAGGGTGATCACTCACTACCATTTTTCCAAAACGGTCTCGGAGCAGTTAGAGTTGCCCACCACGCGCACCCCAGCACGAATGCGCAAGCGCAAGCGCAAACGTACCTTGTTGATGTTAACTGTTCAACCCCCGCTAGGGACGCCAGAAAACCCGACTCCCATTTCTCCAGAATGGTACAAGAGCTGATAAGGCACGCTCACTTCCCGATGTGTATCCACACATCTACCCAATGCCGAACCCGACAGCTGGGTAGCCGGAGGACTAATCCAGCGGGTAGTCCTCTTCTTTGTATTACTACTATTATAAGGTCAGTAGCGCGAGCATGAATAAATTGCGACAATGTTTTCGTATCCCCTTCCACTTTTTTATTATTGTATTGAAAAAATAACAGCGCTGCGGCGGTGAAAAGTGGAACTAAAAATTTGTGTGGAAATTTTGACATTTCGCGAGCTACGTTTTCGAATAGGTAGTCTAAAAATGTTTCCTGCTAGTCTCACCCGGAAGAGGAAGCTGAACCCGAAGTGCAGCTGGTCGGGCAGCAGGTAGTTCTTGCGGCCGCGGATCATGAAGGACCCGGTGGAGAGGAACTCCCCCGAGGGCGCGGACTTGCTGACCTGGTGCGCCTGCACCCACCACGCGCGCGTCATCACCTTCGCCTCCCACGCCACGCTGACATTAAAATAACATATTGGATAAACATATTACGGCGTTCATTCATATCAGAAATCGTGAATTGTTACGGGAACCAAACGTATGTGCCAAATTTGAGCTCAATGGCACTGGGAAGAGGGTCAAATTAACCTTGCAAGTTTTGATTAAACACACCGGAAAAGTGAAACTAATTAAATGCTTTTTTATACCTCTAAGGTAGGACACAAGCGTACGGACCACCTGATGGTACGCAGTCACCGTAGCCTATAGCCGCTAGCAATACCAGGGGTATCATAACTAGTTGCCAACCATGGTGTTGATGAGGACTCACTGAGCTAGCAGCATTACTACTAGCCCAGCGTATCCTCGTGGAGCACTGACAACCTTACTCACCGCAGAAACACAACTACATCAAAGTAGTGTTATTTGACTGCGGTCTTCTGTAAGGTGGAAGTTGTCCCAAGGCGGCTTCAATTTTAATGTGAAGGCCTACGAGAAATCCCAAATCGTCCTATCTCTGTTTTTTAAAGCTCATGGTGTGATTAATCACTGTACTTAAGCTTAGAAAAACTCATTGGTACGAGCCGGGGTTTGAACCTGGGCCCATCAGATGACAGGCCGGTGCTTCGACCATAAGGCCAGCACGTCTTAATTTTTGATTGTAAAATTGTGTGTTACCTATAAGCGACGGCGGCTTGCCCCGCCTCGGCTAGAGTCTTGGGCGCGACGGGTCCCCCGCGCGGGTTCTTCACTATCACCGACGAGGCGCCGCTCACGTCCGCGTGCACATAGATGTCCGAAGCCCGCAGGTAACGCTTCACCAGCAACTCGTTCTGTTGCTGGTCACGCCCCGCTATCACCTAGGACGGCCAACGTTGAGACAAGGATAGAAGATGGAGAAGATAAGCTGGCAGAAAGGGTAACAAACAGACTTAAAAATCAGCCGTAGTTTTAGGAGTACAGCATACATTCTACTTGAAGAACCCCATTCTTCAAGTAGAATGTAAAGAGATATTTGAGGGGTCTTGCAAGCTTGGTGGTGCAAGCTGGTAGGCTACGGTAACCGCTTACCATCAGGCTATGCTTACACTAACGCGTTGCCAACACAATGCGCGCTCATTACTGGCGCTCAAAGGTCATCTTTCGGTCTACCTTCAAAGGCAACATATTATATATATCTTCTCTTCACGCCTTCCCACAAGGGTCCCCGAAGAGGTAGGCAGTGGTTACAACACCCACTTTCCATCTAAGATAATTTGGTGCCAACGTGACAGATGGTGAGTCCGTCGCCGTCTCTTAGGCACTACATAAGTCCTTGAATTTCTTTTCAGACGTATACAGGTTTCCTCGCGATGTTATCCTTCACAGTAAAGCAATATATAATTCTTACCAAATAATTGTCTGAAGATATGAACCAGAAGAACTTCTCGAACCAGTAAGTGCGGCGCGCTTTGATGATGTTGCTGACCGTGTGCGCTTCCTTCAGCGCTTGCTTCGTCTTGCGCTCAGCGCTCTTCAGCGCTTTATCCGCTGACTCTAGCGTCTTCTGCTGCTTCTTGGCCGCGTTGCGCTTCATGTCGTAGTACCTAGGCGATAGAGCTCAATTTTGGACATGACAGTTTTTACTTATGGCCGTTACTTATTTCCAATACTGGTCGGTTTCACCAAAATTTTAGAGATATATATATATCAAAACTATGTGGGACTAATCCCCTCTTTAATTTTTCATTAAATTTGAAGCCCGACTGGGGACACTTTACAGCAGACTGCGGTCAATTAACACTACTTTCACGTAGTTTTGTTTCTGCAGTAAGTAATGTTGCCAGTGCTCCACAAGGATACGCTGGGCTAGTAGTAATACTGCTAGTACAGGGAGACTTCATCAACAACAGGGCAACGCGTTAGTGATATCTCTGGTATTGCTAGCGTATGCTTGTGTGTCAACTAATAAACTAGTAACACTAACAAACTGGTATTATTAACTATCTGACTTTTGTGATATATTCAAAGACACACACACTTTCTGGTCGGATTCTTCTCAGCAAAAAACGACCTTCCGAATTTGGTGATAGATGACTATTTGAAAGCACTTATTTGCAAGTCTAGTGAAATAAAGAAAATTTTGAGTTTGAGTTTAGTAGAATAAAAATAGAATCAACAATATCTCTCGCTCTCTCTCTCTCTCTCTCTCGCTCGCTCTCTATAAATCAATATAAGTCCAACATACCTCCTAGCGTTGGCGAAGGCCGTCAACGAGAGGTCGATGTCCACCAACACTGGCTCCAACTGTTCCAAATGTTCGTCCTCTCCCTCTTGGTAAGGGTCACTCAATAAGAGGGTGATGTGGTTGGTGTTCAGCTTGAGGTCCTTGATGCAAGAGGCTATGGGGTCGTCGTTGTCCTGAGCTGTCTTCACTAGTAATCTAATGTCGTCCCAAGACATCTAAGAACATCAACATCAAAGTTATCACTTATATGTATCTAGGATCAAGATTAGGATTCGTTTCGGTGTCTGTCTATTGTCGTGCTTTTCTCTGGAACTATGTAAATGCTGACTAGTAGTGAGTGTCGTGTACCTGTCAGTTAGTTTGTCTGTTCCTGTCAGTAGTGTGTGTGTGAACCTGTCAGTAGTGTTTGTGAGTGCATGTCAGCGGTGTGTATCTGTCAGTAGTGTGTGAACCTGTCAGTAACCTGTCAGTAGTGTGTGCACCTGTCAGTAGTGTGTGCACCTGTCAGTAGTGTGTGCACCTGTCAGTAGTGTGTGCACCTGTCAGTAGTGTGTGCACCTGTCAGTAGTGTGTGCACCTGTCAGTAGTGTGTGAACCTGTCAGTAGTGTGTGCACCTGTCAGTAGTGTGTGAAACTGTCACTAGTGTGTGAAACTGTCACTAGTGTGTGTACCTGTCAGCAGTGTGTGTACCTGTCAGTAGTGTGTGAACCTGTGACAAGTGTGTGCGTGTACCTGTCTGGCCAGCGCGGCCTGTACGGCGCCCCTGGCGTGGTCGACGAGCGCCTGGTTCCTCTCGACGAGCGCGGCGGCGCGGCGGTCGGTGCCCTGCAGCCGTTGAAGCTCCGAGACTCTCTTGTCGTGGTCCTTGCGCACGTTCACCAGCTTCTTCATCGCTTCACGCTCCATTTGCACCGTCTACCATATCGTATACACTTTAAACCAATAACACCAACATACACCTAAGGTCATTTTTCACCGGAGGTCATTTAGACCTTCATAAGTGCCTTATTAGGGCCTAATCTGAATAATTTATTTATTATTTTGAAAGTTTTGTGATCTCCGAGCCATCGACGCGTCTCGGTATAATTTCTTACCGTCGCAAATTTGACTATTATGGGTCTGAAAGAGATAACAACTGGAGTGAAAGAGGGTGCAATGTAGACATGAATTTTTCGGGTCGGCGGTAAAAAAAGGTACGTTACGTTTGTTTACATACAGACCGTAAAAAAAAATTTACAAGTAATAATTTCAACAGACACGGTACTCAATGGTGGAAAGTTGAAGAATACTTGGATCTAGCGGGCATGTATGAAGAGATTAATGAAGGAAGTAAAAGAAAAAATGGCGGTATACTCCTACTTCAAAAAGCAACTTGTCGTGATATTGGTGCCCATTCTGTTGTAGGCAATCATTAAACTAAAGTAATTTTAGGGCAGTAAGCTTGTGTGCCACCCAAGTAATAAAAAAGAAAAAATATCTTGTTATTAAATGGTTATATACAAGTTAATTCATACTTTCATGTCAATCTTCTGTCCCTCCAAAGCTGAGAAGAACTCATCGACAGCCCTATCGAAGGAGTCGTACTGCTCGTGGGGCTGCGCCCTGTGCTGTGCGAAGAGCAGCGGGTGGAACTCCACGTTGGTCATCAGGAACGTCGTGCCGTCTCCCTCGGGCGTGGGCCGCTCCTCCTTCTTCTGAGTTATGTAGCCCTGGTACAATAAATAAATACTAGAGGTCGCCTAGTGATCACAATGCGACCACAATCTATATGACACGTAGGGTACATACTGTCGTCTCACGTTTTTTTTAATACCACTAAGGTACAGCCCGAGCATACAGCCTACCTGATGGTAAACAGTCACCGTAGCCTATAGTCGCTAACAATACCAGGGGTATCACTAATGGGTTGCCAACCATGTTGTTGATGAGGAGTCACTGTGCTAGCAGCATTACTACTAGCGCAGCGAATCCTCGTGAAGCACTAGCAACCTTACTTACCGCAGTAACACAACACTACATCAAAGTAGCGTTATTTCACTGCGGTCTTCTGTAAGGTGGAGGTACAGTCCCCAGTCGGGCGGCTCCAATTTAAATGGGAAAACCCACGGGAAATCTCAATTCGACCTAACTCTCTTTTTAAAAGCTCATGGTGTGAATAATCACTGTGCTTAGGCTTAGAAAAACATCTCTTACTCATTGGTACCAGCTGAGGTTTGAACCTGGGCCCATTATATGACAGGCCATTGCTTCAATCACTATGGCTTGGTTGTCTAATTATTTTTAGGTCATTGCCCTGTCTCTTACCTTGGCAACCTCTTGCATAGCAGCATCCAGGAGCTGTTCGGCCTGTTTGAGAGCTGTCACCAGCCTGTCTAGGTGTTGGTCCGTATGGAACCCCTTGCCGGGATCAGGGCTCAGCTTCATGTTGCCTGCCAGTCCATTCTCCAGCAGCACATGGTCTATAATTGCTGATCCATACTCTGAGGAGGAATAGAGGAGAATCAAGTTTTCGATTTGGCTGTACACTAATAGCCACCCATAAATGTTTGAATTTCACATGTTATATTTCTTTAACTTAAAACTTTTACATAAAAAACTTAATTATTGATTAAAAAAATTGGTGGGAAATGTAGCAAAAAGAAACAAAGGTTTATTGATTCCGACACTCTATCTGATGATCACGATTTGGACAATGACCCCAATAATTCCCTTTTCTAGTAAAATCCCTTACCCAGATTAGGGTTGAGAATCTTCTTCAGGTTATCATTGGGTCTGCTTTTAGCTAGAATTTCCTTCAGAGCATCAGCTGATGGGGCTGCATAGTTTGTCTTCGCCCTGTCCAGCGGATACTTCTCTTTTACTGCAAATCTGAAGATTGGTATGATGGATGGATTGGTGAGAATGGTAATTTAGACCTTCATAAGTGCCTTATTAGGGCCTAAACTGAATAAATGTTTTTTATATAAACTTATATTTTAAGTACTGTACATTTAGTTGCTTACCATTTTCATACAACAATAAGGTTGGCAATGTGTTAGTGATACCCCTGGTATTGCTAGCATCTACAGGCTATGGTGACTGTTTACCTTCAGGTGGGACGTGTGCTTGTGTGCCAATTTGCCACGAAAAAAAAAAACATCTGGAATATACTGAATATCAATCAACAGTGTTTCCAAATCAAAATCATCTTTATTTGACTAGCTAGACTTCACAAATAAATTCTTAGAAATCACCAGAGTCTACCATCAAATTCGGAGGACCATTTTTTCTGAGAAGCTGGGAGGAAACCCGTAAATTACTTGTTATAAGACTCTTATGTTGTTTACAATGTCAAAGATGTCCTCACCTAACTTTATCTCCCTCGACGTGAGGCCTGAGCACATTAAGTATAGTCCATTCACAGTCCGTAAGGATTATGTTCCCCCTGTCATATAACTCTAGTATGATGTGGTATGCAGCCTCACCGCTGCCAAACTGCAGGTCCACAATACGGTCTATGCCAAGCTGTGAGAGTTTTTCTAAACGCTTGTTCTTCAAATGTTTTCGGAGCTGGAAAAAAGAGGATATATAGCAGATAATTTAAAAACAAGTTTTAGTACCAATATTAACCAAAGTACATCATATTTAATAGTCTTAATTAAATTTATATAATCCTGGCCACGGATATAGTGAAAAAAAATTGAAATATTGTTAGTGTTATACTTGCCAGTCTAGTAACTTACTTTCATAGTGAACCCCGAAGGCGCCACATTCTTGGGCCATTCAAAGAGTGTTGTGTGGAACCTGTTCCCTGACTCCAGCAGCAGTACACTCTTTTGCTCTGACTGCTGGAGCCTTATCACATATGTGCGATTATCTATGTCGTAGATTTGGTTTACTCTCATACCCACCAGTCTGTAAATATAAAGAGCGTATTTTAAAATAAAGTTACGTTACTGTGTAGTCACGACTATGCAATTTCTCACAAACTTACTTCTGCAATTCTGTCACCATACATATTATATCGTAGGTATTGAAACGTGTCTTCATTTTTGCAGTTTTTCTGTACTCAGTACATTTAATAAGGGGTTAAATTATATAAAATTTAGCAATTTTCACTTGGAAAACATGTCATGTCATATATCAGTGCAGTCATATGTGATGTGATATGAAACGTGACGAAACTGTGAACGAGAAGTGAAATGACACGACTAACAAAACGCATCGTAAATGTTCTTAGACAGTTTAAAAGTAAAAAAAAAAACTATTGTCCCGTTTTTATACGAAATATTCGATGTCAGTGTCAAATTGACAGCTAATTAACTTGGACATTGTCAAAGAATCCAAATTACGTACTGTCGCCCGCATGGCTTGGATGTTTGTTTACTTGCGTTTTGTGCAAATAATATAAAACTGTAAGTCGTATTGTAGTCTTTGATATAAAAACTGATCTTCAATAAAGATGGGTGTCGAAGAAGTAGACATGAAGGAGTTCAAGCTCAAACCCATGAAGTGCGAATTTAATTTTCTGAGTAAATCTGATGGTTCGGCAATTCTATCTCAAGGTATAGTTTTATTCCATCTGTCTATGTAATGATGCTGTGTATTATTGTATGTATTACCTTGATAGTTACTTCTGCATATGAAGTATAATTCACTACTGCTTTATTTACCCCTGGGGGTTCTGATTTATACTAATCCCAAAAGTTAATATATCAAATTAATACTTTACTTATGCTTACTTTTTACTTAAACTTTTGACAGTGACAAATTGTAATGTACATACGTAATGGGGAGATCATTTTAGAGTATTATCCTTTAGGCATAACCCTTAAGGTTAGGCCTAAAGGATAATACTCTGTGGGGATAGGCATAGGGTACAGATTTCCATGACACTTTTAACTTGAACATCTACTAAGCTTCTATGTGTTTATACAATTTCAGGTGAAACGGTGGCCCTAGTCAGTGTAAACGGCCCTCTGGATATCAAAATGCAGAGCCAGAGTATAGAGAAATCCACAATAGAAGTGCTGTTCAGTAGCAAAAGTGGCAAACCATCAGTTGCAGACAGGTATTGTATGCACAGCACCAACCCAAGCTGAAGGGCTTAATGTTCAAACATAGGGACTTCATGCTAGGCCCTATGTATTAATTGTTATGTGCTAACTACCTTGGTAACCTTTTTGTTTATACTTGACATCCGTCAGGGTTGAGCTAGCTCTACTAGCTCAACCCAAGTAGCTAATTTCCCTTGTAAAATCTGTGTAAAATATAGAAATCTCACTGTCACTCTTGGGCTACCCTTATATTACGTCATACGAAAAGGGGCAGGGGGTCGACGGAGTGTGACAAGTAGGAGAGATCCTAGTTTTTGTGATATCATGTAAAAAAAAACATAAAATTTTGGATAACCCCTTTGTGTTAAATTCAGGTGATCAGCTACATCAGGTTCAATGTTCTCCTCTTATTGGGATAAGACAAGGGTGATAATGATATCATCCACAGCCTTCATTATTCCACTGTTTTGTAACGCCATTCACCTAGTTGGTAGTATATTTGATTTTAATTGGTTACAGATATAAGGAAAATGTAATAAAGCAGACATGTGAGGCGGCTGTACTTGGCAGCCTGTACCCGAGGACAGGGATAACGGTCACTGTACAGGAGCTAGAGGACTTTGGAGGGGTTTGTTTATCCTTCATATGTAGTAGAATAGCTTGAATGAATCTTTTTATTTTACTAAGTAGTCTGCTCAAATCTTGCATAATAAGGATGGAGAATACAATAATTTGCATAACTTTGTCATATTATCCTTAGCTGGATTATCAGGATAAATTTGGTTGCAAGTTTTTTAAGATTTTTATATATGGTTTGATATATTTGTGTTCCCTCCCAGTTTTTGTCGTGTTCCGTGAACTGTACATGCCTGGCGCTGCTCAATAGCGGTGTGGCAATGGGGAACACGTTCGCGGCCGTGGCGTGCGCCATCGACGAGCGAGGGGACATAGTCCTAGACCCCACTCCGGCGCACCTCGACACCGCTCGGGCCAACATGAACTTTGTTTTCGACAGTCGCGACAAGAAATTGATTACTGGTGAGTCCTATACCAATAATATTGTGACTGTAAATTTGTGTGTAATAGTAATCGATAAATGGATGGGTGGATGTTTGTTGCTCAATCACACAAAAACTGATCAATGGATTTGTATGTAATTTGGCACTGACATGTATAGTTAATAACCTGGACTTGCACATAGGATACTTTTTATCCCGGGAGAATGTTGAGTTCCTATGGGATTCTCAGCTCAACGCGGATGTATGTCACCACTGGATCTTGGGAGTGGAGGCAGGTGGTGGTCAAATAAAACCTCTTGAAGTATGTAGTCCGGTTTACTGGTTTTTCTCTACTTGGGAGTCTCCGTCACTGAGGAAAGTGACAGAGACTACAGCGCGTGTTAATAATGCTTATTTACAATACAGCGTTATCTAGTGGTGAAAACGCAAAGCATTAATGTCCGTAAAACAGCAGACGATCGCGGTGTTTTTAGTTTTTTTTTTATGTTTTTTTTTTATACCACCAATGTGCGACACAAGCATTCGGCACACCTGATGATAAGCAGTCACCGTAGCCTATACCCGCTAGCAATACCAAGCGTATCTATAGTATAGTATATAGTATAGCACTAACGGGGTGCCAACCATGTTGTTGATGAGGACTCACTGTGCTAGCAGCATTACTACTAGCCCAGCGTATCCGCGTGGACCACTGGCAACCTTACTTACCGCAGAAACACAACACTACATCACGTAGTGCTATTTCACTGCGGTCTTCTGTAAGGTGGAGGTACAGTCCCCAGTCGGGCGGCTGCAATTTAAATGGGAAAACCCACGGGAAATCCCAAATCGCCCTACCTCTCTTAGTATGTAATTTATTTTAATCAAAATGCTGATAATAATAATAATAATAATGTTTGGACATTATCACACAGCGCCATCTGGCCCCAAACTAAGCAAAGCTTGTACTATGGGAACCAGTAGCTGATATAATACTTAATATACTTTTTGTTTGTAAATACATACTTATAATACATACCAAACACCCAGACGCAAGGCAAACATATTTGTCACATAAATGTTTGCCCCGGCGGGAATCGAACCCGCGACCCCTAGCGCAGCAGTCAGGAATACTAACCACTAGACCAGCGGTCTCGTCATGATATTATTATGTGTTTATTCCAGGGTTCACAGAGGGCAGTTTCAGTGAGCAAGCGTACAAGGAAGCGCTGGAGCGGTGCCGCGCCGCCAGCGACCTGGTGTTTGCCTTCTACCGCGACATCGTCGGGAAGTACTCCAACAATATTGGATGACCACGTGGCACAAGTGCACACGGTGCCTCCTTTGGTACCACTTTGGAAAGTCATACATAATACTAGCATTAGCCAGCGAATTCGTTCACGTTGCGTATAGAATTCCACAGAAATATAAAAATTTCCCGGAGTAAAAAGTGTGTGTATGTGTTAATTAATATCATTATTATTATTATAAATTATTATTATTATTATTAATTAATACACCACTAGTGTGCCAAGTTTCATCAAAATCCGTTCGGCCGTTTTTCGTGATTGAGCAACATACATTCATTCATAATACTAGTAGGACTAGTAGGATACATACACAAATATAACTAGCCTTAGCAGACTATGGAATTAACGTCGACAGCGGTTTTGTATGGCTTTCGATTTTTTGTATAGGAAAATGAACAACGCCGCGGCGGCGAAAAGTGGAACTAAAGTTGGTATAAACATTTTTAACATAGCAAGAATATTTCAAAATGTTCGTTCAAATTTCTAGTTCCACTTCTCGCCGTCGCAGCGCTGTACATTTTCCCATATAACAATTGTCGAAAGCGATACAAATACGTAGTCTTGAATGGGTACAGTACCTCGAGCAAGAATATTTGCGACAACGTATCCGTTTTCGTATCGTCTTCGACTATTATTGTATGAAAAAATGAACAGCGCTGCGGCGGTGAAAAGTTGAACTAAAAATTTGTTTGGTATGACAATTTTGACATTTCGCGAGTTACGTTTTCAAATACGTAGTCGAAAAATGTCCCTGTCGTCTTAATTACTGTGCCGGTAGCATGAACTTTTTCGACAACGTTTTCGTATCGCCTTCGACTATTTTGTTTGGGAAAATGAACAGTGCTGCGGCGGTGAAAAGTGGAACTAAAAATAAGTATGACAATTTTTGACATTTCGCGAGTTGCGTTTTCGAATACCTTGTTGACAATGTTCCTGCTGTCGACACCTGAAGTTCCATAGTGAGACTAAATTTACAACCCGAAGTTATTGTAAATAGTATACTGTAATAGTGACGTATCAAAGCAATTGTTTTACATTAAAATTATATTCAAATTAAATGTGTTTTCTTATTAAATACCCTGATATTAATAAACTGCTAGTGCTGACTAAACCGAGATTTAACTGTGAATTGAGATTATTTAAAATTAATCGATCAAATAAAGAAAAATAGATGAAACTATGCGAACAACCGAGTAACGCCGGTTTTTTAAACATGTAGTGAGCGGACAAGGCGTTGTTTCGTATTAGCTGTAGATATGTGCGTGTATATGAACACTGCAAAAGTAGTATATTATCTACTCTGAGGCAAAAGTGACTGCAAAGCATAGTAGCAAAGCCGTGGTGTGCTTGTGGTTGAAGCGACGGCCTGACATCTGATGGGCCCAGGTTTGAATCCCAGCCTGTACCAATGAGTTTTTCTAAACTTAAGTACAGTAATTAATCACACCATGAGCTTTTAAAAAGAGAGGTAGGGCGATTTGGGATTTCCCGTGGGTTATCCCATTTAATTGGAGCCGCCCGACTGGGACTGTACCTCCGCCTTACAGAAGACCGCAGTGAAATAACACTACTTGATGTAGTGTTGTGTTTCTGCGGTGAGTAATGTTGCCAGTGCTCCACGAGGATACGCTGGGCTAGTAGTATTGCTGCTAGTACAGTGAGTCCTCATCAACAACATGGTTGGCACCCCGTTAGTGATACCCCTGGTATTGCTAGCGACTATAGGCTACGGTGACTGCTTACCATCAGATGGGCCGTATGCTTGTGTGTCGCCTTAGTAGTATAAAAAAAAGTTTTAATCGGCGTCACTTAGTTGTTCCGAAGTTTCATCTTCCTTTTTTATTGGATCTGAGTCCTTAATATTACATTCTAGTTTCGACACGATCTCAGTCGCAATATCTGTTTTTTGCGGCTATGTATTCGTATCGCCTTCGACTATTTTGTATAGGAAAATGAACAGCGCTGCGGCGGTGAATAGTGGAACTAAAATTTAGTATGACAATTTTGTCTTATCGCGAGTTACATTTTCGGCTACGTAGTCGCAATTATTGTTGCTCGGGCTACTGGTTGCCGACCCCAATCCTGTTTGAGATAACGGTCGATCAAGGCCCGGCAGTGCCTACCTAAAATGAAGGCGCCAATTAGCCACACATTCATATGATAGGCATCACGCAGACGGACAGAGCGCAAATAAAACATCACGGCTGTAATTGAATGCGGCCCTTTGCATCGCCGCTACCGAATATAAGGGCCAGGGAAAAGTGAAACTAAATGCGCAGGAGTTGTGGCCGGGGTACACTGGGAGAAAATATCTGATGTTGAGCAAAGGGTGCAATCGAAAAAAGAATTGGTGTCGAATGGACAAGCCCTTTGCCTGCTACGAAAAATTATAGCAGAGGATAATATGAAATTATAAAATTTTAAAATAACGTGTATGACTTGGTATTTTTTTCGTGTTGGTGACGACGCTCTAGATTGACATACATAAATACATCCTCAGAATAATAACTAAAGTTTGCTAATACCTCAGGTACAACTCATACATATCTATCAATAATCTATTTGCGGGTAGACAAAGTACCTATAGAGCGCCCCCGTAGTATTAGTTGTACGTGGTATATTATCTACTCTGAGGTATTAGGTACTCTTGGATGGAGCGCTGTGTATTCTTATTATACACACCTCTTTATCTATCGTTTATCTTTCACAATTATTATTGATTGCTTCTATATTTTACAATTAAAAAATAATCTTAAGAACTTCTTAAAAAAATAAACCTCGTGTTTCGCTATCTTAAATTACATTTTTCTTCTAGATAAATCCTCTAAAGACATCTTCTAAATATTGTATGTTTTGTTTTGTTACGCTTTGGCACTCGCTGTATCCCTAGCCTCCTGGCGTACCGGCGTTGGCGGCAAAAAAAACCAAGATGGCCGATCAACGCGATCTCGGATGCAAATGGCGAAGGCAAAAGCGCCGCCGGCACATTTAAATGTCGCGAACTGAGGATCTGTTTTGTACATTTTGTTCTATTTACCGGCATTGTGGTGAATGATAAGTACGTGAGTAAATAGTCAACCAAAGCGAGATGTTTTGAATGCTTCGAGTTTACAGAATCAAGCCGGCGATAGTAGCTATTTTAACTGAGTAGTTATGTTCGTCTGTTGTTAGTTGTTTAATGAGATTCTTTACATTTCATCCACTGTGATAGCGTATGATGTAGTGTAGGAAGTTCGTGCAATAAATAAACAATAATAAACCTAAAAAATTGGTGTTGAATGCGTTTTGATTTCCGCAGGCGCTTAACTTAATGTTTGTCATATGAAATAAATGTTTGCCCAGCGGGCATCGCAACCGGGACCTCTAGCGTATCAGTTGGGTATACTAACTACTAGACCAGCGGCCTCTTCGCGCGGTCACAGTGAACCAATCGCTTAGTTACGAGACCAATGGGCCGTTGATTCCTTAGACACCTAGTCGATGGCTCAAATATAATATACCTACTTTGAGTACCTTATATTCAATATAAAATTATGATCTAAATCGGCAGCTCTAGAACGTAACGCTTACATAGTTTAAGCTCTCAAAGCTTGGAATGATGTAATACAGGGTTGTTAAAAATACTGCAGCTGACTATCAATCATCAGTCGACGTAACCACTACATTTACAGAATACCGATACATTTAAATGACATAAACAGCTGTCGCGGCAAGGATACTACAGCCATTCTAACTCCATCGAGCGAACAAACCATTCATCTAATTCAATATGTGAACGCGACGTAAATCAGATGAGTTGAACGCAGCCGCAGCCGATGATAAAATATGGCGGCCGAGGTGACATTCATCGTTTCCCGCACAATTTGCATTTCGCGGCATTCCCACGGTCTCGACGACCGATCTGGAAACCAAGGTCGTTTGTTAATTAATTGATCAACCTACAAAATATTTGTCGGCTAAACGATCGGCCATGTTGATAATATGGTAATTTTTACAGCGACTGGTGCATTTCGCAGATAAACGGTTCTGATTTGAGTTTTGTGTTAATAAAGGAGCTGCTTGGGCTGAGGTTAGATCTTTATCTATTGACTTTAGGACCTTAGGATTCCAAGCACAGGTAACTGTTCGCTTCGATGACCTCAAGGCAAATACACATTTACATATTCTACCATTCTGTCTAGTTTGCGATCCTTAAATACTCAAGTATTTAAGGAAAGTACTCTGTTTGTTTTTTTATATACTACTAGGGTGGCAAGCAAGCATACGACCCACCTGATGGTAAGCGGTCACCGTAGCCTATGGACGCTTAAAACACGACATCACTCGCGCGTTGCCGACTTCCGAAATCTCACACCCTTCTTGAAGAACCCCATGCTGTACTCCTTTAGGAAAACCTCGGCGGGTAGTTCATTCCCCAATTTGATCGTGCGCGGGAGAAAACTCTTGGAAGTGTGCTGTGCCAGACCATTTCGGTTCCAATCTGTGGTGGTGAAATCCCCCGCCGATGGCGAGAGGTGCGGTGTCAGAATGTTGTTTGCTACCTTCTCAGGACTAAACGGCTGAACGGATCCCAATAAAATTTGACAAGATAGATCATATCCTGGGGAAGGGCAGACGAAGGAAAAGGCAGGTAACCGCTAGTAGTCTATTGATAACATAGCATTCTGATTGTGGAATAATTTTTAAAATCTATTTGGTAATTTTTGAGTATTATAACTTACAAAAAATACAAATATTTCTTTTTATAATATTAAGTAATTGCACTTGTATATCTTTTCGCCCACACAGAAACTTCCGGTGATGACGAGCAGTCTGTAATCACCGTTATATTAAAACTTACGTACCCACGTATTGCTACGTGCTTTATTTTAGTTTGTTACAAATTGTTATATAATGATTGTTAAATGCAAAAAAAGACAGAGCACTGAGTTTCTTGCCGGTTCTTCTCAGGTGGCTTTTTTTCCGAACCGGTGGTAATTTAGACCTTCATAAGAGCCTTATTAGGGCCTAAACTGAATAAATGATTTTTGATTTTGATTTTGATTTTTGATTTTTAGTACATTATAGTAACAGTATAGTTGAATGTCTGTAATGTAACATGGGTAGCAAGACTGTAGTGTAGGCTTGTAGAGCATCGAATGTGGTATGGACCACGGCGCAGGGCAGTAGCGTAACATTACCATGAGAAATTGCATGTTGCTGCGAGATGCAATGCCTGGAAGGCGTACGATCTGCAACAATTACCTAAAGAGCAAGTTGTTAGCGCTTTAATATGTAATAACAAGCTTTTTCCCCGCGTCTTCGCCCGTGTAGCAGTATACATATAGGTATAGTTGGTGAAATAATTTTTACAATCGGTCCCGTAGATTTTCAATTTATTCTTTATACAAATATTTTCTCTTTATAATATTAGTATAGATGATGTTACGACACAGCTGATGGATTTTTTTTTATAGTAGGGGAGCCGAAGTGGGGATTTTGGGATTTACACGAGCGCGTCAGATTAACATAAGGGGGGTACCCTGCACCATGATGAGTACCTCCGCCATATATGAGCCATCCATGTAGGTCCGCGCGTCTAGGGCACCTTTTTTTAGTTTTCAAACCATCAGTTTAAGAAATATCCTCTCGATCACCGTCAGATTATAGTGTCAGCATGACTGGGACATCAAGCTGAACCATCTGTAAAAAAATCTGACGCGCTCGAGTTTTCAAAATCGCTTTTTTGTATTTTTGCATATTGTATTTTCAAAAATTCATCACGAGCTTGCGTCACGTCCGAATCGTCAGTCTTTCGAATAGTAGCTTTTGTCGGGTTCGCTTAACACCCCCTCTGAAAATCTGACGCGCTCGAGTATGTCCATGTGGCTGTTTCATCTACATTTTTTAAAACTTGCAGATATGCGGTCTCCCCACCGGCTTAGGGGGGAATACATCATATAACCTTATTTTCTACCTACTATCTAACCTTCAAAAATAGGTCCCCATGACGCTCGAGTGAATCCCCATTTAGCATCGTGGGCTCCCCGACTATTATACAAAAGCACTAGCTACAGCCCCGGCTTCGGGTTTACACAAAAAATATACATAACTAGCTTTTTCCCCGCGACTTCGCCCGGATAGCAATATACCATACCTACTATTGCCCATTTTCCCGTAGGAATGAAACATTTTCCCGCGGTAAAAAGTAGCCTATGTTCATCAGGGCTAATGTCGGCTTATAACGGCAAAATAATTTTTAAAATCGGTCCAGTAGTTTCGGAGCCTATTGAATATAAACAAACAATCAAATGTTTCCTCTTTATAATATTAGTGTAGATAACCTTCCGTAGGAATCACTACGTACCTACTACGTCTATTAGTTAAATCCGTTGAGTATATCTAAGATCTAAGCGTACAGATTAACGTAATTTTAAAATTTAACAGTAACAGAAACACACGTTTTTAATATATTAGCCCAGTGATATGTAACTCATCATTTTCGATTGTCGATACGTTGCTGTCAGTTCACATGACGTCAATATAATCGTAATGTTCATACAGAACGGGCCGTCTAAAATTATCTGAACTATGAATGCTAAAAAACTTATCAATGAAACATTATACTGACAATAACAATACTGAATATTGAACCGTTTGAGTGAATTCCAGATGAGATAAAAAATACGTTAAAGTTACGACTTTAAATAAGCTGATACTTGTTTTTTTTCTGCTATCGGTGTAAAGCAAGGGCCGCCATAACACAACTAACTGCAGGCTGTATGCGTTCGACAATTAAAAGTAAAAGCCTCCCGCTGGCCATTATACACGGACGGCCGAGAATGTCGGCCGGGATGGACCCACACTGACTTGATATCGTTTTATTTATTACTGGTATTGCAATTTTTAAGACATGTTTCAATCATTTGCCATACAGTTTTATGAAGTTATTTTTCGGGAGATTCGACAATACAAGTTTAGTATTTGCGGGCGACAGATAAGTATTTGGATACAAATAGTGCCGTGGTGTCCCTGTAGTTGTACCTCTCCCGTGGGTTTTCCCATTAAAATTGGAGCCGCCCGACTGGAGACTACCAGAGCTATTATTTATTCTTATGACTGTACCTCCACCTTACAGAAGACCGCAGTCAAATAACACCATTTGAAGCCGTGGTGGCCTTGTGGTTGCAGCAACGGCCTGTCATCTGATGGGCCCAGGTTCGAATCCCGGCCTGTACCAATGAGATTTTCTAAGTTTAGGTACAGTGATTAATCACACCATGAGCTTTAAAAAAGAGAGGTAGGGCGATTTGGGATTTCCCGTGGGTTTTCCCATTTAAATTGGAGCCGCCCGACTGGGGACTGTACCTCCACTTTACAGAAGACCGCAGTGAAATAACATTACTTGATCTAGTGTTGTGTTTCTGCGGTAAGTAAGGTTGCCAGTGCTCCACGAGGAAATGCTGGGCTAGTAGTATTGCTGCTAGCACAGTGAGTCCTCATTAACAACATGGTTGGCACCCCGTTAGTGATACCCCTGGTATTGTTAGCGGTTATAGGCTACGATGACTGCTTACCATCTGATGGGCCGTATGCTTGTGTGTCACCTTAATGATACAAGAAAAGGTAGGTACATAAAATTACGAGATAGATCAGTAAAATTGTGACACATAAATAGTGTTTTATGTAATTAAGTAAATAAACAGAATCATAAAGTATTGCAAGTAAAGCGATACTGTTGACCGTCCGAAATCGCAGACGATCACATATAAAGCATTTTAACTTTTCAACACAAGTGTCACAATTATAAGGTCCACTAAATTTCAACCCTTCGCTTCAAATCTCATCAAACCTAAAAAACAAACGTGGCAGTTGCCAGGCTTAGGATATAAATCTTTATTTTTATTTATTGCAATTTAATAACCGCTCCGAATGGCCGTGTTCCAATCCTGTGTTTTGGATAAAAACTGGGTTTGTAATCGGTGGGCGGTGACGGGCGCCTACTGCCCTCCGCGCTCGTAAATTCCACTCATTTACCTTATCAAATTGTTCTTGAGAAAAACTATGTGATAAATAACAGTGTAAATTATTGTGTGGAGAGAGTTATGTATAGCAAGGTTCGAGGATTACGAGGTGATGAAAGAAAGAAATGTTCTTATAAGTACAAATAATTTAACTCAATATAATATTTGTTCGTAGTAGGTGTTGTATAATATGTAGATTTGTAGTTTTTAATTAATTGAAATTAAACGTTTGTCTTGAAGATATTTTTTTATTGTAAGAAAAGTGACAGAATATATATTGACTTAAGAAGACTCAAAATTAGAACTAGTTTTTCTAATGTGCCAGTACGCGCACAGTTATATTATCGACTCTGAGTTAATACATAGTACGCAGTAGGTATTATATGTACATTATCACACAGCGCCTTCTGGTCCCAAATTAAGCAAAGCTGTACTATGGGATAGATGTTTGCTAGTTGGGAGTTGGGACCAATGATATTATGTGTAAAAAGGTGGTTGGGTCCATAACAGTACCGAATGCAATTATTTTGTTTTGCTGTATTTTTTTTATATTTAAAGGATACATGAATAGTTTTTATTATAGCTATAGCCGATGAATGAATAAAAAAATACTGTTCGTAAATAGTTATAACAATAAAAAAAACTACCTATTCGAAAAAACTAAAAAGAAAAGATGATCCTTCATTATTTTGTCTTTGCCAATTGATATGACTGTATATATAGATATTATAGAAAATATTTGTCCATGTTGTACAGACCTTTATAAATGACATACCTTAACCCACATCCCATTAATAAACTAAATAATTTCCCAGCGCTCGCGGAAACCCATTCGCGACGGCTATTACAGACAGTAATATCACGATTTCTGCAAGTTATGCATCATATTTAACTATATATAAGTTGTGTATACGTGTCCGAGTTGTTTTTCGATAAATCGCGACGTTTTACAGCGCCGATAAAACGTTATTACGGCGGCGAGGTGCTTGCGCAGCATGCGGTCGCTTCCACAGACAGCCAGATCTCGTGCCTTCATAGACTCTATGGTGTATAGTTAAACTACATGGTTCAAGTAAAGCTGGCCTGGGTGGCACCCGGGGCGTATATCGATGGTGTCACCCTCAGCGAGCTGAGTCCTTATTCTGAGGTGTCACACAAAGTTGTCATAATGTAGAAAGTCGTCTTTAAATCGGATTGACGTAAGTTTTTCTTGCAAGCTTTTATTAGGTTTACTTGTAGGCATCAATCTGATAGAATCTTTCCTTTCAAAGTCATATTCGTCGATTTTAAGACATATTATATTTCAAGCCGTGGTGGCCTTGTGGTTGAAGCAATAGGCCTGTCATCTGATGGGCCCAGGATTTTCTAAGCTTAAGTACAGTGATTAATCACACCATGAGCTTTTAAAAAAGAGAGGTAGGGCGATTTGGGATTTCCCGTGGGTTTTCCCATTTAAATTGGCGCCGCCCGACTGGGGACTGTACCTCCACCTTACAGAAGACCGCAGTGAAATAACACTACTTGATGTAGTGTTGTGTTTCTGCGGTAAGTAAGGTTGCCAGTGCTCCACGAGGATACGCTGGGCTAGTGACTCCTCATAAACAACATGGTTGGCACCCCGTTAGTGATATCCCTGGTATTGCTAGCGGCTTTAGGCTACGGTGACTGCTTATCATCAGGTTGGCCGTATGCTTGTGTGCCACCTTAGTGGTTTAAAAAAAAATATTAATCTACCTTCACATACCACTAAACATAATGGTTATGTACTCTGTGCCTACCACGTGACATTGGCGGAATAGCTGTATTAAAAGCTTGTCGCCATAAACTTAAAGAAGAAGACTTATAATTATTTAAATAATATTTATTATTATTATTATATAATGATACATATAATTATTAATATTTTTGAAGGACCGATGACAATACTATAAAATCGTAGTCTGACCAGGATCGTCAGTATAAATATATTTAGTAGCGTGTGGGACAGCAACGACTGAACATATTAGATAGTATAGAACGCTAAAACATTTAAAAAGGCAACACATCAAAATATTATCTGAAATATCTAAACTTAAAACGATTAGAAAAACTACATTTAAAATATTACGTCAGTAATTATTATACAACGTAAGGATCTCTATTTCGTGTTAGCATACGTGTTATTTAAGTACCATTGTAATTATACGGCCAACGATTAAACCCCATGCTATAATGATAGAATGCGCTTTTTAATTGGGGCAACTCAGATCGCTTTTTTAAGACCCCTTTTATCGTTTAATCTTGATATAAAAAAAGTTTCCAGAAAATTACTTGCGTCTTCTTCTTCTATCTAATTATAGCAATCAATTCTCTTCAAGGAATAATTTTGCCAGTGTCGAGTGTTAGGGAATTATATAATATCTTTAATTTTGTTTGTGAATCTTGCATTAAAATGCCTAGTGTCATGCATTCTAATGTTTATCGGAGTTTCTGGAGACAATCCGCGGCAGTAGCAGAATGCAACACGCCTTTAGGTAAGTGGTAACCTATAAAATGATAGAATAGATCACTTCAAACAAAGGCCATATTACAGAATCATTTCCAATAATCATACAAATCAGTCACTAAACTTTACTGCACATAATGACACCGAAAATACACTATAACTCAATTTAGATGACACTGGAAGACAATCTCAGCCGGTCCGCCTGATTCCCGCCAAAAACACTACTAGTTTCAAGTCGGGGACTTCGTCTTTTAATTAAAAAGTAAGTTTTCTTAACTTTTTCTTCTTCGATTTATTGGCGATGAGCTTATTACGCTAAGGAGACGGTATCATAACATTAATATGACACTCTGATCAAAGAAGTTAATACTTAAACCATCATAAAAACCTTAGTTCTGTGAAACACATTTTTACAATTGACCTTTAATTTTTTTATAATTTACAAATCACAACCCATGAAGCAATTTGGTACACACAAAATATTTGATTTTAAAAGTTCGTGAACCGAAATTTAAATGTCAGCGGAAGTGACATGCGACCCGTTAATGGGAGATGCGTGCGCGCGAAACTTCGGCGTGCGTTTCGCTGCAAGCAAACTTCCCCGTGACATTTATCATTAATTGTTGCCGGTTAGTTTAACGTGTTAATTTAGCTTTTATTACTAAATAAATAAACTGTACGCTCTTTTTAGTAAAAGTTGATTGTTTTGTTCATTATCTATTAAATTAAATAGACTCGTATCGAGGGCACGGTATTTTTTTGGGTTGAAAATGGCATCAACTGCAAGTCTCAGAGTTGTTTTTCTTGTGGTATGTGCCGAGCTTTTTACATGCCCTAATGTCTTCGAAGGCTCCGCTTACCAGATAAGCGGGCCGCATGATTTATGGTATTAAAAACAATAAACTTCAAGCAGACAAGTCAAGCAGTGAAATGGCGCGGAACCATTGGCTCTGTATAGGTAATATCTGCCTTTTTTATACCACTAAGGTGGCACACAAGCGTACGGCCCACCTGATGGTAAGCGTTCACCACCGTAGCCTATAGCCGCTAGCAATACCACGGGTATCACTAACGCCTTGCCAGCCTTGTTGTTGATGAGGATTTACTGTGCTAGCTGCTTTACTATTAACGCATCCTCGCGGAGCACTGGCGACTTAAGTCACCCCAGAAACACAGCACTATATCTGCCTATCCCGTGAAAGACTTGGCGTGATATGTATGAATATATTATATCTAGTAAAGTGTAAATTCCCTGATTGCCAACGAAAACTACCTATTCTAATATTGTGTAGGTATTAGCATTTTTCTCTCGTTACCCATACCCCACGGCCTGAGCCAATTCCTTCGATATTATTTCCAAGAACCTCGTGTGAATCAACAAAATGTCATTTAAATGCAGGCAGAATGGTTATTATCCTTGTGGCAAGTCGATCGCATCACTTACGATTGTAATCAGCTGCGCAGCGGGCGGCCATCTTGCGGTTAATGTGAAGGAAGACCGGGTAAGACCAGACCACACTCGTTAGGTTTTGATTTAGGTAACTCAAGTACTAATTATAGAACATCTAAACGGGTTTTCACCACGTAGGTAAACTCTTTTTGGTTCTGTATAAAGTTCCCAACGGCACTCTGTGATAATATGTACCTATGTATTTTATTTTTTGTTGAATTACGTGAGCTTTTCAACCGCCATCGGTTGAATTCTGCCGAAATATGATCTTTATAATCCTACCTCTTTACGCATTCGGAAAGGCGTGCAGTGATATGTAACTGGCTACTAAAGTTCATAAAATTTTCTTATTTATTTTTTTGTCAGCCTGACAAACATCTGTCAGATTTCCCGGAAATAAAATAATGTTCCACAATGTTTGTTAGACCTACACAATTCCTGAAAACATTCAAAATTAATAGCGGCAAGCAGTTAGATAATCGCTCAAAATTATGCTTGTTCCAAGAAAGATTTTACTCTAGGCGACTACTGCTTTGTTTTCCGGTTCTTGTTCAAAATAAGTTGTATAAAAGGTAAGGTAAAAATCTTTGATTATAATATAATCAAAGGTAAAAAAGAGGTAAAATTAATTTACACCCAAAACTTAAACCAAATAGGAGAACTTCAAAATTATATTCTAGACACTGTTATTTTAATTTCACAGTGTGATTTACGTCATGTAAAACATTGCAATCTGGAAGAACTGTATCTGAAATAGCGCAACTCAAAATCACTTTAATCAAAAGCATCAATTGAAATCAAAATTCAATTTTATTATCTCCTTTGTCTTCTATCGTCACTAATGGATAGACTCAGCACAGGGGGGTCATGACCCCACTGGTCTGCCCTTGAGGCTACGAACGGCTGACCTTCATCCAAGGCATACGCTCATGTGGTCAAAATTCCAAAATGTCTGCCTTCCACTTAGTTCTCGCCAGTACTCAAGCTGGGGCGGTCTAGGCTTCGGGCGGCGCGAGGAGCTGGACTGGAGGGATGTAGTCACTGAGGCCGAGCAGATCGTGGGGTACCCCACCTCCTTCCTCAACCTGCGATGGCTGTTCAACGACGAGATCGCCAACACTGCCATACATCTTAGGAAACTAGTAAGTGACGTCACGACATAAAGGTACCTACATAATAAGTACTTAGTTAATTTTCCTACACAACAAAAGTCGAAAGTGATAGAAAAACATTTACATTTTACCATCGCACTTCTCGCCACCGGCGGGGAATTCATCCCCACACATTGGAACCAAAATGGTCCCGAACTGCGCGGTTCCAAAAGAGCTTCCTCCTGCGCACAATTTAACTGTGGAATGAACTCCCCGCCGTGATTTTCCCAAAGGATTACAGCATGGGGTTCTTCAAGAAGGGTGTGAAGAGATTTCTGAAGGGTCGGCAACGCGCGAGTGATACCCCTGGTGTTGCAAGCGTCCATAGGCTGCGGTAACCGCTTACCATCAGGCGGGCCGTATTCTTGTTTGCCACGTTAGTGGTATAAAAACAGGTCGAAAACAATTTATAGTCTTCCTAATTAGGCTGCTCTCGTCTTCCGCGCACCATCAGGTTGTAGAATTAGCTCCCCATCGTGGTTATACTGAGGGCATGACATGAGGTTTGTGAAAAGATTTTGCAGGACTGGCAACGCTAGAATGATATTCCTAGACTTGTAAGCGTCTATAGCTTACGGTAACCGCTTATTGTATGCTCATTGCCACCTAATTAGTACAAAGTAAACAGTGCACACTCATTGAAATCTCCATCGTTTTGAAGTCTAGTCATCACAGGTCGGGACAAACCACCCGCTTCTGAAATCAGCCAAGAACCTTCTGATTGGTTCGAAGAGCAACCTGCAATCTGTCGGTCTGATCGTGCTCCTCGTCTCCAAGGCGGCTGGGTTCAACACCTTGGACTACACCCGGGATCACTATGATTCTGGTAGGTTCACAAGTATTTTATGTTTCTCTATAAAATACAAAATCTATATCTATACTAATATTATATAGAGGAGAGATTTATATTTTTGTGGGTTTGTATTGAGTAGGCTCCGAAACTACTGGACCGATTTCAAAAATTCTTTCACCGTTAGAAAGCTACATTATCACTGAGTAGCATAGGCTATATATTATACTAGCTGCCCGCCCCGGCTTCGCACGGGTAGACAAGATATTTGATAAATGTCTACCCGTCTACCTATATAATTGGCTTTATTCCGCTTAAATGTATACGATACGGTTTCTTCAAACAGTCTGCGCCCAGGTGTTTTTCCCTGCCACCAAGTGTATAAAAAAATCACACCTAGGTTTTGATTTGATATGTTAAAATTAGGTAGGTACCTCAGAGGGTAAGTCTTCACTAATGAAGTCTTTTTGGCGGTGCGAGTGCGACTGTCCATCTCGCTTGCACTTTACAATCGTTTTTTTTGTGGATTCCGCCAATTTAGAGAGGCTCGGCTCATACAAGTTCTTAAGAGTGGTATTGGCGATTTGGGATTTCCCGTGGGTTATCCCATTTAAATTGGAGCCGCCCGAATGGGGACTGTACCTCCACCTTACAGAAGACCGCAGTGAAATAACACTACTTGATGTATTGTTGTGTTTCTGCGGTAAGTAAGGTTGCCAGTGCTCCGCGAGGATACGCTGGGCTAGTAGTATTGCTGCTAGCATAGTGAGTGTTATCAACAACATGGTTGGCAACCCGTTAGTGATACCCCTGGTATTGCTAGCGGCTATAGGCTACGGTGACTGCTTACCATCAGGTGGGCTTGTGTCCTTACCGTAGGCTTGTGTGCCACCTTAGAGGTATAAAATAAAAGTTCCACAGTTTCGAACTTGTAATGTATACGTGGCAGGAGTGCTGCACTCGCAGCGGGCGCTGGCGGAGATAGTGGAGATGAAGCGCACCGGCCACATGATCCACAAGACCATGGCCAACCTGCAGGACAAGGAGAAACACCGGGACAAGTTCCACGACCTGCTCTACGGGAACAAGATCGTCCTCTTGACAGGTATTGTTCCTTCCTTAGCTCTGTTGCTTAGTTTAAGTCCCCTTTCTGGCTGGAGGCCTCGCCACATTTCCCAAAAAACAAAAAAAAAGACAGGTATGGTTCCTCCCCGGACATTGTCACAGCACCAGTAGTTAGGGCCACTGACGCCCCGGGCAAGAATATTGTGGCGCCCGTTAATTTTTTGCTGAACCAATGTGTACCCTACGTATAATACTAAGAATGTTATCTTTCCTTTGGCGTTACCCAGAGCCAACGACACAGACGTAGATAGCTTTTAGCTCCTCTTTTTTATTAAATTGTTTACACTGTCCCATCGTCGCCCTCCCAAATTTGGCGCCCCGGGCCTCTGTCGCCCCAGCACGCCTCCCTAACGCCGGCCCTGACGCCGTGTGAACGTAAACTAAGTAACTGTTGTACTATGGGCACCAGAACCTTATAGAATAAGCTTACAATATGTTTTTGTATACCTGCCAGGTGACTACCTCCTGGCGACCTGTCTGAAGCACTTGGGTGGTTTGCGTAACAATGAGGTGACGGAGCTGATCTCCACCGGGCTGCGGGACCTGGTGGAAGGAGACTTCCTCGGAGAGCATGACGCTGAGAACAATCCTCTGCCTTCACAACCTAAAGGTACTGTACTAAAACTACTGTACTGTAGCGTGACTCGTGAGTATGAATAAATTGGGACAACGTTTACGTATTTTACATTTTCGTTTGGATTGAAAAATGAACAGCGCTGCGGCGGTGAAAATGGAATTAAAAATTTGTATGACAATTTTGACATTTCGCGAGATACGTTTTCGAATACGTAGTCGAAAATTTTTCCTGCTACTGGTGACGATTCTGTTGTAAAAAATCACTAAACTAATTAGATAGGACTAAAATTTTTGCTATGCTTATTTAACCACGCACATGACAAAGAGATAGCAAGACAGGACTAAATCCTGTCAAATTTGTTTACTTTTCTTAGTGGTTTTGTACAACAGAATCGACACCACTGTAGGCTTAGAAAGACAACTTTCGACGTATCGCTTTCAACTATTTTTATATAGGAAAATGAACAGCGCTGGCCGGCGGAAAGTGGGAACTAAAAAATCATAGGTATTTTGAGACTTAAGTTTTCGAATACCTACGTAATCGTAAGATGTACTTGCTGCCAGTTCCTAACGTTCTATAGCTAAGACACACCTAAGACAGGACAACGTCTGTTGGGACAGCATGTCTTCGCAAAATCATTGCTATCTTAATCACGTATATCGTCCTTCATCAACTTATTAGAGAAACATGACCATGCTAAAGCCGCAGTTTGAATCTTACCTCATTCACTCTCCAGGTATAAACCTTGTATCCCAATACAAGTGGGAACTCGAAGATAACCTCAAAAAGCTAGGCTCCAACGAGTACCTAGGCCGTGGCAGGGACGAGTGGGTGTTGCGGACCATGCTCACTTCTGGCAGCATTCTTGGCAAGGGTTGCCAGGGAGCCATGAAGCTGGCAATCAGAGGCGAAAAGACCGAGCGAGACGCGTACAGACTCGGCGGTCATTTGGCCTTGATGTGGCAACTCTATTTGGACGTTAAGGACTTTTTTACCCACCCCTATTCTTATTCCTTGGTCGGTGCACCCGTTACTTGGGCCCTTTGGGAATATCCCACGATCTACGGCCATATTCTTGAGGCGAAGAAAGAGAAGCAACCGATAGAGTATAAGCAACTGTACTACGCTGTGAGGAGCACCAGGTCGTTGGAGTATGTGACGTTGTTTCTGGATGAGGAGTTGGATGCTATCCTCGGGTACTGTGAGAAGTTCCCGGTGGAAGACGCGCGGTTAGCTCTTCAGAAGATGGCCATCACTATTCATAGTGAAGCGTTGCAGTATATCGAGAAATAAAGGTATTAATTTTGCCTATTCGATTTTTTGGTACATTTCATTCGCAACACGTAAACTTTTCACTCACACTCATATCTTATATATAAAATACTCGTGTCGCGGCGTTTGTAGTTAAATTCCTCCGAAACGGCTTGACCGATTCTCATGAAATTTTGAAATCGGTCCAGTAGTTTCGAAGCATATAGACATTCATCAAATATTTTGTCCACCCGTGCGAAGCCGGGACGAGCAGCTAGTTATTTTATCAAAATGGCTATAAGAAATGTCTTAAGCTCCAACTATTCAAATCAAATAAAAAAGGTAATGGAACATTGCGAATAATGCAATCACGCCCGTTTTTTCAAGCGTGTTGCGCGTAGGTTCATTGATTTCGTTGTATTGGGTGCGTGTAGTTGTGTACATGTTTATTGCAAGGCGTAGTTTCAAGTGGCGTCGCTTCGTTGTTCGCAGTTAAATGTACCATTTATTTGATCTGTCCGACTAAGAAGAACAGTTCAGTTATTATGCCATTTCAACATTTTGTAGGTAGGTAAACTGCAAAGCAATGCATAAGCCGGACAGTTACTAAAACTAATTGGTACAACACTAGATGTGGTGTATTCTATTAACTAACTTATGTCGGGTATTAGTACTGGCCCCAAATTATATATATATATATATATATTTTATCTACTGACTACTTTATTAAATTACTGACAATGGTGACCCGGTACACTGCCAGCCACTGTTCTAATCCGAATCTACTTTCGTCCATTCATCGGTTGTCTGGAAGAGATCGCTCTTATGCGATAAGACCGCCAATTGTACTTTAGAATTTAAGCATTTACCTAATCACATATTGTATCCTTTTATTGTGCAATTAAGTGTACCTATCTAACCTACCTATCTATATTTTGGAGTAAGGTCAGGGGATTATTAATTAAATACGGTTGAGGGGTCACTCAGTAAAAATAATAAGTTAAATAAAATGGCGGCTTAGCGATATGTACTGGTTGGAAAACGGTTGCCGGTTTAATTAAAGAACTTATAAAATTGAATTCCTTTTCATTCGGTGACTGCCTATCAGTCAGTCCGCGGTACGCGGTGTATTTTTAAAATTTACTAAAATACGTTTTTGTTTACGTGTCTAACACTGGAAGAAATTACTGATTAGTCATAAAGCAGTTATTTTTTATACCACTAAGGTGGCACATAAGCGTACGGGCCCACCTGGTGGTAACTAGTCACCGTAGCCTATAGCCGCTAGCAATACCAGGGGTATCACTAACTATATGCTATTAAACGTTGAATTAGGTTGGGATGGCAATTATAGTAAACTCGGAGACGTAATAAAAACATTTATTTCTTAATTGACTAGTTAACGAAAACAATCCATAGTCAATATCCTTTGAATTTAATATTATGGGAAACATTGTATATCTTCACGCCTTCCCTTCAAGGGTACGCAGAGGGGTGACATCAGCCAACCTCACTTCACACTGCACATTGTCCAAAATATAAATAATCATATAATATAATGTTATACAAAAAAAAAAAATGTACCTATTAAAAAACCTCTGATATTTAATAAATAAACAGAAATTATCGACATGTCGTTTGAAGTCTTTCAAAAGTCATGTCGATGACATAACCATTGCCATATAATGCTGATGATGTATTATAGATAGACAAGCATCTATAATAATAATATTGCTGTGGTGACTGCTTGTAATTGGGTAGCCAGGTACAAAAGATGGAGAACTTATTTTATAAAATAGCTCATTCACTTCTTCAGTGAAGCGAAGTGACCTTGCCATAATTCTGATAAGGGAAATTCTAGTCATAGATTTGGATTCTCTAGGGTCTTCATTCAAATTTGAAAGCACGCGTTATTATTTGAAGCGACGTCAAAATCCAATTTCAGATGTTATGCAGGCCACTTAAAAATAATGTGGCCAGATTTGAGTGGCCTTTCAGTATGCGACCAATATAGTATGATTAAAATAGATATGTAAATATTAACATTCAATGACCAATCGTTCTTAAGTTACAGACATATCTTGAATCATAGCATAACTTTTTACAAAAAAAGAAGTATTAAAATTATTTAATACTGCTACAAAATTGTGGGGGTAACTAAAACACTAGTTTAAAGATGGAAATGCACCAACATACATCTCAAAGATCAATTTTTGTTATAGTCTTTATTACGCATATTAGTATTCGATTTTCAGTAGTGTAGTACGAGTATTTATGTGTAAAAAAATATATTATATGGTGGACAAAACAGGGGAGGAACTGCTTTATTATACCTGCACTACTCGCAAGTCAAGTCAACATAGTCGTTTAAAAAACCCCCACTTAGTAGTCAGCTGACACTTATGTAACCGTAAATTGGCTTTTAACCTTAAAAACATACACTAAACAAATCACAGAATTGGATCTAAAAATCTAGGTAGGTACATCTTATTAAAAAAATCAAAGGCAAAACGTAAACAAGTAAATAAACAGAAATAAAAGTAAAATTTTTGGTAGTCTGGTAACCAGCAGACGGACAGATTATTTACATGATGTTAGGTGTCACATTGTAGGATATAATTATAAACACCTTTCACATGATCACAGCCAAATAGCATTACTCTATAAATGTGTGTTACTGCAAAGAGTGAGGTGTCACTCTTTGATTAGCCTATGTTGATTTATATGTGGACCAGTTCTTATAGCTTTTAGTGCTTGTAGCAGCTTACCAGTTGGGCTATACATAATTGGCGTCTAAACAGTAAACTGTTCTCCTATAGGTTATTGACATCCAATTATTTACCCCAACAGAATAAGATTTGCTATACATTGAACAATTGCTACAAAGTCCTTATTAATTTCTTTATAGTATCTATAGGTTTGCTATCCCCAAACATTTGAACATAGCTTTCAGCTTTTGAAGCATTTATTTCGTACAATAATTTTGTTCTATCAATTGCGTCTGTCTTTAAAATATCTTGTTTTAAGTTATCTAAGTCTATGTGGGAAATACTGTCCTTTTTTTCTATAAGTTGGTATAGTTCAGGTTCTTCGTTTAACGCAAAGAGGACTGGTGCACTGACTAAAGAATATGGTTCCTTGTTGCTTGAAGACAGTTTCTGTAGTTCGCAAGCAGCTTGCCACGCAAGATATAAGTGACTGCCCAATAAATAAGCTTTCTCCTGGTCTTCGGGACTCTGGCCAGCTAGTAACAATGCTCCTTGACATCCCCTACCCAATAAGGAGCCTCCATTGTACATGGACCGTAATGTCCACTCCCTTATTGGAGATCCCAACACATTCTCCACATCTAACGGTATAGTGGCACTGTTTATTTTGAAGTAATCAGTCTGTAATACTAATGGTTTACCGGGAAATGGCAAGTTCTGTCTGTCTCGATGTCCAAAGAACTCACCTTCACTTAAGTCTCTAAGTGCTGTTGAAATAAGGTATGACAAGTCCTGATTTTTTAGTCGTGCAAGCATACCGTTAGCGGTAACTAATAAATAATCACCAATTAGTATAGCAATTTTGTTAGCAAATGTTGATGTGTCTGTGTTCTCATTTCTCTCTGATGGTGGTATGTTTAACAATCCCCGGTGTACGTAATGTCCAGAACGGATCATCTCTATGAGCTCTGCAAGGATTCTTTGGTTTTCGGTCACTTTGTTAGCTTGGAGAGTGTTTGATTGAGGCGTGATAGCTTTTGAGAGTAGTAGGATGACCAGACCCCATGGTTGAAGGTTGTTTTGTTCATTGTACAGGAGGTTTTTGGCAGTCTTTATTATAGGATGGTTGGTGTCGACCTGTGAACAAGTTGAACAAAATAAAAAAGCTACCTACATACTTAAACTTTGCAGTATTGAGTGGCTATAATAGGTTGCCACAATTTTGCCAAATCACTTCAATATATGGCATTGACATGCTCATAAATAAAGTTTTTATTGAAAGTTCCCACTCAGCTGTCAGGCAGGAAGTGACCTTGTACTGTCACATGGCCTACACATTGTTTAGCTATTACATAATATTGTATTACATATCATTATTACATGTTTCCGCTTACGTTACTATAACGAGCTACACTTGTAACGTAATTATACGTCAATAACGTTATTATTACACAAGATTTTTATTAATTATATACAGAAAACATTAAAAAAGTAGTACTTACAACTTTACGCAAGTGCATGGCTAAATTAGCGAATTCGTCACTCAATAACCACCTCAAGTTCATGAAAGAGGTCGGGTATCCCACTATATTCTCAGCTTCTCTTATAATTTTGCTCCATTGCGCTATTGGAGGCGAAAATACGAAATCATCTTGAGTTAGGTTGGTCATAGTTGATTCCAACCGAATTTGTTGTGATAACAACGCCGCACGGCGTAACTGACGAATTAAGGCGTAAGACATTTTTATAAGATGTATATAACTAACACATTCACAGTGAATAAAACTATTACATTTTATTCAATGAAAAACACTGTGCCTCTCAAACCGCGAACCGCGAGTATTTTTTTCGTTCGGTTTAGCTCGGCTGTTTTGACATTTCCTGGTTACGTTTAGAAATATTTGTACAACCTAAGATAAAGGTAATTTTACCTTTCACTTTAAAATATTAATAAGTTTAAACAAAACATAAACAAAATACATTACATCATTGTAAAAAAGTAATTGAGGAATTTTAAATATTATTTAGGTAGGTTTTTATTTGTGCGCTTTCTGAAGTTTCCGAACGAAGGTTTAGCGCGCGCGCGAAGATTGATTACAATATTTACAAACATCATCTAAGGACCCTGTTCTTTTTAAATTGCTGTGAAAATATTTTATTTGAAGTTTGGAAGCCGAGTAAGTAATAATCTATTCAGCGGGAATCAACAGACAGCGGTAATTTTTCATCTTTCCTTTTCGTCTCGTATGTTGTAGACTTGTAGTCCACTACATTATTGTAACAGTATTGTCGGTGTCTTTATTTAGTAAAATTCAATGCATTAGATAGTAGGCATAGGCAATACCGTAATGTAATATATACTAATAATGTACAATACTGAGAATTTTGAATGTTATGCTACTAAGATGGCAAATAAGCATACGGCCTGCCTGCCTTATAGTAAGCGGTTACTGCAGCCTATGTACTCTTGCAATACGATGCCAACCCAGCTTGCGCTATATTGCCGAACCTGTTGTTGGTTTTTAACCAACTTCTAAAAAATAGGTTCTATAATCGTCGGCATCTATTTTTGTATGTACTGTAGGGCGTAGCGGCGTCGAGGGATAAATGATACACGGATCGCTTCTGATATGTTTATATTCCTTTAAATAATAATAATTAATTTCACTTTTACAATATTATTTCGATGATGGGCCTAACGTCATTCTATATTCTATATCTTCTAAGACATTCCACATTTTATTCGTGAGCTGCTGTCGCCTTACATTTTATAACGAGCCAGTAACGTAGTATTTTAACTACCTATGTCGGTCATATCGTTGATAATGAAATTATGATGATTATGTTGATGAAGAAAATGGTATTCTCAGCGAGAAAAAAAAATTAAAAGGCAACCTTAAAGGAATAAAAATTAAATCGTCCAAGCGCATGCCAAAGAGGTGGAATACGCTTCTTCTGCCAACATAACCTCCTTCAGGCGCTTCAACATGGTATACATCCATTCGCAACGCACAGGTAATACGATTGACACGGTCACACCTTGTGACTACAAACAAGGTCAGTTATCGTGGATCGATTCCCGAAAGACAAAAATTCTAGTCTGTGCTTTCTTCAGTCAGGGTGTTAGACATTATTATATACTTACCTATAAGAAAATACTGGTACCATATCGATAAGTTTCTAGGACCGTGATACTTATTGCTGGAGTAACATTATTGTTATGCTTTAATGAGTATTTTAACGCTGGTAAAAAAAATAAGCCCCACTCTATGGTGGTTACCAAAAAGGCGCGCTTATAAATATGCATAGAGTAATTTTAAACGAGGAACCCCTAATAAGTGAGGTGCGCTCCTCGGGCCGTCGGTAAATTGCTTCTTCGGTTATTATTCTACCCATCGCCAATCCTATCCATTTAAAACCAATTATGTTTTATTATAGCACGACAGAGATGGAAAATGTATGTAGTAAGGTTAGAAAGAGACGTCGTTACGCTGACCACACGTAGTAACCTCAGCGCGCGTTTTTTGTTTTTCTTTTTTTTTGGTAAAGTGTGCGCACACAGGCACGGGCGCGCTGTCTTGATGCCTGCCCGTGAATGGAGGCCTAATGGATGCTTGGAAATATAAAATTAAATCGGATATAATGAGTTACATAGGCTATCACGAACACGAGGGATCGTTGGGTCGTGGAAGCCTTTTGTTCTTGAGGTCAACGCCCCGGGAACGTTTTTAGTAGGTAATTAAAATTTGTATGTTTTTTTATCGTGTTGCGCTTTTAATATGGTGTTTTAAAGTTGTAAGGTAATGGATGGCGGGATATTGTTGTTCAATATGTGTTGTTCAGTCACGATGACTTCGCAGAATGTCTACACCTAGGCTAACCTATGTTGGGTGATTTGACTTGTAATACTACAGTCTTGAGTGGGTTCACTTCACTTGTAACCTTTGGAGATTAGATCAATTAAGATTCATCTAGCTATGATCTGAGGCTATGCTTGGTATGCCAGTGATAATATACTCCGATATATCTACTACAAAGGCAAACAAGCGTACGCCTGATGGTAAGCGGTCACCGTATTTTGGATGCCTGCGATATAAGGATGACGGCGTCGCTAGCCTGATGAAAAATTAATTATTGTGTTAGCAGAATAAAGAACGCTTACTGCTAGCACAGTGCTCCTAGAGAAGCTCATGCTCATATTGATCATAGTAGTGGTTTTTGACTGCAATTTCCTCTAAGGCAGAGAGGTACTGTCCCCAGTCGGGATAAATATCGATAGATCTTCTATCGGCAGTGTTTTATTTATTTCATTGTTAAAAAATGCGCCCTAAGGTGAGCTCTTACCCATCTCCTCAAGATGGGGGGTTATGTTTATCGAGAGAAATTACATACTTCTTTGTGAGATCTATTCAAATAAAGAATTGATTATTTAACCAACTATGCGATGCACAAAGGAGTTATGTTTTTGACCGGTATGTATGTATATATTTATTTTATCCCAGAAGTAGATTAAGTAGGTACCTGAGCTAAATGGTGGTCGTTTTCTCTCGAGTCAAAGCTAGTGTTACCCTTTTTTAGAATTTAAGTAAACAAGCGATTCGAACACGTTCTATACATACACACGGCCATGCACATTTTCCATACACATTGGATGCAAGTCGGTATGCAGATCTGTCTGAATGGCGGTATTAGCGTACAATCGCACAATGAGAGAGCGCGCCTTTCATCTCGCCGCGAGTTACAATATTATTTTATATTCTTTTCTGGTTCTGCTTACTGATGACCATTGACGATGAAGATTGAATGGGTTGGATTCGTTTTTTTAGTTCAAGCAATCGGAAAATACAAGTTAAATCTCTTATTGGTATTAAAGACTTAAAATGAGGGTATGCAAAGATTAATGTGGAAGCAAAAAGTGTGCATGGCGAGAGAGAAATGGCGCTTGGTATTATGCACTTATTAAACCATGTGGTGCTGCAGGAGAATGCTGAAGATATCATGGACTGAACACAGAACAAACCAGATCTACAAGAACTCTGCATCAAGCAGCGTCTATTCATCCATTACACTTCGTTTGGGTATGTGTCGCGACGCGGTGACGCCTCTAAAGAACGCCTGTGCTGGTAGCAGGAACAATATCGACAACGTATTCGAAAACGTAACTCGCGAAAAGTCAAAATTGTCATACTAATTTTTAGTTCCACTTTTCACCGCCGCAGTGCTGTTCATTTTTAATACAAAAATAGTCGAAGGCGATACGAAAACGATATCGAAAAAGTCCATGCTACCGGCATTGGTTCTGGTAAGATTCAGGGGACAACACCGCGCGGCAGATCACCACTACGCTGTACCGACCAAATAAAGGCGGCACTCAATGGTTGCGTGACGAATGTACGAGAAAAGCGTCTATACGCGAGGAATGGCGACGGTTCGTGAAATGAGCCACCACTGATGACCACGACCACTCTGCCAAGAGTGCAAACGACTAGGAAGAAGAAACAAATATCCCAGATAATACAGTTTCTTAATAGTTAGACCATTAAATCTTGATAATTTCACCTTTTTGATCTTTAATCCAAATAGTCGATTTACTTTTTTTTATATATATTCGGGCCCGGTATTGTTTTCAAATTGATTTATATATGACTTAGGTATACCCCGAGAGAAGTTCTGGGTTTATTTACAACTAGCTTCCCACCCCGGCTTCGCACGGGTGGACAAAATATTTGATAAATGTCTATGCTCCGAAACTAATGTCTACCCGTGCGAAGCCGGGGCGGGCAGCTAGTATAATATATAAGCTATGTTACTCAGAGATAGTTTAGCTTTCTAACGGTGAAAGAATTTTTTTTCTGTGTCTACTTGCCATTGCCTTTTGATTTCCGTGGCTAAATCAATATATTTTGTAATTTTTTCTGAGTTTGTTGTGAGAATATTGTGTGTTATTTTTTAATTATTACTATTGTAGAAGTGTAGATTAGTGTAGATGGATGTAGAAGTGTAGATAGTGTAGATGTAGACTAGTGTAGGTTTATTGCAATCATATACGGATATAATTAATTTCATTATTTTGCATGCCTATATTTATATGGCTGTGTGGGTCATCTTACGTGTGTGTTACTAACACCGATCTGTATATACACGTTAATGATAAATAAATGATAATTATAAATATTAACATAAGTATTGCTCTTTTTACGAACCATAACATTCGCCATATCAACCAGACTATATAAATTACGTTTGAGTATAGTTCTGCTATTGCATACAAGATGGCGCCACAAGTAGTGATTTTAGGTCTGTAACTTTTTATAATCTGCCTTATAATTGAAATTTGAATGGTTAACAGACACTTAAATAAAAAATATATATACAAAAATTAAAATTGCATAAAAATCGTTCATTTGACTTATATTTTTACATATGGTAAATTCCTTGTCGTAAAACACCTAAAGCTGCCTATTAAATGTAAGTAAAATTTCAAACTACAGTAATTTCTCAATGTATTAATTGCAATTGAAGCCATTTAGAGGCGTTTTGTGGCCGATAAGATATTTAATAACAAACAAGGGAGAAAACTTACCCAGGTGCTGTGCAGTTCCGCTTTATGCACTAGTTTTACGAGATCGTAAAATAACACTTTGCTTACGAGAAGGTGGTATAGGGTGCGTTTTATACGCGGATGGGCCTATGTCCTTTCGAAATGGAAATTAAAATCAATTATAATTTATTCAGTTTAGGCGTTAGTACCTAGGTCCTTAAGAATGTATGCCTTACTACCTGTCTGAAAAACACCAGCGTTTTGTCAAAGATATTAAAGAGAGGTATGGCGAGTTGGGAACTCCCTTGGGTATTCCCATTAAAATTGGAGTCGCCCGACTGGGGACTGTACCTCCACCTTTCAGAAGACCGCAGTGAAATAACACTACTTGATGTAGTGTTGTGTTTCTGCGATGAGTAAGGTTGCCAGTGCTCCAGTCCAGCCAACGCGTTAGTGATTTATTGATACCCCTGGTATTGCTAGCGGCTATAGGCTACGGTGACTGCTTACCACCAGTTGGGCCGTATGCTTGTGTGGCATCTTAGTAGTATAAAAATAGTGGCTTATCATGGCCAATTCTGAATAAATAAAATTCATTTTAATTTCAGTGCCTACAATAAGTCGTTATGAGTTCGATATTGACTGATGCCTCAACCCTTCCCTTCAATAAGGATGATTATTATAAAAATTACTTACACTTAGTTAAAATTACGCTCTTATGGTTTAAGCATATCTTTTCGCAAGTCACAGAAAACATCTTCATTTAGAAGGGTTGTCTCGTAATTGTGTGAAAAGCAGTAATTACCTCGTTACTAACATAGTACCACTTATGCTTGTCTGTGGGTAACTAGCCTAGGTGTCTATTACTAAGGGTTGGCAAGTTTACGATATATGTATATTTTTTTTTTTAATTTTAATACTTTTGAGGGCGCATAATTATCTACATTAATATTATAAAGAGAAATGATTTGTATTTTTTGTTTGTAATAATTCAAACATTAAAAACTACTGGACCGATTTTTTAAATTCGTTCACCAACAAAATGCTGTATCTCGCTAAAATAGGCGTATATTTACTAGCTGCTTCCCGCGATTTCGACAAAAGTAGCCTTTCTCCTTCCCCATGCTATAATCTGTCTCCTTGTCAAATTTTATCACGATCCGTTCAGCCGTTTAGTCCTGAAAAGTTAGCAAACAAACAGACAGTTACTTTCGCATTTATATAACATATTAGTATGGATCACAGAGCGGGCGAAGTCTATTTATACATAATCGAAGATATGCTTGTTAAGGATAAATAAACTTTCGTCGTCATATTTCCTAAATTAATAATATTTAACAAGTAGCAACCCTATTTGCTAGGTTTAGCGACTACCGGCTAGGTGGGTCGGACGCGACGCTATAATGTGTTTCTGATTGCCCCGCTGGTGATCTGCGCCATTGTGAAATTCACTCCTCGCTGAAATATCCCCGTATTACACTTAATTACACTATTCTATCTAATGTGGTCACAACACACATTTGTGTATTTGTTTTGGTAATCTGTAAAATTTACGACGAGCTCGTCTCATTGAGCTGTTTTTGCATATTTAAGTTTTTTTTCTGTTTTCAGTATTATCATGTTATTTTCTTTAGTGTCGGTTCGTCTCAAAATGCTTTTATCCGAACTGTTGGCAGCTTGAGACTAATATGTGTCTTAATTATAGTTTAAAACAGATAAAACATTTTCATACAAATTGTTGTTAGAGGTTTCATGCGCCCAAGCTCTAGCACATAGAACTTAGTAGAAACTATAAGTTCTATGTGCCTAGACAACGTAGCCTTTTTTATATTACTCATGCAAAGCATACCAGCCAACCCACCTGATGGTAAGCGGTTACCGTAGTGTATGGACGCTCGTAACAGAATAAATCGCGCGTCGCATACCCTGCAAAAATCTCTTCACACACTTCTTGTAGGACGCCATGTTGAATATCCTTGGAAATAACATAGTGGGGAACACATTCATCTCAACATGAGCTCGGTAGTCTTAGCAATACAACTTTCAACTATGTATTCGTATCGCTTTCGACTATTTTTGTACGGGAAAATGAACAGTTGAACAAAAATGGATGATTATTTTGAGATTTTACGAGTTACGTTTTCGAATCACAGACCTAGGATTTATTTCGCTACGCTTATTCGAATAATGTGTATCGAGTCTAGGCGGCCAGTATCATACACACATGTCGTAAATACCGGCGCGTACCATAGTCTATGCATCATGGCGCGATATTTGAAAATGTCATTCGTCTTTTGTTTATTAATTACGCGGGAGCAGGAGCAACTGTGCAAGAGTTTATCTACAGGACTTATTTAGTTTTATTTGATGCCTATTAACGGACTTCACAAATACACAGTCAAAAGATGCTCTTGCTATCAGTAGCTTGACCATGAACAATTTGCGACAACGTTTTCGTATTGCCTTCGACTATTTTTGTATTGAAAAATTAACAGCGTTGCGGCGGTGAAAAGTGGAACTAAAAATTAGTATGGCAATTTTGACATTTCGCGAGTTACTAGCGTTATATACTTGTCTATGTGTTAATATTATTTTTTTTTGGTATTTTATATATTATTTTGAGAAATAGGTATCCATGTTAAGTTAGTATTTGAAATGTAAAATTTATGTAATTCTTTTGGTTTTTAAAAGAGTAATTGCTGAGTTTCTTGCCGCATTCTTCTCAGCAAAACCGACCTTCCGAATCCGATGGTAGATTCTGACGATTTGAAAGTGCTTGCCTGTAAAGTCTAGTCAAATAAAGATCTCTTTGAATTGAATTGAATTTGAATTTTGAAAAATACGTTGTGGAATTCGTAGTAAAAAAATATCCTTCTACCGGCACTGTACTGCTTAAAATAAGCTTCTCTATTGAGTTTCATAAACGAATACCTATTTTATTAAGAGCCAGCAATATCACGTGAATTTTATATAGATACTGGTGGTGCAGTAGGTAGCGAGTGGCGTTCTGAAACTAAAGTTAAATTTGCAAGTGATAGATATGCGAGGTGCTCCCGGAATGTAATTTTCACACGCTGCCGACGTCACGGGCCCTCGCTGCGACTGCCCCCAGCCCCCTCGATACCCCCCTGCACCCGGGTAGGCTGGGAGCTAGGACACAATAGGAAGGTACGTAACTTTCATGGATAAACTACTTTTACTTGATCACTGTTTTTAAATTTACTCCTAAATAATAGCCATGCAGTGTACACGACTATCTTGTAACTGTATTTTTAATGTATGAAATTTATCGCTTGCGTGTCTATCTATACTAATCTATATCTATACTAATATACTAAATAAATAAAAAATAAATAAAAATAAATACAAAGAGGAAAGATTTGTATTTTTGTGTGTGTGTGTATGTTTGTGTTGAATAGGCACTGAAACTACTGGACCGATTTCAAAAAATCTTTCACCGTTAGAAAGCAAATTATCACTGAGTAACGTATGCTGTATATCTTATATTAATACGCGGGCGAAGTTGCGGGGCAACAGGTAGTAATATTATAAAGAGATTTTTTTTTGTAATGAAGGAACTCAAAAACTACCGGGTCGATTTTGAATATTCTTTTACCCACATAATGCTGTTTTATCGCTAAGTAATTACTACTAATTGATACTTGGTCGTAGTGAATTTTAAGTTGAAAGATCTGTTTGTTTTATAAGAATATAATATATTCGAAAGTTTGTTTCTAAATTACGCTGAAACTGCAGAGCAAGGTAGCTAATTTTTCAAGTTATTTTTTTTGCAAATTGATTCTATTTCGAATGTGATGAGACCGAGTACTCCCACAATGAGAGATGTAACAGGATGAACTATGTATTGAAATATTCTCTTGAATCTAATAACATTTTTTGAACAGCCCCCAGCTCCCGGCCTACCACCCCGCATCTCACGACGGATGCCCCGGAAAATTGCTACAATGATTGTACCAGGAATTCCGAAATGAAGGAAACGTACTAGGACCCGACTCCTCTCCAGCTCTGCGACTATCTACTGTTCATAATAATTGCATTGTTCGGGAGTTTGCCAAGTCGTTCTAGATTTTTGAAATTCTAGTTTCATATTAGTATGTACTGCGCTATTCCTATATTCACTCTTGAACTATCGCGTTGCATCCTAATTATTATTATATTAGTTAAACTCAAACTCAATATTATATGGAAATCTTTACATTGACTTCAATCTGAAGCATTTTTTTTGTTATTTAACTAGACTTTTAAAGAGAGGTAGGGCGATTTGGGATTTCCCGTGGGTTATCCCATTTAAATTGGAGCCGCCCGACTGGGGACTGTATCTCCGCCTTACAGAAGACCGCAGTGAAATAACACTACTTGATGTAGTGTTGTGTTTCTGCGGTAAATAAGGTTGCCAGTGCTCCACGAGGATACGCTGGGCTAGTAGTATTGCTGCTAGCACAGTGAGTCCTCATCAGAACATGGTTGGCACCCCGTAGTGATACCCCTGGTATTGCTTGCTTTTTTGTCATTTTAATATCGTGGTAATCGATATATGGGAACGTTTCCCGTAAAAATATTTATTGCTTATTGGTCGAAAAAAAGGTAAAGAAAATGGTCCAACGCCGCCGATGTACCAGGCGATCATAAATCACCGCATGTCGATATCTTTCAATAATCCAATCAAAGCGGCTCGCGGCCAACTAATGTTATTGTCAAACCTACAGCCATTATCTGCGCACAAGCGAACATCTGAATGTCCAGTCACGTATCCGAACACAGAGACGGCTATATGAACTTAATTATACATTGGAAAGAGATGGAGGACCGATGTAAACAATCGAATTAGTGCCCGCATCGAATGGTCATATTTTGAATTTTACGACACTTGAATTTTGGCTCTGCTCCGCGGGGTTAAAGTTTAATGTTGAAATCTTATTGGATATTTTTGAACTTCGAAAACGTTCCTGATACTTTCAGCTGATTCCGTTATTACAATTAAAGTCTTCTGAAACATAAGCTAGGGTTGAAATTCAATCAATACGGCTAGTAGTGGGGTTTCATTAGTCAAGCTGGGCAAGTGGCGCCATCTATCTTGTTTCTCTTATTGACAAGGATGTCACAGAAGGAATCGGAATGAGGTAATAAAGAAATTGCAATCCCTTATATGTATTGTATCTTTTACCATTTCTAATGTGCAATCATGAATGCGACTTAATCAGACCTTTTAAAGTGCCGACACAATCGTAACGGATTTTAACCGACTTCAAGAAATGGTTCTTTATTCGAATAGTTTTTTCCGACTATTCCGGTCATTCTGGAAATTGCATGATATATTTTTCTTTCAGTAGGACTTCTACGTTTCTGCTCTAAGCTTTTTAAGTGGTCGCGTGGCCGTATTAAAATTATGTGATACAGTTCATAGATACTGGAAAAATTTACGCTACAAATACAATCAAATGACTCTTATTTGCAATTGAGCTATTGAAATATTAAGAGTTTGCATAAGTACACACTAGAAGTTATAATTTTATTGTAATAAGAAAAAAAAGTTCTTCCTTCATAATTGTTTTTATTACATTGTTTCATTAAAAAAAATATGGCAAGTTATCAATGTGTACGTCCGAGTGCGTAAAGAGCTCACACGTCTCGCTTAGCTGAACCAAAAGATAGCTTAAGGTACATAAAGTATTTTACGAAAAGTGAACAAAACCCGGCACGCATAAGGATAAAAAAATTTTATAGGTGTGTCCTTGCCTTGTACATTAGTACCGTAGCCTTCTCCTTGTGTGTGAGGAGAGCAGAATATGTTATTGCCTCTATTAGTTACAATTTTATGACTGACGCCTGGAAAATTACGCATTGTTAGATAATAACTCTTCACTATTCTGCCATCCTGGTACAATAAGCGAGTGACGAATTTGATGCGGTTCGTGTTACATGGTAGGCAGCGATGCGACGCGTTGTTCCACGATTTAGTGCCCAGCGTAAATGAACGCGAAATTGTAGCTTTGTTTACCGTGTTGAATTATGGTTCAACTAGCGTATTGTTCTATATGTATACCTACGTTTTGGTATATCTTTGGCAATTGTCAGAGGTCTGTCAGAAGTCTGGCAACGCTTAACTCTTAACGATTTCCCTCTAAAATGTATTCCATAGGTCACATAGCATTTTAAGAGATGTGGGGCGAATTGGGATCTCCCGTGAGATTTCCCAATAAAATTGGAGCCCGGCTAGGGACTGTACTTCCACCTTACAGAAGACCGCAGTGAAATAACACTACTTTGATGTAGTGTTGTGTTTCTGCGGTAAGTAAGGTTGCCAGTGCTCCACGAGGATACACTGCGCTAGTAGTAAGGCTGCTAGCGCAGTGAGTCCCTATCAAAATCAGTCTAGGCCCTAATAAGGCACTTATGAAGGTCTAAATTACCACCAATTGAAAAAAAAGGCACCTGAGAAGAACCACCATCAAAAACTGGGTTGGCAACGCGTTAGTCATACCCCTGGTATTGCTAGTGGCTATAGGCTACGGTAACTGCTTACCATCAGGTGGGCCGTATGTTGTATAAAATGTAGCAGGAGCTTCGTGTAAGAATCGGGTAACCAGCACATAGGTTGGATTTAGTGCTGACCCCGACTGTGCTTGGAACAAGGCCAGGGAGATGAAACATATAAATTTCCTATAGTCGAATACTGAAACGCCATTCAAAGTTTGAAGGGCCACGTAACTGTTTGAAGCGTCGTCACAATACAATGTCGCATGTAAAATAGGTGGGTAATAAATTAAGGGAAGACCTATTTTTTGATTCAATTAATACAAGAATTGCTGATTTAATAAAATAAATTATAATATTTTTAAAGGAAAACGGAAATTTCCTCGCGACTAATCGTTAAATCGCGGACAGAGCCGTTGGCCATCGCTGCAGTTATTTGGTCCATACGTGAAATAGTTGGCTCGGACGGACCAGGGGCGCAGGGTACGGAGGAGGCTTCTATACGATTTATAGTTGCATCTAGGTTAGAGACCACGAAAATAATTTAAAAAAAAAGAAATCGTACATACGTTACAACTCAGAATAATAACTAAAGCTCGGTTAGGAGTATGAGTTTTAAAAATCGATTTTGACTGTCCATCGAAAGGTGTTCCGTAATGATACCTATTTATTTTTAAATTGTGAGCTTTGCTATTTTAGAGCGTTTATAATTTACTCTTTGGTGAGTAAGATTCGGTACCTTTAAAATTATAATAATTAGAATCAATATAATAGATTGGGTGGTTATATATTTCATTAAAATTTAAATTCCGCTTAGTCAGGTTTAGGTCAGCTATACAATCAGTGTCACAATTCGAAAAGAACAATTGTTTTCCTTACATTCCTCGGAGTAAACATTTTGAGTTTGGAAACTTTCTCTTTCTCTCTCACTCGCATCGTATTGCTTGTAGCTCCTACAGAACAAGAGCTCACGCTGCGAAGCCATGCTAGCCTGGTAGGATCATGTGAACGTTTGGTCCCAGCATGACGTGGGCTTTGAACCGAACCGTCCGAGATACGAAACAGCACCTCTAGTCTTGAGATATAGGGTGTGTACAATTTAAACGTTCCTGTTTAATTGGTTTTACTGTTCTATTTATGTCTTCTCTTCACGCCTTCCCAAATGGGTCTCCGTAGAAGATAATATGGTGCCAACCTGACGGATCGCCATCTCTTAGGCACTACATACGTCATTGAATTTCTCCTCAGACGTATGCAGGTTTCCTCACGATGTTTTCTTAGACCGTAAAGCTCGTGGTGTGACTAATCACTGTTATAAAAACTCATTGGTACAGACCGGTGGGATTTGAACTTGCGTCTAGATCCCACACGGTCACCACGGATTTTAATTATTTTTTCATACATTTTGGGTTTGGTAATTAGACATACCACAAAGTTCTAATTAAGTTTTTTGCGTGTAAGATTTTTTTCTCTCTCTTTTTCGCAGTAATCAGATGAAAACAATAATACATTTTTTGTATTAATCCAAATAATTGCATACCACATGGCAAACGAGCATACGGCGTCTTATGGTAAGCCATCTTAGCTTATTGGCTAGATTGGAAGAACACTCTATGCACTTGTTTGTTATCTTATATAAGAGAGAAAAAAGAAGTAATTACGAGATCTTGAGTTTTATTGTAACATCCTGTAGAGGCAGTAGGCAGTGAGTGATTAATTACTGGTGAGCATCGACAACACGATTGCTGTAGCAATAGCAGCTAACTAGCCACCGATTGCTGTCCTACGAGCTTATGAACGTACAAAGAATTTAGCTCGTGGGGAGCGACAGCTGTTTTTACTTGACTGTTTCGAAAGGAGGTAATGGTTTTCGAGTGTACATGTATGTTATATGAAAAAGGAATCTATAATTCTTTAACACTCGACACTGGCAAAATAGTTCGTGAAGAGGATTGATTGCCATAGTTAGGAAGATGAAGAAGAATAACGACAAGAACGAATCAAGGACTAGTACGTAGTTTGAATAAAGAAGATTGTTTGTGTTCTGAATAAAGTTTATTGTAGAGTTTTTGGCGGGAATCAGGCGGAGCGGTTGAGTTTTTTTTCCAGTGTGTCGTAAATTGTGTTATAGTGATCTTTAATGTGTATTTTTGGTGTCGATATGTGCAGTAAAGTTTCATTTAGTGACTGATTTATAGGAGCATTGGAAATAATGCCATAATACGACTTTTGGGCTAAGTGATTTATCATTTTGGTCAATAGGTTACCTCTAATCTAAAGGCGTGTTACGATCTGCTACTGCCGTGGGTTGTCTCCAGAAACTCCATTGGGCGTTAGAATGCATGACACTAGGCATTTTAATGCGTCAAACACGAGAAATTTTGCAACATGAAAATTCTCTAACACTCGACACTGGCAAAAATAGTCCCTGAAGGGATTGATTGCCATACTTAGGAAGAAGAAGAAGAAGAAAGTTTATTGTACGTATTTTTTATTTCACAATAATGCATTTTTATTGGTTGAGTTTGAATAAAGAACATTGAATACTTATTAAACGAAATGTATTGTTTGTATTTAAAAATATTTGTATGCCAGTAGGTAAACAGAATTTTCCTAAAAGTTCGTACCTATTTAGAAAACAGATTATAACGGTGTTTGCGTAAATCTAGCAGAACTCATTAGATGGTGGGTGTCCGTTATATTGTTAATTAGGGCGGGTAATCGGGATCGCGCGATAAATCGCAAACTTGCCGTATTGTAGCGACTTGCGACCCCTAGTACAGGTGTATTTGATTATTGTAACGAGCGCAAAATAGTCAAACCTTAAGATTGTTTGTATGAGATACTAGTGGCCCGCCCCGGCTTCGCACGGGTAGACATTAGTTTCGGAATATAGACATTTATTAGTAAGTTTCGGAGCAAAGTGCGGAGCCGGGGCGGGCTGCTAGTCTACACTAGCATTATATAGCCTATGTTACTCAGTGATAATTTAGCTTTCTAACGGTGAAGAATTTTTGAATTCGGTCCAGTAGTTTCGGAGCCTATTCAATACAAACCCACAAAAATACAAATCTTTCCTCTTTATAATATTAGTGTAAATGTAGATTAGTGTAGAAGTGTAGATGTATGGGATAAAGGTATGTTAGTCTTGAATGAAATGGCGCTCTATACTCTCTGCCTACCCCGCGATGGACTTGGCGTGATGATATGTCTAATGTCTATGTATAATGTACGTAATTCACACGGAGTTCACTAGTTTCAGTGACAGAAGTATTAGTTCGCTCGGATCTAGAGAACTAGAATCCTACAGATATGTAGTAATAATTCTAGTAGAATTAGTTCCTATTACTCTGATAATTATTACATTTATTAACGCAATACAGATTAAACTATTTACAAAAAACAGAACTTATAGATAAAAGATCTGACCCAAACCAGAATCATGCGGGAGCGTGCCAAGAATGCTGAGCGAGATATGTTCCAGCACGCCTGTCACGGGAGGCCTCAACCAGCCGACGTGAGAGCTTCTTAAAAAGCTAAAGAGGGTCCCAGGGTAGAGTTTCAACCGCAAAGGCAGAAAATATTATATAATATTAATTAAGTATTATCCTACGTTACGTTTTGGTAAACGTAGTGAAAAGGTGTTCCTGCTACCACTGGTGATGTAGGTTATGTCTTGCACACGACATCGCCCACGCACGGTTGTGGATTTCGACAACAGCGCCATCTATCGGGTCCAATTGTGAATCTAAGTCATCCAGGGACCCCACTCCAGCACATATACGGAAATGGGGAATCAGGCATATCAGGAAATGGGGAGGGAGTTCCAAGCCCCCTCTCCTCAACCCTCATTTTTCCTAATTTGTCTTGTGACAAAATTTTAGTCATTTGTTGAAAGAGAAGAAATTGGGTCATTTTCCAAAAATGCATTTATCTCGGAAACGGTGCGTCTTAGACGAAAACTAACCAAATTTTCGTACCCCTATAGGCGACCCCCTCAGCAAATGGGGAGGATTCGTGTCGAGGTAGTTCCAAGCCCCATCTCCTCAAACAACATTTTTCCTAATTTGTCTATTGTCGAAATTTGAGGTAGTCATTGAAAAAAAAAATATTAAAAAAAGGTTATGTTAAAAAAGTCTTTTTGTTTTTATTGTTGCCACCAACTCGAATTCTGCAAACGCTACTATCCGCTGCGTTCCTGGTACTTGTAAAACTTTAATTAACCAATAAACATGTCGCTCGCGGTCCCGTCTTAAATTTAGCCCACTTTGGTGAACATTGCTCTCTAACTCTTCACTCGTTCTGACATCCTGGTACCTTAGAAGATAGTGATGACGATTTTTTATTTCATTGCTCAGATTAGCCTAGATTTGGTGGGCACGGTTTATGAATTTATTGATTTGTTAAGCAATCCTGCTCATGGTCAATGGAGGACGGGTGAGACCACTCGTATCATTTCGAGTTCCCAGCTCTAATAATCTTCGTACCTTGGCCACGATTAAGTGTCAAAATCAATATAAAAAAACATTTGGTACGCTCCCGCATGATTCTGGTTTGGGATCTTTTGTCTGCTTGGCCTATGTGCGTGTAATGTAGTGGTGGTCGGTCAGCCATGTAAATAGGAGACAGTCGCTCGTAGACTAATGACCGAATATTGAAATCCAAGTCAGATCTGATGGCATTTGATACAAATTCTACATGCGAAAAACATTGAATGTCTTTTCAGTACAGTATTGCACTAAATGGCAGCTGTTAGAACCGGGTTCAGATATTCTAATTAAATCTTATTATCTTTAACCTTTGTCTACGTAAGTTGTCTATAAAGGAATGTGTGTGGAATTCTTGACCAAACACACAGTGAAAGAATTGAAGTACAAATCAAATAGTAAAATCACAGTAAAAAAAATAATTACATATACCTACTAGGGTAACATAAATTGGTATAGTTTCAGTTTTCATCTCTCGCGTTTCTTTTGTCGCAATGAGCGGAGCTTGCAGCGGGGCCGGGGGTGTGGGGGGGTGAGCGGGCGGGGGGCGGAGGGGCTAAGGTTGACAAATGGGCCGCTCTGAGCATCCGCGAGCGATACAATCGGTGCGTTGCTTACTGTGCTCCGGCTCTAGGAAAAAAGGTAGGGCTGTCATTCTGCCATATTGATTTGCATCGTACAGCTATCGAGTAGTTGTTTTGTATGAAGCTTGGTTGAAACCGCAGTGGTTGCATTGTATTCATAAATCATCAAAAATATTAATATAAATACAAAAAAAAATGTTAAATTGTCGTAAGAGATTCACACACTGATAACTTTTGGTGTCGCCAATTTACGGTAGATTCTAGATTTGCGCCTGAATAGTAATACATAATGATGAGTTAAATATGTTTTCAATACATGTGTGGCAGCCCTGAAGCACGCGTCACTGGACTCGTCCCAGCGAGCCATTACTCACTGTCGGCCGCCATTTTCGTGGCGCCACGCCCGCTACGCTGATGCTACGAAGAGCTACGCGGCGTAGCGTTACGTAGCAACGGGTTTCTATCTTTGGCGCCCTATGCATCTATAAATTTTATATCTGTATTTCAATAGGAATTTGAATCAAAACTTTGTGACATAACTAAAATGAAGATTTTCACTGCAATATTTCCCCCAAGTGGAGAATCTACTTCGATCAGTCATAGTAAGTGTGCCGACAGTAAAGTTCCTCTCTCCCATGAATAAATTCGCAAAGTTGTGAACTATTGCAACTGTTTGTGCAAACACCTCCCAAAAGTTCCGTCGGCGCCTGCTCTGACGGATATTATTGTTTTTCCAAAGAATAACCTACGGAGGACTTTTGTTAGTTAATGTTTTGAAAAATTATAACTATCATTGTCAGGGCTTAAGCAAGAATAAAACAAGATGTTCTTTTTCAATTTTTAATATTTTTTACACAATTGGTAGCATTCATAATGCCGACACATGTCATTCCTGGGCGCCTGGTCAGCGTGGTGTCACTTCACATTTGATAATCACTGGTTCAGAAACAATACAATGAATTTTATATTTTATAAAATTTTGGAAATCATACAATCATATTCGACATTATTCCAGAAACTAAGCCGCTGACAGACGCGTATTATGTCCCTTTTAGTAGCTATATTTACAATAACTGGATGACTTTCAAATCATTATATATATTTTACATATACATATCATTATAGTAAAGAGAAAAATCAAAATAAAATTCTTCAATTAATACATGAACTATCAACTACTATGTAAGACTTTCCTCTTAATAAAAATATTTTACACGCAATTAATTATAACAATGAAACTGGGAGGTATCAACAGACTGGTGTGGCCAAGTTGAAGGTTTTCGATTTCGAATTGTAATACTGAGAAAGGGAACTGCATTTAAATGAACTAAGTGACGTATGTATACATTCGGACCGCGGTTTATTTACAATAGATAACAAACTTCCATCTAAAATGAGACTAAAATAACATGCGATGCGATTGTTCAAGGAAAAACAACCCCAAAGACTGCTTCTAATTTATCGTATACTTATTTTATGTTTAATTTCCAGCCAGCCTTGATTTCCTTTTTTCTCAAAAACCCAAGTTCCACGTGTAAAAAAACGAATTAAAAGTTGTAAATAGGTCTACTTTGGGGTGACATTCTCTCCTCAACAACCACAGGGCAATTTACAAGACATCGTGGTACAACTAGCCTAATATAAAGCTTGTCCCGGATAATAATTACCGCTTATTCAAAAGTTTTAGGACCAATTCGATGGCTTTTTCCTATATCCCGTTCGTATACATGGCATAAGGCTGTAATGCAAGGCATTACCTATATAGTATTCGGTACAATTTATATTAAACATCTTTACTGTGAGTATCACTCGAAACAGATGTTTGAGTCCGAAATGTTGTGCGTATTTTTCAATAAATAATTTTGAAAAATTTAATTAATCGATTCTTCTCGTTGTTCGCGTAGTACTCAGAGTAAAGTTGGTCTGTGGTGTGATTTGTTTGAATAGAATACATAACACTGCTTTTTGTTAAAGTAAATGTTTACTACATGGCTTGAAATAAAGTATATTCGATTTAAGTTTCTTAATCTACATTCTCACCACAGAACACAACATTTAAACTTTGTGCATGGTTCACAGTTCTCTCAGGCATGGAAGATCACATAATTTCATACCGTCATCGTAAACATCTACATGTGCCATGCCACAGACTAAAAATCAGAAGACACAATCTTTTATAATAACGAGAATGTCTTCCAGTTTTTGTCTGAAGAGTAAAGTATAATTTCTCCACTTGCAACTTTCGTTTTCGCGAATTCGAAATATGAATGTTTGAATTCCAAGCGCTTGCAAGTGGAGCTCCGACAAGTTATGGTCTCCTGGTAACATAGAAGGCGATGTCAGGTATTTTATTCACCGAAAGACAATTTATTAATTACCTAAAACTCTTTGTTTTCATTTCAACATTGTTAAATATCATCTTGTTCGTATACATCGGTTACAATTTGTGCTACACTATAGAACACCAAGGCATTGTGAAATGATATCAGATTTACGATACCATTCTTTAGATATATATATCATATAGTTAATAAATATATATAAAATTCAAAGATATGTATTTATAATGTTGCCTGTAAAGCAAAATTCAACGTGCGTGGACATTAGGGGAAATTGACGTTTTAACAAGTACAATTTTGAGCGTTAATACTAATAATAGTGAATAAATTATTTGTAGGTAACAGACTTAATACATGCGAAAAGTAATTTTACAGTTTATACATATGCGCTTTAGACTGGAACAGAAAAGGTTAGGAATCTCCTTGCATTACCTCCAGACTAGGTTTTTCATTACAATGTGTAGTCTATTTAAAATAGAAATCAATTTTACAAATGTATCGGCGCTTCTATGACACACCGTGTCAACATTGAGAGGGTTGCGACAGCAAAACACCTTTGTATTATCAAGTCGATTATTTCGCGTTTGCAACGTACGTACAATCTTTGCTAAGTCCTCTTCTCTTCCAGCCTAATTCAACAGAAGAACATTTCAGAAATACCTAGCCCCTAGCATACACGATCCTTCACAAAAGTCCCGTCTCAGTGATCCACGTGTGTCCGCGATAGTCCTTACAACTATTCAATTATATTTACGTAAATAACAATACACAATTAGCTATAAATATTTATACGATAACTATCAAACGATTGTTTTATCGTTTCTCCTAATGTTTCGAGTGATAAAACCGTATCTGTTAAGTTCTCCGTTCTATACAGCGTCCGTGTAACTTATATTAAAGGTTAAGTTGACCTTAATGTAGGAGATCGTATACTGTTTGAAATATTACAAATGTTCGTCGTTAAATGATTATTTACAGAGCATCGTTCTCCTGTATATCACGAGCGGGAGGCCGTGCCGTGCCGCCCTCTGCGGCGCACCCGAATTCTTCACCAATATTCATATCTGCGGACAAACAGACACACAGATAAAGCACCATGTATACTAAGAAATAGAGAAGGATGGAAGAGAAATACATATTGCGCCGACCCCAAATAATATGGGATAAGGGCAGGAGAATGATGTATACTATAGTAGTTAGTAGCCTTATGGCCGAATACTGAAGGGTCAATAAAAGCTGATGCCACAATTAATTTTGAGTGGCCTCGGATTTTACAAGCGACATTGTATTTTGATGACGGTTCAAACAGTTACGTGGGCTTCAAACTTTGTCGTTTCAGTTTATCTTCATTGTAAGGGAAGGCACTGCACAATCGGACTTAATAATGTGCCAGCAAGCGCCCGACTGGGGACTGTACCTCCACCTTACAGAAGACCACAGTGAAATAACACTACTTGATGTAGTGTTGTGTTTCTGCGGTAAGTAAGGTTGCCAGTGCTCAAAAAGGATACGCTGCGCTAGTAGTAATGCTGCTAGCAAAGTGAGTCCTCATCAACAACAGGGTTGGCAACTCGTTAGTGATACCCCTGGTATTGCAAGCGTCCATAAGCTACTGTAACCGTTTACCAGCGAGCTGTATGCTTGGTCACCACCTTAGTGGTATTAAAAAATCTCCAGTCCGGTGGCTCCTTTTTTCAAATGGAAAACCCACGGGAAATCCCATATCACCCTACCTCTCTTTTTAAAAGCTCATGCTGTGATTCATTACTGAACTTAGCTTAGAAAAACTCATCGGTACAGGCCGGAGTTTGAACCAAGCCCATTAGGTGACAGGCTGCTTTGACCACAAGGCCACCACGGCTTAAATGAACCTAGTAATACTTACATGTACAGAGACGCAGGTGTCATTAGAGGTGGTGCCCGTAGTACTCGGCGGGGTAGTGCGCGTACCCCTGGTGGAAGGCCGGGTCTGTGGGGGGCCTGTGCATCATCTGCTGGCCCTCCATCATGTAGCCCATCGTCGCCTCGGGGCTGTACGCGCCGCTGGGGCCCGCGTGAGGGAACACTGCCGGGTAGAAAACTGCACGGTTAATCATGTGGCCAGCTCTCTTGGGGTCAAAAGGTGATTGAGAGAGCTGTACCCTAAGTAACAACAACTTTCCACTGTGTATTTGCATCGTTTTCGATTTTTTGTGTATGGAATAATTAACAGCGCTGCGCTGGGGAAAAGTAGAACTAAAAATTCGAGTGAAACCTTTGATATTTCGTGACTTACATTTCCGAATTTAGTCGAAAATCATTTATTCAGTTTTGGCCCTGATAATGCACTTATGAAGGCCTAAACTACCACTAGTTCGGAAGAAAAGCCATCTAAGAAGAACCGGTAGGTACAATGTAGGTTTTTTTTCATATCAAACACTAATGTGGCAAACAAGCTTATGGCCCGCCTGATGGAAAACGCTTGCCGACCCTTAAAAGGTAGGTAAGTACAAAACTTAAAATGCCCTAAACTAAAGATATCGCGTTGTCATATCTTAGTGTACCTAAATCAAAATGTCCAATAAAAATATCCGCCTGACAGCACTGAGTAATCATGCCACGAAAAAATCAATTGATCCTCAAATAAAGCAATTGTGTTCAGATCGCAAAGTCAAGAAAAGCCGCGCAATTTTACCACAAAACTGTTATGGCTTCCGAAAGTAATATTTCCACGGGATTATCAATCGTGGAGTAATGGTGTTCGGCCATTATAGACGCCGATTTCCGGCCGTGTCTGGGCCTTTATGGTGGCACGCGCCATTGCACCACGAGAGCGGGACAAACATTCCGATCGAGCGCTAATGTCTTGCTCCTGTCAAAATTGCCGCGCGACGCCATCTTTTAAATTTTTTCTTCAGATTGCATTGTTGATGGCAAGCATCTTTCAAATTATCATTCGATATAGAAAGGTGACTAGAATTGTTAGAACTATTTGGTTCTTAAAAACCGTAGTTAAAACCTTCTTCATATGTATCTTGACGTAATTTTCTTAACTGTCATTATTATGTCTATTGGAAAAAGTGTATTTAATAAAGCGTAAGCGGGCTTTAATTATTATTCTAAAAAATATATATTTAATTTGCACAAAATCCACATTAAATTACTTTTTATATTTAATCTTCCATTACATTTTATATTAAAATATATATGTTGTTCGAATAAATAAATGGTTCCAAATTTAGATTGCCTTTCAGGTCAGACATTTTATCTTAATTTTTCCATTACATGTTCTATAGGATTTTTTCGACTACTCAGCAAGTATTGGCAGTGATCCCCCGCGCAGCCATGCGTGGGTCCGCCAGCTACAGGAAGCAATAACGGAGCCCCCGGGCGCAGCCCTACTAGGAAACTATGATTTACCGACACCTAATCTTTAGCAATCGCCGTGCTATTGAGATCTCAATAGCTGTTGTGATTTGAAATTAATTGATATCCTTCTCTAAAGACCATCACAAATGTTCGAAGCATAACAACTAAATATAGCTGAAACATTTCGATTGCAGTTTTTTTTATCACATTTCCCTAACAATGTACCAGGTCACCATCAGCGCAGTGGAGTACGCGAGCACTAAGCGTCATTGGCCGACAATATAAAACAATGCGAGTTTTAAATATCTCCAAACGGGCGGATGTGGCCGGGCAAGTTTGCCGGCGACGTGAAATGGAAAAACCGGAGGGTGGATAGATGGAAAATTGTTTTGGCAATGGACTAAAGAAAACGGCCACCGCATTTCCTGTGGTCAAGCCAAAAGGCGCTTTTCCAATCACTTTATTATTTGCTGAGCGCACGCCGAACGCTTGCGTATTCCCGATGCGTGTTTGTCGTTTGGCACTGCTTCACCAGGAGCTGGCACTCAATCGATCGCGTGTATTTCGTCATTTATACAGTTAATTTCTGTTGCGGTCGCGGCTTAAGTGGATTTTTGGCAGAAATCACCAGATTTTTTTCACAAATTTATGGCAACCGTCCATTTTCATTACGCAGTTGCATTCTTTTTCAATTAGCGAACGTCTAAACAGAGAGATTGGATACACTTTATTTTGATGTGATACGACTTTTAAATGGATATATTCAACTGAAATAGCCTTTACAACTTGCAATCAAATCAAATTAAAGCGTGTAAAACTGTATTATAAATTCCTTGAGAGTCTAACTGAAAGTGATGGTGTTCTTAACGACAATGTGTCGAATAGATGCTGTTGCTGATAACTGCCACATACCGCAACGTCGCTTGCTAATGAATTTATTATAAGGGCATAAATTGCTCTCTGATGCGACGCCATTACCGTAGCAGACTGTAAATTACAATTCGTCCGCGCCGGCCATCGAGCGCCGAACCAATCGTTTATTGGGCTTTTCGCGCGGATTAAAACGTATTTCCCCGACATTCTACTCCTCGCTTCGTTCAGTTTATTAAATACGAGTGTTAAATTGCAATAATAATACACGGCGCACGAGAATTCGCGGTAATTTTTGCATATAATGCTTATTGATCATTCCATAGTCATAATGCGGACATTTCGGTGAAGGAGGCATCGAAACGAAGCTTGAAAAGTAGAAATTGGTGCCAATTCTGTTGTTCAAAATTACTAAGCTTAACTAATTTGACAGGTCTAAAAATATTGCCATCCTTATTTAACCCCGCACATGAGAAAGAGATAGCAAGACTTTTAAACCTGTCAAATTAGTTAAGTTTAGCAATTTTGAACAACAGAATCGACACCATTGTTAGTTGTAGTCACAATTCTCTGTAAAATAAATACGTAGGCAGTTCTGTTTGGTGCGGACGAAATGAGAGATGTTTTCTAATCCCCGAATAGGAAAGGGCCCACATCCACACATCTAGATAAAAAGCACCAGGCTCGCATACATCGGCGATAGCCGGCGGAGGGGCGAGTGATGGATCGCCCGGGACGGGTCAACGAATTCGGACATTATTCTTTTTTACCCTTCTTGCGTTCCCACCGTTCGTAAGAGTAAGCCCTTTTTCTGCGATGTCCTTTTTTCCCGGGTGGAATTTTTGGGGAGACGAAACGCTTTATGGACTGTGTTACAATTACAAACTAAAAATAGAATTGGCAGTTTGTAATTTAATTCCATACTGTTGACGAATATGGATAAAAACTCCGGTCGCCTAGTCATGGCTGGCATGAGTCTATGATGTCGTATAAATGAATATACTTTAGCGAGTCACTTAGCCCTAATAAGATGGCGTGCACTTATTTTGTCAGAGCTCCTTTGTCGAAATGCAAAGTTTTTGGCACAGCACGCCGAGTGTGCATTTAATAATTTAGTACAGTTTAAAATGGACTCGGAAATTCTTTCCCAGGTTCTTATCGTAATGGTATCGATATTGAGAGAACATCTATTGAAAATAGCGCTTTGAATGCATAATGTACGGAGAGCGTTTTATAAAGTCATTACTTTCCGGAACACAGCTGGCTTTTAGATACCAGGGGCGCATAACTCTTGAGCGGTCAGTGTTAAAAGCTGTGGGAAGGTCCTCTTGGGACGCGCGCGACGTTGCATACTGTATGAAGCTACGGTATGAAGATAGTACGGACTTTGTGGTCAGCAAATTAAATTTTCGACTTCAAAGTCGATAGGCGTGCGGTTGCGAATTTCAAACGACCAGTGGAGTATTGATGCCTCAATGGAGTTATTGTAACGACCTACGTGTCGAGGGAAATCGCTTAATTGTCTCGCATGTGATGGAGGTTAATGTGGATGTAAAAGAAATATGTTACCTGCTCTATTTGACTGGTCTATCATTGGCTGCACTATCCTACGTCTCGCGTTGATAAACCTGGAACAAAGAACAATAATTAAATTAACACATAATACATAACACATATAAATAAAAATATGTTGCTAAGCGCAGAACTCGAGAACGGCCGGACCAAATCGGCTAATATTTTTTATTGCGTGGAAAATAATTAATGAAACACTTTTCATTTCCGATACAGACCAACTTTTGACAGAACGAAGTCTGCCCAGGCAGCTAGCTTTCATAATTTAATTATAATCGAGATCGTTCTGGTTTGGGGCAAATCTTTTATCTTTATCGTTGTGTTCTGGTTTTGTGAATAATCTGTTTTGATTATTAAAGAATTATAAAACAAACAAGACCATCTCTAAACACAAATGTATTTAATTATGTACGATAGTGTCGTAATTATGAAAAAAACCCTACACCACTGTAGGTACGTACCAGGCGCCCATAGGTGCATGGCAAGTTCATATTTTGTAGCAATTACCTTGGCAATATGTTATACGTCTGTTGAATAAGTAATCTCCGCGGGGGTATCCGCCCCTGGTACCGTCGGGTGCATTCCCAAATTAACTGTCACTATGAATTTTGCACCAGCTCGAGGATACCCTACCGATTGGTTTGTGATTCGATTAGTTTTTCTCGTAATTATATTGTAATTACAACTAATTTACACGCGTGAGTTGATTTAAAAATTAAACATGGCGCTTTGATCGAAATGGTGCTGCAAATTGACGATAGAAATCTGCATAAATCATGTGTGCTGTTGTTTTAAAACTTATTTAAGAGACCCATTAGCTTAAGAGTTAGGGCCTACCACTGATACTTTGTAAGAAAGGTCAGACATGTTGTAAGGCAAAATATAATTTTACTGCTAACCAGTCAGTTGACAGCTAACCCTATCATAATCTAGACAAACAAATACAGTTGGAAATTTTAATAAAAATGTTAATCACCAAATTTTACAATGGAATTAAGCAAAATGGTGCGAAATTGGGATCGGCTGAAGGGGCAACTATCCCTTGCGAGGGCTTTGTAATTGTCGGAGGCAGCCCTGCGACCGATGCGTTTAATGTATTGTTAATATCCAGATTAGTTCATTAACTCTTCATCCGACGGGGTGGGTCCGATAGGCCCGTCCTTCGGGAGCGGTCTGAATAAAAACACGCCATTTTACGACGCGCAAGTGGCTGTCTGTTAAAACACTCTTGGTATTAATTTTGACGGTGCAATTTTGATGTTTTTGAAATAATTACACGGCGGAGATTAGTCGGTAGGAGGGAACTGAAAGGGTGTCAGTGCAGTGGAAAATGAAAACTAGGTTAGGTTTTAGGTGTGAGTATTGTCGTAAAGATCTATTCACTAGTGTTATATCAAGGATAAGGGCAAGGAACATTTTATGTAAGGTTAGGTTAATTTAGGACGAAGAAATAAAAAATATATCAATGATGGAAAGAAAAGAGTACTCGGAGCCGGCAGGCATGTATGAAGAGTTTGATGAATGTAAAGAAGCAAAATTGGTGTGTAAGCCAAGAGAGAAATGGCTCTATACACTCTTCGCCTACTCGGTGGGACTTGGCGCGATGATATGTCGTTTAGGGTAGGGACGCGCGAGTGATACCCCTGGTGTTGCAAGCGTCCATAGACTACGGTGACCGCTTACCATCAGATGGGCTGTATGCTTGTTTGCCGCCTTAGTGGTATAAAAAAAATTATGTACTATAAATTGAAATCAAAATGTTTTTTTTTGTATCGAAAAATACTTTAGTTTGTCTTTGAAATAACCACTATTATATAGTAGTATTTCTAGACTCGAAAATCACGCGAACACGACAAAGTTTGGAAGCCTAAAACATTATTTAGTGTCGTAGAAGTCATATAAAAAAATATTTAAACAAAACACAAAACACATCGCGTATAGCAGCGACATCGCCACGGAACTGGCTGACGGATTTGCATTTTTATAAAATATTATTTATTTTTCAGACAATAAGATCGGGTGTAATAAATCATGCAGGATCTGTGTTCATTTCGGTGCAGCGAAGGGTTGGTGTCGTGTCGTACTGCACATGCGCGTGATGTATGCATTTTATATGCTAATGCATACTAATTGTAATGAGATTTGAGAACATTACGCTACAGTACCCTCTGACTTGTTTCGGGTTACATTGGATCTTTTTGATGATAATTCGACATTAATAGAAACAGAAAATAAACACGATATATGTCATATTTTGATGCTCGCCTATGTTGGTAATTAATTAAAACCACACACTTTTGCAAAGAACACCAAATAACTTTAATATTGATTTTATTACAAAACCAACGTGCACATTTTGTATCGGTATTTAAAAGACAGAGAATTGACAATTAGAATGAATGACACTAAAAAGAATGAGTGAATGTCGCGAGTAATGGTTATTATAGCTAGCTATACAAGTCCACGATTTCTATATTATTTAACGTGAAAAGTATTTAATAATCACAAATAAATCAACAACAATGCTAGTTATAGTACTGGGGAAGCTTTATTGATTTATCTTTCTATATAAATGAATCCCTATTTTCTTTGGCCACGGCATCACGCGTGAACGGCTGGACCGATTTTGCTGATTCTTTTTTTTTCGTGTTGGTTATTAGGTGAAGGTTCTTATGAAAAAACTTTTTTAATCGGAATAAACTAAAGGTCCTTTTTGCTGTGGTGTATTTGAAATATGAATTTATAGCTAAGACAGGACATCGCCTGTCGGGTCTGCTAGTGTGTTTATATTTGTTACCTTAGTGATAAGTTTTTGGTATTGTATGTTTCCCTAATAAATGTTTAATAAATAAAAAATAAATGTTTAATAAATAAAATAGTTAGCAGAGTAGTTCGAACGAACCTTCCTCCTTAAACTGAAACCCTTATGAAATTCATACATTAATTTGGCGCCAGAATAGGGAACCGTTACGATAATAGGAAGGCAACTAGAGCTCATGATATCCTGGTATGTACTTATTACTATTGCGAGATTTCCCCGGCTTTTCCCTAAATGGAGAAAAGTTAAAAAGGCCATTTGGTCCCGGGACACGTAGAAGTTGGGATCGGACGCACAAATAGCTTATACTTCGGTGTGGGGCATAAAATTTAATTTCAGCTGCAAGTTTTTGGATTTTAATTACTTGAAGCGAATTAAATAACAGGCATTTCGCGAGAGAACTTTGCCAGGTGAATGTAATTTATAATTTAATGCTCGACTTGAGAAATTTTCATTCGGATCGGAGACCGGAGCGTGGTACGGCCGCCTAACAAACTGATTAGCTTGGCTCGATTTTAATTTCAATAAAAACAAGAGAAAGTGCTTGATTTACGATAATGTTCTATAATAACATTTTTGCAGGTAAACTGTACAGTTTTTTCATAGCCTTCCGTTAGACCATAAAAGTCATAAAATGTAGTAGAAAGTCAGTGATCAATTACTTTACGCCGCGTTGCGTATTAAACTCATGTCGGTAAAGTTTCGTGCGTTCGGCTAAAGTGGTTCTCCGTTGGAATAACAATATTGCGCAACCCCTCTTCCCCACGGTTGGGCAAAGCAAACAGGCAGGTGTAGCTCAGGCCGATAAATTCCGTTTTTCCCTAATTAAGGTTTAATTTGGGCGTCGAGCGCGGATTACTCCTGCCCTGTCTAATTTCCTGGTAGGTAAAAACCTAATATTAGGTATATATATAGGTATATAATATTATTGTTATTGATGTATAGTTTAACACAACATATCTTTTATAACGATACGCATTTATTCATCTCTAAGTAGTTAGGTCAGTTAAGGGCCAAGAAAATTATCATTCAGTGAAATGGAGAAACCTTCATATCTCGACCACAGGTTTAATTTCAAAACATTTAAATTACGGACACAAAACCGAAATTCGAAACTTTTATCGGCACCCCCCTTTCCCGGAGTTCGGGGACAAATCCCGAAATCGTAATCCCGCCGTACCAGGGTGACATAGCTTATCGCCGGTCACCGGAGCCGCCGCCAAATGAAGGCATTAGTTTTCATAAAGCCGAGATAGCCCCCGGTCAGTCGCCCTTCTTCTACATAGGGATGCTCTCCTGGTATACACCTAATACCTACAGCTGATATATTGCCCCTATTGCTTGGCTTGTAATGTTTTTAAATTTGGAACGAACGAATCTGTTTTTAAACTTCTTAAAAACTGGCAAATAAAGCTGTAGTAACACGGAGCGGTAACAAAACACCGGCGTCGGGTCGCGCATATAATTCATTATTAGTAACTTGTTTTTCCTGTCGTCAGTTTGTGGGTCGCCTAACTTTTATGGTTCACACAAAAGGTCCTACGTTTGCGTAAACACAGCGAATTTATTTGATTGTACAGATATGGTAGGAATAGCATTTCCGCACTTCCTCGCCCGACATATTTTCCTAATAATATATAAGTTCTACTCAAACAAACAAATCCCTTGGCGTGTTTTCATTTCCCTATAAATGCGGCCGCTAATAAGAGATATTTCAATTTGTTTGAAACGATACAGCGAGGTCTCAAGGACTTTGCAATAGAAACTTGAGCACAAAAGGGTGAATAATACGCGGATTCCGCAGCAAATGCTGGCGGGATCCGCTAAATCCAGTACGATGTCGGACAGACGGACGGATCGCGGTTTGATGTTTGGAGGTATCCTCTGTAGGCTCTTGTCGCTTGATTGATAGCTGATCTTTTAGGGGTAAGTTTTTGAGAGAAACTTGCATTTATCCCATTACCAACCAAGAGTGGTTATATAGCTTTATTTGACGAATCGGGCAAGTTGAATACCAAAGATTTCGTAATATAATATGTTAAGAAAGGCTATTGTTTAAAACAGCTGCCAAAACACAGGCATAGCACAAAAATGTCGGAAAACAAAAGGTCCAGTCGCTGTCACGTACAAATTCGTCTAATCCACGCTTGTCCCCGCTGGACGATAAATATGTTCCCATGGAATCCTTAGCCACCGGCGACGCATAGAAACGGCTCTAAATCAGGCAATTATAGCTGCGACCAGTAAATATTATAACTAGGGGATCAGATATAGGCTGGAGTAAGATTGTTAAGGATATTGCCGGAATAGACTCTCGAGACTCTGCGCTCCTGGTAATGAGGTGCGAAGTACTTATTGTTATGGCGCGTCGTTGATTGGGGATTATTTTTATCTAACGAATTAATTTTTACTTTCATTGTTTCCCCGAAGAAAGTCTTAACAGACCTAGCAAAAGATCTCGCGATCTTCCCAACTTTACTTTAGTACCACTTAGGTGGCAAAAAAGCATACGACCCGCCTGATGGTAAGCGTATCACTTTCGCGGTGCTGATCCTAAAATACCTTTTAATTTCAAGCTTAACAATATCAGTCTACAGCCGTCAGTGCTAAAATCAACCCTCTAATAATATAATATATGGTCAAAGTTGGAGTGAAGTATTTAAGGCTTGTAGAAATACCTCTGATACAATAAATTTCGTCACCAAATGTTTAATCTTAAGAATTAAGTGGCAGTGGTTGTAATTACCGCTGTGTTCGGGTCCTCATCACCACCTTGCAACACATGCTGCCCTGGTAATTGCTAGGGTACAGATCTCCTGGGGGATTGTGATCGAGCACATAGTTTATTTTATTGACGTTTCAATTATATAAATTAATATTTGAGACGTGTATATATCATTATTAAAAGTATATACTATATATATATTTAAAAAGTCAGGTTTAAAAAGTCTTGCTAGCCCTTTCTCTTGTACGGGGTTAAATAAGGATGGCAATGTTGAACAACAGAATTGGCGCCATTGAGTATATATATATATATATATATACTAAGTTTCGAAAAATTCTCCGTAATGGCGCTACGGCTGTATCTTAGTTCTCAAAGCCGATGATGCATCGGATCAAAGTTTTATTCAATTATCCTGATAACCAAATTATAGCACATACTGCAAAGTTAGTTAATTTATAATTAGATCCCAAATACTAGTACTCCACTAATTAGACACTAGGGTAACATAAATCGGCAGTAAATATCTCAGTGTCGCAGATGGTGTCAAAACGCGCGTCGAATTGGGGCCACGAAACGTCACAAAGCTGAATAAAGCGGGATCATTGGCTACAGCTACAATTATCAACACAAATGAGATCTCAAATAAATATGAAGAAAAAATATTGTTACAAAAAGAAAAATAACTGGTGTAGCGTATCCGAGCCAAATACTACAAAACACAGATGTTAAATACTACAAAAACAGATAAACATAAGACTTCTTCCATTTTTGAAGGCTAAAGTATTAAAATATACACTATGTCATGTCCACAGATACAGACAGCAGAAGAATAATTTTCTAAAGAAAAAGAAATACATAAAATACGTGTAAACACTTAGGGCGCTCGAAGGGAAAGGATATACTTTTAAAACAAAATCTTTAGGGATCGTCAAGAAATCTGTAATAATATTACAAAGAGGTAGTTGGTTCGTCTGCTTGCATATTTCTGGGTGACCTAAACTCTGAACCAAATTAAAAATAATTTCATAATATAAAGTTTTTTTTTTATATATTCAAGTAGAGAGTTCAACACTCAAGTGACAAATCTAAATAATCGCTTATTCCATGGCCGGATCTTAAGACAGGGTCACGGGTAACATGCAATTGCGATAATAGGCCGACCCCGCGCCATATTGTGTTGATTACTTGACGTGTTGGGGCGAATTTATTTTATATTAAATACTACAAGGGTTGAGGTGCGAACCTTTTATTTATGTTCAGCAGATGCCAGTAATCTCACTTCGACGTTAATTCTAACACTTCTGATTAGTTGCACTCTCTTTTTTATGTTCTGTGGTCTAATTCTATAGTCGCTAGTCTATGCACGCTAATTTATGAGAAAATTTGATTGTGGAACTTTATTCTCCGGCACTCTTCTTCTTTTTCTTCCTAAGTATGGCAATCAATCCCTTCAGGGACTATTTTAGCCAGTGTCGAGTGTCAGAGAATTTTCAAGTTTCAAAATTTCTCGTAGTTGCCGCATTAAAACGCCTAGTGTCATAGATTCTAATGCTGAATGGAGTTTCTGGAGACAATCCACGGCTGTAGCAGATCGTAACACGCCTTTAGGTCAGAGGTAACCTATTGACCAAAATGATAAATCACATAAACCAAAAGTCGTATTATGGCATTATTTCCAATGTTCCTATTAATTAGACACTAATTGAAACTTTACTGCACATAACGACACCAAAAATACACATTAAAGAAAACACTGGAAAAAATCTGAACCACTCCGCCTGATTCCCGACAAAAACTCCCTCCGGCACTCTATACAGTCCTTAAAAAGGATCTTGTTGCCATAATAAAAAACAAGAAGAAGAAACTTAAATATCATTTTAAAACGGCAATACCATGGTTAAATAACAGGAAAGTATCAACAGTCACTAGTAACCACTAATGAGTGCGCCAGCAGCGCCGTGTGGCCGCAGCGGCGGGCGCGCGAACTAATTTGAAACCGTGATGGATTGCTGCGCGGTTGACGTGGGTCGTGTGCTCCACATGCCTCTGTCTTATGTATGATACCCTGGTACTAATTGCTAATCACAAATTAGTTTCGTTCGTTTGTAAACTTAACCTGAGAATTTTAGCTGCTTAATTAATAATTTAATAATAACGAAGCACATACATTTTGTAAGTGATTAAAACAACATTATTAATTTTGTCAGTTTTATCTGACGGTCTGAGGGCAGATATTACCAAAAATTTACACTCTGGTGTCTGACTTGACAAATCAGAGAAAAAACGTCACTTGAACGGTCCAACCATTGGTTCCTTCAAATAATTCACATCCTGTCAAAAATTGCGCCGGCGCTGCTGCTAAATAGCGTCACATGTTGAATCTACACCGTTTACACGAAACTGTGACTCATCAACAGACTACGCACATCCTAAACCAGCCTAGTATTTGGAATAAGTCTATACGCGCGGTGAAAACAGCAGGGGGCTAGTAGTAACCTAGCTGAGGTTACCCATAAAACTATAGTACCAAGTAAGCGAGTATCACGCTCAGGTAGACAAGAACTTGTTTCCTTGGACTATAGACTTATATTATCTTTAAGCAAGATATTGTTAAACATGCCATGCATTGCCTTATGCGATAAGACTGATGCACGCCAGAGCTGGAACGCGGCGCAATCAAGGGCGTTATCTCACGGTGCGGGTTTGAAAGAGAAAAACAAGCGACCATTGTTGCCGACGATTGCGACACGATTAGCCTACGTGAGCGTCTAATTTGAAACACGCTAGGACGCCATTACTCTGATAAACAATGCAATTCTACAATAGAGATGTTTGGAGATCCTTAATTAAGTTGGCCGGCTAATTACAAGTTTGGGAAGTCAAATAGAATGTCTGTTTATTTGAAGCAGTTGTATTTTTTCAATTTAAAAAGACAAAATTATAAATGTCGTCAATTCTGGTCCAAATCTGAAAGTGCCTGCCAACGCATTTTTTTGTATATTCTGTTAGAGCTTGCCCGTCTTAACATTTTTTACTGTGGCAACAAACCTGTAGGACCATATAGTTGATTTTATTTGAGTTCGCAACTCTGAATTTTCATATATTTTTGTTCAAAATAGGAATTCAAAATAACTAAAACAAATTAAATGTCCTGTAATGTCCAACTTTGGTGCCTTAGTAATAAATGCTCAGACAGACAAGCTCTAACAGAATATACCAAAAAATGCGTTGGCGGCACTTTCAGATCTGAACCAAATCTCTGTGAAACATGGATGATATCCATTTAGTAATAAGCTGTTCGCTTTTCAAAAATAATCAAAATTGTAATGGCGGTGTACTTTCAACAATCTAATCTGATAAAAACAGAGAGCCAAATTTAATATTAGTAAATTTTAAAACAATTTGTCATGTAATGCATTTATATTCATAGTGATAGTTTCCAAACAAGCATAGCATACCAAGTTAGATAAAGTTGATCGAAAATGCTCTTAGTGCGATACGTTTAAAAGTCCGCCATATTGGTGTATTATTTTAATGGCCGGCGGGGAGTGTTGCCAGTGCCACACCTGCTAAAGTTTACCGAGGAAATTTGCACCCAGACATCCGTTTTATAAATAATCGTCGAAATTTATTGTAATATCTCAAATTATAGTATTATAAACACATTATCACTTAATTACTAATTTAATTTCGTTATGGTTCCTTAAAATGGCTGGTTTTATGACACACAGGCTACTTGTCGTAAAACCATGTTTAGTTCAACTAGTCATGTTGGTATAACAGTCTATTAAGTTTATGTAAATTTTAGCGGTATCTTTTTATATTCGCCAAAACATTTCCGAGTGACACTCTCAAAACAAATAAATCACAAGCCTTTTGAATTGGCTCAAGATTACTATTCCACAAGAATTTACTTTACATAATCTACACTAGCCATTTATATCCTTCAACTGTCAAATGCTGTAAATTAAAAACAAAATACAATTAAAGGATGACTCGGATTAGATATTAGTTCCATTTGTCAATGACATAGGGGTATTAGCATCTGCTAATTTAAATTATAATAGTGTTAAACTAGTTAATTCTGGCGCGCCATAAAAGTGACATAACGTAGTTAAGTATTTTCGCGCCCATCGGCCATTTAATGTTTCATCAGTTAGTGCGACGAGAATGTCATCAGAGAAATAAGTGACTGCCACGACAGCAATAGGTAGGCGACAGCAGAGCGACAGATAGCGACCGTCGCGCCATTAATCAAAAGGTAATTAAAACGTTTACAGGCGAGATACATTATAAACTAGCTGCTTCCCGCGATTTCGTCTGCATTTGTTTAAAGACAAAAGATTGGATATAATATATCTCCTTGTCAAAAAATATTACGATCCGTTCAGCCGTTTAGTCCTGGAAAAGTAGCAAACAAACATAGTTACATTCGCATTTAGAATATTTGTATGTATAGACATAAATATTAATCACAGTCTTATTGCTAATAATATAATATTAATAAATCCTTATCAATATCAGCTGTCTCTGTCTTCTTCTATATCGTAGAGAAAGACAAAACAGTGAATTCTAGTTCAATTTGGATTTGAGTTTTAGCAGTTCATAGTTCTTTTACTGCAAGGGGCCGGCTAGCTTAAAGTCACCGGAGTGCCAGATATCCTGCCGCCAAGCACTAGTGTATGCATTACTGTGTGCTGGTTTGAAGGTCTAGGGGCATAACTGGGGTAGAAAACTTATGAAGTAAGGTCCTGTACAATAAAAAATATCCAATAGGACAGGAAAGACTTATGAAATATATCGGACATAGAAAAGATTGGGGATTTTATTTCCATCACCTTGACCTAGGATCTACATGTTCTATCTGAATTTGTTTGCAGATTATAAATACATACATATATGTAACATTTCGCATTATAGGTACCGTGAGCTCGATGGAAACGTATCTCAAAACGTTGAGAAAATAAATTTACAATATTAAGTTTCTCTTCTTGCTAAATCGTAACGTGAGCTTGCAATCATAACGACACAGATTCCACGTTTCGATAGCGATTGTGAGACAAAAGACACAAAATAAATAAGCGAGAGAGGTTTAAAATTTTAAGGGTCGACACCATTAGAGGCCCTTAGCGTAACGAATGTGGCCGAGATGTGATCGAACAATGAGCCCAAGGTATCGATCGCGGGGAGCCCATCGAAGTTTCCGAGGTATCAAATGTTGATCGCTTGTTAAGTATTGGCATTACCTCAATAAAGTATATAGCGTTAAGGTATATAAGAGGAAGTAGTACATGAGTGTGTGTATGTTTTTGTTTTATGTAAAAGAGACTTGTAGGTGTGCAGTCGGTTGTCTTCAGATTTTTTCTTTAGCATTGGCAGATCTTCCGACATTATTATATATAAGGGCTTAAACTGAATTCAAACTCTTGTATGTCACACACATATTTCGTGTAGGAAATATTACTCCCCATAGTGCAATTTCCCTAACGACACGGCCGTTACAAATAAACTTAATTAAGTAACTTAAGTTAGAACTGACCATCATAAAATGCAAAATCTCTGAAGACACTCGGCAATTGAAATAAATTACTACGAGACTACCTACAATGCTTAGAAAGCTAACAAAATAATCAATCTAGCTTTATTTGTCCATTGTGTTTAGTTGCATCCCGTGTTGCATTGCAGACGGGACGCTATTGCTGTTGCTAATACTAAATAATACTGTAAGAACCAAACGTTCAGTGCGCGTTTCGTAATGGCCGCCATCGGGACAGATTATGATGATTTTATCGTTTTTATTTAATTAAATGTTAAAGTTGACACTTATTAATTGTTTATAAGAGCTTAACGATGGCTGTAATCAGTTATACCTCGATTACATCGATGCGCGACCTGTTTGGCAACTAGTGACGGTATTCCACCAGGCGATTAAAATAAATCACTTGGATTGAGTAGGTAGGTATGTAACAAAACACGGGACACGCCCACGGTGGTTTCAATACCACCTAAATGGTGAAAAAGCTGTGGCAGCTAAGGTTTCAACGAAACGGTAATTTTAATCTAACCTTGAACTTTGCGGTGGATTCTCTATTGAAGTGAAAGAAAACTCCAGAAAATAATACTAAATAGAGTTTTGTTACAACTTGTAAAGTAACCAAGTGAAAATATACATTAACTACCTGTTTCCCCGCGACTTCGTCCGCGTATCAATATAATATATAGCCTATGTTACTCAGTGATAATGTAGCTTTCTAACGGTGAAAGAATTTTTGAAATCGGTCCAGTAGTTTCGGAGCCTATTCAATATAAACACACACACACAAATACAAATATTTTATCTATAATATATTAGTATAGATAAAAATATTGTCATTTATCATGGTTTACATCTCAACATCATCTTTATTTGACTAGACTTTACAAACTGCAAATCGTCAGAATCTACCACCGGATTCGGAAGGTCGTCTTTTTCTGAGAAGAATCCGGTAAGAAACTCAGCAATTACTCTTGTCAAAATATATAATTTACATTTCAGTTACTTACGTGAAATGAATATATCACAAAAAGTTAACACATAAACCAACCATTAGGTAGTACGCTGCCAAAATAATTAGGTACCTAACTGTTAGCGACAGGCAAACAACCTTGTTTTAATACTTTTTGGTTTTTATATTTTCTCTATAAAATGTCAGTTGATTATATCTTCTCTTGAAAATATCTTTCATTTCCTCCCATTTAATCTTAAAGTAATAGAACCAGCCTAAACGTAAGCAACACTAACGAAATAATTATCAGAAATACTAGCAATTCGATTCGTCGAGTTCACGTTCCGTTGTATGCTTCATCCAAATTAAACATCACTATGTGACGTCGAACATTTTTATTGATAGTGTCGTGACCGAATGCAATGCATGTAACGGAACGCGGTCGGATGTGACCGCCACGTCTTCCTGTCACAATTAATTTCCGGCCGCGTTGAAATTGGCGCGAAAACTGTCGCGAGGGGGCAAGTGGGGTGAGGGGGGCGCCACCATCGGCGGCGGGAATTTTAATTACGCACTCGTATACCGAATACCAATGTCGTCTTGTTTAAATTAAATATAAATTATTCTCTCCTAGGCCCGCTGCTCGCCTGGTATTGCGAATTGCGAAATGTTGAATAAACAACCGTTGGGGTTTAATTAGTAAAGATTTCCTTGTGTTTGTTCATACATACATACAAACAACCATACTTCATTAATAACAACACTAGTTCTGGGCATGAAGAATTAATATTGCCATAGATAATATTATCTAAATGTTAACTTAGATTACGCTCGGAGTTGGCAAACAAACTGAAAAATGTAATTAAAGGGCAGATGAGTGCCCGGGCCGCAGACGGGTGCACTTCTTATAGCGCTTAACAAACTTTGATAAAAAGATTAAGTATGACAGTTTGAAATATAGCCGCGGCGGTCGGGAGAAAAGACAATAAAAAAAAACCAGCGCAAAAGTTTGTCGGGCGGTGCCGTCGCTTTGTTGGGAACTACATCGAGTTAATTTTGTAGAAAGAACACAGGCGGGGCTCAGGTGCGGTCTCTGTATTAATTTGAGTCTCTAATACCCTACGTATGACTGTACAGTTACAATTTATAACCGAAGTTGAACGTCCAAGCGTTGGATTTGAGAGAGAGCGCGTTCGATTATAACTCCGTCTCATTTTGAAGGATCATAATTTATATAATAAAAATGAATCTCTATTTCACTTGGTTACGGCTTCACGACTAGACCGATTTCTACAAATGTGTTTCTTATTGTCAGGAGAAGGTTCTAATGAAAAAAACCGTAACATTTTTAATTTCGGGATAAACTAAAGGTATTTTTTATGGTGTATTTGACATACGAATTCATAGCTAAGACAGGAAAACGTCTGTCGGGACAGCTAGTACTCGATAAAGCACCAAAACTAGTCACTGGCAAAAATAGTCTTTGAAGAGGATTGAGTTGGTTAGCAAGAAGAAGAAGAAGGACCATAAATTGTTGCCAGCATTTAAAATGATTTTCGTAAACACATCACGTACGTCACGATGGTAAGCAGAGATAAGAGAGCGCCATTTTACTGTAGACTAACATACCTCTTCTGCTTCTCTTCGTAACATAATTCGAGAGATCTAAATGTTGATGGCACTAAAGATATAAATCGTGTAATTACCGACTAATTTGCATAGTGATGTGTTCAGCGTGACACTTGCGTACTTTTGGTATGTTTTATTATGGTTTTTTTCTTAGAATCTAGATGGCGTTTATTAGCTGCGTTACGTTTGTTTTTTTTTATAGCCCGTCTCGTTATTCCGGTTCCGGAGGCGGACCGCGTACTTTATTAAGACCCATCAAACTGTCCGTGTGCGCATTTTGATGCGTTAATTATAATTTTAGAACTGGTAACACTTAGTTTATGGCGTGTACGACAGACACTGTGTGCCGATGCTGCGCGCAATAAAAGTCTATTTTAATTGGAGCATTCGCGTTTTATCGTCATATTTATATGCGTTATAATTATTTTAATAATATAGAGGCTTTTAAATAAGCAACAGTGTGTGACACCCTGTTTTTTCATAATTTATTTTGAACATAATTGGAATGAGAACGGATCGTAAAATTTTAAAAGTGAATTAAATGCTCCGAAAACGAGAGGCACCTACGGATATTAAACAGAATGGTTAACATTTTTCTCATTTGCTAACATCATACTTCTCAAAATTTGAATATTTCAAGATAAAGATAAAGGACATCATCCATGTTTCATAGAGATTTGGTCCAATTTCGAAAGTGCCGGCCAATATACTTTTTTGTAGGTATATTCTTTTAGATCTTGAGATTTGGACCAAAATGGATGATGTCCTTTATTTCCAAGAATGCGGTTCATAAGATAACCAAAATATAAAACAAAAATAATAAAATTGCCGCATAAATCACAACATATTAAAAAAACTCCAACGCCGCGTATAGTCTATTCTATTTGAACGTGATAAACTCAAAAAACAGTGAACTGATTTTCATTCGGTTTCTACCAATTTATGGAATGATTAATAAGAAAGGTTTAGTTGTATATTTCATTAAGTATTTGTATAAATTAGCAGGGTTGTGAAATAAAATGATGTCACGCGAGTAAAACTTTTTGGCTGAAAATTTTAAGCGTATACTCTGGGTAGGTAGGTATGTGCGAAGCAGGGACGGGTCGCTAGTCTGATATAATTCAAGCTTTTATATCCCTAAGAGCAAACAAACCATTACCTAAGTGTAAGATGTAGATTCCATCAGTTGATTAAAAAGTTTGGCCCAACTTCCAACCCCATAGCTGCGTGGCGTGCCCATGGAGATTACAAGTTAACTTTTCCTATCAAAACACTATACACAAAGGCTTAAATTATCCAGCGGTGAGCACCCTTTGACATGAGACAGAGAGACAAATTACTGAGCTCTCTGGTTTAAATTATAATCCACTAAATGTTCCTTATCTCCCCAGGGGAAGAATACCTATGTACTTTTCTGGGGAACCTCTTGTTTTAATTTACTCGGATAAGGCAGGCAAAGATCTCAAAATATACTTTACATACACTGGTGAAGAATCACTTTCAATGGCTGAAAGGACTTAGATCCCATTCGATATAAAGCCTAAAAAATTTTGGTATTTTTTAAATATTTTCTTAATATTTATTGACACAAAACAGATTAAACTATTAACAAAAACATATCTTAACCCTGCCTACTTATAGATAAAAGATCTGTGCCGGTAGCAGGAACATTGTCGACTACGTAAACGAAAACGTAACTCGCGAAATGTCAAAATTGCCATACAAATTTTTAGTTCCGCTTTTCAACGCCGCAACGCTGTTCATTTTACAATACAAAAATAGTCGAAGGCGATACGAAACCGTTGTCGCAATTATTCATGCTAGCCCTACAGATCTAATGGTATTTTTTTAAATTTTGATCGTGAAACTCATTGACCAAAAAATGGTTTGAAATCTACATTATTATGTAGATAATACGCTAACAATACTTTTATGAACACTGGTGAAAAACTTTTCTGCACTGAGATGTCAAATAAAAAAGAAATTGTGCCAAACCCAAAAAGTGTTATTTTTTCAAAGAAAATTCTGCTCAAATAGTTATTTGTGATTTTAACATAAGTTTGCGTAATAAATTACGGGATGTTCAAACTATAGTCTCAATTTGTTAAGCCCTTAAAGTAGTGTATAAAATAATCAAAGCAGTACAGCATTATAGCAACTCTCGTGGGCCCAGCGGCAATAACTCAAACACTCTGATAAGAACGTTCATTACTGAGCGGGCACGCGGCACCTGTGTGTTTAGGATTTCGCACGAAATTACTTTTATATTGGTTATTTTTTATTATTATTTATCGTTGTAATTTCAAGTAGTATACAACAGGTAGTGGGAATTTTTATAAAGCAATAGCTGTCCCGACAGACGTCCTGTCTTAGCTATGGATTCATATGACAAATACACCATAGAACAAAAGTCCATTAGTTTATACCGATCTTTTTTCTTTAAATTTTATTTTCATAAGACCTTCTACTGACAGTTATAAACACAAAAAATATATCGAAATCGGCCCAGCCATTTACGTGTAATGCCGTGCCAAGGGAAATAGGGATTCATTTTTATATACGAAAAGATAAGAGCCTCCCAATATCCACCTTACAGAAGATCGCAGACCGCAGTCAAACAACACGACAACACTTAGAATCCCTGCTTTAATATCAGAGATTTTCCTGTATATAAAAACAAACATGCCAAAATGTACCTCATAATTCACGAAATTAAGTTACAAATCATACGAACGGATATCGCTATTATTTTATAGACTACATGCTTATAATGCAAGGATTTCTCAGTACTTTAGTCTACGAGTAAAGTAAATGTGTTGACAGAAGCGCTCATAAGAGGAAAACATTTTTCGTATTCGGAAACGTAACTCGCGAAATGTCAAAATTGTCATACTAATTCATAGTTCCACTTTTCACCGCCGCAGCGCTGTACATTTTCAATACAAAAAGTCGGTGGCGATACGAAAACGTTGTCGCAACGTATTCATGCTCGCGATACTGGAAGCATTTGCCAGTAATGACGGCTACCGCGTGTCATTGTGACTGATTTGTGTCTTTTGGTGGTCTGTTATTTCGATCGTTCGACATTTACGTATTGGTATTACACATTGCGAACAGCCAAATGACGTCGGTTAAATCTACGCCTTGCAGTGTACATACATACGCAAAATTTCACGCACACACCTCACGAATACAACTAAACTACGGTTTGCCCACGCACTACATGTTTAAAAAACCAGCGTCACTTTGTTGTTCCCAAAATTCTCTCTACCTGTTTAATTTGATCTGAGGGCATTGGAAAGGAAAAATCTGCGTCCAATTATTCCAATTCCTGAAATATTATATTTTATGTGTGTTACTAACATTGCAGCTATTTCACAGTAAAAGTCTTAACAAAAATGAAGCAATAAAAACAAACCGCTTGGAGAACACATCGCGCCAATTTCTAAACCACCCTAATCTAATCCGCTCGAAATTTTTCCATTCCCAATTCGAGTGCGGTCTTAAATACCTTTGTTAATATACAAATCTGTGTGTTTGTTTGTCCGCGTTAAGCCGGCGGGTACCAGGGCGGCAGCGGCGGGCAGGAGCCAACCCTAACCCCTTCGCAGTTTGATAAATGGCCAATTACACCTCCTCGTCCCTTCTGCTAGCTTGTTACCTATTTTGAATTGCCTTTGCTTTTTCGTTTAGATTAATATCTAAATAGGATAGATACAGATCCCGTTTTAGGTATTTACGTTGTTTTTAAACGTAAATTTGGGTCTGCCCCGGTTCCTTTGTTTCGTCCTTTTTCATGGCGTCCCATTGTTTCTCGCGCTTAACGCAGAAACTTGGAGATATCTTGCTGTGTAGACGTAGATAAGTTAGCTTTGTTTTCTAATATTGGCCTAACGCGAAAATAAAGTGGTTTGGATGAATAACACAGTAGGTATCGTAGATTTTTCTGATCTAACAACTCAATGAACATTGACACAACAAGAAATTATAACATTACACTCAGCAACGAAAATAAGAGGACATATAGATTGTATAACTTTAATTTGTACGTCTGATACTAAAGTTGGTCTTTAACCGTACTAATATTATAAATGCGAAAGTAACTATGTTTGTTTGTCTGCTTATGAAAATAAAAACAGAGCACTAAGTTTCTTGCCGGTTGTTCTCAGGTGGCTATTTTTTTAAACCGGTGGAAAATTAGACCTTCATAAGTGCCTTATTATTTTTCATTAGGCCTAAAAAACTATTATTGAGTATTGAAAAAAAATCGAATGAAAATTTTGACATTTTCAGAGTTATGTATTCGAAAGAGAAACTCTCGAAAGGCTTGTGAACAAATTCAGACGAAGTTGCTGTTAACAGCTAGTATTATATGAAAATGTATTTTTAAGAAGTAAACTCCAATAAACTCCAAAAACAAAGTTATTTTTTAATTACTTCCAAAAGGCTCAGGTGTTAAAACAGTCTTGAATTCTTAACTCGCGTCATTAGTTGATAAGGGACGGGTGGGGCACGACCCTCTGTTTACTCTCCCGTGCTCAAAGCATAATTGCACATCGACTTAAACCCATTTAAAATTAAAAAATAAAAACAAATGCGACTTTTGTCGAGCGGTAACAGAATAAGTCTCATATTTAAATTGAATTTCGTACGTGTATTACATTTTTTTTTCTACTAATTTCTGTCCGCGACTTCCTCCGCGTTGAGCTTAGAATCCCAGAGGAACCTAACATTTTCCCGGGATAAAAAGTATCCTATGTGTTAATCCAGGTTATAAACTATACGTGTGGCAAATTTCATACAAAGCCGTTGAGCCGTTCATACGTGATTGAGCAACAAACATCCATTCTTACAAACTTTCACATTTATAATATTTCATTGCAAAGTTATTTTGGCATTACGTAATTTTTTTACTAAATTCGGAGTAGATTAATATATACTCTGGGTGTGGGTGCATTGTTTGTGAAATATAATTAACGTGGGACACCCAAGATATATATGTGTCTTTAAATTGTAAGGCCAGAACTGATAAGCGCTTGCATTTTTATTGTTTTTAAGCCTCCTTAATATTCTGAATTGTTATAATGTACAAGTGTATATTATCCTTAACGCCATGTCTCCCTGGTACTTCCACCGATCACACAACGCATTTTCCCATTGTCCGTATGTCTGTCACATTTATGACTAAGTAATTCGAATTACCACCACAATGATATTATTCGCTGACTTTTGACACGAAATTAGTTCCGAGCAGTCATGGCTACGGTTCGGGAACACAATACCGTTTTTAGACTGTAATAACTATCATTACTGGCGTGCTTATTATTGTGATTGTACGCCATTATGGCGTAATGATAATAATATCTATTACAAGTGGGTGAGCGGAACCAATTGGCTGAGTACCTACCAGGAGGTGCGGCCGTGCTCACGCGTAACTGTAAAAACAATGGCCCGGGAGACAATGGACAGATATGTACATCACTTTATAGGTCTCGACACAGTGACATCTAGCGGTGAAAACTGTATACCAACCAACAAGAAATTGGCTGGATAAAATGTCCACTGAATAAATTTCCCAAATACTTAATAATCATTAAAAATATCCTCCATTCATCATTATCATCCTAAGTTATAGTGTTATGTCTGTTATTGTTTTGTTTTTTATTAGATAGTTCAACTTAATTTAAATTAGTTTTAATATTTGTAATGCTATTCATAAATACCTTGGAGCACTGTTCAGATCAGATTTTTTCATTATACTTTGTACTTGTTTTAATAAAATTGTGTTCTGTTATTTGTGCTTAATGAATAAATAGTAATTAAAAATCGTACTAGCGACTAACATTTTGACGGCTAACTACGACGGCGCACGCTGATTGGTCAAGTCAAACAGTGCATTTCCGCGGCATTCTGTAACACACTCCCGTCCCTTTACACGAAATCACTCACACGGATAACAGTAGAGCGAGAGGAGAGATGTAACACATCAAAAATAGCGACATCTATTAATAAAAACGGGAACCACGTTAAAGATAAAATTTTAAAATTCGATTATATTTAAAAAAAATCTCGTGTAGCTCTATCATATTGCATTATCTGAATTGAGACCAGATTAATTTTAAAAGCTTTCCAGCAATTACTAATGAATTAAAGATAGATTAATCTGAATAATCTCCAAACAATAAAGTGGTAATATGCTCACACGAAACATCTTAGTCACAAGATGGCGGCACGCTCACGACAGCTGTCAAACCACAATTACACGGTCACAAACATATCAAAATCAAATCGTTTATGTCGTGACATATCTCTGCTGTCATAATAGCGCCGAATGGTACTTTCTGTGGGCCATTTGCTAGCGTGATTAATGATGGGGCAGCATTAGAAAAAGTTAATTGCGCCCCATGGGGAACACTCATTAGCACCATGCGCTCTCAGGTCAGAACGATCGTTTTTTAGTCTTATGTTTTAAATTCAAATTTATCGACATAACTACACGCATATTTGGACAAAAAATACAATCACACATCCTTAAGTTGGCAGAGCTACGAAATAGTAATTTTTTGCTTTAAGGTGACTCATTGTATATTGATTTGAGTTCCATTTTCAAAAACAATTTTTTTTTATTATAAAACAGTAATATATCGAGTCTTTATTCATAATTATTCTATTTATGAACAAATATGTTCGATTTTTATAAGTAGTAGGCAAAATTAAAAAAGTAAATACTTTTTCCCCTAGAAAGAACAGGATATTGTATTTTTTCCCCGTTCTGGAACATAACTATGACAAAGTTTTTGAGCATAAGGAGTGAAAAATAATGTAATTTACATTTCATATACATAACACAAATACGCCACACCGTAAGTTGTTGTAAAAGTAAAAAAGCAAAGTGATTAATTCGTTGCCTAATTAGTAAAACAATTACCAGGCATCCATAAACAAAGAAGTCACGCGTGGGCTCCGAGATCAATGACCGTCGGAGCCGATACACGCAGAATTGATGGTATCAATGGCCACAATTACTTTTATAAAGCATGCATTAGCGTTCCGAGCGGATAACACAATAATTTAATTTATCTGTGACGTTTGTACAAGTTTAAAAAGTAAATAAACAAGAAGCAAATTCAATAAACTTAACGAAACAATCAAATGTAGAAGAATAATAGATAACGTCAGTTGTCTCCGGGAACGAAACGTCACTTTTATTTTTTTAATTTAATTGGAGTATTAACGGGCACCAGATAAAGTCACTCTGCCTCTAAATTCTTTTTTTTTAGTTTATCAGATGGCTTACCGTTTGAATTTAAAGGTACGTCAAGTTTGTAAGAAGTTTTAATAGACTTGGAACAATCTGATCCGAGTTGTACAAAAAATACATTAAAATAAATTGTGGAGTCTAATCCAAGCAAGAGTTCCAAATGGCGGTGAATCATACTTCCTACTAATATTATAAATGCGAAAGTTTGTGAGTATGGCTGGATGGATGGATGTTACTCTTTCATGCAAAAACTACTCAACGGATTTGGATGAAATTTGGAACACAGATAGTTTATAACCTGGATTAACACAAATGATACTTTTCATCCCGGGAAAATGTTTATATCCCGGGAAAATTTTAGGTTCCTCTGTGATTCTAAGCTCAACGCGGACGTAGTCGCGGGCAGAAGCTAGTTTAGTATATATAGTTAATTTATGTACCGAACGACAATACAATACATTCGGTATTAAGCTTTGTAATGTCAAAACATACAATCATTTACGATTTTCGAAGTTCTTTAATTAGCAATCAGATGTAGGTATCTGAAGCCTATTCGTTAAAAATAATATAGTTACTTATTTAAGCATCTAAAACTAATATTAGACTCAATGACATATCTGTCAAAAATGACGTATGACGTTTTATGTGTCCACATTAATCTATAACACAGTTAGAGACATCCCACGTACAGAATATTTGAAAATACTCTATTATATCTAATGTTTATGTAGGCGGTGTTTACTATGCCAAATTTATACACCAATCGGTCATGTATTACATGAGCTGGAAAATTTTCTAGACAATTTTTTGGGCGCAGTTCTCGTTAACCTCGTAAATATCTTCTTCTTATGAAGTACGTGTCTGAAGTCAACGGGTGCGACTCTATGATATGACAATGCGAAGTAAGCTGTGGTTGCCTTATGGTTGAGCAACGGCCTGTCATCTGATGGGCCCAGGTTCAAACCCCAGCCTGTACCAATGATTTTCTAAGGTTAAGTACCGTGATTAATCACACCGTGAGGTTTTTAAAAGAGAGGTAGAGCGAATTGGGATTTCTCGTGGGTTTTCCCACTAAAAATTGGAGCCGCCCGACTGGTGACTGTACCTCCACCTTACAGAAGACCGCAGTGAAATAACACTACTTGATGTAGTTTTGTGCTTCAGCTCAGCGTGTCCTAGTGAAGCACTGGCAACCTTAATTATCGCAGAAATACAACACTACATCAAAGTAGTGTTATTTCACTGCGTTCTCACCCTTTTTAAAAGCTCATGGTGTGATTAACCACTCTACTTATGCTTAGAAAAACTCATTGGTACAGGCCGGGATGCGAACCTGGGCCCATCAGATGACAGGCCGTTGTTTCAACCACAAGGCCACCACGGCTATTAGTACTATACTACTAACTTCAAACTTTCTACATAATTATCTCCTTCTTTATGTTTTCTGCTTTGATTATATACTGTTTTCTGAGATGAATACATAATCATATTATTACAGTCTGTCAGAATAAATATTCAAGCAATATTGTCTGTTAATTTTCCTTACAAGCGCCATAAAGTTTTCTCGCTGCGATTTGCACATAATATCCAATTTCATTCATTTCCCTCGCAGCCATACATACATACATTCATACACGAGCCTGCATAATATCTACAAATTTATTGCGAAGCCAAGCAGTTTTCCCGCACAATAAGCAGTCGACATTCGAACGTATTTCCTCAAGAAGAAAATAAGCGAGGGAAAAAGAAAAAGAAAAAGGAAAAAAATAAAATTGGTCACTGCGACCGACCGTAAATTGGCGCTGAGTTGCGCGGATCGCTCTAATTCCTTTGTTTGCTAAAACCGAACCTACTCAGACAATACTTCACTCGCTCGCACTTGATAGATGTGCCGTGCGTGGGAGAGTGACGCGTATACTTGTGCAGGTTCGCTTCGGAGGCTGTAATCGTTGGTCGGTTTCGTATAGGTAGTGGATTTATTAGGTAGTGTTATGATGGCACGCCATCTATCGGCGGGTAGCGACAACAAGCAGGCTTTGTTTCAAGTAATTAGGTTACGGTAATTAAAAATGAATTATTGTTATTCAAACTATTGTTTTTTTAAAACAACTTTTTATTATAGCGAAAATATTTTAATCGAACAAAAGATAATTTAACTCATTTTCATATTGCAAAATATAAATTATATCTAAAATGGCAACATTCTCAACGCTAGGAGCTTAAGATGAAATTAACATGTCAAAAATGTCCCAGTTATCGGCGCGAACAATAAAATATGATATCCGGCCACCGGTGGCGCAATAATGGCGGGTGTACATTAGCCGGGATCGAACCCGCGACACAATGGAGAGTCTGATTTATAGCCACTGGGATAAGGCGCACCGCCAATGGAAAAAGGATTTTCTACGGAAAACTTAACTGGACATAAATTTACTGGCTTTGATCGATTCCAAAGATTATGCGGTTCTAAATTGTTGTTTTAATACTGTAAGAGACATTTTCAAGCTTTTTGTGTGTTTCGATGAGAATGTCTCAACGTTCAAAATTCTGACCGATTTATGTAGATGATCACGCCAAGTCCTTCACAGGGTAGGCAGGCAGTAATAGCGCGCTACTTCTCTCTGACCTTACACCCACAAAATTTTCTTCTTCTCTTAAAATTTTAAAGAGAGGTATGGCGAATTGGGATCGCCCGTAGGTTTTCATGAGAAAATAAAATGCGTAATTTTAATGATAAAATTACGCAATGGATTTTGATGCGGTATTTAATAGATAGAGTGATTCAAGAGGGAGGTTTTTCACTATAATTCATCGTGTTTTATTGGTATTTAACTTATATTGCTGACGCTGGCCGAGCGAAGCCGGGGCGGGTGGCTAGTTTTAATAAATGTACTAGCTGTCCCGACAGACGTCCTGTCTTAGCTATGCATTCATATGACAAATAAACCATAGAACAATGGTCCTTTAGTTTATCCCGATATTAAAAATATACCGATTCTTTTTTCATATTTTATTTTCATAAGAACCCTCTACTGAGATTAATAAACACAAAAAAAAAATACGACCTACCCATTAACACAAAATTTAATGAGAATCGGTCAAACCGTTTCGGAGGAGTTTAACTACAAACACCGCGACACGAGAATTTAATATATAAAAATTTTCAGAGTAAAAAAACGGTCTGTTAACTACACACAACTTGTAAACGACCAAAATGGTTGAAGCAGGGTCGTTATAACCCAACTGCGAGTAATCCTTTACCCTCCACTGGCACTGCATTGTACACTCATTACACTCACTGCAGCATCACCAGTTGCCAAATCTTTAATTATTCACGCGAGCCAAGACCACCCATCCGTCTGTCAGACTCCATTAAAATGAAAACGGCCCTTCTCACCTCGCGCTACACGCTTTCAGGGTTCCGTACCCGAAGAGTAAATCAAAATCAAAATAAAAAAAATAATTATTTAGTTTGGCCTCTTATAAGGCACTTATGAAGGTCTAAATTACCACCGGTATCCAGCGGGACCCTTTACTAAGACTTCGCTGTACGTTCGTCTATCTGACAGCGGTATCTTATGATCTGTAATTGGTAGACTTTTAAAATTATCACGTGATTTAGTTCTTAGTTCTACCAACGCGACATTGGCGAAATTGTGGCAGCCCCGCAGAAGCCACTCACAGAAAAAAGTCGTGTATTTCTGTTGCCGCTATAATGACAATTTATAAAATTTAAAACAAAGGGGCTCTCATACTACAAAGGCGTCTTTTTTATTGCTCTATCTTAATAATGCTAACAATTAGAGAAGAGCTCTTTTTTATTTTAAATTAAATATAAATATTTTTATATAATTAAACAATTAGAGCTTATAGATTGCGAATTACTATATTTTCTAAAGAAAAAGAGAGAATTTTTACTATTACAAACAGTACGGAAACCTCAGTGAGCGAGTCCAACTCACACTTGCCCAATTTTTATTCAATGTAAGTGCTAAACAGAAAGGATACATTATAGATACGCGGAGCAGACACGTACAAAATGAAAATGGGGGAACCCCGGCGAGAGGGTATGGAAATGTTGGTCAAATATATCATCCGGCAACTGACAGGGCAATTCTCTTATCGCACGCGCGCGCGCCGCCGCGATCTAAGCTAGCTTAGCTAATATAAAATGGTTTTAAATTCAAGTTTAATTCGGGCTATCTGCACTCACCGCCGGCTCGTAAATACGGTCCCTACCCACATACAAAAGGCGGGCGCGATTTACGGTTTTGACGGATTCGGAATATTTTAGGCAGGATTAGGACAAGTTACGCGGTACGTGAGCTGGGATTACAGGGCGGTGGCTTGGGGAACTACCAGCGTCTTAGTAGGGGCTGAAAGAGGGTAGTGTCCACTGAAAAACATTACTGACATTAACTGTCAAATAATTTTGAAAAGAGAATACCTATACCTAGCTGAAGTTGATAATCTGTTCTTGATGATGTTGGGTAGTGAAAGCGCGTCAAAGTTATTATTTTATTTTACTTTAAACCTTATTGTAATTTTGATTTTGGTAACTAATTTGACAGGACTAAAAAGTCTTGCTATCCCTATCTCACGTGTTAAATAAAGATGGCACTACTTTTAGTCCTGTCAAATTTTCGTACAACAGAACCGATGTCTGCAAAACTAGAATTTGTGGAAGCCTCAACGTTATAGTGGTTTCGATCCAGCCTAGATTCAATCCGGCAGAACATTGTTTAAGGACATTGGTGTCCATTCTGTTGTTCAAAATTACTAAACATAAATAATTTGACAGGTCTAAAAGTCTTGCCCTTTCTCATGTGCGGGGTTAAATAAGGACGGCAATACTTATAGACCTGTCGAATTATTGTTTAGAATTTTGAACAACAGAATTGGCACCATTGTAGCGTAGTATTTGCAGCTCGGACCGACGGATAGGCCAACAGCGCGTGAAGCGTCCGCCCGCCTGCCGCCGTGGATTTATGACGTCCTATTACCAGATTTAATGACGTTAAGCGTCAGATATGCCTTGCCTGTCAGGGTGTCCTGTGGGCTTCCGTATGACAATTGCGAAGATACTGATGTCACTATAGAAAATAAAAACAAAAAATCTGAGTTATTAGTAATCAAAACCATCAGTTTTTCATGATACTGCTACGTCAAATTGAAGTCAGAATGCTTAAAATCGTCCGGAATACGCCCACTGTATGTTACTGCAGAGGAGGTGGAGCTAGCTTCTGTTTGACATTTATCGCCTTAAAATTACAGCTGGATTACAAATGGATACGAAAGTAGTTAAAATTTTATTCACCGAAATACTGTAGCAAACTCCCGAATCAAACCACAAAGAGGGTAGGTCTGTCGCTCAAGAGGAAACACTTCCCTCACAAAATAAACAGCAAACTGAACGGTACGGAGCCGTGAACAGAATACGCTTACAGCGCGAGGAGCCAACTGAAAAATTACCATATTCCGTTGTGTAAACGTAACCGACAATCTTCCGCTGTCAGCCGGCGTCCGAACTCTGAGCGCCAAATATTTGCCAGAGTCTCATAAATTGTGCGGCGCCCGCGTGCTACCAGGATAACATACATAATGCGCACTCCACGGATCGGTAAACATATTGTAATGGAAAACGCTGCTATTGTTTACACTTTATGATGTCCTAGTGCTGTAAACTGACGCGCCGCAGATTCACTAGACAAACACACAGGCTACGCAATCAGAACATAGATAAATAGAGAGAGAAAAGAATTTAGTAAAAACTAGCGATACGCCCCGGCTTCGCGCGGGTATCCGAGCATATAATATGACTATGATAATACCCTAAGAAGACGAGCATACGTAAGTCATTTAGAAAAAAAGCGCAAAAATTTTAGACTTGGTAGTTAGTACCGTGAATTTAACGATGCTGATTCGTCACGTCAGAATGTCCGAAACATCGTGGGGAATTTTTTACCCGAGTTGAGATCGAGACCATCAACAATAATCGTCAAATTTCAGCCAATTTACACAATACCTTTATTAATTATATACGAAAACCTTTCCCATTAACCACGCCATCTAATGGTAAAAGCCTTATGAAAACCCGTTAAGTAAGTTGTGAGTTGATCGCATTCATACAGACAGTCAGATGCGTCATGGGGACTTTGATGCATGGGAACACCTCGCCTATGGGAACCAGCAGCGTATAGAATACTTATATACCTACTTTTTGTAATTACCTACTGATAATACATACCAAACACCCAAATGCAAGACAAACATGTTGGTCACAGAAATGTTTGCCTCGGCGGGAATCGAACCCGTGACCCTTAGCGTGACAGACGGGTATGTATGAGGCGCAGATATTCCAGGCTCCGAGGTCTGTCGAAGAATGTCCATCTCCCATCTGAAGGTACATAACAATAAACAAATGGCGGGCACCTCTGCCATCAAACCAGCCAGTAACTCACACGCAGAGGTTTTTACGTTCAAAATCCAGCAACCGTAGCCTCGATGCAATCAAGTTTATATCGTTAAAAAAAAAAGAGCCACGGTCAAATATGTTTGGTATGCATCCCACAGATCAGATCGGTATAAGCTTTAAAAAACCGGCCGGTGTAAAAAAGAAACGAACAGAACAGCCAGATTAAAAAAAAGAAACGTTTGACCCCAACTCGGACCCGTAAATTCGTATCAAAGGAATCAGATGTCATTTTCGAACGGCCAACGATTATCAATTTATAATGCCGTTTGAGTGAGTGTTACCAACTATAAAAATGTTTTACGCCGTGTCGTGTTTTAGTGGGCAATTGGAAATGGTTTATAAATTGTATATTGGGTGTAATAATCATATCATTTGTATTTTACGGTACGCTTTTTATGTGTTTGGTTAGAAAATTGTACAAATTAATGGTTTTAAGTTAAGTTTTAGAGCTAGTGATCTTCATTACGAAAGTACTTAAGTACGGAACTTGAAATATTTAAAAAGAGAGGTAGGGCGAATTGGGACCTTTCGTTTTCCTATTAATATTGGAGCCGCCCGACTGGGGACACCATCAGGTGAGTGATATAAAAAAAATACCTACATCCATTATCCAAATTGATTCATAGATCAGCTAACAAGTTAGCTGATCTATGATCGTTTCAGCTAAATCAAGATTTAGCTGAAACGATAATTCTGGATAATTCTCAAGAAAGTTTTTATAATTATCTAGTTCTAAGTACACGCATAAGTGAGTCGTCTTGATGGTAACCGCTTGCCAAAACCATGGCATTGGAATGTAATAAGTTAAGCCTTCTGAAATGACACTCAAAGTTTTAAAGCCAACGTTACTATTTGAAGCGTCGTCAAAATAAAATGTCCATATATAATGTCAGATTTGATTGGCGTTTCAATCTATGCCCATAAGCTAACCTATTGGATCCAGCCGAGATTTGTTGTATCTGCTCTAAAACCTATTCAAAACTAACCAATATTTTTGATGTTCAACAACTTTCTTCTCGCTTTCCTGGGAGTTATTTCGTGAAAGGGACGGAAATGCGTTACATGAAGCCGGGGAACAGTGTTGCCAATTTAGCGACTGTTGCTAGAAGTGACGGCTTTTGTTGTTACACATCAAATGCCACTGTACGGCCTGCTCGTTTTGTTAATCATGTACCTACGACTATCTTCAATCAATTCACAAAATAAAATAAATCTCAAACGGCCGCAAGACAAATATACCTATCATATATCGAGATGGTATCGATACAAGTCGTAATTGAATCGGTACGATCCGATTATCGTTTCTAATCGATTACTTTACACCGTGGCTGCGGTCTCATAAAAATTCTACGGCCCGTGTTACTTATCTGTAATAAAGAAACAATATTTGGAACGCGTGTAGGTTTTCAAATCAAATATCCATTTAGGGAACTATCAGGCTGGTTAGACTTGCTTACATTTTGCCAAAAAGAAAATTAGATCGGCCATTTCATTTTTTGAATTTGGCACCGTGTTCCTAATTTAAATCAAAGTTGAAAGAATGATGGCCGGCTATTACGGACTAGTTGCAACATTAGTTTTTACTTTTAAAGTGCCTTGGATACAATTATTCGAATAATGATTTTAGCTTACGATTATATTATCATAATTGTTTTGATGCAGTGAGGTGAAAAGTTACAGATAAAGGGAACTGTGAGCTTTCGGTAATATCAGCTACATAAGCATTATGTGTTAAGAAATAAATTTTAATACTTCAGCTAGTAATCTAGCTGCAGTATTAAAATTAGCAAACCACAAAGGTTTTATAAAAAAATACTTTAAATGAAGAACGCAAACTTACAAATTTATTTCAAAAAATAAAAACTATCTCCGTTTCCAAATTCAAACGTGACAGGAGACGCATTTTAAAATTGGAAATAGGCAGGTGACATTCAAGAACAGCATTCTTAAATTTCAAAATCTCTTACATTCTTCGCGTAAGAACTATTTTAAAACGTAATGGAGCAAGTCTAAACTCTGTGGTGAAAATAAAGGCGTTAAGTTCTGGCGCGGTGTTGCATGCCAGCTCCCAGTCGCGACTCCGCCCATCTGTAACTGCACCTGTCCCGCTCGACCCCGCCTGATTTATGTGAGAGTGAACGAGCTTGATCGATGCTTTGTTTTCACTCTTCGACCGCGGGGATTAGGTCATACGTAAATGAATCATTTTTGTTTTATTTATTTTAAATGTTTTATTGTTCATTACTTTGCATCTATTTTTATCAGCACCATAGAGGTACGCAGAAGTAAGTGTTACTCGCAAATTATATCATATGGGTCGGCATCGCACGGTCATACCCCAGGTATTACCAGCGTCCATAGGCTAAGGTAACCGATTACCATCAGGCGGTAAAAAATATCACGTGATCATTGTTAAACCATTTTTTCGTCTTATGAAAATGTCATAAAAAAATTTAGGTAATGTTTTATAACTGAGAATTAAAATCACCGAGAATGCTTGTTATACGATGACAAAGCAAAGAGGCTGCAGATTAGTAATTTGCGTATTAGTGGTATTAATATGATTTAGGCGGCCTGTCATCTATCTAGCATACGACCATAGCATATCTATCAAGTTTTCTTTCAGGTGAGATATCTCCGATCCATTGTTGTCCATCGGGGCAGTCTATAAATCCTCCCGTTCAAAGCCCAAGGCTTGGAATTAAGATTTTAAGGCGATGGTATGTGGATGGTAAAACCTGAACCGCGCTGACAACTCGAGAAATGTCATGGCGGCGCTTTTTTGAGGTTAGTTTTCGCGCGAATGCCATTCTAATCAAAATAGTTTACGCGTGGGCCGGCCCGCTTGATCGTGGGAACTGGTCATCTTTTTTGCGAAGATACGAATCTTCTTATTCGGGCCTGTAACCTCATACGGGGTCAAATTTTAAATAATTTTAAGGATATAATTCTACGAATGTATCCTTAATGGTAGGTGTGGTAGGTATACAATTTAAAACAAAACAGAATAGTATAAGACATAAATCTTGTCACGACAATGGTGCCAATTCTGTTGTAATCATAAAACTAAACTAATTTGACAGGGCTGAAAGTATTGCCATCCTTATTCAACTCCGCACATGAAGAAGGGATAGCAAGACTTTTTAGACCTGTCAAATTAGTTTAGTTTAGTAATTTTGAACAACAGAATGGACACCAATATGTCATTGATAGTTTTGATACCGAAATTCAAATTAACAATGACGTCAACTTGGCATTTGTTTTGAAAGTTGCCACAGACGTTAAAGCACTCTGTTGTCAACTCCAGCTCTTTACGTCAAGACATACATACCTTGTTTTGATCCAAGTTGGCAACACTCAATTTGGCGCGGCACGTATTTGTGCGAACTCAGCGCAAACTGTTATAAATCAGCAGTTTCAGCCAAATAAAAACGCGCGTCGAGGTGAAAACGTTATTATCTTTATAATTGCACGTCGGAGGGGCGAATTTTTACAGTATGATATATTCTCCCATGAATACGGGATGCGCGGCGACACCTGGCGGGGGCCAAAAGACTTGGTGCCGTGTTCCGTTTTAAATTGAACTACAATTGGAATGGATGACATAATACGTCTTCTTATTTCAAAAAGACAACGTAACATAAGCTTGCTCTTAGATATTGTATTGTTTATGAAAGCAGTTTATTAGCGTTTTATTCGTGCAGGGCAATTTGAATATTAAAGTTTACGTATTCATAAATGTTTCTTATTGGGACAGAAATATGAGTGTCCAATGAAAACATCACAACATTACAATTTATTAATATATCAATCAATAGGTTACACAATTTTATTTATGTGTATGTTCTTCTTCTTCTTCATCCTAACTATGGCAATCAATTCTCTTCAGGACGATTTTTGCCAGTGTCGAGTATTAGAGAATTATCAAGCTTCTCAATATTATGATGTGTTGCACTTAAATGTCTAGTGTCATGCATTCTAAATGGGTATGTTTAGTTGAACCAACTTGCGACTGGTGATTCACGCGTCCATTGGTTACAAGAAGGAAAATTTTCATTTGCTCTTAAAAATTACACGTATTAATTCTTAGGTCAGAATCGAGAAGCCTTCGACAAAGCACTCGACGCGACAAAACGCTGTCTTCCTCGTGAGATATGAGCAAGCAAGGTCGGAGGCTGTACTGCACTGTCACGGTGACTGACGCGCCGTCTCGTTAGACACCGCCTGTCACACCTGACAGCTCCGACTGAGACATCGATAGACCTCGTTACACCACAGACTATTACTCGTAGACTTATTGTTACGAGTTTTTGTCGGGATAATGCGTAGATTAGAACACGTGCCTAATGTTGACTGAACGCGCTATTTGGATATTAATCTTTATAAAAAAACATTGTTTGTTCAGATCATGTCGCTAGTTTTGATTGTTATTATTTTTATTGTTTATTATGAATTTGTGAAACTTAAACCTGATACAGGGTTGATAAGTTTGAAAAATGTTACAGGCTACGAAAATCCAATGATTCCTGCTAGACTATTCATTCAAGATGATGTTTTAAACACACTAAACATAGGCATTTTTTGGACGAATTTAACAAAATAAGAAATTTAACTATGTTAGTATGGATGTTATTGCAATTAAAAGTAACTACCATGTCCATAATTATAAAACTACGAAAAATAAACGAAGAGAAAGAAAAACAAAAAAAACTAGCCTAATATAAAAAAAATATAAAAAATAAAACACTTGTCCCAAATTGTTGACGCGGGAGGGTTCCAAGAAGGCTGGCAGCATTGCCATTGGACGAATTTATATTCGTTGAAGTTTATTATTTCTTCATCTTTACTAATAATAAAAATGCGGTAGTAATTCTGTTTGTTTGTATGCTACCTTTTCACGACTAAACGGCTGAACGAATCGTAATGAAATTTGGCAATGAGATAGATTATAAACTGCGGAAGGACTTCTTAATCTGGAACCACGCGGGCGAAGCCGCTGGTATTTTATATTTATTTTAATTTAATCTCAATTATTTCAGTGCAAATCCGAAATATAGTGATACCTATATGAAATGGCGAGAATTTTTTAAGACGCGAGTAAAGTGGCTCTACATACACTGTCTGCCTACCACGAGACATGTTGTTAGGATAAATTGTAAATGAAAATGCTTTTTTGTATTTCTACCCTATGTAGGTACTAATTTCCATCGTTATCATGAGTTTTTGTTCTTTATCTTATCAACATGTTCCACGAACATTGAAACTTTAACAGTAAATGCAATTTTTATAATCTCATTAACGCTACAGCTATATATTGTATCGTTATCTACCACTCCCATACTTAATAGATTATCTTAATTCAATTCTAACACACGTGTGTGGTCTATAACCGGTCATCTAATTAACAAATTTTAATTACGAATCATTTGTGTGTGTGTGGGACTATAAAAGATATTTGAGCTAATTTCGAGTAAATTTTTAGGCATAGAAACAGGTATTTTAAAAATTACTTATCATTGACTCAGACCTAGTCTAGTGGTGAGTATACCTACTACCTACTGGGTCGCGGGTTCGATTCCCGCCGGGGCAAACATTTTTGTGATAAACATGTTTGCCTTGCGTCTGGGTGAATAGTGTATCAGTATTATATCAGCTGCTGGTTCCCATTTCTTTTTTACACCACTAAGGTGGCACACAACCATACGGCCCACCTGATGGTAAGCAGTCACGTATCACTAACGGGTTGCCAACCATGTTGTTGATGAGGAGTCAGTCTTCGTGGAGCACTGGTAACCTTACTCACCGCAGAAACACTACACTACATCAAAGTAGTGTTATTTCACTGCGGTCCTCTATAAGGTGGAGGTACAGTCCCCAGTCGGGCGGCTCCAATTTTAGTGGGAAAACCTATGGGAGATCCCAATTAGCCCTACCTCCCATAGTGCCAGCTTTGCTTACTTTGAGGCCAGATGGCGCTGTGTGATAATGTCCAAGCATTATTTATATTCAGGAACGTTACAATTCCACGCAGACGGTGACATAGAAAAATTTAGTTCAAAACAAGGACTTGACAATTTTACACACACGTGCCTTGGGGTCAGAAACTCGCAAATGACAGCCCGCCATATTGGCTTTTAGAGCAGGTGTAAAATTTAATATTTATTGGGTAATGAAAGGGTTCGAAGGCTTGTTAGTCATAATGAGCTGCGCGCGCGGTCATAAATTCGATCCTCTGCCACGCCGGGGGCACCCCATTTGCATGTTCATGTATCTGTGTAATATTTAACTTTTTATTGTTTTCTATCGATAGTTGGTCTTCAGGTGGTCCGAGACGGGTCAACAACGGATAAGGTTCCACCGCAAAAGCCTAGTAATAAATAACTGGCCAGTATAACTGATTCTGTAATTTTGATTTGAATGGAAAATAAGTACATTGACTTGCTTCGTAAACGCACTGATGGCGGCATGACAGCTACCTGTCAAAATTTTGGTGAGGATTCTTATTTTAAATTTATCAGAGTAGTATTATGTAAATTGATGTTTTATTGACACAAAACAGATTTTATTTACAAAAACTTAACCAACCTACTTATAGATTATTTTTATTCAAAGTTCCAGACATAAAATGCACACAAGCAAAAAGAAATATTGGAGCCATCGCTGCTAATGTAAGTACTAAGGTGGCATAAAACGCAAAGGAGGCGGGTATATAAAAGCTCGCTCGTGAATAGGTACTAAGACTGCAGCGAGTTAAGGAGCTAATGTTGAAAGTACTAGGGCGGCATGAACGCTAGGAAGTGGCCATCGCGTGCTCCCGTCCGTGATTAATGCACTCGCAAAATGGCGAAATGGCTACCAATTACGTGACATACAGAACTTTCTTCGACACAAAGTATACCGCAACGAGTATATTATACGAGTAATTGACAGTTAAATTGATGATGAACCGCTCACGATTGTGTACAATTACATTGCAGTTTTATATTCTATTAACTATCATGGCAAGGGTAAACGGCTGGCGAAGGTTTCAATAGCATATCAAATTCTACGAATTCGTACCTTGAAATCGATACTATAACAATTTAAAATCGACTCGAGAAAGACAAACAAAATAAAACCACAAGAAATTGGACTGTGAATCGACCTATAGTTAAATTATAGTCAATTACCTCGAACAAAGAAAATCGTGTCCAATCAGAAACAATTTGAACATCACCGTAGCCCAGATCCCCAGCTAATGTCGTGGTGTTTTCACTACACTAGCTCCGCAAATTGGCCGTTCTAAATCGTAACCGAACCGCAACGGTTATTACACGGCACACCACTGTTTCGGCCAAATGTCAAGTATTATGTTTAAAAGTTAAAATAATTGTCTGTGGTCTGCGGTCGCCATTATTGCTAAGTTTTTGACAATGTGTTCTAATTTGAATGTTCCGTGTTGAGTCACGGCCTTTACAAGATTGTTATTTATTCACGGTTTGGAATACCACAGTGGTTGGTTTGAGGGATAAATTAATGTCCCACTTTTTAAATAAGTAGTTAGTCATCCTTCAAATGTAAGCGGATGGAAATAAGTTTGTTTAGACAACGGGCTTTCATCATCATGTAAAGCAAATTCTCCATTGCTATTGGAGCTACTGAACTTTTGGATATCGGACCCGCCCCACTGGGGACTGTATCTCCACCTTACAGAAGACCGCAGTCAAATAACACTACTTTGATGAACTGTTCAGTTTCTGCGGTAAGTAAGGTTAGTAGTCCACGAGGATACGCTGCGTTAATAGTAATGCTGCTAGCGCGGTCAGTCCTCATCAACAACAGGGATGGCAACTCGTTAGTGATATCCCTGGTGTTGCTAGCGGCTATACTCAGCTGCTTATCATCAGGTGGGCCGTATGCTTGTGTGCCACCTTAGTGGTATAAAAAAAGAGCAGCTCTGCTAAACAATTGGCCAATTGGCGCTTCTTTTGTTTTTTCCTTTCCTCCGTCTCGTATTGAATCAATTATTGCACCAAGCAAGATTGTTGCAAATCTCCAATTACCGTGCAATCATTAACCATCACTATGAAAATGATTGCCTTGGTGGCAAATCCGTGCGTGCTCATACGGCATATATAGCTCATTCTGAATCAAAAACTAATTCACATTATAATACTATTTATACGAGAGATATTTACTTTAACGTTACTTGCGTTAATAAGTCAGCCATGTGAATGATTTAAATCAAATCGTGCGCAGGCAGTTCTCGTATTACTTGGTCGTAATGTTCTGTGTAGCCAGCACAGAATATTGTACGTCTACATTTATTCTCTGCTACCTACCGATCGACTATTGAATATTTATAACGCACGTCCCATTATAGTGTCGACATTTTGAATAATTAACTAGACTTTCCATTATGGCCGGCGCCCCCGCCTGAAATTGCCAGACGTGCTTCAGTAAATAACCCCTTGGAATCATGAATAATTATAATTTCAATCGATGGCCCTTAATAGTCTTCAGTAGACAGAATAACGGAAATATCGTGGGATCGTCAATAATTTGTTCTAAATAGAGACTTAGGATTTGGAAAGCATTATGAAAAGGTACAAGAAAACCATTCCTGAAAAAGCAATATCAACAAAATAGATCACGTACCAGGCTCGCATAAGCAAGAGGCAGGTGTGTTACGCCACATGAGCCGGAATGTGCGGTAAATTTTCCGGATGCCTTCCCAATGATTTCCTCTGAGACCGCCGGCCCAGATACGGCGGATTTCGATACGATAACGCTTCTCAATTTCTGCTCGCCTGGTACTCTAGTGGAGATATTGTGGCCACGCCCTGCGCCATTAAATATGTATTGTACCTATTGGGGTAGTTGGTTATTTTTTGTGTGTATGAGATCCCAAGGGAGCTCATCTCGGGGTATCAATCGGCTATATTCGGTGTACCATCGCTATCTCGACAATAATCTGGAGATACGTCGGGCTCGTCCCGTGCACCTAACAATGTTGCGTGTTATTTCGTAAAATTGGACGGCAATAAATGTAAATACGCGAACAGAAAAATGCCGAATACTTTCTTGTTAGGACAGTACATGAAGTGGTATGTTTTTCGCTTCTTTTATTTTATTTAAACACTTTGTAATTATCTCCAACATAATAAACCCCTTTTATTTCCAGGATCGGAGCCACAGGTTGGATATTCCGCCATAATTGCACCTCTATAGCTCGATAATACGCGCGAATCACTGTAATTCGTGTAATCAGTGTAATTCGCTGATCTGGGGCCAGTCGACCCACCCAGCCATTTCCAGCCACGCCAGTAATGGCGAACGTGACTGAACAGTTTGGATTTTAAACGTTTCAAATTTCTTGGATAAGTTTTAAGTAATAGCATCCTGTTGATGAAAGCCAAGATATATTCTTAAGAAGTCGCTAAGATTATTTGTACACACAATATGTCTAACTCGCAACGAATATTTTCTGTGTGTGGACACAATCGGTTGAAACTGTACCAGAAATCAGACTTAAGTGAATAAGCTACAAACGGTGAAGCGAGTCACACCTCTGACCACCATCAGATGAGACCGTGGTCAATCGTTGTGCCGTATCAAATAAAAAAAATCTACTATTCTAGCTTGATCTTTCTATGTAAAGATAGCCTTCCCCAGGTTATAATCTATCTCATTGACAAATTGCATTCCGATTCGTTCAGCCGTTTAGTCGTGAAATGGTAGCAAACAAACAAACAGAGATACTTACGCATTTATAATATTAGTGTGGATGTTTTAATACTAGCCAGTGATCTCAAAACATCGTTCCTAGCTGAACAAGATGCTAAACATGCATCCTACAACGAAAGATACGCAGAGGAACAATTTGTAGTAATTTCAAATATCTACGCTAGAGATGGAAGCTAAGACCTGTTATCTCCTGATTGACCACATAATGTACAATTTGTGTCTGACACGAGTGTAATCAATGTAATAAACTAATTAATTAAAAAGTAATTATTGTAATGCGCCGCTCGCATCACGCTGTAACTACAACTAACGATCAATTTATGCGGACACGCCGCCCAACTAGACTATACTGATCGCTTTAAGAATAATATACAGATTTCATTCATTAATCTTAACAAGACTGTGAAATGTAAACCACAGGTTCCTTTAACAATGGTAAAGATGATACCTGAGATGACACTAATATTGATAGATATTTTAAACAAACAAAAAAGTTTGGATTGTTTCACGGTGTCGTGCTTTGGACCAAAATGTCGAACTCTCAAAACTGTACGAATTCATTTTAAAGACTAAGATAAAACAAAGGTTAGTTTAGTTTAGGCCCTGATAAGGCACCTACGAATTTCTACTTAACCAACGTTTTGGAAAAAGCCAAGTGAAAAGTACCGGCCATGCTCTGTTCGCTCTGTCTAATGACCATCATCTTTCTATGTTATTTATAGACATCAAAGTCACTGTTAGTACACCAAGCAAGGACAAAAAATTAGAATTAAAGATGCTACTGACTTTCTAAATCACAATAAGAGTCATGTAACATGTGCCCTTAATCTGCGAGGCCTATAAGGAAAGATGGTAATCGGGGACAATGTGCTGTACCAATTTGCAAGCGCGGCGGCCGCGGCCTTAAAAGGATCGGTGACCAGTGCCAGGTCCACTCGGAACTACATATATACATTCATATGGTGCTAATTTAATGTTTTCTTGCCTCAAGTAGTGTTCCTTTCACGGTAGGTAGCGCCATTTTACTCTTGACTCACAACCTCATTCGCTTTATCCACTCCTCAGTTTATCATATATCTATTTATGATATTGGCAGTTTGTTCAATATGCGGACTTTTGTAAATAAAGTCATATTTTGAAAATTTTATAAATGAAATTTTGGCACTGAAATCTATTTCTAAGTAAATAAAAGCTAAATAAATCTAACTAAAAGATTCTCATCGAAATCTTCAACACTAGAAATTTCTAGCGATACAAGTGAAATGTAAACTTTATTTAAATTGTCTATTAAATAATAAATAGTAAATTGTTAATTGGTTATTAGATAGTTTATGCTTTTGTGTGTAAGTAGTTTGAACCTACATGTACAGCTTTATGGAATAAAGATTTTTTTTAGTCTATGCACAGCCATTAAGTTTGTTTTAATATCAATAACATTAGTTCATGACTACAAATGATTCGGTATTTCAAAAAAAAGACAAACATCCTTCTCCGAAATAACTCCCACCATTTAATTAACTGAGATAGAAGTTCAGCACGTGAAACAAAACTAATCCTTACTAACTAAAACCCATTCACTAAACGCGGTCGTTATAAATCATTCCAAAATTACACCCGGAGTCGCGAGACGGCGCCTAGCTACTAATATAAATGTCGTTTTTACACCAGCTTTAACAACCAACACTATAACAACTCACAAAGGCATCATTGTTTGCCCAAACGGCTTTGATTTACGATTTACAGAAATCATTTTTTTTCCATCCAGTCTTGACAGTCAGTTGTGAAAATATTTGTTTACTACCGGGCTTGATTTAAGGCGTCTGTCGAACTCCTTTGATATCGTTTTAATGATTATTTTATAAAGCAGTTCTTTAAGGAATAAATGTCAAATCTATAGACGTCTGCGCGGGTGTAAATCCTCTTTGCTCCGTAATAGAATCGAGCGTTTTATTAGGATCGTTCCCGTTGTATTGTTATTCTGGTTTGCAACAGAAGCAGCGGTGACTTAGTAAACTAAATTAGATTGAAAATGTAATTTTGCTTTTGAAACTATCAAGACGCCTAGAAAGAAATAAATCTCATCCGTGGAAAACGTTCTAAACGAAAACGACTATAGTGCATTTGCACAAAAGACAACGGCCAAAGCTACTGGGAATTAATCTGAAAACAGAGGAATACCTTCTTTTATAGTGTTTTATCTTAAGGATGATAGACATATGATAGCTCTAGTGTCATAGGGTCCTGAATCATCAAAGCTCTTGTGTAATGATGTGTTTCAACCATGAATTACATCTACATTAACGTTAACGGAAGATCAGCGCTGGTTGTCCGTCACAGACCATCCAGCACATTCTGAGTTGGGACCGTTTCATAACGACACCTTCCTCATATGTTTGTGTTGTGTTGTTATGAATAAATCTATTTTCTTTCTTTCTTTCTTTATTGATTAACGGTTATTTAAGGAGTAGACCGTCGAACATCACCTGCTAAAATTTAAAGTACATGTCTAACCGTAATTACCAAAAGCTAGTTGAAAGACAAACGGTCCGTGCAACCCCGGTACAGTCACCTCTTGTAACTTATGCGCGCCGGGGCGACGGTTAATAGCTTATATCGCCTAATGACCATGCTCCTTGAGCGTAATGCGACACATGAGAGCCGTGTAACACCTACCTTTCATGCGCTCCTGGTACTATTGGAAGTTCACTACTTAATTTTTGCACTATAACTTTAAGTTCAATTTTAATAGAGCTTACCAGAAAAACCATTAAACGTTCCAAAATAGCAGCCAACGAAATAGCAGTTAACTTATGATATAACGGTTATTTACGCTTAAAGTCTATTCCGAAACCGTGAAACACTTTGTACCACCATTCTGACAAGGTTCAGTCAACCACCGACTCTATTACAAAGAAAACAAGGGTACACATAGATAGATAAATTTGTCGCGACTATAAACTCAACAAGTGAACATAGGTTCAGTTTACGACGTCATAAAACTCAGTCGTTTGACGTGTGACGTCTCACTAATACGTCATAAAGTGATATAGTCGGGCGGAATCTGTGGCTGGGTCGGATCTCACTTGACGGGATGTTATTGGTGTCCTCTACATCTGGTTTATGAGTGCTCAAGTCTTTATTTGCTTAATAACCGTAAAAATATTATTTACGTGAACCAAACGGCGGAAAGATGGCGAAGTTAAGTGTAATTTCACCATCTTTATCTTTGTGGTTACTTTAATATCTTTCGTGTATATTTTTTCATGCGCGTGATATTAGTATTAACAGAGAATTAAAATCTATTTTTATTTTTTACTAGCGGCCCGCCCTGGCTTCGCACGGGTAGACAGACATTTATCAAATATTTTGTCTACCCGTTTGTAGACTTTTTCAGACATTATTTTTAAAGTTTCTCTCCGTAAGAACCATCGCCGTATTCAAGGAATATTCTAAAAAGAAGAATTAGCGAAATAGGTTCAGCTGCTCTCGAGATTTGCGCTTAGCAACACATTCAGCGATTCATTTTTATATTATAGAAGATGTGCACTAGATGATGAGGTTTTTGTGTCACGTAGGTGCAGCTGCGCGTTGACTTGCAAAATAGTGTGTATATAGGACCAAGGCAATTATATTATAAAGTAAAATGCAATCCTATTATATATTAGTCCCGTTTCCACAGAATTCATGTACTAGGGTTTTGTAATGATGCAGCTTCGTTGCAAAATGGAAAGTATTTTGCAACGAAACTAAATTCTCTATATCATGACTTCATCCATAAAGGTTACTCTTTAATAAGGTAATGGTGCCAATTCTGTTGTACAAAATAACTAAACTTAACTAATTTGTCAGTTCTTAAAGTCTTGCTATCCCTTTCTCGTGTGCGGGGTTAATAAGGATAGCAAGCAATGCCTTTAGAACTGTCAAATTAGTTTAGTTTAGTGTTTTTTTACAAATTGGCACCAATAATTTACTTTAATAAACTGTTAATTAAAATATGGTGCGTACGGTTGTTACAGTTCGCTATTCCGACAACACCTACTTGTCTACTCTGTGCTAAACATTGTTTTGCATGAACTGTCAAAGTGACAGGAATGCTCGCCCGCGGCGGCCGCTAGTGACGGGATAATGAAAACGGTGTTATTTTAACAACTAATATTAACTGCCATTTTGTAACGTTACTCAAGTATTCAATTGACAACTGTATTTGAGTGAAAGTATACACGCCGAGTTAATTGTAATCACTCAGAATCAATGTATAGTTTGACATGTTTGCATTACATAAACTGAAATAGAGAATAAGGAAATTAAACTTATTTTTATTTTAGCTGATTAGCAGTTTAGGGTCGGCAACGCGCGAGTGATACCCCTGGTGTTGCAAGCGTCCATAGGCTGCGGTAACCTCTTACCATCAGACGGACCGTATGCTTGTTTGCCAGCTTAGTGGTGTAAAAAAAAAAGTTACCGTAGCTTATAACCTAAAAACTAAAAAAATATTTATTTACTCAAGATCTTCTACGTCTTTATTAGTACTGATAATAGACAATATTAAAAGATTGTAGTTTTGTTTGTAATTAAAAAGCACCAACAGAATGCTATATCACTGAGTTCCATAGGCTATATATTATATTGCTACACGGGATAAGAAGCGAGAAAAGCTAATCAATATATCAACTCGATACATTAGAACGTATGTAAGAAATATGTTTAGTATCAAACTCAGGATCGCAATAGTAAAGAGGTGTAATTCTTGCACTGAAAGCAATAAGCTTAGACGGATCGATCGTCATACTAACCTAAAAAGCGCCAAGGAAATTAGTACGCAAGTAAAATAGCAGATAGCAGTTAATATATCGATATTATACACCAAGCACAGCACTAGTAGCCGGAGGGTTAGACGAGATAGCGCGGCCTCGCAGCTACTGTTCCGCCTTGGAATAAATTGCTAGACAGAGCCCTCCGCCATGCTTTTTGTATGAACTTCATAATGTACAGTCATTATGAAATGGGGATTATCCTACTAATAATATAAATGCGAAAGTTTGTGAGTATGGATGGATGGATGGATGTTACTCTTTCACGCAAAAACTACTCGACGGATTTAGATGAAATTTGGAACACAGATAATTTATAACCTGGATTAACACATAGGAACCTTTTAACCCGGGAAAATCTTAGGTTCCTCTGAGATTCTCCGGACGTAGTCGCGGGCAGAAGCTATTTATCTATATATAATTCTTTACTTATTATTACTGCCAAAGCTCCATAAATAAGAATATTTTCACTTGAAACTATGAGAGTTTCTAAAAAAGATAGGATATTTTGGTATCTTAATTATTTTTATTGCTTCCTGACTAATCAATACCATTTTGTATTTCGTCATTCTTCTGAATGGTTAAGGAATATGTTTACTGATTGTGTTTTGTCATTGGTAACGCACAAACATTTATTTTATTAGCACTGCACCAACTCAAAACATTTGGATCTTGTAACTCTTGTGCAATTTTCCATCCGGCAAACGCTTTGTTGGGATCGAACCTGTGTCACCTGGTGTAGCAGCGTACAAACCACTATACCAACGGTGTTGTTAGAATGGCTTCCTAGTCAAAACATCCGCTAGTGGCAAAATGTCCCTTTAGTAAAATGGTCCTTTCGCAACACTATACCCTAACTTGACAAATTCCTGTAGTTTTTCTGAATACAAGTGAAATCAGTAAGTATCTGGTATCTGGGTGTCTCCCTGCCACTAGGAGGGGAATGATTAATTGTCAGCAGGGGACTATTGAGCTCCTTCTGATAATGTTGCGTCTTACATACATTAGAAGGAAGCTGAGGAAATTGTCGCATTTCTAAATCAGAGGACAGTTTTCAACCACGTTACGTCACTTGTTTTAGTTGTTGTTTGTTTAAAACGTTGCAAGCTGTATAAGACCCAAGTCCGGTTATCCCACACGGGTTGAATTTTACCTTTTAGTTCAGTTTCGATGACAATAAAGCTGCATGGAAAGCATGAGCGTAAATGAGATCCACGATACAGGAACTCTAGTCCCTTTAAGTCGGTTAAAAATTGTTTCTACATTCAATCATGATATCTGACAGTTTAATATACTTGCAAAAAGAATGAGGGTTCTATTTTTAAATATAAATCAATAACCAAGACTACCCGAAAGGAATGCAAAAATAAAGCCGTTAAGAACTGATTGCTAAATAAATAAATTTACAAAATTCAAATTTAGAATTACAAAGCGACACAGCCCGGAAGCCCGCGAGTGCGCCCGAGCGCACCCGAAAGCTTCCGAAAATTGTCGCGAGGGGCGACACCGGAAGACGTAATGATGTTTGTCAAATGGAAAATGAGATAGGGAAATGTAGGAGCCGGCTGAATTTGCGACCTTTTCGCCGACGCCCCATCGGCTGCACTCAATTCAAATAAAAAAGTTTTCTCCACATTCCCTTTATCCTGATAAATGATTTAGATTACGTTTTAAATAGTGATTAAAGTCAACTTTGTGTAGAATTAATTTAAAACACTAATAAGCGTTGCCCTTTCCAGTAAAGGAATGTTGACATTTAATTAAATGGCCGCCTCACTTTTACATACAAATTAAAAGAGAACCATTACATTAATGGTATTATAATATTATTTGCCGCTTGAAAGTTGTATTTACTGAAATATCGACCGCTTCTTGGACCTTAAATGTTGATAACAAGTTATAAATTGGATCCATTTTATTTCAATTCAACCTACAACGCGCAAATGTTCATGAATGAAGCTATAACGTGTTTCTATTAAAGGCAATTATAGCATAGCATACATTGTATGTTGGATTCTAGATATTAATAAAAGCGTTTTGTAATTTATGATGATAACTGCTTTACAGTAACTTCATATATATTAGGTCCTTACATAATAAATTGGCGTTTTGTATGGGAGGAACAAAAAGTCGAATATTTTTTAATATAATATATTTAATTAATCAAAGTATGAACCATTATTTTCTATGCACTTTTGCCATCTCATAGGTAGTTCATTGATCCCTTTACTAAAAAAACCAGTCGGACGGGAATCAATAAAATCTTTGAAGGCGATTTGGACTGCCCCATCGGAGTTGAATTTTTTCCCTTGCAAGAAGTTATCAAAATTTCGAAAAAAATGGTAATCTGTTGGAGCAAGGTCCGGGGAGTACGGAGGATGTCTTAGACTTTCCAATTGAAGCTCTTCTAATTTAGTAGCCGTCTGTAGCGCAGTGTGTGGTCTAGCGTTGTCGTGAAGCAGCAGTGGCGTGGAGCGATTGACCAGCCTAGGTTGTTTAGCCGCTAGCTTTTCCATCATGGTTTGCAATTCCTGACAATAGACATCAGCCGTAATAGTCTGGCCAGATTTGAAAAAACTGTAATGAACAATACCGGCACTAGTCCACCAAACGCTTACAAGTAACTTTTTTGGGGTTAATTTTCGCTTGGGGCAGGATTTGGCTGGCTGGCCAGGATCTAACCATTGCGCTGAGCGCTTCCGATTATCGTAAAGAACCCATTTTTCATCACAGGTAATGATTCGGTTTAAAATACCTTCATTATTGTGCCGGTTTAGTAATGTAACGCAGCAGTCGACGCGCGTTTGCCGGTTTGTTTCAGTCAATTCGTGAGGTACCCACCTTTCAAGCTTTTTAATCTTCCCAATTTGCTTCAAGTGAATTAAAACAGTTTTATCACTAACATTGAAGCCTGCAGCTAACTCGGACGTGGTTTGCGATGGATCCGCTTCCACAATAGCCTTCAACTCTTCATTATCAACTTGAGTCTCAGGCCGTCCACGGGGCTTGTTCTGCAGGTCGAAATTTCCAGAACGAAAACGTTGGAACCAAAAACGAACTGTGTTTTCTTTTGCAACACGACCGCCATACACATCATTCACCCTTCGAGTTGTTTCCGCAGCACTAGTGCCACGGCGGAACTCGTACTCGTAAATAATGCGATATTTAAGGTTTTCCATTTTGTAAAATGAGTGACGCAAACAGAAAAAAACAGAAGAAAAAAAACAAATGAATGACGATCATCGAAGCACAAATACATGAGTCTATAGCTGTACAAATTTGAATTTGGAATTCCTTACCAAAGAGGAGAAATTCGTGATTAAAGTGGCCAGTACGAAAAACGCCAATTTCATATGTAAGGACCTAATATTTACCAAACAGCAAGCTTTAGTTATTATTCTGAGGTTCAATCAAAGTTTTTAAATTCAAATAAGGAAGTGTCTAACGAAACGTTCGCTTCGACAAAAAATATCATTTCAAATTCAAAAAAGGATTCTAGCTGAATGGGTGCGTTCATAAATCTCTTCGTCTCAGCAGCTGATGTTCGTTCGAAATACGAAACAGCGGTGGCGCTATCGACTCCGGCGGACAGAGTGTGGTGCGCAGATAAAATAAATGGAGGCGCTGTGAAAAATGATGACGCGCAGCCCGCGCGGAAAGACATCGCTCTGAAAGGGGTCGGCCGGCCTCCATTGGGTCAAATGCCTTTGTATTATTTTGAATTTCCGTCTTTATTGCGTCACTATTTTATTTTTAACAAGCCCTCATGATCCCACGTGAAATTTACTCGATTTGAATTTGGAAGTAAACAGTTAATTCTTTTTATTTCTGAACGAATACATTTCTCTTTTTTATGGGGTGCTGTTGCTGCTTTACAATCAAATAAAAGTCTAGATTTTGTGTTTTTCGCAGATTTATGGATTCACTGCATCAAATGATCAGCAAGCAGTAAAACGGTTATAGTGAAGTCCTGTAAAATATCTTTTTTTTCTAACTAACATAGGATTTAGCTTTTACAACCTATTCAATGAAAATGCGTAGCATTAACTTATTTTTCCCGTTCACCATTTTGAGTGTGAATTTAAGTATTTACGCCATTTTCTCGGACATAGAGGTACCTTGAAGGGTCTTGTCAAGTTTTACGGGCGCCTCAAGGGGCGTCATCGGACATTACCAGGGTCGTAAAGGACGCAAGGAGGTCGGTTAATACGGCGCTAAGTGTCCGGGGATCAGGGAACTCCTTGCCATTTCACGCGCCCTAGTACATGTTCCTTTACGACTTTTCATCTGCCCAAGTACTTGAGAAAATTAAAAAGACATAAGAGACACAGACAAATGTAGCTACTCTTGAGTGAGCTTTAGGGTAAAGTGATTTGGCCCTAAAGACCCAGAGTACCACTGAACTAAAAGCCTATTCTAACAAACTAGTTTATATTGTCTCCAAAAACTTCGGGAAGCATTATAAACAGTGAAACTGATGCTAATTCTGTTCTATGAAAGCATTGAACTAAACTAATTTGACAGGACTTAAATTATTGCCATCCCTATTTAACCCCGCACATGAGAAAAGGACAGCATAACTTTAAGTACTGTCAAATTAGTTTAGTGTGATTTTGTACAACAGAATTGGCACCACTACACTTCTTATTTTGATACTGGCCGAAATTGTAGGTTAGAATTTAAATTAAGAATGTAAGAAGACGAGTATTGACCTTTCTACTTCTTTCATCGTGAAATAACGACTTCTTTTAAACTTCGATTCGCACTCATGAAGAACGTCAATATATTTAAAAAGAAATGCGCCCTTACCAAGGCGTCTCATTAATACTGGCCGCACAAATAGCCATGGAAGCCACTTACCTGCAACAAAGACGGGGAAAAATTTAATTAACATTACAAAAACGGAGCCGCGTCATAATTTATTTACACAAAAAGCCCTTTTAATTATAATTAATATTTACTAAGCAGCGGGAAAAAGAGTTTTTGAGATCTATATACAATCTTAAAGTCTGTCATCTTTTGGGAGAGGGTTGGACGGTTATGGTAACCCAGCGGAATAATACCATAAAATCTCACATTACATTTCTGCTGTTTTTTTCTGTTAATTTCAATGTTTGAACGTCAACTAAAAAAGAAAGCCGTATTTATTTTAATTTATGAATTATGTTATATCTACTTATATCAAATAAAATGGTACATTGACAGCGAAATACGTCCCTTAGTATATATTGGTATACTTGTGTAATCACGCCAAGTAGGCAACTTTCATACTGGTCATTTTTTATATTAAAGATGGCGCCAATTCTATTGTACAATATCACTAAACTAAACCAATTTGACAATTCTTAGTCTTGCTATCCCTTTCTCATCTAGTTTTTTTAAGTATTACTATTTAGAATGTACGTATACTATGAAAATATTATATTGCATGCTGTGATCTCCTGTAATTGAGGAAACATATGGAAGTCTTTATCGCTTAATTATAAAAAATGTAATGTGTATTTCTTGTTGGAGGTTCTAATAAATAAATAAATAAATAAATCTGCGGGGTTAAATAACTGCCTAATTGGTTTAATTTAGTGATTTTGTACAACAGAATTGGCACCAATTTATTTATATATAAAAAAAAACAATTAGTTCAGATTTTCTTAATTCAAATAAAGTTCTAAACTTAAATCTTTTCACGGCGAAAAAAGTTACCTCAACAAAAACTGCGAAAGGGAATTTCCTCTCCACGGGAGCATTAGAGGGCCGAGTGAAGGGGCCTAGGAGTAAACGCTTTTGAGGGACTCGGGTTATCTCTGTACGTCGTAAAATAAAGGTTTACTAGACCATAAAGAAAATTAAAATGAATTATTTTGACGAGAGGTGGGGTTTCAGGACCCCTTTACGAGCATCGAGGTGGAGCCTTACGAGCAGTAATTGTTTTTCTTCTAATTTGGAAGCTTGTTTTTGGCGTAATTATCCTTTTGGATAACGGTTACGGTTTACGGTTACGTTCCAATCGTAAAGATGTGATTTCGGTTGTAAGTCGACAAGTTTTATATGTTTTTGATTGGAGTTTAATTGTAGGTGAAATTGTTGTGAACTTTCACACGTGGTATTTTGGTTAACAGCCATGTTATGTGACGATATTCATCTGATGGTAAGCGTCGTGTTGCAATGTCTTTAATTAGTTGTGTGTGGTCTTCTTAGTTCTTATCTTAATTCTTATCTTAATAAAATGTATGTTTAATTTCAACGACGTATCGATAACATTTTTAAAATTAATTCCAGTCTTTGGCGGTGAGTGTACGGGTATTTCTTGATTACCCGTGCACCCACCAGTGGGTGAAGCCAGTGGGTGCACAGGTCACGACGCATTTCATTTTTATTTTGACGTGTGTCTGAGTTTGCGCTTATTCTTTTTATACTACTGAGGTGTCAAACAAGCATACGGCCCGCCTGATGGTAAGCGGTTACCGAAGACTATGGACGCTTGCTACACCAGAGGGATCACTCACGTTGTCGACCCTGCAAAAATATCTGCATACCGTGACAGAACGTACGCTGTACTCATAGGAAAACCGCTGCGGTGAGTACTTTCTACATTCTAAGTGTCCAAGAAGGTTCTATGGAAACCCTTTTTGAATCTGTAGTGGTATAAAAAGAAACTGGCACTCTAAAACTATTAAAAAAACAAAGAGCCCGTCCCCAGAAGAGCGTTACGATGCCGCGATACACATCTCTGTAAAATTGAACTGCGATTACAGCCGAGAATGGCTGTTTTATCGCACCTCCGCTGAACGACTTCTTGGCGACACACGCGAATCTATTGTGTCAGGATTTGCGGCGCTTTTTTCTAATTTTAAAACAAATGCGTCTTTATAGTAATATATTTGGATTTAAGATTTTCCCAGTATTTAATGTTCTTTTTAATTTACTCTTGAATTAATTTTCCTTGTACCAAAGTATAAGGGCTACATGTATGCGTATAAAAACATGGACCACGCCCGGTATACCGAAATCTTGAAAAAAAAAATTTGACAATTAAGTCTACCCCCATTTCCAAATTTAAACGTAAAAAGTAAAACGGAAACTATTTCCCTGCTTTTTAATCACAAACACGAGCTCATTAATATAAAGTAACTGAATCCTAGTGTGGGGCTGTGAATAAAACATGGCATAATAATGTACTATGAAAAAAGGCAGATACATAACATTAACTACTTTATTATATAATAAATAGCGGAATAAAGACTTAATAATGCTTCTTACGAATACTTTACGCGAAGCTTTCCTAATAAGGAATTGACATTTACCGTGTAACAAGATACATTAACGTATCCTCTTACATTGTGGTTAAAGGGATTGCCAAATATAAATCAATAAAATATAACACAATTAAAGGTAGACCAATAAATTGTACATAAGTAGCAAGTAGGTCACGCGGCAATAAATTCTACTAAGATACTGAATGCGGTATGTTAAAACCCACTAAACACTTTTTTACTCGCGTTATAACAGTTAGATGGCAGTTTTTAAAATAAGCAGACTAGATTAAGGCTTTAATTTAGTATCCTATTAATGCCCAAAATCTGTCCTAAGTATTATTCAAAATGTAAAATGTATCAGTGAAATCCGCGGTACGCAGCGAGTATGATATAAAATTACTACTGCAAATTCCGCAATCTCGTCTTAGGCCGTCGTGAGGTGATTAAACGCACAATTTACAAGTGTAATCCGACAAGGGATAAAATTATTGATCTGTCATTTTTGTACATAATCAAGCTCTTAAATTTTAGGGTTGATGTTATTTACAACGTTTTCACTGATAAGTTATTTTGTCTTGAGTTTACCGGTAAATTTATTGTTAATGAGGATGCTGCTTCGCAAGGTGCAATAAAATAGTATAATAAACCACACGGAAAGAGAAATGTTGAGATGACGGAATTTTGAGGAGGCAGATGGTAGAATGAACACACATTTTGACGAGTCCTTGGGGTCAAGGTAGGCAGAAATTGACATTGAAATAAGCACTGCTTATTCAAAGCTAAGAGCAACAAAGAAAGCACTTATTGCTTATTATTATAGAAATTAACTATGTAATGTAACCATTTGTATATTTTATAATCTAGTTAAACGATCTGCATAAATAAAGTTGTTTCAAAAATCAGAAGGCTGTTGCAACGTGAAAAAATAATTACTAGCATTGCGTGTCCAAGTAATGTTTATGGAAGCCAGCGCGATGCTGATTTTTGATGGAGATTTTCGTGCAACCGCTAGGCTTTTCCTCCCGTCTGTGTTCAAATCCTAACGCATACATTTCGCATCAGACGGGGGACGCGCATAGCAATGATGTGTTCGCATAACGTTCGCCGAAGGTGCACTAAACGGGAAATAAGCGTGGAATAGCGTCTATATCGCGCTTTAGTGGCTACCACGCGATTTCTGGGGTTAAACCGTCACTTTGTAGTTTTTATGGTAAACACGTGATTTGTAATGTTGTAGCTGTACGATTCCGGTTAATGAAAAAAGGTGAATCTTTTCAAAACATGCTTGTAAGAATATAAAAAAAAACTTGCATTATAAAGCTTGAATACTACATAGTTTACAGTATGGGGAATATTTACTTAGTGTTCCTGTAGTTTGAGACGGATCATTAGTCACTTTTATCATTGCATAACTTTTTAGGCTAAGACCTCGCTGTCCGTACGTCTGTCCGTCTATCCGTCAGCGGGAGGTATCTCATTTATCTGCTCTATTTTAATAATGGTAACAAGTTGACGCTTGAAATGCTCATAGACTGTAATTGAATATATTATTATAAAAAAAAAACTATTTAAAACAGATACCAAGACTCGAACACCAAGGGTGCCGCCCTTGGTGTTCGAGTCCCACTCGAACATAGCCGGTTTTTTATACCGCATACGGCCCGCCTGATGGTAAGCGGTTACCGTAATCTTTGGATGCTTGCAACACCACGGGTATTCCAACCAAAAAATGTACTTTGCTAAGATACACTTCTGACGAATAAAATTGAGCAAAACATAATGTGGAACTGAATTCTGGGGCTTGTAACTTTAAAATGGAATTCTCCCCCGTACAATGGTTTCACGATATTTCCCTCTATTGTTTTAACCGCGATTTTCCCGCGATTCGGTGATTTCCCCGGGACACCGGTGATTGTTTCCCCTGTAATGGATTCCGAATAGTACTCGATGAATATGTATCGCCATCTTTGAATTCAGATTGCGATCGGAAAGGGTGTGTTCGCGTGTAAATGAATTTTGGTACGTTTTACTTTTTTATACTAGAGGTAGCAAATAAGCATACTGCAAACATCCCACGTAATAGTAAGCGGTCACCGTGAATTGACGCTACCTTATGTTGAGAAGAATCAATGCTATCAGATAAAAAAATATGTGACGCAGATGGTTTGAAGAATCTTGCCACAGCCTACATATTCAGATGGTATGATCTTTTTGTTTGGCTCTCTATATGGGGCAAGCAATCTTTGGAGCTACAGAAATATTAAAAACCCTACAGTATGCCTTGAGTAATTTATATTCATCTAAATAAGAACTCTTAAATAGAAGAAGAAGAGGACATCTAAATAAGACAGTTAACCTTTTATGACGCAGTAAAAACTATGGCAAACATAGATAACCTCGCCCCAATGGTTTTAGAGAAAAGAAAAACGTAATTATCTAAGAAGAGCACTGGCTGAGCTGATTAAGACGGTATTGTATGATGTGCATTTGATACTTCCCCAGGTTATAATCTAACTCATTGCCAAATTTCATCACGATCCGTTCATCCGTTTAGTCATGAAGCAAACAAACAGAGTTGCTTTCGCATTTATAATGTTAGTATGGATGGCCTTTTAAAAACTGCTACATGTCAGGATGACACTGACACCAAATCTGTTGTTTAAAATTTATAAACTTAACTAATTTGATAGGTCTAAAAATATTGCCATCCTTATATAACCCCGCACATGAGAAAGGGATAGCAAGACTTTTAGACCTGACAAATTAGTTGTCTAGTAATTTTGAACAACAGAATCGACACCAATACTTCAGGCTAGATTGCTTTACAACCATCTCTTCAGACAACTAAAGTTGTGAACTGCTTAATTTTTTATTCAATTACTTGTCCTTAAAAGTCCAAACCGTCAAGACATTTTACCAAACCAAAATCCCGGGGTATTATACATGATAGTCGTTCACAAGTTGTTTTACTGCGGCAGGGGTCGTAAACCCACCGTCACTGGTTCCTGATGGACACTTTGAGAGCTCGGAGCATTGGGGAGGCTGATGCCTCAATTGTTTTACATTTTACAGTATTACGTTTATCTCAAGGTTTGCCAAATGTTTATCTCCCATTCCTCGGCTTGGGTTTATCTTGCCGCGTTAAAGATTGCGGTCTTACATCCTAAGATGACACTGGTGCCAATTCTGTTGTACAAAATCATTAAACCAAACTAATTTGACAGCAAAGTATTGCCATCCTTATTTATCCCTGCACATGAGAAGGGGATAGCAAGACGTTTTGTCCTGTCAAATTAGTTTAGTTTTAACCAAATCGACACCATTTTGCTGGGAATGTTATTTGCTACGAAAAATAAGTTTTATTTTTCGTAGGTTATTTGACTATTTGTGTATTGTAAACTTAAGTATAGTGATTAATCACACCACGTCCGTAGAACAAAAGGCGTAAAAACTGTAGCCAACCCGACTGGGTAACCGACCGACTGACTTGTGCCTCCATATCGCAGAAAATCGTAGCCAAATAACACTACCCTGATCTAACGTTGTGGTAAAGACACCCGAGTGCAAACATCTAAAGGATGTCCGAATGTTTAACAAAAATCAAATCCGATTGCTTTTTATATTTTCCATTATAGTGTACGAAGCAAGTTTGTATGTTCCGTGTTTTTTTTTAAACGCTAAGGTGGCACACAAGCATGCGGCCCACCTGATGGTAAGCAGTCACCGTAGCCTATAGCCGCTAGCAATAACTCACCGCAGAAACACAACACTACATCAAAGTAGTGTAAATACAGGTAAAATAACATAGTCTAGATTCCCGAAAACTACCAGGCGACCAGAAGCATGTAAGAGCTCGTTCAACCCGCATATTGCAGGTCAACATGCCGCCCTGGTATTTTCATTAAGCGTCACAGGTGAGCGTTTCCTTATTACACAAATAGCATCGGCTTATTGCGTGTTCACTCGACATCGGGCTTAGCAGCTAGGACCGACCACTTTTGATAATTGACCCTTTGTAATCCGCTCAGTAACAACTCAGACTAAAGACTTTAAAAATAGACGTTCTATTTTGAAGTCGGTTAAAAAGGAGGAGGTTTTATGTCTTCTTCTTCTTCTTCCTAAGTATGGCAATCAATCCCTTCAGGGTCTATTTTTGCCAGTGTCGAGTGTTAGAGAATTTTCAAGTTTCAACATTTCTCGTGTTTGCCGCATTAAAATGCCTAGTGTCATGCATTCTAACGCCCAATGGAGTTTCTGGAGACAACCCACGGCAGTAGCAGATCGTAACACGCCTTTAGATTAGAGGTAACCTATTGACCAAAATGATAAATCACTTAACCCAAAAGTCGTATTATGGCATTATTTCCAATGCTCCTATAAATCAGTCACTAAATGAAACTTTACTGCACATATCGACACCAAAAATACACATTAAAGATCACTATAACACAATTTACGACACACTGGAAAAAATCTCAACCGCTCCGCCTGATTCCCGCCAAAAACTCCGGTTTTATGTCTATTCTTGATATTTTAGCCTTTTTTGGACCCATATTGAAAATTATTTTCTTTTTTTAAAGGGTACTTAAAGGAGATGGTAATCGGTTCACTAGATTTATTTTTAAATTAAGATAAACAAAAATAAATTTTATCCACGTCGATTCTTGTGTTCATAATTACTGAACTTAACTAATTTGACAGGTCTAAAAGTCTTGCTATCCCATTCTCATGTGCGGGGTTAAATAAGGATGGCAATATTTTTAGACCTGTCGAATTATTTAAGTTTAGTAATGTTGAACAACAGAATTGGCACACATTGTCACAATTGTAATTACATAATTACTGTGAACATCATACATGTTTCCTACATCAAAGTAATCAACCCTCGGCTCTAGTTAACGCCCGCGTTATTGTAACGTTACTGAAATTCGTGTTTTATGCCGTCGGAATGTGGTCACAGTGATAGCGGGTAATAGACTTTGTTGCAACTGCAGTCTTGGCTGTCAATGGTGTCGATTCTGTTGTTCAAAATCTCTAAACTCAATTAATGTGTCAGGACGAAAAATATTACTATCCCTTTCTCATGTGCGAGGCTAAATAAGGATGGCAATACTTTTAGACCTGTCAAATTAGTTTAGTTTAGTTATTTTGTACAACAGAATCGACACTATTGTGAGGTTATGTCGAAGTTTTGTGTGATTTAGTCAACATGTTACGATGAAATATGAAGCAGAAATTCTAGTCACGCTGCCTACTGAACCAAAGCTGCTGAAGACATACCAGAATTTTGTAAAGATTTTTTTATACCACTAATGTGGCACACAAGCGTACGGCCCACCTGATGGTAAACAGTCACCGCAGTCTATAGCCGCTAGCAATACCAGGGGTATCACTAACGCGTTGCCAACCATGTTGTTGATGAAGACTCCCTCTGCTGGCATTACTATTAGCGTAGCTTATCCTCGTGGAGCACTGGGAACTTTATTCACCGCAGAAAATACTGAATCACAGTAGTGTTATTTGACTGCGGTCTTGCATAAGGAGGTACAGTCCCCTGCAGGGCGGCTACAATTTTAATGGAAAAACTCACTCTTATAATGGTTTTAAGCTTGAGTGGAATTCTTAACAGTGTAGAGACGATATAATATGTTCATGTAGAAGCCATGCACTTGGAGAAATTATTTTGTAACAATGCTTATTCTTTCCCCCGCCGTCACTCGCACGGCACCCAAGGCGATCGTGGCAAATTGTTATTTCAAGGCATATGCGTAGCGCCGTGTACGTTTGATGGGTCGTTGCAGGGCGTTACACACTCCTTCACTATATGTTACCCTGGTACTTGAGTTGCCCGGGACGGGGGTTTACCTTTGAGGGTTCTAGGGAATCGCAAATGACAGAATGTTTATGAAGAAGTTTGGTTTTAGATTTCGTTATGGTATTATAAATAGGATATACAATTTGTAATGGTGTAAAGAGGGGAAAATTTATTATCCTGTTCTAGTGGATAAAGTTGATTTTTTTTATTTGTAATGGTTATAACCATATTTATAATCGGGCGATATATTTTTGGGAAACCCCATTAAGCCTCCTGAAGGCTACATATATTTACACTTTCGAGTCGCAAAATTCTACTTTTAAATATCTGTAACATTTGTAACGTCACAAATTGATGGTATTGGGTGTAAGTACATTAGCTACTCACTAATCAGTTGAAAGCCAGTGTAAGCTGGTTAATCCGGCCGGGCTGTAGCCTAGACTTGCAGGGCTGCTACTTGATGGATAATAATGTCTTAGCTTTTATTTAGTTACACCTGCCCGGTGTGTAATCAAATCTTGCAAGTTAAATTGGACTAACTTCCCAGTGTGCGATTGAGATAAACTTTGGCATAGACGTTTATTTCCCGTGACAATACACGATTACCTAAATGCCGCCATTATTAATCCAAAATGGCGGCCGCCGCAAGGTGACGGATTTAAAATTTCGACGTAAGCTCTAATGATTATGGATATCAAAACATATGGCTTGACTACCGAGTAAAATATTATATATACAATTCTCGTGTCGCGGTGTTTGTAGTTAAACTCCTCCGAAACGGCTTGACCGATTCTCATGAAATTTTGTGTGCATATTGGGTAGGTCTGAGAATCGGACAACATCTATTTTTAATCCCCCTGAATGTTAAGGATAGTCCACCCCTAAATTGACCACGCGTACGAAGTCGCGGGCACACCTAGTATTTTATAAAATCTGGAAATGAACCTGACATAAGGCCAGGGTTATGTTCATCTCATCTAAGATTTGTAATACCTACACTACCCTATCAGAAAAGGTCTTCTTTTGCGACCATATTTCTTTTCTCTAGTAATAATTTAAAATACATATATAAATTGACAACCCTATTTATCCGCCATTGAATCGACATGTAGCCAATAACCAATAGTGGGCAGTGTCTGAGTACAAGTAGCTATTATCCACTAGGGGTGTGTATTGTTCCATTGTCTCCACAGGAGCTGGTCATCTCGCCACATTAGCCGAATAGATGGACGTGTCAAATGCGTCAGTGAACCGGATTGCTCCGGTTACAGGCAGTCTGGGCTTGCTCGAACCGGACTTTCTGGAAATCGGTTTTCTTTCTTGGATATTGTGCTTGAAAATTCACTTTACTGATGGTAGTATGTGAAAAAATTAAATTAGGTTTTGCTTAGCGTTTTCATCCACACATACAAACACTCTTAGCCCAATTATATCCTTTCATTTCTAAGCCAGTGCATATAGTATGGAAAACCTACCCGCTAAATGAAACGATTGTAGTCAAGTGTGACCGGCCCACCTGATGGTAAGCAGTCACCGTAGCCTATAGCCGCTAGCAATGCCAGGGATATCACTAACGAGTTGCCAACCCTGTTGTTGATGAGGACTCACTGTGCTAGCAGCATTACTACCAGCGGAGCGTATCCTCTTTGAGCACTGGTAACCTTACTACAGGAACACAACACTATATCAAATTAGTGTTATTTCACTGCGGTCTTCTGTAAGGCGGAGGTACAGTCCCCAGTCGGGCGACTCCAATTTAAATGGGAAAACGCACAGGAGATCCCAAATCGCCCTACCTCTCTTGATAGTTCCTCTCTCTTGCCTGTCCAGGCAACTAGTTTATACAGATGTAAATTTCGGATTGTAAACTCATTTGGCTCATCCCAATATTATATAATATTATAGTAGGCTTTCACCGTCTGACAACTTGAACGGGCTTCATGTTTTATTCTGTGTATGATATTTTTACATTGTCGGGTGTAATACGAGTTTTACTTGGAATCGGCGGGCATGTATATAAAAGATTGATCAATAAGAGAGAGGCTGAAATGGCGCTCTATACTCTCTGCCTACCCCGTGAGGGACTTGGCGTGATGATATATTGTGTATGATGCCATAAAAGTCACCCTTAGCTTGGTCGATACTTCTTATCAAGAAGACAAAGTGAGTGAGCATCGCGAAAATAAAGAAAATCCATTTATCTCCCACGAGATAAGGAATTTAAAATTCAAATCGTCCCACGCCTTATCAATTACAAGTACCAGGAGCGCAACAATAACAAGAGGCGACAACTCCGCGTTTCCCATTCTTTGGCGAATTTGCATCTTCATACAATCGCAATTAGGGGCGCGTGCATTAATACGACAAGGTCCCTCAAGTAGGTCGTTCCAATTTGATAGAGTCGAGATAGAACCGTGTCGCAGCTAGCATTGAGCCTAAAGTAATTATGGGACATTTGCATCAATGTTATGTTCGCCTGGTGAGCACGAGCCGTTACTTTCAATATTGGATTGGAATAAATTTATTGTTAGTAACCCGAGTAGCCATTAGTGAGGTATTCAACCGAATTAGGCAAATTAGAACTTATTTACCAATTATATAGCAATGTTTTTTCAGTAAAAGATAAACAGTGATAAACATATGTTTGTTGACTGTTGTCAACATTATTTGCGGTCTGAAAATACGCCACTAAAAGCAACGCACAGCAGAAACGGATTACAAAGTTGTTTTAGCTGCAAAATGTAACCACGATGCGCAAACGCAAAGAAATTTTAAATTGTCACCTGGAACTAGGTTTAGGCGGGTTCGATTCCCATTCAGAACAGGTATTATTTTTAATAAGGACCTATTTAACGTGGAATAATATTATAAATATGTCTACTTTATTAACAACATTCCAATTATAGATTTTGACAAATGAATCCGTTTAGAAACTCAGATAACATAAACTTTATAAAAAATCGTGAGTGGTAATAAATTATGCTAATTCCGAATGGCATTACAGAAAATAATTATTTCAGAACAAAACTATACACGCATGAAACGCGATACGCAGTAAAGTTTACGAGCTCGCTTGAAATGTACCATATTTCATGCGATCCTGGTATCTCGGATTGTAAAAGATGTGTTTCTCTGTTTCATTTACAGCATCAAAAGAATTTGAAATGTTCGAGAATAAAATTAAAATGTACTACTTCTAAGTTTGCAAAAGGGCAAAAAAAAAACAAAAACTTAGATTTCTATAAATACAGAATATATCAAAAAGGTTGCCATTTCAACAATAGCATTAAATATTCTGATACCAGACGTTTGAAAAAAGAACACCAATAAAAAACAAACATTTTCATTGCTGACATACTATTCTGAAATTTGTTTCTTATTATTAAAATATTAAAGTTAAAAACAAGTTAAAATCATCAAAATAAAATTATCATAATCTTCTAGTAATTCTGTAAATAACTTTAAACCTTATGCAAAACTAGTTAAACATCGAAATGGCAATAAAACCATGGAGCCCTGGTATAAATGGCAAATTACAACCACTCGGTGGTACCCTACCTAACCTTTGTAATTGGTTATCATCCAAACAGTTCATTTGGCCGCGTTAGACACCGAACATAAATCGAGGCACGCATGTTAAATATTTACGGTTTGTATTGCTCTCTTGAGAGGTAAGTGGGGTGTCCACGGTGGAATGGAAGACGTTCCTTTTACAAAATAATAATCATTCAATTTCAAATTAAACCTACACATAATGACAAATATATTCTTAATTTTATTTCGTCACAGACTATAAATTATTAGTTTTTTATAGTAAGTAACATACAGATAAAAGAAATGAAATTTATATTTAAAAAAATAAATACTCGTTAAAAAAAGAGAATTATGGAATCAAGCCGTTCTATCCAGTGTTCGGTTTTTGAAATTGTCTTATGGACATTTTATGAGGTCGTACGAGGAAATTTTGCAAGATGGCTACCCTTCCATGATTGTCAACGCTGGAATAGGTTTATACAGGGGAGTACCTGTTTATACAGAGGGCTTACAACCCTTCCTAATGGTTTTACTGGACGTAAAAATGTTTACCTCCCTAATCCTCACCACGGCAACAATTTGTTATATGAATTTTTGATTATCATAAGACATTTTGTTTTATTGGCTTAGAATTGAATTGGTGTGGGTTACCAAGCGGGATTAAAAACTTAAAGATCATTTGTATACCATTGGTTATTTAGGCTGTGTCTTTGTAGTGAGAAAATTGTAACTTATCGCAATTTTATTGTACCGCAACTAATTTACGCTTTCTTAATAATTAATTTATATGTATAATAGATACTTTCTAGCGGGAAATTTCTTCTAAAACTTCTTCCCAATGTAATTGAAAGGTAAACCTAGCCTCCATACTTGAGCATAATACCTCCTTTCTACGTCTGGTTAATGAAAAAGTGATAATTAAAACTGTACATAATTACATAGCGGTACTAGGCGCCCAGACAAGTGAAGAGGCACAATGGCTAGACAAAGGCTCGACCTCTGACCTCGTCAGTCAGAAATTCGTTGATGTACCAGGCGGTCAGAGGTGCGTCGGTGTGGATGGTAATGAACCGGTATTTCCATCTAAGAAAATATAATTTGGATACAAGGAATGAAACTGATTTAAAAAATAATAATATGTTACTTGGTAGTTGATAATTATTTAATTGTAATCGCTCTCAGTGCGTTTTTTCACTGTTCTCTATTCAAATTCTGAATTCAAATTTATTTTTATAATTTATTTATTTTCATAATTAGAACTAGTTTCTCCATGTCTCAATTTGAATACAGAATAACAATCTCGTTTTTTTTGTCTAACCAACCAATATGTAAAGGCTTAAATTAAAATAATTATAATCCTGTCTGTACGTCATCTCTTTAATGTTCATACCCGACCGACAATTCATATACGATATTATTAGGTATCTATTTTAAATCGCCTCGGGTGTCGTCATTACTCTGTGACTTTCTCATTTAAATGGTGATCAACGGAGAAATTTATGTGCAAGTAATGAACACTACACACTGCTAGCGAGGCTATGAGAACAATAGCATCGCCTCTGGCACGTTAGATAATAAAGCAGCTACAAAAAAACACGAAATATTTTTAGAAAAAATCATTTATTCCACATGACTTGTGACGAATTTAAATTTTACAAAATCATTTTTATAAGCTAGTAGGTCGCACTTTAAGGTACAAATATATAACTCCCGTTCATAATAGGAGCTGCCTGATTGGGACAGTACTACCAACTAACAGAAGATGATAGCCAAATAACACTAATTATCGAATCGAAAGACACCTTTTCATCAAAATCGGCTGAATAACAAAGACTGCCAAAATCCTAACCCTTGCGGCTTCGCCGTAGACGGATTAAACTTTTATTGTGACATTTGTCGTGTATAGACTTAATTGTCAATGGTTGGAATGCACAGGAATCTATGCTAGTTAAGTTAATAATTTGTCACTCGGCTGTTAAATGGCGGTGCGTATGGTTTCCAGTGGGCTTATTCGAGTAAGCTAAGCTGGCATTACGACTTATTTGTCGCTTATGCTGTTAGCATTCCTCGTATTTACAATTGGCAATGCGCTAGTGATAGCCCTGTTATTACAAGTGCCTTTAAGGCTTATTACCACGTCGGTAAAAAAATAAATAAAAAAAAACACTGTGACGTCAAAACTAGCTTTACAGATTAAATAGTTTTATATCACTCAGTGTAGGAAGGGACTGAAGAGGCTTATTAAGAGTCATCGGTCAATAATAAGCACTTAATACGAATCGATAGCTCTCGATATTCTGAGAGTCATCCACTTCACACTTCGTGCTTAAACAAATTCCCAAATATTTTCACTCGATGAGACAGCCTGGGAACGTCTCTCGCTCAACAAACAGTTCGTTAAATAATACTGTTCTTATCGTATTCGCTACCACAAGGTAATATATTAGCGGGAATTAAATAAATATTATGAGATTAGACTGAAGATTTTCGGTGGCTAGTTTTATTTGAAAATGGAACTAAATTTTTTTAAGTGCAAATTTGCTGATGTCATTCCTGTTACTTTACTGGATAACGGAATAATGAAACTGTATTGTTAGAAAGATGATTTTAGCATCAGAGTTAAATCTTTTGAGACAATAATCTATGGTTACCATCGTGCGACTTCCCTTGGTAGTTAAATCGTCTATGGGCTGTGGTAAGCTTACCAATCAGGCCGGGCCGTATTAGTTAGAGAAAAAAACATAATGCATATAATTTCTCCGACAAAAGAAAAAAAAAAAGTTGCTCCTACTACGTACCAGGATAACATAAAACCGAAGTTCTCATAAAATGACCGCCTCTATACGCCTGTTTGTCAGTTCGAAATATAAACAAATAGTAGACAAAATGGGATGACATTCTCGCCATTTCGGGATCCGCAGCGATCGGCAATTTATCTGCGACTTTATTACATTTGCTCGTAGTTGGCAACACGATGCACCCACGCGTAACTTACTCGTCCGTTCGGATAAATATTTGTTCGTGAAATCTATTCTTAGGATTAAATATTAAAGGGATACAGATGTACATCTTACAGCCAACAATATCATAAATTAAGAACTAAAAAAAATGCGAAGGTGCGGTTTCAAAATTTAAATTTGCTTTAGATACTGCCAGCATTCTTGGCACGCTTCCGCATGATTCCGGTTTGGGTCAGATCTTTTATCTATAAGTAGGTAGGTTAAGATATGTTTTTGTAAATAGTTGCATCTGTTTAGTGTCAAATTAAAAAAAAAAAAAAAACAAAAATCGAAGGTTCCTTATCGATTCCTCAATCGAGAACTTATGTGTATTCGAATCGTGCCATTCGATCTCGATGCAAACCTACCCGCGCGAATATGCCTGTAGATACTCTTATGCAAGTACAGGCTCATTACTATCACAATTTTATGCTAGTTGTAGATGTGGGATAATAAAACGAAGAATTTTATAACACCTAGGCCTTAAGATTATCTCGATAAAGCACTACTATTATAAGTAGACACGTTTGCAGTTTGAGTTTTGGTTCGAAGAGCATTCTATTCAGGGTGCGTTTCTAATTTGGTCGGATAATTGAAGTTGGCAGTGCGCATGGCTGTTGTAAGTAAATATCCTGGGATACTTTTATTTATACTTAACTAATTCACACACTGCTTGCAGCACGCTTAAAGCAGATATTTTGATTATAGTAGGCAAAAAAGGAGCCATAAGTGAAATAGCTGCCGACCCCGAAAGGAGCTTGGCGCAATTATATCTTTGTCTGTGGTTTTGGCTGACAGTTGGTATGAATAAAAATGTACTCACCAATTATTTACTTGTAGTATCGTTAACCCTGTATCTTGTGCTAATTGTTTCTTTTGGTCTTCCGAGGGGTACGGGTGCTGCAACAAACAGACGGACAAAATATTAAATACAAATCGAATTCGCCAACAAAAAAAAACCGCGTCGATCTAGGCAGCGCTCTTTAAAATTGGTCAAAAATCGATTTCACTAAAGATGGCAAGCAACCCTTTAGCTTAACGTAAAGATACGTGTTTATTGCGGCGAGTGTACCAGGGTGACAGGAGCACGCAGCACGTACCACCTAATGTTATTGGTTTTTGGCGAGCGTCGGAGGGAACCGCCGTCTCGTGAGACCTCCTCTACTTTATCCCAGCCTGGTACCTTTGTAAATTATTCACTCGTTTTTAGTTCGAGTCTCTAGGTAATACGAATTCGGATGTAGGGGAAATATTATTTTTATTTATACAACAGAAATATCACGATTTAGTTACCAGCCAGTACAAACTGTTGTTAGTAAGTTTTTTTTTATATTCATGAATCAAATTCTCACTTATTTTGAAATTATAATCAGTTCGAGAACAATTATCTCGATGAAAAACACAACTTTTTTTAAAAGTGCTTACCAAAAATTTCTACGACACATTTTAAGATTATTATTTTATCTATGTATCAAACGCTTAATAGTCAAGAAACATAACATTAAAAAAACCAAGTGAAACATAAAATCCACCCAATTTTCGAGGTAACTCTTATATATTAAATAATTGTAATTTATACATAGTCGTATTATCATCATAATCTGTGACAACAAGACAATAACAAATCTGTGCGGTACCAGGGTGACATGTGTGTGAGGTAACTACAACGTATCAATTTCCACGTGGGACCTTATCTGCCATCAGCGAGCTGCAACTGGATACGTGAGGAAAAGATTTTATCATACACTTGTTATTTACAGATTCTTTACTAAAGCAGAAATTATCTTTTCGACGTGGAGTTATTTTGTTGTACTAATTGTTGATTGCGATTTTGCCCGCGTAGAATCAGCAATACATTTTATATATCATGGGTTGGCAACCTGGTATTGGCATATTGGGTACGGTGATTGCTTACCGTCAGATGGGCCGAACGCGTGTCAACGTAGAAGATTTTTTTTGATTATAATTAATGTTTTTTTTAATCTGTTCAGATGTTTCTTATCTTTTGTATTTTTTTTATTTGCGTGTTTACAATAAAATTAAAATTTCATGTTTTTTTTTTACTTTATGGTTGCTTCAGGGAGGTTTTTAGCAAAAAAAATATTTTGTTAATCCATTAAGGATAAGATAGCCGTCACGTCGTATAGGGAGGTCAAAGAAGTAGCACTGGACAGGCAGAAGTGGAGGGAAATACATCGACTGCACCGACAAGAGTAAAACTCTTAAATAGAAGAAGAGAATATATGCAAGGACAAAGTACCGGATCCGCTGGTTATCATTACATTACATAATATAAAATCACTTACGCTGTCTGTTCGTTTAGATCTATTAAACTACTCAACAGATTTTAATTCAGTTGTCAGCAATAGATATAGTGATTCAAGAGGAAGGTTTTGTGTAACCCTTGCGAAGCCGGGGCGGGTCGCTAGTATTATATATTTTGTTACGAGAAGAAATGTCTGCATAGGTCATGCGTTTTGAGTTGACCAAAGACGAAGCTTTAGAGGTATTCAGCGCAAATTCTTAGTAACCAAACAGGGTATTTATAACAATGAACCAAACATTTGCTTCCATAAATTGGTGTTATAGGTTGATAACAGACATGGTATGGAGATGAAGCGAAAGTAAACTACACGTCATTTGTAAATCATGTGCTACACTACAGAAGAGAGGATATGCGATTGTATATCTCGCCAAGTCACTCATGGGGTAGGCAGAGAGTATAGAGCGTTTCACTCATGACTTACACACCTCTTGATTATTCTACATGCATCAATCTCTTCATATATGTGGTTCCAAGAACTCTTTACCTTGCCATAGTTTATGCTAACCGTTGACAACAGACAATCTTGGCACAGTGAATATTGGTGCCAATTCTGTTGTCCAACACTAAACTAAATTAAATAAGGATGGCAATACCTTAGTCCTGTCAAATTATTTCAGCCATCGCTAGCTTTATTTCAAGATTTATCTTTTAAACGTATATAATTTCTTGTTAAAACTTAAGTGTAATGAATATTCCAGAATTATACTGGAGAATCGAAAGGCCAGCTTGCTCTCAAATGCGTAAAGGACATCATCAATTTTGGTACAAATCTGAAAGTGGCGGCTCACGCAATGTTTTTGTATATTCTGTTAGAGCTTGTCCGTCTGAACATATATTGATATGGCACCAAAGCTGTAGGACCTTTGTCCTCGATTTTATTTGAGTTCGAAAATCAGAATTTTCATACATTTTTGTTGAAAATAGGAATACAAGTAATCAAAACAAATGAAATATCCTGTAATGTCCAACTTTGGTGCCATAGTAATAAATGCTCAGACGGACAAGCTCTAACAGAATATACAAAAAATATGCGTTGCGGCACTTTCAGATTTGGACCAAATCTCTATGAAACATGGAGTATGTAGTTCATAACTTCGGCGTTAAGTCCAGCTTCCACAGCTTCGAAGTAGCAAATCTTGAAGTGAACACAATTCTAACACGAGAATGGAAGCAAGGGAGCTACTGATGTGTTTATTATTACAATTAAAGGTATTTACCATTGTGGAATTGCATTAGCTTTCCAAAACGATCAGGATGTTTACACGTATGATCACTCACGCGCAGGTTTTGCAACAATTCCGGTGGTCCGTTTGTTTTTACAATTGATTTATTGACGTAGCCGGTTGTGTTTGGTTGTATATTCTTCATGTTGTGGAAATAGACAGGAATACTTCTGATCGATAATTGCGATTGAGTGTTTCATTAGTGCAATGGTTGATTTGAAAGTTCGTAAACAATTGAGGCAGAATACAGAGTCAAAATTCAAATTTCGGAGGCTGGGGACTGTACTGCACCTTACAGAAGACCGCAGTCGAAGAACACTTCTTTGATGGAGTGCTGTGTTCCTGCGTTAATTAAAGTTGCCACTGTTGCCAGTGCTCCGCGAGGATACGCTGCGCTAGTAGTAATGCTGCTAGCAGTGAGTCCTCAGAACAACAGGGTTGGCAACGCGTTAGTAATATCTCTGATGCTGATATAGTAACCTACTAGCTGCCCGCCCCGGCTTCGCACGGGTAGACTTTTATATCAAATATTTTGTCTATTTAAACTATCCTATCTCTCAAGTTGGATCGAACTGCACATGGTGTGCGAATTTTATTATAATCGGTTAAGTGGTTTAGGAGTCCATTGAGGACAAACATTGTGACACGAGATTTATATATATTAAGATAATCGCTTCAAGCAATGGCAGCTATACTTGTGAGCCACCATAGTAGTGGTATAAAAAAAAATTCAACGAGTGAGTGATTGTGGAGTACCTAGCGCTTCTTTCGCTTCCTCCACACGTAATGTTGAAATCTTTAATCTTATCTGAATTTAGAACAATTACCATGACTTCACCATTATCCTCAATCCAATTCTTATCATTACAGTCTGTCCCGTTAACTGTATTGCATTAGCCTTTATAATATTCAGCTTTTTGTTGTGTTTCTCGCTTTGTATCATTGATAATGCAAAAAGCTATATCAAAAATGTATAAGTCCTATTATGGCAGGGCAAAAACTGCAACATGATAAATTCAATGCGCTCTTTCATGCAGCATATCGGGGCTGCTCGGAATTAAGACAGTTTTGGAGGACAATAAAAACTCAAGGCGATTGACAATAAGTGTTAGGATGACGATATAAACTCGAATTACGATTGAAAACGAGTGTAATTGGTTTGTTAGTGTTTTAGTACTTAGTGAAAATACATATTACATCATAATTATAAATTTTACTTGCGACGTTATTTACTTATCTGGTTAGTAAGTGCTTAAGTGGGAATATGAGTGTTTTGTAAAAATAGGCTCTGTGATATGTAGATTTAAAGCTCCTTGCATAAATAATTTCGCTAGACGTTAATTTTCATTTTTCAAATATCTTTTGTAAACGTCTGAATCACTAATATTATAATTGCGAAAGTTCGTGTGTGTGTGTTTGTATCTTCACGCCTCAATGGCTCGATGGACTTGTATGAAATTCGGAATATAGGATACTTTTATCCCGGAAAATTGTGTGGGATAATGGACCTTGCGGTTGAAGCCGAAGGCAAAAACATAATATGTAAAGCCTACCTTTTTCTCAAAACCACAAAAGCCAAGTTAAGTTGTTGAACAAAACATTGGGTGTCAAACACTCATGCACGAGGGTATCATAAACAGTATAGAGATATCAAATTTCGAAACCAATCGCGGGGAGCGCTCGCCGCTGTAAATCACCAGGCGCGCATTAAAATCACGATTATACCGGGCATAAGTTAGCGATAAATCGAAAATCGGAGAAAACCCTAGTAGGGTTGGCACGCTGGTCTAGGCACAATTTTTTGAGCCTTATTTAAAAACAAACAATATAAACATGAAAGTAAAGTAACAGAAGCCAAATAAAATATAAATCACAGACTAGGCTTTTTTATTTAGCTATGGTAAATATTTAATCAACGAATCAAAGAAAGTCGTAAGATTTAGGCCTATAACCGATTGATAGCCCAAAACACAATCCATAATAGATCTAAATTTATATCTGTGTTGTTAAAACTTTTTTTAGAAATACCCCTCACCCGCCAACCCTAAAAAGGCCCTATCAAAAAAACGCCATATAGCGTAAAAATTCGCCAGTCAACTATAAATTTTGTTTCACTATACGGAGGAGAAACAATCCATTCGTTGGCAGCTAAATCTACGGGGTGTCTGGATGGGATATGTAAATACGCGACACGGGACCGACGCGGGAACGGAGCGAGTTAGCGAATCTTGAATTATGTCTTGATTTTCACGAGCTATGAGTTGATATACACTTAAAAAAATATTATCATATTTATTTTTGAGGTTAATGTCATTCATATTTTTTAAGAAAACAAAAAGATCAGCGAGGATCGCGGCTTAAAAAAACAATTTAAAAAAAAAATTGGGAAAGTAGCATTAAAAAAACTATCCTCTTTCAACTAATTCACATGCGCATGCACTTAGTCGATTCTTGACTCTAATAAACTTAATCTTTACACGTAATCATCGAAAGTTAAACATAGTGCTGTACAATTACTTTAGTTAATTAATCGATAAAATCGACTAATATCTCGTAATGGACGTAGAAGGTCCACTGGAAATAATAAATGTAAAGGCATTAGGGATGAACAATTATGTTTAATAATTACCACCGAGGAATTTTAATAGATTCAGCAGGTGACCGTTGACGATCATAATATGAAATACATTTCAATGATTAGTTTTAAATCATATGATTATAAATTAACTATTTGTTTATCGACCGTGTCCTTCGAAGTTGTATGATTTAACTACTGCTTGGCTTCGGAATAATTTATAGAGCATGCAAAGACATAACCAAAATTTATTAAAAAAGAGTAAATAGCCTATTTGTGAATGGGATGTGAAATAATATCAATTTCAAGTCAAGAAATAGGCCTGAACGTGTTTCTTACATCCTTTGACAAGGGATAAATACAAAAATATTCACTCAACAAGCTCTCATGCCGAAATTCCCTAATGATATGCGTCTACAAGCATAATTCTTGTGCGGGGGAAAAGTGTATGGCGTATTTTACAATTTTCCCAGCGTTCGGTGTTGCCATAACAATAATAATATATTCACGGGCCCCGGTGATTTCCGGACGTGTCGTAAAAATAAAAATCATAGCTGCCGTCTCAACGGAACGCCGGGTTATCTTAGACGAAAGGGCTCGAATATTTCCCTCCTGTATCGTGTCGGTTGCGAATAAGTTAGGTTATATGAATCGATTATTCGTTTAGTCGAGTATGAAATTATTCGTATTGATACTTCGTACCGACTGTTTTGCTTTAAAGCGGGAACAGTTGTTAGTTGTGATGTCGTTTGTTTCTCTACACATGCTTAGCCTTCTGTAGTAATAGTCTTAGTTTCGGGGCCGCAAAGTTGGCGTTTAGCGTGTGATGGATTACATTTTTCGTTACAGCGACGTGACTTCGGATTGAGCGTTGAATTATGCACGCTACGCTTCGCTTCTGCTGATCAAAAAGAGGGAATAAGTGTTTCTACATTATTTCTTTGCTTGTGAACGCTTTACGGAAAACTGCTTTGTATTTCAGCGAAATATGTCTTATAGACGCAGGTTTTTAGACACTTGACAACAAACTGTTCTTTAAGACCCACGAATACAAACTGCTGAATCTCTTTTACCCGTCTCTATGTGAATTCAATTTCACTTAATTCCTAGGAACCCCGGCTTGGGCTGTATCCGTCATGTATGTGTTTGGGAATTACTTTAAATCTTAAAACATGTTTTTTCAAAACCAACCTTAACTTTGCATGAATATTGACTAAAGTCGTTATGGTGTAAGAAAACCACAAATAGAGGTCAAAAAACTAGGGGTCCTATTTTATCTTACACCAGGGACGCATAAAGGTGCGGAGTTGCTCTAACCCTATCGGAGTGTGCCGCGTGAGTGATGGCGCCCTAGTCCTTCGGTTCCACACGACCTCTTTGTTTATTTATTTTATGTTTTGTTTATGTGAGAATAGGACTCGACTATTGTTCACGGAACATCTCTAACCTTTTGTATTGGTCCAGTTACATAAACTGCAGTTGAGCAAACAAATGTTATCGATGCTAAATTCGGACACCTGCTGCCTTTTTATGGCTAGCCTCCAAACCAATCGTGATGTAATTTAGTAAAAAAAATATAGCTTGCGATTTGAGGAAGGAGTTAAATTTATTCCCACAAAGAATAGCATGGATGAATTCGCCGTTACAGTTAGTAAAACTAACTGTAACATCGATGTGAAATAAATGGCTGAAAAAAATTGAGTAAAAATTGGAATAGATATTTAGTACATTCTCTCGCTCGCCACTCGCACATAAAAGGCGTAATTGAACGACACCTGTCAACTCTACGCTAACAGCATACTACATTTTTACCAGGAGAGCACAATTCAATAGCCGTATAAAGTATTCAAATGCCCAATTCGGGAGTTACCGCGACAGGATAGCCTTTTAAATTATGCAGATGTGTAATGGACAGCCAGCAGTCAGTGGCCAGCGTTTGAACAGACCGAAATAGTTTATAAAAAGAACAAACATGGAACACAAAATGTATTTTGAAATTAGTCGAATTGGTCAATAATTATAATCGAATAAAATTTTGTCACATTTAAAAGTCTTACAGAATTTCATTTGTTAAAATAGTCGATTTCGTAAATCCATTCAGTTTAGAAATTTAAATTTCGAACACACCAATAGTGGCGCGGCATGAATCGAGCAACGGAACAATGACGCTAGTGATGTGGTAAATGGCGTCGATACTAATCTGTGGAGCCGGAAGAGTCCGTGTTGACGGCTGTTCGGAAACCGCAACTGGGCTAGGAAATGAGATAGGTGCGTTCGCAACTCCTAGTGTTCTCTGCGAGCCTGGTACCTGTGATTGTTGGGCTTTGATGGAATTGGGACAATGTGTGACATGTGGGACTGTTTAGCCGACTCTGGAGTGGAACAATGCTATTCTATTACCTTCCCTTCATCAATCGAATTGACTAATTTTGATTTGACACCAAAACACAATGAACAACAATGATTAGACGTCCTTAAAGTTTCCGTCGCGTAAAAAGAGCAAGCTGCAAAAAGCAGAATAAATAAGTACTTCGAACTGAACAATAAAGAATTTTGCATATCAATCGCGACATCAAAGGACACCGTATCATTAACTTGGAGAAAAACGGCCATTTCGAAACCGTTGCAATGTGAACTGTAACGCAATGGGGTAGAGTTGAGATTATGTTGACAGATACGGTTGATTGGTGGTATGTGATTGAGTGTATGTCGGCGCAGGCGCATCTGAGCTCAAACGTCGCCGATATATGGAAAACAGACAATATTCATGAGCATCTTACGACGGTTAAGTGAAATGTAGGGTTGGCTTTAAAACCATTCAAACATAGAATGGAGATCCAAGTGAAGAGTAAACACAGACAGATACAAGTTTCAAATCAATACAATGACGATCTATACTCTATTTTCACCCCAAAAGGGACACGTCATGTGGCCATGACATCGTGATCGATCAAATAACGTATGAAGTTTCATCGCTTGGAAGTATTTACTCAAATTATTACTAGCTTTAATTTTAATAATCGAATTTAGACCAAATTTATTTTTATATTATGTGGCAGCCCTGTGGAGCGTCAATTCAGTCTATTCTGCATTCAAACCATTGCAATAAATAACAGTAGGGCTGAAAATATCCAATGAAAACTCCGGCTGACGCACAGATTCCATTAAAAATACAGGCCAACAATATTTTCTTTTTCCGTCTCTTAAAATTTAGGCTTTTTAAATTTTGAAATAGGAATTGTATTTCAAATTATCTGAAATTTAAAAATGTTTCCACTGACAAATCAATAATCCGATTTGTTATTAAATAACTGCTATGTTATTCTTCAACGACCGACAAAATGTAAGTAACCGAACAAATTAAATTAAAAAAAAAGAAATCCGTCCGAAACGAATCGGCTTGCATAAATTAAACGCATGTCGTTCAATGATTAGCGCCGCGAGCGAATAAATAATAATCGATGCATTCGATTCGGAATCGAATGAATCGAATCGAATATAAATCCGGTCGTTGCATTTACACAGTCGACAGCGCGTTATGCGAGATAAAGCATGCATTATTGTATGCTCGAATACGCGAAGAGATATTTGATGAATAATAAATCTTTTCAATATTGCTATATTGTGTATCTCAATATAAGTTTGTATGGCATTGCTTGATAACACTCAGTTGTTGCACTTGTAGATAATTTACAATAGTCTAGTCTGGCAATCGTCACAGAATCTTAACTCTGCTATTCCACCGGAAAACTATTCCGACACAATACAATGGATTTCCAAAATGGCACTGTGGATACCCCTGCTATTGCAAGCGTCCAAAGGCTACGGTACCCGCTTACCATTTAGTTGGGTCGTATCCTTGTTTGTCAGCTTAGTGGTACGAAAAAACGGAAGAATATGCCATTATGATAATATGCTGTATTGAGAACAATGGTGTAGTGTAGTGCCTCCATCGACAAACATCATTCAAAAACGCCATTAAACAAATTAAGATGTACCGTTAAGTTGTTTACATCATATCCTATTCTGTTCAAGACATTCGTCATCATTAATCGAATACCTATATTTTACTATCGTAAATCGATTATTTATTTAACTTGCCAACACTAGGACCCTATTTTCAAAATTCAAATTTAAAATGTTTGAAATCGAATTTATTAATTCAATCGTATTCGCAATTTGAAAATGGAATTTTATCAAACACGTATTTTTATGTCGTCTCGAGCCTTGACGACCGTTTCATTTGATCTGACAAAGAAAATATCACCAATCCAATAATCTGTAGGTACAGTAAAGTACGCAAAGTGCAGTCTAAACAGTACGCATACGCACGCTCTCGCATAAACAGGTCGTATCGCGGCGTTATGACAAATTTCATATCTAACAGATATCGATGCGGCGTAAATCATCACGCGGTCTGCACTCGCCTTTATGTCGCCCGCGTGAGTTATTGGTGTGAACGCGGCTTTATTTTATGGCGCGCCCTGATGTGTGAAGGATGCTGCACTAACCGTACTCCATAGATGTATGGTTTATGGCCAGTTAGATAGGCTATTGATATTGTTTGATATGTGATCAACAGCTGGTGCATAAGAGGATATAATTTATCTCTTTTCTACGCTTCGGCTGGAATCAGGGCTGTGGAAGAAATTAAACATACTCGTATAAAAGACCAGCTTAAAAACATTATTAATTTTAGGCCCTAATAAGGCACTTATGAAGGTCAAAATTACCACCGGTTCGGAAAAAGCCACCTGAGAAAAACCGGCATTTGAGTGCTCTGTCTTTTTTCCATGTAAAATGTTTCATGATATAACAATTTAAAGAAATTTTTGGATCACTAGTTATTTTGTACAACAGATTTGGTACCAACCTTTCAGCGCTAATCGAAGCCTAAGACTTCACAATACGAACCGAATCTCATCAAAATTCAAGGGAATCAATTCGGGGCGTGAACCATACCCGGACTGACAGGGCAGCCTTGGCTTAAAGTCGAGCAGGCGTCGCCTAACAAGCTGGAGGCGCCGGGACAAATCGCTGGCCCCGCCAAAACGGTGTCGCCAGCACAGCCCGAGGGCCGGGGCGGAGCCCCCGCCTCCACACGCGACGCGGGACCCTCCACTCCACTTCGTTACGTACTCTTAATGAGTATTCTGTTGGTACTCTATACTGTTCCGATAATTTTATCGTCTCATATGATAGAAGTCAGCGACATTTTGTGACGCCCGTCAAAACTACGCCTTGCACTGTACATGCACACAATTACACGCTAACACCTTCAACGAATACGAAAATCTAGGCCTTGCCTACGAAGTATCTGCTTAAAAACCGGCGTAACTTTGTTGATCGCAAAATTTCATCTCCCTTTTTATTTGATCTAAGACTGCTGATCACAGATCTTATTGACGGGTCACTGAGCTCGATCCTCAGCTTTCCTCATCCACTCTGCCAGCAGTGAGTAGATCGTCGCTCCATCTAACCAGAGGGTGGGTATCCTACACTACTTTTTTTAGGTGGCACACAAGCATACGGCCCACCTGATGGTAAGCAGTCACCGTAGGCTATAGCCGCTAGCAATACCAGGGGTATCACTAACCTAACCTTACCATGTTGTTGATGAGGACTCACTGCTAAAAGCATTACTACTGCACTGGTAACCTTACTTACCGCAGAAACACAACACTACATCACGTAGTGTTATTTGACTGCGGTCTTCCGTAAGGTGCAGATACAGCCCCCAGCCGGACGGCACCATAACCCACGGGAGATATTTTTTTTATACAACTAGGGTGGCAAACAAGCATACGGCCCACCTGATGGTAAGCGGTTACCGTAGCCTATGGACGCTTGCAACACCAGGGGCATCACTCGCGCGTTGCCGACCCTTGATAGATCCTACCTATCAGCTCATGGTGTGATTATTCACTGTACCTACTTAAACTTAGAAAAACTTATGGGTACTGGCCGGGGTTTGAACCTGGTCCCATCAGATGACAGGCCCTTGCTTCAACCACAAGGCCATCACGGCTTTCTTTAACAGAATGTCTATCATGGAGAGTGTCGTAAGACAAGCGCCCTCCGACCGACGTCGTGTCGCGACACCCGATATATCACCGACCGCCGGCCGCCGAGCGAGCACTCCGATAACTAGTAATGGATCTAAGGCTTTATCAAATGTACTTTCTACTGGAGATTATTTTAATTTAGTTTGGATAAAGAAAGAGGATGTCGTGGAACGAGATGGATGACTTTGACATAAGATTAATAAGAACAAGCGCAGCCGGAAGATATGTCCAGAAAGTTCTAGAAAAGGTAGGAACAAAGGTGTGTACAGTGGTTTTGAATATTTGTAAATGAGGGTACCTGATAATATACCCTGAGTTTAGACAGTTGTCAAAAATGGGCAGTCAAGGGTCACTGTTTACATAATTGAAAACGTTAAACTTTGGAACAACACGTCGGAGAATTCAATAATCATAGTTTCAAATAACTCATGACGTGCGAAATTTTCAAAGTTAAAATTGCAAATATAAACATCATAATTTACAAAAACATAAATCACAGAGCTATGATAATTGTCCAAAACAAAACGTGCAGCCTCCACCCCGTTCGCACAATTACAGCGCACGCGCCGAATACGTTTCTAAGCACAAGTTTTTTGTCTATACCCTTCCCACGAGAGTAATTACCGGTTTAGTCTGGTAATAACATATCGCTTCAATAAAATTGTATATCATTTCAGGCGGTGCACGGCCCGAGTGATTACGATTAGCCGCCATCTTGTGGGCGGGCAAGCCGAAGGCGACGCGATCCGGTGCCATTCTCGAAAATAACACTAATCGCCCCACGAACACGCGCCGAAAGCTCGAACGTGTGTTTTTCAAATTGGAACACAGCAAACGTCCTGTGCCGTTATTACCGGCCGGGATTTGACTACTGTCACTTTTGACAGCTGTGATTGACGTCTATAAATACGGCGCGAGTCGAGTGCGGCGCTTGTTAGATTCCCTTTTTTATTGAGATACTTTTGATGTCACTGGAATTTCCCCGAAGAAAAATGTAGCGGCACAATTAATTTTTATGCCTTTTTCGCGAAGATTTAATTAAGTTGTTGGGTACATGTTCGGTTGAGTGCATATTGAAATGTCAAAAAGCTTGTTCCTTTTGCTTGTCATTTGGGGGTTTTGCCAATATGGTGGCCGTCACGGCGAGACGGACAGCGCCGGTTGGCCGACGATGGAATAGAAACCGCCTGTTTTAACCAGGAAATAGACAGGGAATTGGAATTTTCAATTTTCGCTTTAGACGGTTACTTTTATGCTTGCCAATGGACGTTGATTTGTTAACGTTCTACCGGATATAGTCTGTTGTTTATTTTGGTATCTGCTACTTTAATTAAAAATCGTACTGTATAACTGTTACAAACCCTAACTTTAGTACATGAAGGTTGAATTTCATTTGTAATTTCAAATAATACTGACGTCTAATTATGAATGCTCCTAGGTTAATTTGTGTACGTGATCTGCTATATTATTGATTCAGTGGTACCTCCGCGGTATTGCATCTAAAAAGTTTAATCCCAAGAAGCGTTCATGGAATCGTTCATTCATATTCATACAACCGGCAAGGCTTTCACGAAAATGGCGTGTTCCTAGGAGCATCGGATGAGATGCATGAATATTAACACGGCGCGGGCACCAGGGCGCCATAACTATATTAGAGCTAGCCGTGCCGTACACTGCGCGCCCGCGGTAGGGGCACGTTTCAACTTGCAGCGCTACGTTCTCAAATTTGACATTTTGACAGCTCTCCGACGTTGCCCGCCTTGTCGCCCCGTCCCGCTCCCCCACCCGACGCCCGCATCACCCGTCCCGTTCACTCAACATTACCTATATGAGATTCCTGTTTCTGCTATGTCTGACTTCTGTTATGAATTGTTAATGCATCGGTAATTGATATTATAATTTTGATAGACCCATTTTGTTCTAATGGCGGCGGCTTTTAGTCTGAGAGCTTCGATCTTTGTTGTAGACGCGTTATGTGATATTGCTTTTATGTTAGAAAGGATGGTTTAGTATTGTCTTTCTTTATGTTATTAGCGTAAAGTACACACTAAATATAACTTCGTAGTTTGGAGTGAATAATCTATAACGATATTCTATTGGTTCCAGGGTGTGAATGGCGACATAGTTTAATAAAGAATGTTGATCGGCAGGTGGACAGCAACGTTCTAAAGTACATTGTCATCGTGGTACAAAGAATCGTTGATGTGAGGAAAAAGACAGCACAAACCGGAGCAGAGACATGTGCTGACTAATCTCTGTACAAGCTGAAAAGAAAAGCGTCGCTGCAGAACCGACAGCGCTGTCAATCGAGACGCCGCCGCAAAAACCAAGCTAGGAACTGTATTTAAGCCTAAAATAGTGTATGTCAAGCGTAACAGCCTCCTGCACTATTAAATACACACTATGGTGGAAATTCGCCGGACAATTTGAGCAAACAAAGGACGTTTATGAAGAATGCAAACGAGCTACTGCAATGCTGTGATACATTGACGTATAATTTCGTCTGAATGATTACTTTACCGTATCAGGGATTACCTCATATGAAAAAAACTTCATGTTTTAAGGGATCTAGTAAGCACAAATATTATTATACTCTGCTGATTAAACTGTCAATGTTTAATGACATCAATAGCGTACAGGACAGATCCAATATTAAACAGGCGGGATACGATGAAAACGCATCGAAAAAATAATTTTTTTCACGAACAAAGCAGTTAAACGCGCGTCGTGTTTTATTCCCGCGAGATATCGCGCCTCGCGTAAACATCAAATTTTATTGACATTTTGGTTGCGCGCGACACTTTTTTGCACTGCAGTGTTCGCTTACATATTTTTTTATTTGGTATTTGCTTTTTCTTACAGTGCTTTTCATATTATGTTCTTTCTTTTAAAGGTTTACGCATTTACACATTTTATAACAAGACACGAACATTTTTTTGTCGTCAATTGATTAATTTTAATTTTTACTCTCTCTAGCTTTACTGAAAAAAAATAGATCTGACGCTTAAAATTGGCTGGCACAAAGCGCGTAGCTGCCACATCAGAAGACCAGACTACCAGGCTTACAGAAATCGACAAGAGGTTTGAAATACGCTTTGATTGTGGACGGCCGTTTGAGTTAACAGCACAAAGGTTTGTTACAAAGTGAGCCCCCAGGCTGTCGTACGGTAAGAACGCGCCTAATCAAACGAGCAAGCTCTGTTTGTAGTTTCTTTGAAGTTCCTACGCTGTTATGATGCCCTGGTACTTGTGACGTTTTATATATAGCATTTGTTAACAGAAAATGATACTCGTCTGTGTGTTTGTGCGTCGGTCCAATGTGATGAGACGATACAATGGAGGGTTATTTTTAATCACAGAATATTCTGATGAATCTTTTTCAAACGCTTTCTCTATCAACAGGTTTCTTAGATATGAACGTTACTTATATTGTACATACCATAACATCATAATCACAAGGCCATTCTTCTACATTCATGCCCCAGTTCTGAGTACTTTACCTTTCCATCATTGAGTACTTGGATGTTCCTTGCAATTTGACGTCTAATATTTTTCAGCCAAAAGCGTTCCAGAGACAATGGCTTCAGCGCCATAGCTTCCTAAGGCTCCATACCCACTGTTACAGTAGGCAGGAGACGTGCGATAAACCCAATCAACATTCAGACATAAAGAGGCGTGTACACGGCCGGAATTCACCACCAAGCCGACAATACACTGGCTGCCCTGCCGCTGGTGCAAGTTGACCGCGAGAGCGGGTGCAATTTGCTTTGGAATCAATGCTGTATAACGTATATGGCATTTCAGTGAAATGTCATTTTGACACATTACACCAACCTAGAGGTGTTTTAAGATGATCTACTGTTCTGTATTGTCTTGTCATTAAAAAACGTGTCACTAGGCGTTTTATTGCAAAAAATACTCGTAAAAATAATGTTTTAGTATTATCAAAGAGGAAGTTGCTTGCACCATTATGATAAAAAATACTTTAACGTTGAATTTTTTTATACTACTAAGATGGCAAACAGGCATACGGTCCACTTCATATTTATAGGGTACCGTCTCTGCAAAAAGTAATCTATACCATACTCCCTTGAGAAAACCAGGGCGGGAAACTTATTCCATCACCAGTCAGACCGGCCACAGAATGAAGCTTTGGAACCGCACAGTGAGACAACATTGATTTCAATGTGCCAGGTTGAGCTAACCGATAGCGAAACATGTGAGATGGAAAGCTGAAATGCTTTCAGTTAGTGCGTGGGAGCTTTTACCTGGGCTATTATTGTATTAAGTAATTCCGACATCATTCTATATATAGATCATATCATATAGCAGCAACATAAAAATTACGGATTGTGTTACCAAAGTAAAAAAAAATACTGTTGGTCTAAATCTAAAATGACAGATTGATGGGTTTTATCAAGAAGGGCCTAATCAAGGCACCCGTTGCAATGTTTTTATAAATGTTCATAGGCATATGGTTGGCAACCCGTTAGTGATACCCCTGGTATTGCTAGCGGCTATAGCCTACGGTGACTGCTTACCATCAGGTGGGCCGTATGCATATGTGCCACCTTAGGGGTATTTAAAAAAAAAATTACAAATGTTCATTGGCATCGCTATCGCTCATAGCTCGCCCCAGCCACCCTGCTCATTGTGCTCGGCGAGCGATAACCCTGTCAGCGTGTGACGGAGTGGAGTAGTTATCGCGACCATTGTCTGCGCGCCCTTCGATGTCTTCATACCACCGACGCGACGGTAACGCACCGCTATCTCTCGCATTATGGACCACGAGACGACAGATACCAGTATACTAACAAATAATCTGCAGTTTATTGAAATTACAGACAAATCAAGCATACCATTTTATTTATTATTAGTATTTTTATACCATTAAGGTGGCACACAACCATACGGTCCACCTGATGGTAATACCAGGAGTATCACTAACGAGTTGCCAACCCTGTTGTTGAAGGGGAGTTACTGTACTAGCAGCATTACTACTAGCCCAGCGTATCCACGTGGAGCACTGGCAACCTTACTCACCGCAGAAACACAACACTACATCAAAGTAGTGTTATTTCACTGCGGTCTTCTGCAAAGTGGGTACAGTCCCAAGTAGGGCGGCTCCAATTTTAATATACAATTCTTTATATTCTAAGTACTTTGGTAATTTGATCTGATATTTTACATGCGAATTTTTTTTGACGGCGCTTTAGACTTTGGCCTTCAAACTTTCATTGTCATTTCAGTTTTCTCCAAACGACACCTGAATGCTTGGTAAAATAACTGGGACATACACATTATTTATGTGAAAATAAGAGCTTTTGTAAAACCTTGTAAAAATCCTGAAGCTTTATTTGAGTAATTCGTTTCAAACGGTGTAACGTGGTTGTCTGGTCAACAATGATTCATTAACGAAATAATCATTGTATTCCTGAGCGATAAAGTATCCCTCAAATCAAATTCGCGTCGCCGTCTCTTAGGCACTACATACGTCCTTGAATTTCTTCTCAGACGTATGCAGGTTTCCCCACGATGTTTTCCCTCACCGTAAGCTCGTGAGGTGACTAATCACTGCAATTGTTAGAAGAACTCATACCAAAATGTTTAATAATAAGTATCTATTAGCTGTCTAGCAGCATAAAACCTAGTGGAATGCAGTATCCATATTTTCCTAACTGCATTATCAAGCCAGCCATTCCAGCCATAACTCAAGCTAAGTCTTAAAATTCAGGCGCGCGCCATTTTCAAAGCTTGGCTGAAGCCGGCTGAATTACTGCGAGGAGCTCACTTAGTCGCGTTAAAAATGTATTCTTTCTGATGCACTTGCCTTAGATGAGATATTTTGCATGATGATAGGTGTATTTTTAAGAGAGGTAGGGCGATTTGGGATTTCCAGTGGCTTTTCCCATTTAAATTGGAGCCGCCCGACTGGGGACTGTACCTCCACCTTACAGAAGACCGCAGTGAAATAACACTACTTGATGTAGTGTTGTGTTTCTGCGGTAAGTAAGGTTGCCAGTGCTCCACGAGGATACGCTGGGCTAGTAGTAATGCTGCTAGCACAGTGAATCCTCATCAACAACATGGTTGGCAACCCGTTAGTGATGCCCCTGGTATTGCTAGCGGCTATAGCCTACGGTGACTACTAACCATCAGGTGGGCCGTATGCTTGTGTGCCACCTCAGTGGTATAAAAAATATATAATGTTTATAAATAAAAATAAATGTATCCCGGAAATAGTAAAAGTAACCAACAAGAATTAAAAAATAAAGAACTATTTCCACACGAAAGACGTACCTACGTAAGGAAACTAATCAATAAAGTAAAAAATAAACCAGTCGCAAGTACAAAGTCAATTACTTAGCCCGCACCTGCCCGCCTATTATTATAATGCACTTCAAGTGACACTTCAAATAATTACCGATGCCGTGAAGTTACCGGTTTTTCAGTAGGGATGGGACAATTTCCAAAATCGGGGCGTTTGTTATGTACCAAACTAGGCTAGTATCAATTTAATAAATTCAATTATTTTATTACCTAATTCTCATTTAATTTGTCGTTAAATAGATCTATGTAATTTTAATTTTCGGAAAACATGTGTGTATTTTTTTTCAAAATTTTATAAAATTTTCGCTTGTTATTTTTTCGTTCTAATTTAAATAACTTTCTTTTAGTTTTAGATTGTCCCATATATATCTTATCCTACTTCTTTAATTTAATTCCCAATAATGATTTTGGTTAAAAATTCTTTCATTATTGAAGTGAACAGTTGTCATTTTATTTCTTTCATTCAGCACCATATTTTTATTTTTATTTAACACTTGCTTTTCCCCGCAACTTCTCCCGCGTAGCAAAGTTATAATAGCCTATGTTACTCAGTGTTAACATAGCATATGGCTGGTGAAAGATTTTTTTAAATCGGTCCAGTAGTTTATAAGTGTATTCGATACATACATACAAAAAGCTTTCTATTTCTTATAATTTCAGTTATTCAAGAACATTACCCTTACACAGAACTACCAGGCTACCATAACTAGCAAGCACATCTCAAAAATGGAACTTCCTTGAGGCTCCATTAGTGGAATTGCGCCGTCGCGCCGGATTTGAGGCGAGACAGCCGACCGATATATTGAGCTTGCGAGATAAAACATGAATTATATATTTAATATTTCACAAAGCTATATACTATTACTTTGTGTTAATAATGAGAAATTATAGGTTAATATCTTAAAGTATAACTTTTTTCTTACCACTAAGGTGGCAGACATGCAAAATTGCATACGGCCCACCTGATGGTAAACAGTCAACAGTCACCGTAGCCTATAGCTGCTAACAATATCAGTGACGACGATATCACTGACGAGTTACCAAACCTGTTGTTGATGAGGAATCACTGTGCTAGCAGCATTACTACACGCCCAGTGTATCCTCGTGGAGCACTGGCAACCTTATTTACCGCACTAACACAACACTACATCAAGTAGTGTTATTTCACTGCGGTTTTCTGTAAGGCGGTACAGTCCCCAGTCGGGCGGCTCCAATATTAATGGGAAAACCCACGGGAAATCCCAAATCGCCCTACCTCTGGTATTAAATAACAAATACATTTATTAAAAATCGTGATGCAATTTTCTTCGGACTTTAGCAATCCATAGCTACTTTAAAAAAAATCTACTTTACCTCATCGTAGATAGACAGAATTACACTCTGTTATTTATATTTGATGTCCACTTACCTGAAACAAAAATACAATTATGTTAATAACGAATAAAATTATCAATATTAAGCTAAGTTCAAAGATTTTATGAGAGATTTCGAGAAGACACGGGCAGAATTGAAATTGAGATATGCCATTAATTTATCATTACAGTCTAATATTGCTGGTTACAAGATATGCAAATCTAACCACGCTACTGATTTATTTAACAAGGACAATTGACCTCAGTAGCGCGATCATGAATAATTTGCGACAGCGTTTTCGTATCGCCTTCGACTATTTTTGCATTGAAAAATGAACAGCGCTGCGGCAGTGAATAGTGGAACTAAAAATGTCTATGTCAATTTTGATATACCGCGAGTTACGTTTTAGAGTACGTAGTAACGTTACTGCTACCAGCACAGTAAATTAAAAACCACTTACCTATATATTTCCTACCCTAGGAACATATTCAAGAAACAATAACATCTAAATCCTATCTAATTTGCATACAATAAGCCTATATTCGACGGTCAAATGGACCAATGAAAATCCGGGGTATTATCGGAAAATCTCAAGGGTAGGTGCACGATACCAGGCGGTCAGAAGTCCCGGGGTGGTCAACGTGCCTAATCGCGCGAGAGGCATTATCTCGCGGCCAGTCTCAGTTAATCGCCCCTGGCCTCTGATTAGCTAAGCTCCCGCCGTATCTGGCCCCCTGGTACCGCATTATGCAGGCACGACTTGTCTAACCCTGCCCCGGGCAAAATGAGATAGTGCCGTGATAAAAACCGACTGACTTCAATTACAAAACACAGTTTATGTTTAGAATAATTTACGAGTTAACTCAGCAAGAGATTTTACTATTGCATTTTCTAATTTGAATAATAGAAGCCTTCCTAAAACGGCCATGGCCGAAAATTCTCGAAATAAATTGATACATAGTTATGAAAAAGATAACATTATTTTTTTAAAGATTTAAAAGTGGGGGTTGCACGTCACGAATGAAATGGCGTTCTATACTCTCTGCCTACCGAAAATGACTTGAAGTTGTATGTAATCACAGAGTCATTCGCAGGCCAAGTCGCGTGAACTTTAGAGTCCTTAAGCGTATTTTAATCACAATAATTAACCAAGCAAGTGTGTAGGTACCAGGGAGCCATAGCTTAGTAGGGCTCAGCTGACCGATAATTCATAGGCACGAAGCTCGATGCAAATGCTCACATTATCAGCACCGCACCAAACACCCGTTTGTTTATGCAAATGGATGGTTTATTAAAATTAAATATATAATTTAGCCCAGTTAATAACGCCACTGGATTTTGGCCTCATTTACCTACTAATATATTTAGTAATCTAAGTACTCTATGATGGAAATGTAAAGAGAACTCGGAAGAGATTGATGAATGTAGCAGCAAAAGGGGTGTGCATTGTTCAAGTCAAGAGTGAAATGGCGCTCTATACTCTCTGCCTACCCCGTGATGGAATGTCAGAATCTACCACTGGATTGGGAAAGTCGTTTTTACTGGGAAGAATCCGGTAAGAAACTCAGTAATTTTCTCTTTACACAATAAATATAAAACTCGGTACTACATACGTTGCAAAGTCGCCGGAAAAGTCAAGCATATAATTATAAAAATCGCAGTCTTGAATAGATATAAGTTACCAGGCGCACATGAAACTAAAGCAGCTCGTTAATTACACAAAGTATAGTTACTTTGTGCAATCATTTTCTTGTGTTCCATTGGCTCTAGTTTACTTCCACACTTGCTATTTAGTTGAAAAAACTCAATGAAACTCTGCGTCCCTGGTAGAAGTTGCCTCACAATCTAGATATATGGGGGAGTTAAGATGTGCATCTAAATAGCTCCTGCCGCCTTGGTACCTAACTTTAGATTACTTGCACAAGTTTTACCGACTTTCCACGGGAATAAGTTTGTCCGGGGAAAAATTCCCGCGTGTAACCCGTTCCGTTCGACTCAAATTTACCGGCCAAGTTAGATGGCCGCCCGGCCGGCGTGATCATATATTTACTAACATGCGAACATAGCACTTAAGGGATGGTACATTAGAATCTACCTACAAACTTCTCAATAAATATTATAACAAAACTAGCGGCCCGCCCCGGCTTCGCACGGGTAGACATTTATCAAAATATATTTTGTCTACCCGTGCGAAGCCGGGGCAGGCAGCTAGTAAGTAATTTTCTTTGCTATAAACCTCACGGAGCCCGAGACCTTTCCAACGAATGCAAAACCGTGGAAATCGGTTCGTGCGTTCTGGAGTTATAGCGTCAGGAAGGAAAACCCGACTTATTTTTATATAGTAGATATATATTTATGAGTATTATGCAAACCCAAGTAGTGTTATCTTATATTCATTGGTGGTACTCAAGTGTACAGCCTACCTGATGGTAAGCGGTCACCGTAGCCTATTAACGCATGCAATACCAGGGTTATTACGCGGTGCCAACTTTATATGGTGAGCAATCACTGAATTAGCAGCATAAAACAGCTGCTAGGACAGCGCCGATTGTCTTTTGTTTGATTAAAAAAAGCGAGCCTTACAGTTAGTCGCATATGATATGTAACAACTGACATCTGACGAGCTGAAATTGGTCAAAGCAAATAGCGCGCGTTTCCCAAGCGTGCTGTTACACACTTCCGTCCCTTCACACGAAATCACTCTAACGAAACTGACACCAAAGATATGTAACAATAAAAAAAAATGAAAAAACACACGTCTGCTTCCGTCCGTTCGGCTTTCTTTATTTGTTATTCTTTCTTTTTTTCTGTAAGCACACGTCTCTTAACTAACTTATTTCCATGTACCTCTCTTAACAAACACGGCAAAACCTAATTCTCAGGCCCGTAGCCTGAGACTGTCCACTCCGGGAGATACCTTATCTTAACGGCCCTTCAAACCCGCGGGGGCCGGGGGCCCAGCTGACCCTACGTCTGATATCAAACGGGTAATTTTGGTCAACTAACTACTGCCACGTTTTATGACTGTTGTTTGTTTGTACAGTTTCTGTTGTTGTTGGGGTATTGCGCCCTGTAAAATATATTGTATATATTCTAATAATAATAATAAAATTGAAGTGTCTGTTTGTCATGTCAAAATAACAACGGTTTAATAAATTCATATGAACAAATACGATAGCAATGACAAAAATAAACAATTTTGAAAACTTTTTTTGAGTCCGTCTGTCTGTTTATTCCGGGTAATCTCCGAAACGGCTGGACCGATTTTAACGGGACTTTCACTGACAGTGAGCTGATGCTATGAGGCGGAATTTTGGATTGATATATTTTTATATAAAAACTCATTGGTACAGACCTGTCGGATCGGAACTAGCGTCGCTACGTATTTTTCTAAAGTTTTATTAAGACCGTGAACAAAATAGCTCACATTACTTTAGCGGGTTAAAAATTTACCCTACAGGGTCCTGTCAAAGTTGCCAGCGTTACATAGTTGATGAGGCCAGTCCTATGCCTCTGTTACATATTCTGTGGTTTGCGTTAGGCCAGAGTTTATAGTCACAGTATTGTGGAAGGAGTATTCGGTTTTTTATAACTATCTGAATATAAGTCCTTTCAACAATAATCTTAGGAAGTGATACTGTCGATATTGCAAGCGTATAGGCTATGGTGACCGCTTACCATCATACCTGTTGATACTTGCTTACCATATTCGTACTATATAACGGACCTTAACCTTACAAAGATATATATATATATAATATTCGTATATATATAATATTCGTTTATATTCTCATCCGGAGATTTATTTGTACTCTACTCACTAATTTGACATCCCTTCAGACCCCATTAGAGATAGATTTAAAAAAAAAAGTTATGTTACAGTCCACAATATTGTATTTGTGTATGTTTATACTAAATTTTATCAAAATTCGTTCAGCTATTCAAGCATAATTCAGTAACAAACAAACGCATTTTGTCTACCGATTCTAAAAAGCAATCTTTATTTCATGTTATCAAGAAATATTTTTATAGCAAAGCATTGTTATTTTTTTATATAACCAAAATGAAAATGGCCCAGTATTAATGGTTCGTCTTATTTAATTAATACGGTGGCTCCGAATAGGATGGCGAAAGGGTGCTCTTGTTTGCTAGAGCAGGTTCGGTTCCCGGCTATAGATTGCGGTTATCGTATTGCGTTTGTTTAGGATATGTAACTTAGGGGTTCCTGTGTACGGAACCAGAGAATATAGATGCTGTTTATAAAACAAAAATATTTACTGCTTTTCAAAATAAAGGTTACGGTAATTATCTTTTCTTGGCAAAAAGTGACAAAAAAAGTAATATGAACAAAACTTGATGGCACACAATAAAATGATTAAAAAAACATATTTAAATTAAGAACGAATTAAAAAAAATACACAGACGATGAAAATCTTAAATAAGCTACCTATTTAAAAAAGAAACGCCTGAGAGAAACAATATATTACCGGGTAAACCGTAGTCATATCTGGTTGAACGAACCCTGGGAGCGGGCAGGTGTGCCGATGTCACATAAATAGGAATACGCCGCCCTTTTTTAATATACCCGAAGATTTGCACTAACGCCCTTGATATAAGGCCTTGTATCTCGCGCAATACTGCCACATGCGAATACATTAATCAAATGAGTACGGCCCTGGATTTTTCGGGAGGATATTGCATCGCCTCGTAAGTTATTACGCCCTGGTACTCAGTTTGATATCTCTGTTGGTTTAAAGAGGTCTTGGGACCTCTATTGGGGTCAGACTTCATACGAAAAGCCTTCTTGTGGGGATTACCTTAATATGGATATTCCAATCAAAATTAATTTATTTTAACTATCATGTAGGATAGGAATACAGAGGGTTCATATGAAACTTTAACTTCAAAATGTCTCAAAAATTGCTTTAAAACTAGCTCGGAAGTGGAAACCCAATACAGGTTTATGCTCAACCGATCAATCTAACTCTAAGCATTCAAATTCTAAAGGAGCATCGCTATTCACGGCTCCCTTTCGAGCACATAAACATCTATATATTGTCGTCCCACTCCAACACTCTATTTCCCGTAGATATCCGGCCGGCGGCAGTATTAAACGTCGCCCAGTTAAAAATGGGTAGTATTAGAAGAGCCGACGGAAATGATTTCTGTCGGCCTCTGCATGTTGGATTTGGGAAGCAGATTTGTGATATTTTAACCGACATAAAAAAGACTTTCATTCAGGTACTATTTACTTAATTGTTTAATGTAGCAAAGATTTGCTCTTTATTTATTTTTTTAATTAATATCAAACTAAGGAATTAAATGTTAAAACTATTATACTTATCTATAAAAGTCAAATCAATCACATGGTTGTAATAAGATTTATTTAAAAAAATACTTAACTTCATTATCTATAAATTTGGTAACGCTTAATAATTTTCCAAAATAATACTAAAAAACCATTGCCTTACTCTTTTTTAATTACTCCAGATATTTCCAAGTAAGTTCGTGCTACCATTTGATGAAGCATGAACACCTAAACCTGCCAAAATTATTTGTACAGCCGAGTCAACTGTATAAACTTTCTGTAAAAAACTATCCAACAAATTCTTAAACATACGAATTAAAATCCCAGACAAATAAACCAATCTCGGAGAGCAGGTCAAACACTAAAAGGTCCTACTTTATAGACATAGACAATCCCAAATTAGTTGTCAATGAGAAAAAGCACAAATTTGTGGGCTGGCAGCACTGGAACCAGTATTTACTAGCGTCCGTGCGTCTAAATAACATTTTTACATTTAATTTGCGCGGCTTCTCCAATATGAATAAATTCTCATTTTCAGGGATCGTCTGCAATTTGCTGGCACAATCTCGGAGGGAAACTTACGAGGACCCTGCAAGGGTGCTCCGGAGCGGAGCAGGCGACGAAAAACTAAGAAATTGAGCGCGAATTGAGTTATAATTTACTTGGTTATCTTTGCTCTGGGGTTTTTGTGTAGCAGTTAGATAGTTTCGTATAGGTTTACTAGGTTTTGTCCGCGTGAATAAGTCAACATGTACCTATATAATATTAGGTCCTTACATATGAAATTGGCGTTTTTCGTACTGGCCACTTTAATCACGAATTTCTCCTCTTTGGTAAGGAATTCCAAATTCAAATTTGTACAGCTATAGACTCATGTATTTGTGCTTCGATGATCGTCATTCATTTGTTTTTTTTCTTCTGTTTTTTTCTGTTTGCGTCACTCATTTTACAAAATGGAAAACCTTAAATATCGCATTATTTACGAGTACGAGTTCCGCCGTGGCACTAGTGCTGCGGAAACAACTCGAAGGGTGAATGATGTGTATGGCGGTCGTGTTGCAAAAGAAAACACAGTTCGTTTTTGGTTCCAACGTTTTCGTTCTGGAAATTTCGACCTGCAGAACAAGCCCCGTGGACGGCCTGAGACTCAAGTTGATAATGAAGAGTTGAAGGCTATTGTGGAAGCGGATCCATCGCAAACCACGTCCGAGTTAGCTGCAGGCTGCAATGTTAGTGATAAAACTGTTTTAATTCACTTGAAGCAAATTGGGAAGATTAAAAAGCTTGAAAGGTGGGTACCTCACGAATTGACTGAAACAAACCGGCAAACGCGCGTCGACTGCTGCGTTACATTACTAAACCGGCACAATAATGAAGGTATTTTAAACCGAATCATTACCTGTGATGAAAAATGGGTTCTTTACGATAATCGGAAGCGCTCAGCGCAATGGTTAGATCCTGGCCAGCCAGCCAAATCCTGCCCCAAGCGAAAATTAACCCCAAAAAAGTTACTTGTAAGCGTTTGCTGGACTAGTGCCGGTATTGTTCATTACAGTTTTTTCAAATCTGGCCAGACTATTACGGCTGATGTCTATTGTCAGGAATTGCAAACCATGATGGAAAAGCTAGCGGCTAAACAACCTAGGCTGGTCAATCGCTCCACGCCACTGCTGCTTCACGACAACGCTAGACCACACACTGCGCTACAGACGGCTACTAAATTAGAAGAGCTTCAATTGGAAAGTCTAAGACATCCTCCGTACTCCCCGGACCTTGCTCCAACAGATTACCATTTTTTTCGAAATTTGGATAACTTCTTGCAAGGGAAAAAATTCAACTCCGATGGGGCAGTCCAAATCGCCTTCAAAGATTTTATTGATTCCCGTCCGACTGGTTTTTTTAGTAAAGGGATCAATGAACTACCTATGAGATGGCAAAAGTGCATAGAAAATAATGGTTCATACTTTGATTAATTAAATATATTATATTAAAAAATATTCGACTTTTTGTTCCTCCCATACAAAACGCCAATTTCATATGTAAGGACCTAATATATTCATAGCTTTTGCCCACGGTTACTTATCCTCATGGATTTAAAAATGAAGGATTTTCATACCAAGAACCCTTCCTTAGTGGATGCCTACGTCATAAAAGGTATCTTCTGTTAAAATTTCAAGTCTCTAATCCCGGCTGTTTACGCCGAGTGTTGATATGTCAGTCAGTCAGCCAGTTTTTTCTTTTATATATATATATATATATAATATATAGGTACAAACTATCTTTGAATCTTTAAAATAGACAAAGAGAAAATATATAAGTAACGTTGTTTTGAGTGTTACTCGTATATTCTTATTTCATTTGTCTAGTAGCAAGTAGTAGATAGTTTTTGTTTTTTCAATAAAATACATTTTGGAAATAATTTTCTTCTCTTGCTTTACTTCTCCAGCTATACTTAAAAAAAACATTGCGTTTTATTCAAACTCAAGAAAACTTTTTGACAATCAAAATACATAATCTACTCAAGGATTCACTTATGAATCCTTTTTTATTTGATCCGAGCTAGTAGATAATTCTAGAACGTCGTCAGAATTTAAAGCCTGCAGTTTTCAGAATGAACGGAACCAATGATTATAATGTACTGTCACAGTAACTCTGTACATCTTGGAATGAGACCGTGGAAAGTCCTGAGAATTGTTTGGAGAACATCCAACATGGGAGAGCTAATGAATACTAATATGTATGAGAACTTTACTTTAATAAATACGAACCTAGAAATATCTAGAAGCTTACACCCAGACGCAAGGCATGTTTGTCACATAAATGTGTGCCCCGGCAGGAATCGAACCCGCGACCCCTAGCGTAGCAGTCAGGTATACTACCAGACCAGAAGTCTCGTCAAATCTAGAAGCTTACTTGTTATTTATTCACTGTTTTAAAGTATTTGAACCGGCGCACACGTTTGAGATTGATGAATGTAGAAGAAGCAAAAGAGGTGTGTAAGTCAAGAGTGAAATGGCACTCTATAGTTCCATACTCTCTGCCTACCCTGTGAGGGACCTAGCATGATGACATATAAGTATGTATTAAGTATTGTGAAAAATTCGTTTTTTTTTCTAGCGGTACTAAATGTTATCTCATAAATGTTTGCCCAGCCGGGAATCGAACCCGTGATACCTAGCGTAGCAGCCAAGGCTTACTCTCTATTAGACATACGACGTCTTTTTTTTTAACTTCAGTAACTAAAGTATAGTTTCCCCGTTGCTCTATGAAAATAATATACCAGGAGATAATAAAAGCTAGGAGGTACATCTATCTGGACGCGGAATTCCTAGGCGTGGTTGAGTTACGGCGGATCGGATTCCCTTTGTGCGCCACCGCGGCGCATGACAGCGGATGACGAGACCGCCGGGAAACGTCTACATCAGCTGGGTTATACTATATACAGGATGGGTGACCATTTGACAGTCGAAGAAACCCTTGACAATTTCTCGAAATAGTCTTGTTATTTTCAGATGCAAACAAAAATTTTGGCCAATCCATATTATGATAGCGTTTGGAATTCTTTATTCGAAAAAAATACTCGTCAATACTCAAAATGAATGTAGCAGTGCGTCACCGTTTTGCCGAACAAAAGACAATATAAATTACCAGGAGATCAGAAACACGAAGCGTAAACCCACGAAACAATATAGAGATGTCGCGCACCCTGTCGCGTAATCCCGCGGACTTATAATTATTTTTAGCCCCAAGAAAGGGCTTAAGGTCGCACGGCGGGATTTGTCGACGTTATTCAATATTATTTCTTCGCGAGGGCGCAGGTAGGCATCCAGTGAGATTTGGCGCGTTCCGCTTGCGTCGCGATTAACGGGATTACAGAAGATTATTTTAGACGTAACCGAAGGCATGTGATTAATGTTGTGCACCGTATTAAATACGTGCCTTTAACCAACTTAGTGGACGTTAAGAGAAACCCAAAAAAATGTATAAATAGTAAACATCTGTAATCGAGGATGTTGAGTGCAGCTTCGATTGTATGAATCGAGAATTATTTCTCGTATCGCGCAATAACGCAAGTCTGTTTGTATGTTACGTTCTACTACCTACCTACCTACTTAATTCTTATATATGCAATGCGCGATATTGTCTGTGTCAGAAATAAATGTATTTCATTCATTGTACTTTTAGAAATGCCCCATAAATTCGAATACATTTTCAAATGGCTCTGCATTTATTCAAAATCGACTATTGCAGCGAAATATAATAATCCCGCACCAAAGCGGAAAGTTATCTCGACGTGTCAATGAAATTCAAACGCGGCCATAACGCGGACCACAAGCAATTTTAAAATTCAAACAGTCCGCAGTCAGGGACGCTCAGATTGTTACCAATATTGGTTGCGTTGCACTGAATTTAAATTTGCCGAACCAACACGGGACGGGGTCTTCGTTCGGCACATCACTAGCTAACGACGCATTCGATTCCATTGGGTTAGGAAGTAGGTTTAATTTCAAATTGAACATTCCATATTTGAATACAGCATTCGACCTCTGTGGCGTGTCTGTGGTTAAGGATTTGAATGTGGAACAGTGTGCATTCATTTGTTTCCCGCCGTTGCACCGCGCCGCTGACCGAGCAATCAGTGAGGTGTCGGAGGCGGCACAGTTCTGTTGTCGTTGTCATCGCATGGCAGCCATTTCCCGCGCTTAATCGAATGAATATTACAACGTCACACTGACAGCTGCGATGCAGTTTTACGCCCGATATTCGGGTCGAATGCTCTTTGGCGCCAATTTCAGGCATTGTCCGCAATCCGGCACACGTTCCGATTAAGCGTGGAAATTTAAAGCGGAGTTCGACGTTAAGCGGCTTTAAAGCTGTTTAAAAATGGATTAGGGAGGAGTGTAGAGTTAGCGGTGACATGTGGCGACCTGCACCGGAACTGTTCTACAGGGCCGCCGTAATGAAAGCACTTAGCGTTAAGCGAAACAATTATAAGTAATTTGGAGCGCGGTAATGGGCGCGGACAGGGAAGCGCAAAAACGCTAAAAGCTCCCTAATTCGATTGGCAACGGTTACTTTTTAAAGTTGGAATTGTGAATCTGTAGCTATCAGATCGGCTGGATCTAAATTCTTTTTTTTATACAATTAAGGTGACGAGCAAGCTTACGGCCTGCCTGATGGTAAGCGGTTATCGGCCTATAGATGCTTCCAACACCAGGGGTATCACTCGCGCATTGCGTCCCTAGTCAAATATTTTAATATAAAAAAGGACAAATCTACATCTACATCTACATCTACACTAATATTATAAAGAGGAAAGATTACAAATCTTTCCTTCTTGTATTTTTGTGGGTTTGTATTGAATAGGCTCAGAACACCTGGACCGATTTCAAAAACTCTTTCACCGTTAGAAAGCTAAATTATCACTGAGTAACATAGGCTATATATTATACAAGCTTCCCGCCTCGGCTTCGCACGGGTAGACACAATATTTGAAAAATGTCTACCCATGCGAAGCCGGGGCGGGCCGCTAGTATTTAATAGTTTGGGTCTGAAGTGGTTGTGCATAAATACAAATGTATATGAATTATTCCAGCGGAATGGGACATTTGGCATTTATTCTAAATTAGTAAAGCAGAGAATCTTCCTCAAAAAGTATTGTATCGACTTTAGCCCACATCGATATGACATAAGTAATAGACAATACAAAAATATGCTCAAAATGCCTATTATTAGGTCCTTACATATGAAATTGGCGTTTTGTATGGGAGGAACAAAAAGTCGAATATTTTTTAATATAATATATTTAATTAATCAAAGTATGAACCATTATTTTCTATGCACTTTTGCCATCTCATAGGTAGTTCATTGATCCCTTTACTAAAAAAACCAGTCGGACGGGAATCAATAAAATCTTTGAAGGCGATTTGGACTGCCCCATCGGAGTTGAATTTTTTCCCTTGCAAGAAGTTATCCAAATTTCGAAAAAAATGGTAATCTGTTGGAGCAAGGTCCGGGGAGTACGGAGGATGTCTTAGACTTTCCAATTGAAGCTCTTCTAATTTAGTAGCCGTCTGTAGCGCATTGTGTGGTCTAGCGTTGTCGTGAAGCAGCAGTGGCGTGGAGCGATTGACCAGCCTAGGTTGTTTAGCCGCTAGCTTTTCCATCATGGTTTGCAATTCCTGACAATAGACATCAGCCGTAATAGTCTGGCCAGATTTGAAAAAACTGTAATGAACAATACCGGCACTAGTCCACCAAACGCTTACAAGTAACTTTTTTGGGGTTAATTTTTGCTTGGGGCAGGATTTGGCTGGCTGGCCAGGATCTAACCATTGCGCTGAGCGCTTCCGATTATCGTAAAGAACCCATTTTTCATCACAGGTAATGATTCGGTTTAAAATACCTTCATTATTGTGCCGGTTTAGTAATGTAACGCAGCAGTCGACGCGCGTTTGCCGGTTTGTTTCAGTCAATTCGTGAGGTACCCACCTTTCAAGCTTTTTAATCTTCCCAATTTGCTTCAAGTGAATTAAAACAGTTTTATCACTAACATTGCAGCCTGCAGCTAACTCGGACGTGGTTTGCGATGGATCCGCTTCCACAATAGCCTTCAACTCTTCATTATCAACTTGAGTCTCAGGCCGTCCACGGGGCTTGTTCTGCAGGTCGAAATTTCCAGAACGAAAACGTTGGAACCAAAAACGAACTGTGTTTTCTTTTGCAACACGACCGCCATACACATCATTCACCCTTCGAGTTGTTTCCGCAGCACTAGTGCCACGGCGGAACTCGTACTCGTAAATAATGCGATATTTAAGGTTTTCCATTTTGTAAAATGAGTGACGCAAACAGAAAAAAACAGAAGAAAAAAAACAAATGAATGACGATCATCGAAGCACAAATACATGAGTCTATAGCTGTACAAATTTGAATTTGGAATTCCTTACCAAAGAGGAGAAATTCGTGATTAAAGTGGCCAGTACGAAAAACGCCAATTTCATATGTAAGGACCTAATATTAACAAAAATACTTTGAGTAAAGAGAGATACGCATTTTTCAAATAAAGAATGATTTTTTAAAGTAACGTAATTAGTTTCTTATAAGTTGAGCACAAATTTTGATCCCATTTCCAAATTTTCAATATTCCAGAGCAAGCCCGTAATAATAAGCCCAGCAACATCCAAAAGGCTAATTGTAAAAGCCTCGAAGATTGTAATTAAAACTTGCGCTTATAACTCAGTGGGAGGAGAGACAACGTTCCGAAAATTCCCTGAATTCATAGTCATAAAGAAAGTGGGATTGTAGTCGAATGAAACAGAAATACCAGGCTCAGGCGACTTTCGAGCGTCACCTGAACGGCTTCTTCGGCCGGTGATTTATGTCCCCAGATCCGTACCGGTAATGAAATTGCACCCCCTACCACCCCCGCCTCAACCCCCGCCCCCTCACTCCAAACCCATTGTAGAAATTACTACGCAACAGCGAGTCGTGCACTTGAAACGGTCTCAGCTGATAGATCCTGCGACTAAAGTTACGGTTTTGAAATATCTGCTTCTATTTCAGCTGCAAATGGTGGTTCCACCATTTTGAAAGTTAAACCTTGTATAATTTCTGGTTCTCCATCATTAATGTTATACATATTAATACCCCGATAGCTACTATTGAATAAGCTCAATATATTTTCATCATCATTATCGTCTTAGCTTACTCTACTAGGAATAAGTTATCTAATTAGGTCAATGTCGCCTCATTCAAGATCGGACAGAACTGTTGTCATCGCACTCTTTTTACCAACACACGAAGGAGACAAATGTATTTTGTAATGTTATTTTATAAATTTGATACATCATAGTTGAGGAATTTGACGACTTAATTCGTTTGTTGTGGAAAGCTAACGTACCGGTTAGCTCTCGTAATCCCACAACTGGGATCTCTCAGAGCGTGGGTGCGTCTTCAAGCAGATGGAATCTATGACCTCTAGCGCAGTCTTTGTCAGACCACTGACCGCCAAAATAAGAACCGTTAAATACATACTGTAAAAAATATTGATTCTTCTCTCTGAGTAACAACAGTTCTCGTCCGTTTTCCGGAACATTGTTTGTTTTTTCTAAGGCTTTGTCCACCGCAATGAATTTATTGGCCTCGCTGGAATTTAATTGAAAAGCCACTATTGTTGGCGATGCCCGCTGTGGCCGGTGGAACTTTTACAATGCACTCGAGCTTTTTTATTAAAATGGCCATATGCTGTTACAGTCAACGTTTGAATAACTTCCTTTGCCTACTATTACAGTAGGTTTGGTTATTATTTCCCCAAACCTTTCTATTCCAACTGTTGGAATTCTAATGCTAATATGATGGTAAATTTGAGATTTTGTTAGCATTATTCCGACTAATTTAGATTTAATGTTCTTAAATTAATCTTGAACTGTGATGGTGTAGTTATTATTTACTCTCATCATCCATCTATCTTCATCATCAATCGTCGACCTATAGCTGGTAGCTGTAGCCTGGCAGGAAATTGAAACTACACCGTTTTTCTCAGATTCTCCCAGGTCTAAACTGGCTGTGTTGTTGGAAATGTCCAGTGACAGTGTAACAGTAAGTGTTGGTAAGGGAATAGACTCACCGTTAAGTGCTGAAACAGCCACGCCCTCAGGATGTTGGTGGCTACCTTCGGGAAGATGCCCCGTTTTTTTTGGTTCTTCTTTCCATTTGTGTCATCGTCCTCCTCCCCCGTGCCTTCTCCTGAGCCGATACTCGCGTTACTGGCGTCGCCTGGGGACGAAACATCATCATTAATGGCTTCGTAATAATTTATTGCAGCTAAGAAATTTACTTTGATTATACTTTTTAAGGCAAGGTCAAAGGATAACAGGTCAGTCTCTAGAATTACTTGTACTAGCAGCTCTTCACTTACATACATTCTTAAATATTTGGTAATATATAAAATTTTACTATAATTCAAAAATACTTTTAACGGTATACTTTTTGGTATTGTTTTAGCCACATTAATTGGTACCAAAGCGATAGATATACAAATCCAATTGCATTATATATTTATATCTTTGAATGACTATCTAGTTTTACTTCAGATATGTACTTTTTTAACAATAAGACTTATTTTGGATGATGATTCCACACACAGACAAGACAAATGTCATATAATTATAATTACGTGATAATCGCATGTACCAGGCGCGCAGGAGTGCGAGGAGTCTCGCCTTATCTGCTGTGCGTCTGGCATACTAATTAGAAACGTCAAGTTGTATTTATTTAATCACCTGCCACGGCGGATTCGTATCTCTTCGCGGTTGAATTAATTCTTATCGTGTCGTATATAGCTTGATACTTTACAGTTTACGCGAACTGCTTGTAATTGGTCGTGAGTTTCTCCGGTAAAGAAAAGAGGTCGCTAGTGCTTGAAATAGTTACGACCGATTCTGAAATGACTTTCAATGTTTGGTCCACCGTTTGAAGTGCCGTCAAACTACAATTTCGCATATACAATCGGATATGGCATGGATTTGAACAAGGTTTCAGTATCCATACATTTTTTTGTTTGTTTGCCACCTTTTCACGACTAAACGGTTGAACGGATTGTAATGAAATTTGGCAATAAGATAGATCATATCCAGGGGATGGACATAGGCTATCTTTATCTAGAACCACGCGAGCGATGTCGTCGGTAGCAGCTAGTTCTTTATAATCTTACCAAAGTCTTTGAAAGTTTTCAACGATGGTACTAAAATAAAGCTATTTAATAAAAGGACGGTAACAAAAACGTGTGGCTGATTATTTGCTGTCTCAAAATGTAAGGGAGAAAAACATACGAAGTTTATTGACAATAGAATTTCAGTGTATTCGTAAATTTCTGTCTGTCTGAATTCCTTTTGTCCTTTTCCAACTAACATGGAAAGAAAAGCAGCATTTTTTCCTGGAAATTTCTTTTCTCTTTTGGTCTGTGAATAATTTAGACAGATCTCACTTAGGTATTCACTCTTCAGGTACCAGGCGAGCAGGAGAGCACAACACGATAAACAAATTAGTGTGCATTGAGATGTATCAAATATTCAATGGCGCAGGTACAAATCGAATCAGTACCTACAGAACTCCGCCTTCATGTACGACTCGAACACGGTGTACGCTTTCAATAATAAACACCTTTAATTCTCACGTCTGTATATTTCCTTTGTCGTCGACTATATATAAAAAAGAGTATTTTTTCTAATCCTCCTCTCTATATAATTCCAAGGAGCTGCGAATAGTGTTGTGCACCGTCGCGCTATCGATAACATTAGAAATGATGCAACGATGTATCGAGTGCGTATACTGCGTATCTCATTCAGCCGGTGGCATGCACATTGTGATGGTAATAGGGGCAAAGTAATAAAATTACTCTTAGGCCATTACCCGGCGCCCCTCGCGCGCGCTCTATAGGGTGCACAAGACACAATAAAATGGTCACAGTTTGACAAAAACAACGGGATTATTGTCTGTGTAATTGTTTTACTCGTGCGTTGAGATTTATTGGGATTTTTCAGCTTTACAACCGAACAGTTTAACCACAGTTTGGTGTCGTAACTTTTTTACTATACCTAACACAGACACGCAGATAATCAACCATTCTGATCCTTTTTATTCTCCGTTTTTGGGATTTTCTGATTTTTTTAAGGAATGATCTTCTTAAACATGATCAATCATCTGAAATCATCCTGTACATGTATCAGCGTGCAAAATCAGAGTGCAGTTGCATTCTGCAATGGTGTAATCCCCTAATTCATTTGTTCCCCCAGCGCAAGGACCCCACGCAAACATGTATGCGTGTGAAAAGTCAAGAGAGCTACCAAATTAACTCAATATTATTAATGCCATGTATTTTAAAAAGAGTTCGGTTGTATTAGATTTAAATATCAATACATTTTAAGGCCAATACGAGTCATATATACAAATATCTCTTAAAATTCTAAAGTAAGCTATTATCTGAGGTTCTAATCTTGTTCACAGTTAATTTTAAAATAAACTTGGTGATCTTTTATGATGGATCATTTACATATTTGATAATAAGTATTACTACAACAATGTATCCTGTGACAGGTATGTACTTGAAGTATCATCATCTCTCACTCTGGGACCTCAACTATCTTCGATTAGAAAAGGTTGCTGACTAATGTCACATCTCTGCCTACCCGTTATATTATTTTTATTATTACTATTATAATAAAAATATGTGAGATACTCTTTATTTTAGAACAGCAAAACTTCTCAAACCAGAACAACGGCCGAATAAAAAAGGACATTCAAAGTTTGAAGGCCCATAACTGTTTATTACATATTTCGCATGTAAAATCGGAGGCCACTCAAAATTTAATGTGTCATCACCTTTGACTGGCGTTTCATTCGGCCTTAATAGTATTAAAAACATGAATATGTGTAAACCTATATCCTGGTTTGTTCTCTCACATTACAAGATCGTGATTGTGAGGATGATAGGCATGGTACGTGTTCATCATTGGACTTCGTCGCAAGTATGGCACTTGAATTGATCGCGATTTGGCGATTAGAATTGCGTTAAAAGTGTATTTTACGATTGTTGGTCGGGTCGAGAATTTGATGTAGTCTATTCTGGGAGTAGTTGATTGCATTGGTCTCTCCCTTCACCTTTTTTTTTTTTTTTTTGTCGACGAGGGGGAAACCTTCAAAAGGTACCCGCCGGCTTAAGGGGAGCAGACGGGGAATGTGAGATTTTGACTCACTAAAACCCCCCCGGTGGCCATCCTCCGTGCTATAGGAGAGCTCCGGGATCTCCAGTGGAACGCACCGGTGCCCTCCTGCACTTTGCCTGAGCACATCCCGGGGGCAGCCATGTCGCCGCCCCTGGGACCCTCGCGTGCTCTTGACAGCACTTGCCACGTCGTGCTGCCACCAGCCCCGGGCCCGTTTAAAGGGGCAGTCAGAGCTCTCCCTTCACCTGACCCAAGGCAACGTACCTACATATCGTTTTTTCAGCTTACTTTTTACTTTGAATTAGAATGAAAGAGCGACAAAATGCTAGTACGAAGTGCCCAATAGAATCACTAAATTAGATAGAATATTCATAGTTTCAATTAAGCGATGTATGGCGGGAGCTGGTCATTAGAGGTAATCCGGTGTCTCCCAGGCGTGGGTAAGCGGATTGCAACCCGAAACCGAATCCGCGACCCCTGCGCCGCGGCACGCGTGCCACTGAGGCGGAGGGGCCTGTGCGGTTTTCATGTTTTGCGGGGATAATTGGGTGTATGGTTGTATGACGGATAGTGGTGTACAGGAACAGCACTTATTTTGTCTTGAATATTTGTCGCGGCTTTAAATTGACAAGAAAACCGCTGATGGAAAGCGGTTACCGAAGATTATAGCCTTTTCATTCGCAGAAAGGACAAGGCACTATGATGCACTTACGTTGACAGTATTCACACTTTCGTCACAAATGAGAATCGAGTACAAGATACAGTAAAAATTGATTACTCTTATATTTAGTAAGCTGACGTAAACCAAACAATGGGTTGATACTGGTGCTAATTCTGATGTACGAAATCATTAAACTAAACTAATTTGACAGGACTTAAAGTATTGCCATCCTTGTTTAACCCCGCACATGAGAAAGGGATAGCAAGACTGTTAGACCTGTCAAATTAGTTAAGTGATTCTGAACAACAGAATCGACACCACTGTAATGCTAAGATTAGACAATTCTACTAAGATTTTTTTTGTCTTTAACACCTGACGTCATCTTTAATTTAGTGTATCTTACCAATAGTGCGTGGCGTCATCTATCGAGTCACAACACTTCAGTGTGCTGCCATTGACACCGCTCTCGCGAGATTTATCGCACGACATTAGTGCGGGACACAAATGAGTGCAGGGACTATCGAGTTACGCCAATCAACTGAAAGCACGCGCCTTTAGTGACGTGACACGCGATATCGAAATCAATATTTTTATTCTTTTTGATAATTTTAAGGTTTTGGTAGCTTATATTGTCGTGTCTTTATTCAAAAAAGAGTAAAACAAATAAAAACAGTATTATAATATTTTCAAGTAAGCAAATATTGCAAATTTTGGCTAAGCTTTCTTTAAAATTATGGGTACCAAATTTTGTCATTTAAGCAAAATATATTTTAATATACTACAAAATATATGGACTTTTTCACACTAGTCAGGTGATTCACTGTACCTACTGAAGTGTAGACCACTCATTGGTAGACCAGAGTTTTAATCAGTGTTAATAATGACAGACGTTACTTAAACCACAAGGTCACGACGGCTTCAAAAATCTTTAAAATTATCGACAATTTCACCAAAACCTATATTGCACAACGCTCAAGGGGCGACAACGCTGGTGTCGTAATGCGCTCAGCAATTTGATGGATTGGCTTCTTTGCAGTCCCTCCTATTTGCAAACACCCTTATCTGGCGTAGGGCAACACCGGAGGGAGGTAGGTAATTAAAATTACCACGCAAATATACCCAATGCACCTATTATGGCATTTATGACGTACCAGTAAGACGTATATCCGCGTGGCTGGCCAGTCAGGAGAGCATTAAACGGTTTTGAAAATATTGCATAAGAAAATGCAATACTTAAATGGATTGTGTTTCAGTTTTGGAACATTCCATTTTTAAATTCGAAATGAATTTAGGACATTAATGTAAATCGCCTTTCTCACGTAAGTTATTTTATCCAAGTCCCTTAAATAAATAACATAATTAGACAAAACAAATAATAATAACTAAAACTTTGTTATAATAACTACTTAATATCAGAATGAACTAGTTTTTTAAATAATAGGAGTATAGCAATGATGGATACATTACAAAATTATATTGATTTTTCTATAAAAGACTGAAAAAGCAAATGGAATATAAACTAGTACTATACAATTCACGTAAATAATAATTAAAATAATTATATAAGCTTTTTACGGGATCTCTTTTTAATTATGTATAAAAAAAATACTTTGTTACGATGGACGGTGTTCCAATTACTTATTTAAAATTAAATAATCCCTTTAGTACATTTTGATGTTTATAAATAAAAAAAAACCTTAAATTCAATATTTAAATTTTGCGTAATTTCTAGCCTTGAATACCTCCAGTCATATTGGAATTAGATCAATCACAACCCTAGCACGCGCAGCGGTATTAACATAGAGCTGTTGTAACCGCGACGCGACGTCGGCGCTCGAAAGCGCTGCGTCCGCTTAATTACACAAGCTTTGTATATCATGACTTGACACTCTTAAATAACCATCGTTTATTCCGTACGTAAAATTTTTAATGAGAGATTCTGTTTATTTAGTTGATTTTATGACGCTATTATTAAGGTGTGGCGCATGTGAAAAATTTAGCAATATATTATATTTTCAAATGCGTTGTTACTTAAAAATGTTGTTTAGGTAAGGTTTTATTAACTAAAAATGCTAGTCAAGAGTACATAAAATGAATTTACAATCACATTATTAAAATTCTATAGTGGGAGCAGCAAAGTATTGATTACAGATAAAATGGCCGTCGAAAATTAATATTGAATATCGATTAGTGTTTATTTAGGAAGCAACTCGATCCATGATCCTAGATAAAACGTCCGAAGCTCTCAAGATTTGTATATTATGTTGAATGAGTTTCTAATGAGCAGCATCGATTGGAAATATTTTTACGACCAACTCATAACTGTGAAAATGAATAAGTGTTAATCTTTGATTTAAAACGAGGCGCCTGATTAAACATTAATCAGCTGATGGAGTTACGGTTTGACTACACACACACACTTGATTATTGTATAATACATTATAAATTGCTTGTTATAATTTTATTGATCTATCTATACTGATATTATTAGGAGGTGTTGGTTTGTTGGGGTTTTTAGAGGACAGATTCTAAGAAGCTGCTTACTAAACAACTAAATGTCTATCCCTGAATAAAATCAATATTTTGAATAAAAAAGTAACAGTTCACAGCTTTAATGTACTTTCTACCTGGACGAAATCCCGCGCACAAAGCTAATTTTGAAAAAAAATTTACTAAGGAAACTTGTTTCGTAATTTAATTAATTACTTATGCTAATAACAGTGTCGAGATATTAAAAAGACATTTTGGAAAATATTATTTTACGATTGTGACATAACCCTACAATGGTGGGCATCACGTCTCCGCGATTACACAGCATTGAAAATTAGTTTAATATCTCAAATTGACGATTCCGCCCGGAACGGCCAATTAAGAGGGTATAACACTTGGAATGATCCTCCAGATAGCCAAGTTATGGGGTGCGTTTATGGACCATTAAGTGTGCCGTAACTTGGAGACGGTTCCCGAATATTTTGTACACACTGAATGTTTGAATTTACAACAATTCAGTGTCTAGCATTCGTCGCTTTTACGATGTCGCCCGGTGGGTCGCAGCGTCGAGCGATTTAACGTTTGCTCAACTGTTTTAATAGCGTGTAATTTGATAGTTATGACAGTTACATGAGCCGGGACGCTTAAATTGCTATCTTTAAACTGCAGGTAACGATAATTAGCGAACGAAGTTTGTTTGCCTTTAATGAAAACCTCAATGTTAGCAAAGGGTTCCGACATAAGTCATGTTTGGTGGCATGAATAATACTTGCATGGTCCCTGTACGTACTAATGCGGCAATATGATGAACATCAGACGGCAGCAGAGCCCTAACCATCGCCCCTGAACGACCATTCATCCGCGCATTGATTTCAATTTGAATTTTAATTGCGGAATATTATACAAAATTACATTGCTTAATATTCACCCCGGGCGCTGATTTTTGCATATTTTTAACCCTGTGCCGGGCCGTTTGGGGCCGGGTGGGACTGATAAAAATCGCATATATTAACTAAGAGAGGGCCGGATTTGTGCGCAGATAGTCGGGCGGTTTTCATTAAAGCCGATACGGTTGAGATAGGTGTCGTATTTTATTACTTATCCTCGGCCGGACCACTCCGCAGTGTCTTTAAATTGTACTCTTCATAAAGATGGTGCTTTTGTGATATTCCCCTTGGATCTTTATAACACTTTCTCTGCTATCTCATTTTAATTAGAAGCTTGATCGTTTCCGTGATTATTATTGCGACACATAAAAAAAACATATTTTACACGTTAAATTGTGCGCTCTAAACGCTTTCCTTATTAAAAACCGGTTTAATTTAACACCAGCCCGATGCATAATCAACACGACGTCATCAAAATATGCATTAAGTTTTCAAAGTCAACATGGCGATAGGTTTAAACAGGGCTAAATGCATCGAGGGTGCGCCCCGAGTGACGAACGGGTGATGGACTAGCGATGCGTTTTCATCTGCATTATTAAAATGTAAATAAACGTCGGAGTGTGAAACGTGGGGATTTTGGCAGATTATCTAAACGCCCTCGCAAAAAATATTGACTTATCAAAAGAGTGGTGTTTATAAGATAAACGCTAGTAATTAGAACTCAATTACACAGGAACATTGTTTCCTTTGAAAAGCTTAGTTCGAGTGGGGTTCACACGTGGGATATTTAAGGTCTGAAATGCATATTAAAATACTTTCGTTAGGTTACAGATACATATTGTAGATTAACTGATGTGGTTTATTTAAATGGCAGCACTTAAAGTTACGATTCAAAGAGTTTTTGCTTAGTTTTTTCTTTAAATACTTATGTCCTAAGGAACCATTGAGCAATTGATTGCTTTTTTCTCAAAAAGCGTTAATAACGTCTGGACATATCTGAATTCCTATCGAAGGAACTCGTGGAATTCTGTCCGTGGGAATGGTAGGAGATGCGCAAAAAAATAAAAAATGTGCGTATGCGGTCATTATGTGTGTAAATGTCAAACACGTAGATGTTATCACAAATTGTTTTCTTTAAGAAGTAATTTCAACGCAAACCATGGATTGCAGGAATAATATAAAATTTTAACTATTATTGCAGTGGCGTTGAATAATTACAATAGTAATTTTGAGTACACTATGTGTTAATGTACTTCCTATGAATATTAAATTAAGTACCAATAATAATTTATCATAAATTTGGTTAGACATTTTCTTAATGAACCTGTTGAAATTAACATAAAATCAATAATTGAATAATTCAAAATTCGAACATCAATAAAAGTCCAGAAAGCTAATAAAAGTAAAACTGCAACGCGAATCTCGATGTAAGGTAAAATAAAATTGACAAAGAAATTGACGTCGAAGCGACGGGGGTTTAACGACTCTCGCTAGATACTACCTCTTGATTGCACGCAATAGGGTTACCAACGAGAAATATACCTTCTGTCAATTTATTTGAATTAGTACTTAAGGTATGACGTAGTGATGTTACGAGACTTACGAGCGTCATACGCATCTCAGAAAGACAAGGACGTGCTATACGTGGCACAGCACTACGCTCGTCATATGATGAACATTATTTTGGGCTTCAACCATGGATTGATCGGTGGCTTCATCTGAAATATAGTCAGCCAAAGCTACTTAAATTTACCTAAAAAGATTACAGTCATCTCAAATTGAAACGGTAATGTTCGCATATTGAACAATATCTGTCATAGGATGGTGCTATAATATGGTTGTTTAACCTTATATGAAGTTTCTTCGAGATTTTTCTATACAATCCGTTATCTTATTGATAAATTAAAAGCCATTTTAGGAAATTACTTTGCTTTTAAGTGTACAATAGCGTACGTAGGCGTACGCGTGGACCGGTCTGGTACCAGGAGAGCATTAATCCAAGGAGCGCCGTGTGAGGGCGATCATACGCTGTATTTATGAACACCGCGCATTCATGAACGCCTGGTGCCTGCTGGTAACATTACACCAACTTGTTGGTGATTAATTTACTTTTTTTTAGTTTACATTGCATGTTGCGTTTAGTTTTGTTCGTTAGAGCCTATTTAAGTATATTTATGTAAGTTAATAAACTAAGCATACCTGTGGCGGACTTATGCTAAATATATCTTTAAATAAAATAAAAATGTTAATGCATAAATTACAATTTACAAACAAATACCTTTTTATACACATAACAATTTCAAAAAAGATAACGTTATATTATTTGAAAAGTTTCGTGTATTAAAAACTATCATGAATGAATCAAAACCACAGAAATCTTCATAAGAGTCCTATTATTCAGATGTCTGTGATCAAAAATAAATAGTGTCAATCTCACGACCTGTCACTGACTGACAGAAAAATATCTGCTGGAAGGCGAAACGGTAAATAGTATAATTCCTGAATACTACTTAAAATCTACGCAGCCTAATACCCAATTCTGAAATGACATTCAAAATGTGAAGCCCCAGTTAATTATTTGACGCGTCGTCAAAATAAAATTTCGCGTTTAAAATCAGAGGCCATTCAACATTAATGCGGCATCAGATTTGAGTGGCGTTAGTGTATACGACCTTAAATGACACAGTGGTTAAAATATTGTACAGGACACCCGTAGCTTACCTTCAGTATCATACTCATCTCACGGCGTAAATTAATACACACTACAAAAGGAAAAGCGCAGGATTATCAAAAAACCGCGCGGTGTCATCGACCGCCGATCACTCGATACTGCGCCGGCGCACACGCGATACTATCGCAGTTTCCACTCAAGCGATTACTGACTTTACCCACTTGCTATAGCGCTTATAATACACTAATGATTTAAGATGCAGGATTTTTTAATTAGCTTCCAAACCATGTGATCGGTCAATCCGGTAAATTAGATATGGCGTGGCTTTAGATAAGTACTTATTTGACAGTTGTATGACACTTGGTAGGTATCACTAAAAACAAACAGCCATATCAAATTAACACAAGACAGATTAAACTATTCACAAAAATAGAACTTGTAGCCATACTAAATGGAATTTAAAAAAAAACTACTGAACACTTCGTAGACTATGATACCAAGTGGTAGATATCTTATTGCAAGAGGTTAAGTGGGTACCACCGCAGTGCCAGATATTCTGCCGCCAAGCACTAGTGTACGTACACTACACTGTGTTCCGGCTTAGGCACTGTAGCTAGCGACATTACTGGCCAAAGAAGACAAGAACTAAGGTGTCGAGGAGACGAGAGCAGTGCAGCCACGCGGTACTTTACTATTAAAGCACCTGAGTTGGAACTGCATCCAACCCAGGAGAGTTGATGCAGTTCGAGGAGAGTTACATTTGAGACGTTTAACATCAGTCACACGACTTGTTAATTGCATCACCTAGTTGCCAATCTAGCGCGGAAAAGCGGAACTAAAAATTCGTACCCACGTCAATTTTGACATTTTGAGAGCCTCGCGCAATGTCAAAATGTTCATACTATTTTTTAGTTCCACTTTTCACCGCCGTAGCGCTGTGCATCTATACACGCGGAGCGTGACAAGCCAAGTTCAAACTAGGCGACTAGCACCGTGTGTAATATTACACGGAACATTTGGAGCCACTTTTGAACCCCTCAATTACCCATACAATAATAGTCGAAGGCGATACGAATATGTAGTCGCAAATTATTCTTGCTAGCGTAGCGCTACAGTACTGAAGACAAGTCCAAATCAATTGACAGTGAGCATATAATTGCAAGTCGCAATAATCTCGCTCGGTGTAAACCGTCCATTTAATGACACAGAACGTCCACACGCCGAATAAATCACGTACAACGCGAATATGAATGTCACTCGTGCGCATCATAAAAGCGCACCAAGTCGAGAATAGAACGCGCGACGTCAAACGCAGTCTGCGCGTGATTCGACGGATTACTGCCTGATCGATGAGACGCGACACGTTCTGATGCAACTTGGCGAAACTTCACGAACTTAAAAAACACTACGCTAGCAGCTGTTTAATCGATACTAATATTAAAAATTCTTACTAATACTAATTATTTGTATGCTGGTTTTTTTGTTTGCCTTTTTTTTATAAACTACTTAGGTGGCACACAAGCATACGGCCTACCTGATGAAAAGCAGTCACCGTAGCCTATAGCCGCTAGCAATACCAGGGGTATCACTAACGGGTTGCCAACCATGTTGTTGATGAGGACTCACTGTGCTAGCAGCATTACTACTAGCGCAGCGTATCCTCGTGGAGCACTGGCAACCTTACTTACCGCAGAAACACAACACTACATCAAGTAGTGTTATTTCACTACGGTCTTCTGTAAAGTGTAAACCGGAAATTCCAAATCGCCCTACCTCTCTTTTTAAAAGCTCATGGTGTGATTTATCACTGTAATTAAGCTTAGAAAAACTAAGGTTCAGGCCGGGTATTGAACCTGGGCCCATCAGATGACAAGCGGTTGCTTCAACCACAAGGCCACCACGGCTTCTTCTTTAAGCGTACTTCCAAATTATAATTGGTCTCACATTATACGGCCAGTGCTCACTTAATTAACCGACCTATTTATAGTGGACGTCGTTTTCACATGTTATTGTTAATAAAAGCACCCTTTATAAAATAGCCGTTGTGCCTTAGGCTTATTTATGTCGCAACTTGTTTCATTGCCCATGAAGATAGTCGATAAAATATTTGTTAAAGGACCTAGGTTAAGATATACATCGATTTTGACATTTTCATTTTTGTTTAGTGCCACAGAATTATAATAAATTGGCTTTTGGTTCGGTAGATAAAGTCTATGTTTTTCCCCGTGTTATAATCTGTCTCATTGCCAAATTTCATTACGATCCGCTCAGCCGTTTAGTCGTGAAAAGGTGGCAAACAAACAAACAGTAACTTCCGCATTTATTAGTATGGATTACTTAAAATCACGCTGGAAATGTATTAATCGTAATGGTCCTGGGTCAGGTCATTAGGAAAAACAAACAAAAACATACCTACTGCTTATGTTTATAGTGATAATTTTACATCAATTGATGATAAAACTACTAAAAATATACAATATATTTTCAGTTTTATCTCTGGTCTTTTCGAATAGTCGAATAGCACGTGCATTTCAAAAATAGAACGCGAGAGAATGACACTCAGCCCTAGACTATCGGCCGTTGAAAAATGTAAACACCGCGCCACGCCCGTTTATTTTTAATTACGGCCGATAGTGCGTCTGTGGCTGCTAATTGAACGGCACGTCACCGCGACAACTGCGTAACGTCCGCGCGATGCCAACTGCTGGACGCACTCGCTCTCGACCTCGTGATCAATGTTAATATTTAAACAATACACGAAAACAAGACGTTCCGAATTTGAATTTTTTATTCCAATTTTTAATTCAAAATTTCATAAAACGAATAGTATAAACAGAACCTCTTTAGCATCACTGTTGCATGTATTTTTTGACCGTTTCTTCGTCACAGACATAATGTCTCCTCTGCATCTATTTTAATCAGGGTATTTATTTAGGGTTGGCAACGCGTGAGTGATACTCCTGGTGTAGCAAACTTTCTTAGGGGTAACCGCTTACCACCTGAAGTGGTATTTTTTTTTATTATAGTATCGGAATAATTTATGAAAAATAGTCTGTGTTCATGTCTTAGTAGGAAGGTGAAGCGGCGATGGTGTCTTTATGCAATGCTAAAATGTTTGCGACGCCACGGACAGCGCTAAAATGTATACTGATGCGGAATCATAGTGATTTATTGTTGTTCCAACTGACACTTCGACGAAACGGTGTTAGATGTGAAGTGACAATGTTGGAGATAATCTCTGTTAAATTTATATTAAGTTTGCGATATTACACCGTTCGTTCTGCGAAACGCACCGACCGTACGAGAAGATCGCCGAAGCGATACAGCGCTTATGAATTATGGGCAAAGGTGTTTCACGATAGTCTAGCACTTTTATATGCGTATTTTTTAATTAAGTTTTCAAGGCGTTTATAAATATAGTCATTGACAACGCTTTCCAATTTTATTTGCGTTCAAAAATCGCACTATCTTAAGACTGCGAAAGCAAAGCGACGGCCATAACTGCTTACAAAGTTGTTTTTATATACTACTAAGGTGACACACAAGCATACGAACCACCTGATGGTAAGCAGTCACCGTAGCCTATAGCCGCTAGCAACACCAGGGATATCACTAACGGGTTGCCAACCATGTTGTTGGTGAAGACTCACTGTACTAGCAGCACTACTACTACTAGCACAGAGTATCCTCGTGGAGCACTGGCAACTTTACTTACCGCAGGAACACAACACTACATCAAGTAGTGTTATTACCCTGCGGTCTTCTGTAAGGCGGAGGTACAGTCCCTAGTCGGGTGGCTCCAATTATAATGGGAGGTCCCAATTCGCCCTACCCTCTCTTTTTAAGCTCAAGTTGTGATTAATCACTGAACTGCTTTTGGTACAGGCCGATGTTGTTTGAAGGGCGACATTTGTGACATTACACTATAATTGTTTTCTTTTTAAACAGACTATAAATAGGGCAAGCACCTGCTCGCATCACAGGGAAGTACCAGGGAAGCATAAATATTAAAGAGATAGCGGGCGCGCGCCGCATTTGCATACGATGTTCAATTACGATCCCGGAATATGGAATGCATTATTACCAGTTATATTGTTATGTTCTCCTGGTAAGCCGCGGTTGTTTCCAGTGTCTGGATGTTCATATAATCACACGGCTTTGCTTACAACCATCGTCAGATATACCTACCCTATTTGGGAGACTAACAAATTTTAATTCACTTAAAGAATACCGAAGCAAGACAAGAGTGAAATGTCGCTCTATACTCTCCGCCTACCCCACGAGGGACTTGCTGTGATGATAATAATATGTATGTGAGTAAGTATGTACTAAAACCGACTTCAAACTAAAAAAAATGAAAATATTGGACATAAATAGTTGTGTATGTTATCTCTATATTTGCGAGGTAAACAAAATAACACAGTAACTTTGAAATGCAATTTCACATACAAAAATTTAGAACAGAAATAAAATTACAACTCTCTATCCACTCCACTCCGCCATAACTAGTATTTATAATCTGTGCCAATGCATCAAATCAGCGCGGTAATTACTGCCATCTATCGGCGAGTAGCGGGACCCGTCAATAAATCGATGCGATGTGAAAACAAATTACGCTACGGGCCTCGGGTGAGGCCGAGTCTGGGGGCTTCAAGCCGGGGCTAAGTCGTGGTTATTGAGTTGGATGAGCATTATAAAGAAAATCCTTCGCCGTGGTGACAAAACGTTATGGTTACCGACCGCAGCGTCGCTTTTAAAACGCAACATATTATTCCTAGCACTTGTTAGAGCTTGGTTTATCGGCGCGTCACAGTTTATTTGCACTCTTTACGTTCGCCTAACGAGTAGGCACACCGCGGTACTACGATTTTAAACTGTGGTCAATACTGAATTCCATAACCCTGCGGTGGTTAAGAGTCGTCGCCTTCTCAATTTGAATTTTCGATTTCTTTTTATTTTCGATTATTCATATTCTAATTTTAAATTGAAATAAGTCTCAATAATTTTTACAGATGTCGCGAAGCACTACCCTTATGTTTTTTTTCTGCCTATTTTTATAAGTGCTGTGGTAGCAGCTTTATCTAGCCTTGCCTCCTATCCTATGACATCAGAGTAGAGAGGTAAGTTAGATAGATAGTACTTACATACCTTATTTTTTTGGACCAATAAAAATACTTTGTAGTGGCGTTTCCCTGTCTCAAACCTCAGCTTATAATAAGTAACGGTCACGTTGTTTTACGAAATTTTGCAGATGTTATGAAAAACAATACTATACTCCAATCCGTTAATGCGATTGATGGCAACACTAGTAGTAAGTAGCTGTATTAAAAAAACACCAATAAAAAATAGTCGACTTGTTGTGTGCATGATTGGTACCATAAACGACGGTATAGTATATCTATAGGATATTGATTAAATAGTCTAACGGCCACGTCTCTGTAATCTGCGTGATTATTTCAAATCACCGACACATAACATTAGAGGTAATCTCCAGTAATGGCGGCGCCGATGGCCGGTGTTGCCAGTTAACACAGATTTCACCCAATTGTGGGAAAATAACACGCACTGAACACAGCCTTGCATCCAAATCGGTTGGTTATTTTATTAATGTTGCTAGCTATCCATAGACGTGCCTATTCAATTTTCATGCGTTAGTCATATGACAAAATGACAGTTCGTATGAGAACTGAGAAATAACTCCGAACTCCCATGTGAAAACGTCATTATTCACACAATTATTTACTTAAGCCATCACGCATTTTTATCGAAGCTTCTGGTGAGTTGAACGGATATTGACAGCGAGGCGGGAAAGCGTAGGCGGCCATGACACTTTTTTCTTCATAATTCGAAGTGTCAAACGGACGGTGCGCTTTATGCCAGTGTCAATATTTATTGTTGTTTTATTGACGTACTCTCGAGTTACTCACGATGAGACCCCGGGAGAGATGCTTGGTACTTCTAAAGTGTATATAATTGTAATGGTGATTATGCGCTTAAATATGCAACATAAATGTTTGCTTCTTTTATTTTTACGCTTAATTTAGTGTGCGGATTACGTCGCGTATCTCTCGGTCGCGCCAGCCCTCAATAAAACGAACACACAGACCGTAGCGAAAATGCAATAAGATGCACGTCAGAAATAACTTGAATTACAATTTTAATCTTGTCAAATCCCCGTTTTTATTGTGATCGGCCCGGCCGGTGTACGGGACGCATAATTTTCCGTCTCAAAGTTTATTTGATAAGAATATAAGAAATCATATTAAAGTCGCCAGCGCGGGCCACGTATAAATTCGCGATTTTTATAACCGACCCATTATTATTTTCGAACGGTTGAAATGGCCGCTTATGAATAAAAAGTTGTCTGTATTTCGATGCAAAAATATCGCCGGCAAAAAGCTGCGGGGATCGGTCGTGTGGGCCGAAGAGCTTGATCGGCTAAGTAGGTATCTTATTATATGAAACAAGTATTCCGACAACCAAAGGCCTTGTGGTTGAGTGGGTGCCTCGCATGTCAGATGACAGAACTTCAATCTTCATAGATTTTAAGGAAGCAAAATTTGGATTTGAAAAACTGGCCACGATCTAGAATTTTTTGTATCGAAATTTTTGAGATTTGTCTATCCCAATCTTTAAAACTATCACCATTACCTTACATATTGGCCCTGCCGAAGCCAGCTTCCTGTAAACCCTTCAATCATTACTCAATAAATCTCCAATCAAGGCTACCGTAAAAGAATAGACACCCCTCGTTGGCATCCACGCATTCCTAACATAGTTTCCAGCTCTATCATAATCATCCTCACAATAATCCTCAGACCGTTTACGTTCAGTTTGAGTAGATGGTGTTTTATCAAATTACTATAATTTTGCTGTTACAAAACTACGAGCTGTCAAAATTGACGTCGGTAAATCATTGGCTTGACCCTTTTTTGTTAGAAACTTTAATAATTTCGTTTAAACGGCCCACATATTTGGAATGCCAGGTGCTTTATGGACGTTTACTCTGGCATCTATACAGGATTGCTCCAAATTGGATTACAATGAGATGAGATTGGATCCTCAAGACATTATCCAGGGACGGAAGGTTCCGAAATAGAACCCAAATAGGAACATGATCCTGGCTAGCTGAGAAAGGACTTTTGGTGTTATGTAATTGATGACTACGAAATACAGAGATGAACACATAAGAACTGGGTTCGTAGAGGCTTCGGGGCCTAGTAAAGCTGGATACAAGTCACCGATGGCTAACGGGAGGACTCATCTCGCTCGCTCATTATTCATATCTCAACAAAGAGGGGCATAAATTACGCGCCCGAAAATATCTAAATCCTAATCCATTCGCTTCGGTTGTCCCCGAATGAATCCGATTTTAAAATATTTATGAAAAGCAACGAAAAAATACAAGAAAAAAGGCACACAAGTCCAGAGACAGAATTAAAAATAATAAAAAATACGGCTCGAGAGCGAACGTCGGAAAAAAGTTAAAATGATTGTAGGGCATCTCGATGTAGCGCTGCGTTTTTTTATCTCTCTCTCGACGTATCCCCGTTTCATTAGATTCGTTTCAATTCTGTCGGGATTAGTCGGAGAAAGGTCTCTTAAGGATAAAATGCGATGTCCGTTGATTTATAAGGATCCTTTTCGTCGGCCGAGGAGACATAATTAATCGTTCTCTGTGATCTATCTGTGTGTTTTTTTGTAGCAGGTGATTGAAGTTTAAATTTAACGGAATCGCATTGCGGCCGCCGGGTCGGTTAACGAGTCAATTGTTCTGTATCTGGCGAATAGTGTCGTGGTCCGCGACGGCTAGGCTGGGGCTTGGGCCGAGCAGGCGCTGCTCACACGTGCCCCGGCGCTGCTCGTGACAGCTCCCAAATTAGTCACGTGGCCGCTAATAGCCCCGCGGGCCACTCGCCGTTTTTTCCCGTACGGTTGTTTACAACAGTTGGTGGCTATCGATCCTGCACCCGGATATAGACGTAAATACGGCGTTACTCATCGGGCGAAGGCCCGTTTTGTTTGCCCGCCGCCCCTGGTTCTGTCGTGTCGGCTGTTTTTCATCGATTTTCCAGGGCCGGTCTGTGTTTATGTACCGGGCGAGGTTCGGGATGCGATTTTGCGTGCAGCGACACCGGCGGGTGTCGGCGCTGTGCGTGTGTGCGAGGCTCGATTAGCGCCCGCCGCCTGATTGGGCCATCCATCACCGCCGCCCCGCGCCGCGCCACTCTCGACCCTCGGCCCCGGGCGCAGGGTCCGGTTTGCCCCACTCCCCGCCCCGCCGGCCGCGACGCGCGCACCGAGACCCGGCGTATTTTTAAGACGGATACTTAGTGCGTTACATTATTATAGTTTTGTTTTGTTTTCCACGGCGGGCGTGTAACCAGGCCCGTGTTCTCGTGTTGCTCGGAGCCGGGTCGACGCACCGGCTCGGTTATGATACGGAATGCCTTTAGATTTTTGATTGAGGTTTTATTTTATTCGGTGCGACGTTTGCCCCGATTACGTTTCTCGTATTCGTTTACCGGTCGGCCGGTTTTTGTTTCGACGCGTTTCATTGTTCGGCGGGAGATCGATTTGGTTGATAAGTTGTGCTTTTAATGAAGACGTGGGTGTGCCGGTGCACCCACCGAGTCGACGCGGCCGTAGCCTCCGCGCGCCCTACCTACCGGGGCCTACACACTCTCAGTCGCTTCCGCAAGCATCCGCCACGTCTATCATACAAGATTATCACCAAACCAATACAATTTAGCTATAAAACAGGCGTTGCAAGTATCCGAGTTCAATACCGTCGAAGAGTTATGAGGAACACCGCGAGTAGGTTACGTAAAAGCCAGTATGCTCGTGTATTAGCATATAATCGCGCACTGGCGGGTCGCAGGTCGCAGATCATGAATACCTGCGGTACAAATTGCAGCCGCACGCAACAGACCACCGTGGGACCAAACTTACACAGCAATTTGAGAAACGAGCACAAGACACCGCTGAAAATTACTGTTTGACCATTCCAAAGCTTTGTTGCGAGGCAAAAACTCGTCATAGTTAATGACGAGTTTTTGCTCCAAACATGGTAACACATGTCAGGATTGCTCCTGATGTTACTCTTATTTTAATTAGAGGAATGGACTCCTATGAGGTAGGGCGATTTTAAAGAGAGGTAGGGCAATTTGGGATTTCCCGTGGATATTTCCATTTAAATTGGAGCCGCCCGACTAGGGACTGTACCTCCACCTTACAGAAGACCGCAGTGAAATAACACTACTTGATGAAGTGTTGTGTTTCTGCGTTAAGTAAGGTTGCCAGTACTCCACGAGGATACGCTGGGCTAGTAGTAATGCTGCTAGCACAATGAGTCCTCATTAACAACATGGTTGGCAACCCGTTAGTGATACCCGTAGTTTTGCTAGCGGCTATAGGCTACGGTGACTGCTTACCATCAGGTGGGCCGTATGCTTGTGTGCCACCTTAGTGGTAAAAAAAACTGTTTTTACAACAGTCCGTTCTTGTAATGAGCAGTCTAATGCTCCCGTGACACGTCAGGCCCGCGACAATCCTCCCATGCCTCATAAGGAGATATCAACCAAATGGATACTCGTTACTAATATTGCCCGTTTTACGGCGGTTTTACGATGGCGACGTTCCCGTGAGTTCCGTAAACGTTTCCTTTATTGAGTTACCGTGTATTTTACCAAATGTACCATTTACGACTTGATTAACATGAATAGTTTCATAAAAATCAACTGATTTCCTATAGGTTACACGGCTATTGATTTACCGGTCGCATGACTGATGTCCCGTCGTCAGACGCGCCGTCAGTTACGTGATGTTTGGTAGTGACGAAGATAGAAAGCCCACCTGCTGGGTCACGGTTACCGTCGGCTATGGACGTCTGTACACCGGGGTGTGGTTGTACTGACAACTGCCCAAATTGTAGTGTTGCCTTTGATAATTAAGCATACGTCACAAAGTACATACTTTGGACCGTTTAATAATCGCGCCAGTCCAGGAATATTACGATGATATTTTTGGTCCGCTGCAAAATTTTATGACTTAATTTTAATGTAATTTGGGAGTTTGGGATGGGCTGGTAGACAATGCCAAGTGGATTCTATTCCGAGTTGCAGAATCTTGTACAAGATTTTCATTCATCGATTGCAAGTGATATAAATTTGTAAAGGTTAAAATCAAGCTGGCTACGTCAATTCCAAATTTAAATTTAAGAACGCAGTATTCAAAATGTAGAAATTCGAATGTTGATAGAACTTAAGCGGTGATGTCATCTTTATTTTCATAAATTTAAATTCATAACTGCCAGTACAATCATTAATTTTAAATTGAGTTCTAAATGATGAAAAAATTCTTATTTAACATGCTTATAATATAAAAGTTTAATATTGGACATAGGTTCACTATCGAATTTCAACTCTGATTCGCGGCTAGCCATATTCACTTACAAAAAGTATCTACACTAAAAAAACTCGGTAGTAGAGCCGGTATCGATGGCACACTGTAACAAAGTAACGTTTTCACGCTCATTTAGAAGCCACAACGAATCACGGCCAGGTTATTTAAATTGCTCAAGAGCCAAGAGTAATTTTGCTTGGAAGAACTGGTTTTGTAGAAATTCGCGCTATCTCATCTGCGATAGATGTTAATAGCTGCCCATAAGACTGTATAGGAGTACATAAGAGTAAATAAGACCGGGTCATTGTCCAGTGTAATGAAGCCGCGTTCATTTCACGTGAACACGGATCGCGACGCCTGTTAGGGAGAATTTGCACTCGTGGACCCGTAATAAACTAAAATTTTCATCTTGGATAGTTGATAGGCTTTTTATTTTTTATATAACGGTCCGTCTGACCATAATCAGCCACTGTTGGTTAAGACACTTGCATGAATAGGAAATCTAATCTAAAGTCTTTTCGGTCAGTACAGCGATAAATCATTATACTAGAAGCTCATTATGTACAGCGCATTCTAGTGAAGCTCTCGTATCCTTAGTCACTGTAGAAACACAACACTTAGGCAAACAGAGTAGTGTCAATTACCGATCGTCTTTTATGTGAAAAATTCCTCTCAACCCAATTTTGAAAGCGAATTTCCATGTCCACCCTGCCATATGCGACTTCTATGTGTACAAGAACAAGATTACAAACTCTAGTACAAATCATAATAATAAATTCAATTAACTATATCCAACTCCTAGTTCAAATTAATAATAAGATAATTATGATCTAGTTTCTCATCACAACATACTTAGAAATACTAAAGATAGGAGAGTAACTACAAAATTAGGTCCATTATGTAGAATGGCTGAAGATATCCCTAAAGCCAATCCACAGTCCACATATAAAATATACGTATTTGTCATAGAAATAACTCAATGAGTCTGAATACAGTATGCAAGGATCTCAACGTTCGTGAAATGAGCGTCTCGGCTGCAATACTAAAATGCATCTCTGCTTTGGCGGCGCGCTTTGACTGCCCAAGATGAAGATTAGGCCCTCCCGAAGCTGACGGTCCTGAGCTTTACTGGCGTGGACATACGAACCAATTTGCAAGGAACATAAGGTGGTGGTTACGCTGTTAGTTTTTTGGAAGGTCGCTAACGAACAACGATTCCTCTCTAATTTGCGGACACGGCGATCGATCTCATTGGATTTTTGCGAAGGGCCGCGCACAAATTGAGCAATTCTCCCGCGTCGCCTATCGACGGCCATCTCTGTCGCACAAATTATAGCCATTGCTTAGTTACCTACCAAATTGAAGTAAAACTTGAGGTTATTCGAATATTAAACATACTTATGAGACATACAGTTAATAAAACTAGCTAACAAGCTAACGGGCGGCGAAGATAAAAAAGCTGATTATTTTTTCATGTATAAAAAAATATTCTCATGCAGTAGAGAGAATGGTACTAAGCTATTTAAAACTTGACGTATAAGAGGGAACAGATTCCAAATACGTAGGATATGTAACTAGTAGTATATGTATCATTATTTATGACTCAAGTACAATAAAAACAAATAGTTATAGACAAGAAAAATACCCCTATACTAGCGGTTTATTTCGTCGATGACACTAACAATACCTTATTACAGAAAGGTATATCGTCTAAAATAAAACTGTATTCTGACACATCTATAAGCAATTATTGGAAAGAGCTGTTTTTGTTCATAATTTAGGTAAAAACAGCGCTGAAGCGGCAACCCCGCTCCGCCGTACATTCCACACCGTCGCCATAGTAACGCGGGCGCGCTTCCACCCGGACCTACCCGCCTTGACACAACGTACAACCAACGACCTTATTTTTTATCTCATAAGGATCCTAATCAAACCCCTCACCAAATGAAGTTATAACGTTCCGCTCCGATGGTCCGCACTCGTCAATATCAAATCATAACAATGAAACTGCGACCTTAATGTCGGCGTGTAAAGTGCCATTTCGAACGCGCCAACGACTTAAGAACAGGGACATAAGGAATTGTTTTATCTCCCTCGCACGTCATAAAGACGCGATCGCGCGCGCTCGCTCGCGGCCGGCGAATCCTTTCTTGCTGTAGACGGAATCGATAAACTTAGAGTATCTCTTTCTGACGCACTTTTTGTCGGCGTTCCATTGCCTCTATCCACGGTTAATCCGTCTTCGGCAGCGTTCATTCGAGACGTTAGATAAAAATCGGAATCGTAACGAGGCACCGAATAAATTGACTGAGTTTCTTCCGATTTCATTTCTTTCACTACTTTATTATATTTTTATCTAGCAGGCAATTTTTTTGGACAAACTTCTCAAATTCAAAAACTTCAAAAATTTCGATGATAAAGTTTCCGATTGGCAATAATTAAAGTGACGGTCAAAGGACCACGGTTCAGTAATTGATATAGTGTAATGGAAACGTGCAATGACGCTGACGTGTTAAACAAGAGAGGGACAGATGCGAGTCAATGAACGCGCGCGACTGAAATGGATATTCACCGCGGCATTATGAGCGCCATAACGATGCAAGTGCATTTTGTAGTTACGGTAATTGGAACTTTATGTTCTCAGCATAGCGCTTAATATGTATCGATGGCAGCGTGGAGTAGCTTAGTTTAAGGTGTGTGTCAATAGATGGCGTGGTTGGATCTAAATTCAGTTTGTTTTGGTAATTAGGTATTTGGATTGGAACATTATTTCGAATATAAAAAGCTCAGGGTTTTTACGAGTAGAAAATTTTATCATTACAATGCTACGTTCAAAAATTTTTTGAATGGGCGTTAGGCAATTATAGTACCTACCGAGATTTTTAACAACGAATTAGCTTTTTATGTATCAAAAAGAGTTTATTTAGTTTCAACTATCTCGCCAAGTTATTTGCAATGGGAGTACGGGCACTTCTTTTAGGTACATTCCGTACCTACCACTAATCTTAAGAGCACAGAGATTTTGTTAGGTTTGCGCGATATTTTTTCACGACCTTGCATCGAGATGACACTCGATCGTTCGAACGATAACACAGATGATCGATGGGCTGTCACGGCGAGTGCGCGCGCGCTCTACTCGAATACTCGATACAATCGAGTTCAACACACTATTATTATTGCCATACTTACAAAGATCAAAATACTAGCCACTTTTTCGTCAGTTCATTATGGGACATCGATTCGACTGTCAGCGGACGTTCGATGTCATTTTTCAAAAATATTCGAACGGGAATTTAGAACGTGGCCGTTTACGCTCTTAATGTTGCCAGATGTGGAGCATTTTCACCCACATATTAAACCATGCAGAGGTAATTGAAATACTGTTTTTTTCATGGTAACGTAGATATTTGAAGTAGATATGTGTATGTCCGTGTATCCATTGACCTTGTGTAAGATTTCCGGCGTGGCCGCGTCACATCCGAGCTTGTGATAGATCGAGCCACATTTCTCTTTATGACGCAGCCGTCGGGGCCGGGTTCCATACACCCGTTATAGCACATCTAACTTGGTATAACACTTATATTATCATCTACAAAATACAACTTGAAAAACATGCCAGCGACTTGAACTAACTTTACGAACTAATTGTAAATGACGTTACAAACTTTTAATACTTTATTCTGCTTAAGTAACGGATGAGATTCATTGCATTCACTGCATTTAAAGTTGTGAAACCATATTTAATTTAAAACTCAAATTAAGAACTAATATTCGAAATTTAAATTTGAGAAAGCATAAGTCTTTATAAAATTTATAGAAGCAATTTTTTGTACATAGGTATTATCTGAGTTTAAATTTGAAAAAAGAATGTCAGTTCAAATCGCAGGCAATAACCCTGCGTGCGCCCGCCGGCCGTATTACCTGGGTACTCACCCGGGCTGCCCAGGAACACGGAGGAGTACACCCGCCGCGCCACGTCCGGCGGCGAGGACCACTCGCGCCGCGACGGACACCATTTACCTGGAACAGAAGATTTGAATGAAGAATTATGCTGTTCGATTAATTTAAATTTCAAAATTGTGTGTATTTACAAAAATAAAGGTATAATTTCGTATCATTTAACTAGAATGTTTCGAATTTTAATAATTAAGGAATTTATTGAGGTTTAGATGTTGTCTATAAAGAAAATTTAAATATAATATTTTGAATTTGTGTTATACCTAGGTAATACTTGTGTCGTTCGGTTAATTTAAGGGAGAACTGAGCGAGTTTAGCTACTCAATGATGGACCCCAGTTGTGTGGAAGGAGGCGGATGGAAAGCCATTACAATTCCTACTAATGTCCTCGGGGCTACACATGCGACAGCGCTTTTTCAACCGCCTTCGATTGCAAAGAAAAAACAGCTACATTAAGCTCTTCCCGCCTATCTAATGGATTCTTCCAACTCTCCCAGGACCTCCAGCGTCATTACGCAAAAAACATCCAAAAAGAAAAAACACCTCCTGGGAGCACGAAGGTGTTACCACCCTATTTTCTTACCCCAAAATAAGGGGAGGCAATATCATACACCATTAGCAATTTCGCTACTTTTTTAACGGCGTCGCAGTGAACAAGTTCATTTCGACGACAATGCACCGAGACGTTACTCTATAAAATTATCTACCGTGTGATTATAGCGAGCGGTGGTGCTAGCTAACCTGGTTATTATGATTATTGCTCTGGATTGAGCAAAAACATTAACGAAGGGCAAAATGTGATGCTCTTTTTAATTGTTTAATTGAATAATAATTATAGTTACGCTGGGAGCAGCGGGCAACACCGCGGGGGGTTATTCGAAATTCGAAATTCAAAAAAGAACGCAACCACCATAATTTTCTCTCGCGTTATATTCCTTTTTCGAAATTCGTAATTCGAACAAAAGCGCGCGCGGCGCAATGGTTCATGCATGATTGATAGCGGAGCAGTGACGTCGGCCGCGCTCTGTGCCTTCCAGTTTCGAAAAAAAAAGTAAAAAGGCCTTGACCCCAGCTCTTTGTAAATAAAACTTGTCTCATCTCATGCCGCCCTGTACTTTTATAGGCAATTTGCGTTTTCGACACCCTCTAAAAAGTCGAGTTAAATTAACATCGTTACATAGGAGAGAATAAGCGAAAATCACCCCATCGGCCGAGTTGCCGCCGTAAACAAATACTAAAAATCTTGTTTCGGTTATAAGACGGCACTCTAAATAAGAATTAAAGTGGAATTGGTGAGGTGTGAGTCCCCGGGCGGGGTATTAAAGTACCTACCTCGCGACGATATTCATAACGCGAAAAATTGTAATAACCTGGCGAATTTGAGCGGGGGCGAGCGAGGTGCCGTTATATTAACGCGAGGGCGAGACCCGGTAGGGGATATGTCGAGGAAATTGTCTAAATATGCCCGTTACGCGCCCGCTCGTGTGTGACGAGCTACCTAACAATATTTAAAACTAAACAGACCGTATGGAAAGGCCATTTAATTATGTCATTATTTCATTATTGGAGGTAACAAAGAGGCGCGATTTGAATCACTGGCATTCTATTCCATGTTCGAATTTGGAACGCAATCGGCGTGGATTCAAAAATAAATTGGCTTATAATATTTTACAAACTTTTTTTAAAATATATTTTTATTTTGTTTAAGCTAGTGTGTTGGGCCATTTTTAACCTATATTACAAATTATTTGCCTTAAACAACTTATAGCTACAAAATAAAGTAGTCAATTTCTAATAATAGCATTTTTTACTTTCGCCCTATGATGAATACAATCTTAAAAGAACAATGATGCCTCCAAACAAAAGTAAAATATTTATAGTGACAAGACCACCGAACAAAAGTTGTTTACTTAAAGCTATTAAAATACTAAAGAAGCGGTTTGCCATCAACATTTATTTATTTATTTATTTATTTATTCCGCCACGGCCCGCTTATTAAACTCCAATTACAACGTAGCAATGCAACGCCAGTGTTTTTAGTCAAAACGTGCCGATTAACACCCATAATTCTTTTTCCAGAATTAAAACAATTGGCCCCGCTTTATTCCGATTTCTATCACAATCCCATAATAATAGTGATTGTTTGGATCCGACGGCGGGATCCAAACCGACAATTATTCAGACTCGATAATTATAATTAATTATCGTTTTAAGAACTGTTATGAATCGGCCCGTTCTGAATGTTGCACGTTCGTAAAATGGACTCCAATTAGTAGGTTTTCTTGTTTTGGTTTGATTTACCCCAGGCGTATGGTTGGTTTGTTGTTTATCTAATAATATAAAACACATGTTTGTAATGTTTTTGAAGCCGTGGTGGCCTTGTGGTTGAAGCAACGGCCTGTCATTTGATAGGCACAAGTTCAAACCCCGGCCTGTAGCAATGAGATTTTCTAAGCTTACAACACCAAGGTTGTTTAAACACCTCATAAATAATTCCATATTTTTCTCAAACATTTTTAAGCCACTAGAGTTCTTGACGTGAAGGATAGACAATACTCTTAAAAAAAAAATGAGAACAAGCTTATAATAGGCATTTGTTAAGAAAAAAATCACACATCAAACCATTTCATTTCATATTTGATGTTTAGTTTTGATAAATCGCTATTTTGTGACGTCCGCCATATTGGATTTAAAAAGGCGAGATTTAGGTAATCGTTCATTGTCACGGGAACCAAACGTGTATGACAAATTTCAGCTCAATCAATAAAAAAGAAATTACTTGCAAGATTTGAATACACACACCGGTCAGGCGAAACCAAATAATAGCAAAAAAAAATCCGTTGCTTAGTCTTCATGGCCTAGCCAGCTTGAGGCTCAACAATGTCGAAAAAAGCTAAAAAAACAAATATAAATTGCAATAAAATCACTAACTGCATTTTTCAAAAGGGACTTTGTAGAGAACATAGAAAGTATCCATAGTAATAATATCTGCGATAATAACGTTTATAAATGCTAAGCCATTCTATTGATAGACAATTTTGACAAAATTATCAAGAATAGTTTAAAATATCTGTCTATTGAATAAGATTTGCCCGATAAATCATAATTACGATCGCACGGCCCCACAAAAGTCATCCAAGGGAGGTACAAGGGACCAGGGCAGCATGGCGCACCTGCAGTACCTGCCGAAACACAAAGCGATCCGAAGATGTCTCTTCTCACGATAAATCAACTGTTTTTCTGGGCTCCCGTGTTTTATGTAAGCCTGGTACGGGGTTCCTTAAGTTTTTTCCCTTTTTGGAGACAATGTAGTGGAAAAAATAAGGATTAAAAACGTGTTTTCAAATTTTGTTTATCAAAAGGTCTGTTTGTTTGTACGATTTGGGGTCTAACTTAAGGAACAAGCACAGTGTCGACCCTAAGGCGTCAAAACTAAAAATACAATTCATCATTTCGTTTCATTTCAGTCAAACTGAAGGTTGCGTAAAATAATTTTATTAATGATTATAATTGAAAAATTGGTTAATTCAAATTCTTGATTAAAGGGCAAGTACTCGGAACTGGCGGGCATGTATGAAGAGATTGATGAATGTAAATGAAGCAAGAGAGGTGTGCAAGTTAAGAGCGAAATGGCACACTACATACGGCGTGATAAATACGTAGAAAATAATCTTGTAACAAAACAACCCGATACAGAAGCTGCTAAAGACACTAGAGTAATGTACATAGCTATAGAATATACAGTAGAAGCATGTACATAGTATGTATATGGAGTAACAAGTAGCGACAACACCCACAGACCAGCACAAGCAATTTCCTTAATGGGTCCGATAGCTTTCTGTGCAGTGCATGAAGACCGATCGATTCCAACCTATCCGTGGATACGCTACGTATAATAGATGTTCGTAGTTCTTATTATACATAGCTAGGAGCTTCAGTAGTTTGGTCATCAAGCCTTTCTTTATTAACTACTAGCTTACATCTTAATTTCAAGCGTTATATACTTGTCTATGTGTTAATATTATTTTTTGTGTGATCAATTGTTTTTATATATTCTTTTGTGAAATAGGTATTCATGTTAAGTTAGTATTTGAAATGTAAACTTTATGTAATTCTTTTGGTTTTAAAAAGAGTAATTGCTGAGTTTCTTGCCGGATTCTTCTCAGCAAAACCGACCTTCCGAATCCGGTGGTAGATTCTGAGGATTTGAAAATTTGCCTGTAAAGTATAGTCAAATAAAGATCTTTTTGAGTATTCATACATATGTATGTATTGTATAACGGACAGTGTTCAGAGGAATTGTTTGTCACGATGCTCACGGCAACATTTTACCATCGCACTTCTCGCCACCGGCGGCGAATTCATCCCCGCACATTGGAACCAAAAATTCACCATCTAAGTGGTGGGTGAACTGGTCATTCTTTTGTTAATCTTGATTAGCCACCCACCGGTGGGTAGACGCGTCACGACTACGGGGAAAAAAATCTCGCGGTTTACTAGGTATATCGACTCTTCCTATCGTTTTAGTCAGTTAAAAAGTAGCCTATATTACCTGGCCCATAATAACAAATCGATGGTACCTTATTTCATCAAAATCGGATGAATAGTTTAGGCGCTACAGAGGAACATACGTAAATACAGACATACATACATAGACTGCTAATCATAACCCTTCCTTTTGGCTTCGCCGCAGTCGAGTAAAATAGTTTTAATCTCCGAAGAATGAAATTTATACTATGTCCTCTAAATTTAACAGATTCAGAAAAAAGTTACAGTTAAAGATGAATTTAGAATTCAGGATTGCAATTTATGTGTCAAGATTTTTATCATTTACTGTTCAAAATTCAAATACAAAAAGATCTTTATTTGACTATACTTTACAGGCGAGCACTTTCAAATAGTCAGAATCTACCACCGGTTTCGGAAGGTCGGTTTTGCTGAGAAGAATCCGGCAAGAAACTCAGCAATTACTCTTTTAAAAACCAAATATATAAAAGTAGTATCCACCGGACGTCTAATGACCCTATGAAAGTACATAATGTTATATTGTAAGTATATCCTCTTTCCATGAAACAGTTTTTAGCAAACATGAAAAAACAATCCTTTGCGCCACTCCGCCATCAAAAGACATTAAGCAATAACAAAAAAACACATTTTTAAACATTCGGAAGTGTGCTTAATTGCACCCGCCCAAGGCAGGGCGGGCGGCCCGCCCTAACTCTTTACCACCATCACTATAGAGGTCATTATCGCTTGCAGAAAAACGTCTTATGCCGTCTTGTTCCACTCGCGAGAGCTGTTAGCAGACTTGAAAAAGTCGTAACGCTGTCTTCGGGTGTCGATGGGAAATGTGTCTTAACTGGGGAGGGTAAGGCTCTGTTTCATCTGAGGGGCGGAGGGGTCGTTGCCTGAGGGTGGGCTCCAATTGACGTACCTATAACTCATCTGTAGGTACGCCGACAGATCGATAACACATACCTATCGTCAGTTAGACCTATTGTTTTGTACCGATAGTCTTGCAAGTGCATGTAAGGGGTGCGACAGAATGCTATGTTAGATTCTCACATACTGTTTTTACCCGACTACGGCGAAGCAAAAGCAAAAGGGAGGGTTATGATTTCGACCGGTATGTATGTTCATCTGTTTCCTCATAACTTCTAAACTACTTATGTTATACTAATAGTTGAAAGCGTCTCGATTGTCCGCTGGTTGGCTATGTGACGTCACATTAAATTGAATGCGCCCTCTAGAGGTCATAAAGCATCGAACTAAAAATAATTATTTCAAAGAGAAAAATACGTATCGTTTCTAGGCTAGAAAAGGTGTGTCAATCTGCTGATGGTAGAAATTTCCGGAACATAGCATGAGATTCTTCGCTCAGCTTCTCAGTTACTCAACATAATGATAGTGCCGTCTCCTTTACGATAAAATAAACTCCTTTTTATCATTAAATAAGCAACGCGCGGACTGGAAACCGGTACGAACAATCTGCGCAACATTGATCGAGTGAGTATCTATGGCGATATAATCAGATGATTTGTCATGCATCGTCACATCACACGAATATAGGCCCCACCTCTAACCCCGAGCGGAATGTATATACACCTTTATAGAACCGTAGCCGAGTAAAAAAAACGCGAGTTCGTCGACCCCCGAAAGCTATCCATTACGGGCTGACAGCGCCGCGTTTTTCTCCACCAGCGCACTGACAGCGTCTGTCAGTGACGGTTGACAGCTGTCAAACGCGGCCTTGACACTGGCGGCTGACAGTCCGTCATCGATCATGCAAGTGGAGCGGTACGTCGGGTCTAGTGGCATCGCGGGTCAAACTTTTAGGTCACTAGTCTGCGACAACGGCAGGTAGACAGATACTACAAAGAGTAATTTTCCTCTTTATACCTATGTCCTTCTTTTGGTAGGTTTGTATGTTGCGCGTGGCCGAGATATGTTTTTATTTTGCAAAAAACTAAATATTTATCTAGCTTACAGCTATTCCTATTTTGAGTGTGTTCAAAAGATATGCCTATGCAGTTGAGGGTTAAAACCACTGGATAATGATTGTAGGTATTTAAGATAGTATCAAAGTAGATATAAATATGTTTGTAGCAAATAAAAATAGCAATTTGAAGCTGTAATGTGGCCCCAAATTCAATTTACCCCAGAATCTTGCAAACTGGAACAACTGATCCGAAAATAATCTTGGCTCGTGCATAAATAATCGATATTTGCCTTAAAATTGGATCTAACATGAACTTGGACAACCAAAATCTATTAATAAAACTGCCTACCCTTTCAGGAACCCTTCTAAAAGGTGTGAAAATTTAATATATAAAGTTTAAATCAGCAGCTTTAGGTATTTGTAACGAAGTTGTATTTACGAAACTACAACTACTTACAAGTGTCCGAAGTATTGGTAGAGTTTGTGTAGGGGCCCACTTTTAAATATTTAATCGGATTCCAATCGAATAGTATCAAGATTAAACGTGAATGCGACCTACACATGTACACTATTCCTTAAGCTCATTAAATAACTCGAAAAACATTCCGGGGAGTAACGACCCCGTGAGTGTAGCCTAACCTTTTACACATAAAAAAGGCATAGAGACCTCGTGTCATACTCGATTGTAATTTTTCCCAAAGTTGGCATGAATAAACAAATTTTTCTATAGGTACGCTCCGCGCTTATTCGAGCGGCTCCACCGAACTCGCACAACGGCGGAACACCCAACCCGGCACGAGGCGTACCGAGCCTTAGCGACTAAACAATAAAGTCCACATTTAATTGCGGGCGGCAGGGTTGTGAAATTTATGAAAATGACAGGCCCGTGTATGTACCGACCCCGGTGACTGGCACAATTTCAGTATCGGTGCGTATTTTCACATTTTTTATTACATTCCGCGGTAATATTTGATTTTTTAATAATGTTATTTATTGGTTGTAGTTCAATGGGCATATTATGCGTAATATAAGTTATTGTTCCGGCATTTTATAATAACTAGAGGAAGTAGATCGAATCTCGCGCTCATAAAATATTTTGACTAATGGCGGACGCCGGTTATGGAAACGGGTAGCCAGTTTTTCAATAATGAAATAAATTGTAATGAATATAATTATACCACTGATGCTTTTATACAAATAAGTGACGAGCCGAGCTTGTCGTTCGCCTGATGGTAAGCGCGACACCTGATCTCTAAATAGAATTATCCAGGATCTTAAATGCCAAATTGTCGCGTGCACGGCACTGCGCTCGAATGAGTTATAAAGCAAAGGATATCAACAGTAGTTTATTAAACCCAGATTTGTATTGATTGCAAAACCATTTCTTTCTAACTATGGCAATCAATCCTCTTCAGGGTAAATTTCTGCCAGTGTCGAGTGTTAGAGAATTATCAAGTCTCTCAATTATTTGTGTTTGTTGTTTAAAATCACTGATTAGAATGCCTAGTGTCATGTATTCTAATGCTTATGGGTGTTCTGGAGAAAATCCACGGCAGTAGCAGTGCCGGTAGCAGGAACATTGTCGACAACGTGTTCAAAAACGTAACTCGCGAAATGTAAAAATTGTCATACTACTTTTTAGTTCCACTTTTTACCGCCGCAGCGGTGTTCATTTTCCAATAGAAAAATTGTCGAAGGCGATACGAAAACGTTGTCGACAATGTTCCTGCTAACCGGCACTGATCGTAACACGCCTTTATTTCAGAGGTAACCTATTGACCAAAATGATAAATCACTGCACACAAAGGCCATATTACAGCATTATTCCAATGTTCCTATAAATCAGTCACAAAATGAAACTTTACTGCACAAAATGACACCAAAAATACACACTAAAGATCACTAAAACACAAATATCTCAACCACTCCGCCTGATTCCACCAAACTCCCAAGAACATCCCACTACGAAATTTAATAATGACAAAATTTTCATACGAACGCAATTTCCACATTTCGCCGCCGCAGCGCTGTTAATTATTCTACACAAAAATAGTCGATAGCGATACGAATGCGTAGTCGAAAGTTCTGGCTAAGGTTATGGTAAGTAGGTGATATCTAGAAGCGACATGGCAAGCCAAGAGAAGTCTCAGCATCAAGTAATTAGCGTGGTGAGTGAGCGTTGGGCGTCTGCTGGCGACAGGCCCGTAGGGCGTCTTCAACGATACATTGTCGAATCCCCGCTTATTTTGCTAGCTTCGTTCGAACATTTCACGTACGTAGCATGACGTTAGATCTGCTTAGAATTACGAAAATTTGATATTTACAGATATAACATTACACAATTCAGAATTACATAGCGTTACTTTAATTAAGCGAGTACGTTAGTCATTTACAGATTATCAAAATATTGTCTCAGGATAGTTTACAAGGAAATGTCATTTGGGTGTTGGTTTTTTGTTTGTTTTTAAATCATTTGACAAAGATAAAGGTAGAATTGGAGCCAGGTCTTTTTGTCAATACTCAGACTTACTCCAGAAAAACATAATATTGAGAAAGCTTGGTCGTAGTAATGATTAAGCTTCTTAAATCTTATATTTAGTATTTTAATCACAGCTTGCAAGCTAAGTTTGACCCACTTCCCAGTGTCCGATTGAGCTGAAATTTAGCATCCAGGTTCGGTACCCGTGACAATGCAGGATTACCAACGCCGCCATTTTAAATCCAGTATGGCGGAAGGCATCAAATGTAGATTTATCATTTCGACAGCAACCTCTATGATATTGGTATCAATGAAAAGGCTTGACAAAAAAATCAACACTTCATTTTGTAGTGCAGTGATTACTTTTTAATTTAGTAACTAAGAGCACATAGGTTTAAGATATATCTTTAGCAGCATATACGTACAACCCGAACAGTTGTCCCTCAAAAACTTGCCACATCGAGTGTGGGGGTGTGACGGGGTGCCGGGGGGCGGAGGGGGGGACCCTCGGTAACTAAATTTTGAACTGTCACGTAGATTAATGACGGCAGCCCGTGCGATACGCGCTAATGCCTGTCGCCTAGTGTGGATGAGACTACGTTGTCTCTGTATTTTTAATACATACTTATCCTTGTTCGTGGGTGGATGTTTGTTACTCTTTCACGCAAAAACGACTCAACGGATTTGGATGAAATTTGGAACACAGATAGGTTATAGCCTGGATTAACACATAGGATACTTTTTATCCCGGGAAAATTTTAGATTCTAAACTCAACGCGGACGTAGTCGCGGGCAGAAGCTAGTTATCTAATTAGCCCTCGTTAGTGATCACTTACCATTTCATGATTAGGCTCTACATTGTCTGACAGTCAGCCATTGTTAGACTTTTATTACGTGGATGGCTAATCGATAAAGGCTGTGGTTTAAAAATAAATTTTGTTCACCATTTGTTCCATCACAAATTAATTGCGTTTCACATAAACTCGGGATTTTAGATACGTATAAGAAATAATGATTTTACGACACTGCTCTAGCATTTCATAGTTGCTTTCACACTGTCATATACAATATAAAAACTTGGAACAAAGCAAATGCATCTTATCATAATATGATTCGGGTTAGGGCTTAGGGTCGGCAACGCGCGAGTGATGCCCCTGGTGTTGCAAGCGTCCTTAGGCTGCGGTAACCGCTTACCATCAGGCGGGCCGTATGCTTGTTTGCCACCTTAGTGGTATAAAAAAAAAAAGAGTATCCTTGCACTAGTATCTCTCATTCTAAGCGTATCTGTAAGCAAACCAGAGTATTTATTTATAGCTTTGTATATAACAAACAATAGAAAATGGCCTTAAATTATTAATTCGATGATGTTCGTCGCATCCACAGTAAGCCACCGTGTCAGAGGCGCGGCGACGCGGCGCGAGGGTACAGAATGGATTTCGGAAATCGATTGCTTCCAAAAATATTTACAGGACCACGTGTGCTTTCCGCCGTACACACTCACCCCGCTAGTCGTGCGTGTACACGCAGCTTTCTAATATAAAGATATGTTTACATCATCGATATGAATTGATAATGAAAAGTCACCGTGGATAAAAAAATGCGTCGGCAATGCGCGATAGATTCCCCTGGTGTTGCAACTTTGCAAGCGTCCATACGCTACGGTAACCGTTTACCATCGGGCCGTATGCATGTTTGCCACCTTGGTTGTATAAACAAAATTCTAAATCAAAAACTCATTTATTCAGTTTAGGCCACCTGAGAAGAACCGGCAACAAACTCAGTGCTCTGTCTTTTTTCATGTAACAATCATGATATAACAATGTTTATCATAAGGGACGACTAATTGATGTGGTGTGTATTGATCAACTAGTTTTACGCCGCTACTTCGACCGCGTAGCAATAAAGTATTTAACCTATGTTATTCAGGAATAGTGTAGCTTTCGAATGGTGTAACAATTTTTAAAATCGGTCCATTAGTTTTTGAGTTACAAACAAAAATACGAATATTTTCTATTAAGAATAGAGAAAAGATATTAGATTAGTATTGTGCCTGTGAAAAGTGGTCTTGGGTTTGATTTCCGTGTACAAAAATTTTTTTAAAAAATACAATATATTTGCGATCTATTTAATTGTTATTCCAGATCAGTGTTCTGAATTTGGTTTTTGAATAATTTTATTAATTAGCTAGCAGCCCCATTTATGTCAAATTTCGAACACAAAATTATATAAATAATGTTTTATAGCCGTTCAATAACCGAAACCACGCTTAAATTTATCGCTCGCCGCGAATAAAATCAAGTATTTTATATAAATATTCTACATTATATAATAAATAACGCCATGACCTAGAGCAACACCAATAAAAGCGATGTAATATAAATTATGAAAAGCATTACAATTCGCACACGAGCTGTAAACGTCATCGCGATCAGCTGATCAAATATATTGCTACTATAAAAAGTGAAAACACAAACTACTCTGTCCCTACATCCCTATCTCTTTCCGCCCGCGACTGCGCGGGTAAGTGTGAGCGAGACCGCGCCAATGTGGAACCGTCGTGTAAAATGATATATTATTGTCAGCTGTGTTTAGGACCTTGTGAGTCTACAAAATAATAGATGGTTACAAATAAATTACTCGAGGAGTGCATTTCTGAACGAAATTCGGTCGGTCGTTGACCTCGACCGTGGTATATCGCGTAAATCACAATTGATGTACGACTTGCGAAGGTCGCCATCTTGAACGATCGTTCGAAATTTGAATCTTGGCTCAATTGAACTGTTTCAGTTGGCGCTGTGGTTGTTTGGGCGGGAACTAACAAGTTTATAGGTTATATTAATTGTTTGGAACCAGTTATACTTGTAATAATATAATTTATGGGATTAACGGTACAGATGCTCTATGTCGTGACGTAGGACCTTAATGAATAGATTTAGAGTTGCCAATCATTTATCTACGTTTGATTGTCATTCTAGTATTGTAAATGTCATCGAACTTTTGACTGTCCCTTAGATACTAAGGTGCGTAGGTATTTTAGACCTTATTATTTTTAAAAACTAGTACCTATCATATTTTACAAGACTGACATGAAATGATGCAAATAGAGAAGAAAATAAGTACATTTTATACATATGTTCATCAAATTACTAAACGAGCTTGGTTGTCAAATGTCAAGCAATAATCATGTGTCAATCTGATAGTTGACAGCTGTCATCGCAATGTCACTGCAATTTGCAACAATTACACGGTATATCAGTGCATTTTAAACGCAATAATTACGTCGGTTTTGATAATGACTGGTTGTATTTGCATCCTTGCTTGTATAACAGAAGGACCTGTTTAACTGCTTCATTATTGAGAATTTAGATTAGGTAGCTAATTTGGGTTGCGTAAAAAGCTTTGATGTATTGTTGTGTTTCTGCGGTAAGGTTGCCAGTGCTCCACGAGGATACGCTGTGCTAGTAGTAATGCTGCTAGCACAGTGAGTCCTGATCAACAACATGGTTGGCAACCCGTTAGTGATACCCCTGGTATTGCTAGCGGCTATAGGCTACGGTGACTGCTTACCATCAGGTGGGCCGTATGCTTGTGTGTCACCTTAGTGGTATAAAAAAAAGCGTTGATCAAAGTTTTGTTTTATTTATTACGGGTCAACGATTGACCACAATCTCATCTGATTGTAAGTGAAAATGTGGTCGAAGGTGGAGCTCGCTTGTCCGTTAGTAGCCTATTCACTCTAGTCTTGAAGCGTCCCAGGTTGTAGGATTCTGGGAACACTGACGAAGTGAGAGAATGCCAGTCCTTTGCTGTACACATTATGAAAGATGATGCAAAACGCTTAGTGCGTATTGGTGGTGTGTCCACAACGTAAGGGTGAACGCTCTCCCCACGCCTAGTAGTCTGATATCGAATAGGTGATGGAGGAACTAAGTCGTGAAGTTCCTGTGCACACTCTCCAAAATGTATCCGATAGAAAACGAGAGGCAGGTAATTCAGGATATATCACCGATGAGCTTCTTGGCTCGGCGCTCCACCGAGTCGAGTGCTGCAAGCTGATATTCGGATTTTGGATTGTGGATCTGAGCTTTGTATAGGTTTAGAAGCTGTCCAGGTGAAAAGTACCGCCTAACCTTATTTGAGACGCCAAGCTTTTTTGTAGAGCGACCGACGCTTAAGTTTGCTCTTGATCAAAGTTTCATCTAAATACATTAGCGTCTATGTAAATCGGTTTAAGGTGGGGTGAAGTATTTAGTTATGTAATCACTAGTCTTATAAACTTGTATCAAAAATTACCAACGATTACCAACTGTATTTGGTGCTGTAAAAACGCGCTTTCCATAAACTGCAAACATTTTTTTGGTTCTAATTATAAGATTAATATCTCGCGATTTATACGGGCGGCTTTAATCTTTCTTTAAATTCTTTATAAATTTCCAATTAGATCTGTTTTTCGAAATATACCACCGCGGTGACAGAATTTATTTCATCAAACAGTACGATTACCGGTTCGGACGACATTGCAGCTAGCGAAATTAGTGGGCGATGAAGGGGTTGTTCCCAGCCATCGATAATTTTATTCCCACCACCTCCACTTTTTTTTAGGTTTATAAATTTATTCCCAAGACATCCAAACAAGACTGAGATCATTTTTAAGAATAGATCGTTCTTAAACCACTTGTTATCCAAATAAAATCACAATCTAATGACACAACAAGTCGGGCCAGACCGTTAGGTAACACAGCTACTAGAGCTGAGACAAGCGATCGATCTTATTTGTAATTAACAAGTAATAATAACAATAGATAGAAATCAACGGCAACTATTACCGGTACGGAACCATTAATCACTACTAGAGGTCCGTAAGACAATGAAATGACTTGTGCTATGTATTTTCACGTTTGAGCTCTCAAAGTGGGTGTCGATGGACGAACTGCGTACGACTGAATACGTTTTTATGTAACGGTAACATATTTTCATTGATCCTTATATTTTATGGGAATTTTATTGTTGTTTGTAGATGACCTTATACGTCATGACAACAAACGGGACAGTTTAAAAATAGTTCGGAAGGCTTAGAAGGAAACCGTGGCAGAGTTTCAAAGGAGCACCTGTACATGGACAAGTGGAGGGAGCTTCATGAGCTACACGACAAGATAAAACTCTTAAGTGAGTGAAGAGGCCTGCATGATGGTAAGCAGTCACCGTAGCCTATAGGCGCTTGCATTGTCTTATTGCAGAGCGGCAAAGAGAACATACTGTTTCCACAAATGGATAATTTGTTGAGAAGTTCCTGTGGAAGCTTAATGTCACCTGTTTATGTATAGGTCAACCATATAGTAATTGCCTTTTATACTCAGATTTTAATTATTATATTAATGATAGAAATGTATAGAAAGTATTATGGACGGAAAGACAGTCTGCCTTAGCAAGAACAACTCTTTCTTTTATATGGGAAAATGAACAGCGCTGCGCCGGCGAAAAGTGGAACTAACATTCGTATGAAAATTTTGACATTATAGAGTTATGTTACAAATACGTAGTCGAAAGACAACGGGCTTAAGTTTGACTTTCGTTGTACAGAATTTACTGGATAATGAATGCGAGGAATGATGTATGGAAAACACCTATGTCTACCCGTGGAAAGTGTAAATTGAAAATTGTACTTTAAGAATATATTCTTAACAGTTTTAGAGAGATCTTGTTTTTTTAGAGTGTATCGAGATTCGAACTTCGGATATCTTTGAAAATCGCAATCAGTTCTTGTAACATAGCTCATTCGCCCCGTAATTAATATCGTGAGCCGATACCAAATCAACGTACAGACAGACAACATTTGTATCGAAGAAAAAGCCCATACACATGAACCACCTCTCACTCACACCACACACGAGTAAAAAAGACAGCTGCATTCAATTTCAGCGCGTCCCGTATTTTATGATAAATAGCAGAACGTTCGCGTAAGTGTGTTCTCGTGTCCGATTGATATTGTTTGCTTTTAATTTATTTTATGCATCGAACGAATTTCGCGCCAAATGAATTTGCTGTTTCCGAACTGACAAATATTTTTTCGAAAATAGAACGCAATCGAACGATGGATATGTTCTATAAAAATGGTTATGGAATCTTCATTGCCTGTGTGGATAAAATTGGAAATGGAATTTTGCTTTTGGACTTCGTAGTTTTTTTATTTAATTGCGTGTTATACATATTAATAAAAGATTTAAAATAAATTTTCAATAAATTATGCTTTTGGATATTATTAAAATTAACACAAACCAAATGTAATTTCACAATGACGGTGACAAATTATTTTATATTTTAAAATGTTCCATTTTTAAAAACCTTTAGCTCCGCAGTGTTTAATATTTGTGCACCTTGCGCCAATCACTAAAAGCTTATATTCGATTAAACGTCAAAAAATTGTTCTTCGAAACCTTACGAAACGTCGTAAATGCCAATCGACTCTTTATCGAAAAATGTACGATAATAGGAGAGTGTTAAAGTAATTTTTTGTATGTTTATAGCAAATGAAAATTGTTCAACGGTCAATAAATTAACGTTCTTTAATGACCTAATCAAAGTTTATGACGCGAGGCGAATCCTGGACTCCTAGTGTTTGGTCGATTGACTTATTGTGCGTTAAAAGAGCACGACCAGCTCCATAATTATTTTTCAAGTTTTATGAAGATTGGAATTTTTGTTAGCATGATCTTTACAGTCACTCCGTGATTTATGGGGCTTCCTTCCTGCCACAGCTGCGCCGTACTTACCCATCGCATCTGGAACAAAACAAAATACATTTGTCAATTAAGCTTATAGATATTATTTACAAAAAAATATGTTTTAGCTCAAAGAAATACATAATGACGTTCACGTTGTAAGAAAAGTGGAAACGAACATCAAGACAGTATGTATAAAGTGTTTTGTATAGAGATGTTTAAGCGATAAGAAAATAAAACACAAGATTTTGTATTTTTTACAAACTTAGCGTCTCGATAAACAGAAAAGCACTTGAAAATAATTTTAGATATCGCTTATCGCCAGGGCAAATCTTAAAGATATGGTATCAGACTTATCACGGTTTACAAGGAGCCTGTACCGTTATCATGACGAATTTGATGTCTTGACGGCTGATACTTGACAAAATTAGACATTTTGACAGGTGATTAGGTCAGAGTGATGAAACACACGATAGAAAAAGTTATAAAAAGTGTGATTAGAAAAATAAGAGTAAATTTGAAATTTGCCTAAAGCAGAAACTTAAATTGTACCAGGAGATCAAGAAACAGAAACGGTTAATAAAAAAAAAAGATTCGTACTCGTTCACAGTGCTGTATTCTAGCAAGGTTTCCAGAGGTCCTTGGGGATGCGCTGTTCTAGCAGAAAGGTGACCAGTACCTGTAGCCATGTTTACTATCTATAATCGTTAACACTATAGAAAACGAAAGAAATGTTTGGGAATTGACAACTTGACCACGTGACATGACGTAAAAGTTTTTAATTCCGATACATTTCTTTCGTTTTCAATAGCGTTAACGATTGTAGATAGACGGTGTATTTTGCGACCTATCTAAAGCATTTGATTGCGTTGAACATAGTACGCTACTGCTCAAACTAAAATATTATGGTATCCGCGGAAATGCCCTTGATCTTGTAGCCTCATATTTGTCCGGTCGTCAGCAAAAAGTCGGTGTCGGAGGCATAACTTCCAAAGGCACATTAATAAAAATGGGAGTTCCGCAGGGTTCAATATTAGGTCCTTTCTTATTTTTGGCATACATTAATGATCTCCCACTTGTAGTGGATAATATCTGTGACATAGTCTTATTCGCGGATGACACGTCTCTGGTATTTAGAGTGAGCAGAAAAGACAAAGAAATGATAAGTCTAAATGAAACGCTAGCATCCGTTTCTAAATGGTTTGACGCCAATAACCTAGTTTTAAATTCAAAAAAGACAAAATGTATACGGTTTTCTCCTCCAAACTCATCGCAGGTAGACACGAATGTACAATTAGATGGCAGAAAACTTGATTTAGTTGATAACACGATTTTTCTAGGTCTAACACTAGATGCAAAATTGCAGTGGGGCTCTCACATTGAGACTTTGTCAAAGAAACTTAGTTCAGCTGCGTTTGCCATTAGGAAAGTCAGACAATTGACAGATATTGATACTGCAAAATTAGTTTACTACGGATATTTTCACAGCCTCATGTCTTATGGCGTGTTATTATGGGGATCTGCGGCGGATCTGGATACGATATTCATTCTACAGAAAAGGGCAATCAGGGCAATTTTTGCAATGGGTCCCCAAGAATCGTTAAGAGAATTGTTTAAGAAAATTAATATTCTCACGTTACCGGCTCTTTACATCTTTGAGAACTTGTTGTTTATAAAAAAGAACATTAGAAGTTTTTAGTTAAATTCAGACAACCATAATATTTATACAAGAAACAGAAACAAAATTGTGGCTCCTAGGTTTAGACTTACAAAAGTAAACAAATCATTTATGGGAAACTGCGTCCGCTTTTACAATAAAATCCCACAATCTATTACCGAATTGAATTACGATAAGTTTAAGTCTCATGTCAAAAGAGTTTTGATAAATAAAGCCTATTATAAAATTAATGATTATGTAAATGATAAAAATGCTTGGAATATATAGACTCACTCTGCACAAGTGGCTCCCCGCTCCTGGTAATTGTAATAGTTGGAATATGTATTTCATGAAAGCAGTGACAAAACCAACTTGGTAGCTTTCATTTTGATATTTGTAATTTCATACCAATGTCTAGAAGAATTTTGTTACAAATTGTTATATAATGATTGTTAAATGCAAAAAAAGACAGAGCACTGAGTTTCTTGCCGGTTCTTCTCAGGTGGCTTTTTTTCCGAACCGGTGGTAATTTAGTTTTTCATAAGAGCTTTATTAGGGCCTTAACTGAATAAATGATTTTTGATTTTGATTTTTTTGACTAGATTGTACAAATGGCTAAGCCTGCTGATTCGTACATTACACAATTATCAACTATCACAGTGATTCTTCTCAACTTATGGCTGGCAATGCGTTAGTGATACCCCTAGTATTACTATTATTCTGGTTACCATCAGTCGGGTCTGTGTCCCCTTTGTAGTAAAAAAAAACAATTTTAAGACGATAAACTGGTCTGTTAAAATTGTTATGTCTAGAACAGTTAAGCTCGTGCTATTTCTTACTACACCGACAGTGTGAAGCAATTAAAAGTCGGATTTCATAGGTGAGCGCGCACAGTGTAATTCTATTTGTGAATTCCCGACGACTGGTACATGCGAACCTGATTCAGTATAAAGGACGAATCTGGTTACTTTGCTGCCAGCCCAACGAATTGTCTGGAAGAGGTCTGGAAACCTTACCAAAGAAATATTAGGTCCTTACATATGAAATTGGCGTTTTGTATGGGAGGAACAAAAAGTCGAATATTTTTTAATATAATATATTTAATTAATCAAAGTATGAACCATTATTTTCTATGCACTTTTGCCATCTCATAGGTAGTTCATTGATCCCTTTACTAAAAAAACCAGTCGGACGGGAATCAATAAAATCTTTGAAGGCGATTTGGACTGCCCCATCGGAGTTGAATTTTTTCCCTTGCAAGAAGTTATCCAAATTTCGAAAAAAAATGTAATCTGTTGGAGCAAGGTCCGGGGAGTACGGAGGATGTCTTAGACTTTCCAATTGAAGCTCTTCTAATTTAGTAGCCGTCTGTAGCGCAGTGTGTGGTCTAGCGTTGTCGTGAAGCAGCAGTGGCATGGAGCGATTGACCAGCCTAGGTTGTTTAGCCGCTAGCTTTTCCATCATGGTTTGCAATTCCTGACAATAGACATCAGCCGTAATAGTCTGGCCAGATTTGAAAAAACTGTAATGAACAATACCGGCACTAGTCCACCAAACGCTTACAAGTAACTTTTTTGGGGTTAATTTTCGCTTGGGGCAGGATTTGGCTGGCTGGCCAGGATCTAACCATTGCGCTGAGCGCTTCCGATTATCGTAAAGAACCCATTTTTCATCACAGGTAATGATTCGGTTTAAAATACCTTCATTATTGTGCCGGTTTAGTAATGTAACGCAGCAGTCGACGCGCGTTTGCCGGTTTGTTTCAGTCAATTCGTGAGGTACCCACCTTTCAAGCTTTTTAATCTTCCCAATTTGCTTCAAGTGAATTAAAACAGTTTTATCACTAACATTGCAGCCTGCAGCTAACTCGGACGTGGTTTGCGATGGATCCGCTTCCACAATAGCCTTCAACTCTTCATTATCAACTTGAGTCTCAGGCCGTCCACGGGGCTTGTTCTGCAGGTCGAAATTTCCAGAACGAAAACGTTGGAACCAAAAACGAACTGTGTTTTCTTTTGCAACACGACCGCCATACACATCATTCACCCTTCGAGTTGTTTCCGCAGCACTAGTGCCACGGCGGAACTCGTACTCGTAAATAATGCGATATTTAAGGTTTTCCATTTTGTAAAATGAGTGACGCAAACAGAAAAAAACAGAAGAAAAAAAACAAATGAATGACGATCATCGAAGCACAAATACATGAGTCTATAGCTGTACAAATTTGAATTTGGAATTCCTTACCAAAGAGGAGAAATTCGTGATTAAAGTGGCCAGTACGAAAAACGCCAATTTCATATGTAAGGACCTAATATATAAGAACAGGGGGCTATGATTATTTGGCTGTGATGTTCTGTAAGGTAGGGGTTTTGATTCCGACGGGGAATTTCCTATTTTGAATGGGAGATCTTTCTGTTACGTTACTTTAAGATATACAAAATTATCAACCACGCCACTAGGGGCTACGCAAACCATGGTGTTGATCGCAATAGAACCGTAGAACCAAAAGGCACAAAATCCTCCATTAATAGTAAACGAAAAACTATTACTTCTCAAAGTAGAAGTTACGAAAACAACATACAAAGAAGAGACGTGAAATAAGCTTATCTAGATATTGGTAGATAAGGAACAGCTATCTACGGTTTTAGACGACGTCGTTATCTCATCGAGGAAGAAAATGATTACAAAAACGATCTCTGGCGCAGTGTCGAAGGCCTAAGTTAAGGCATGGCAGGTGTTCGTGATCGGCAAATGCCGAGACATCACGAGGAGCTACATACACTATGTCTAATTGTCTAACTTTCTATATGCTATAATGCATCTTGCTTTAAGTTTAATTCAACCTGGTGATGCAACTTTGGGCTGAGAAACTTTTTGGCATACTCATTAATGATTCAATCAAAATTATCTGTTTTTTATTTGCATGTTGTCAGTCAATTAATAATGTATTACATTATCGCTGTGCCTGTTTCATTATATCATCAACTATATGAAGGTGACAAAACGTCAACTTTAAGAGTAGACAGAATTTTCTTTCAAGTACTATACTTGATTTTTGTCCTAGGCGGTTACCGCTATATGCCTGTAGACATGATGCTTACTATCAATCGAATATTAGTAAAACAAAAAAAACGGTTCTGTTAAAAATATCCTAGGATTTTAAAGTTTTGCTAACACAGTAAAGCCTTCTCAAGAATAAAGTGATTCCCCTGGAATTGCAAGTCTACAACCTACGGCTTGCCCACCATCAGGCGAGCCGTACGATCACTTACCACCGTCGTAGTAAGCTAAAGAAAAAATAGCTGTGTGAAGGGCATTTAAGTTAACCAATAACTTAGTACTCGCTAAGCACGGTCGCACTGGACTGGCGACTGTGTGACGCGGCCATACTGGGAAAGGTACGTGTAATTCCACTTACTGGGTAAAGCTCGGCTTACATGCCGAACGATTACAGATGTTGTTTGTTTTGCAAAAGATTTGTAAAAAAAGAACATGGATGATTATAGTGTGCTGTCCTATGGTCGAGTTTAAATGAAGATAATAGCTCGCTCGAGGGTAACTAGTAATTTAAGTGAGTCCTTTGTGTGAGTAATACGAGTATTTGGATCATAAGTGTAGTTACAAGCAAGCTCAAAATGAACGGTAAAATATTGTGTTTTTTAAATCGAATTTTAAATAAATTGAATTCATTATTCGTTTTTATAAATTGATACTGGCTGGCTGGTAAACACTAAGTAAAGATAATCTATACGGTCTGAATGAATTTGTCGCTTGTTGTCGTTTTGTTATGTTACTAGCAGAGTTTAAAAAAATATCTTACATCTACATTTTTATAACATCAATTATTAGTAACTATTTTCGGGTTTATTACCTTCGATCCGTAACCAATATCAAAATACGGTAATGAATATGTTGTATTTAATTTCTAAGCATATCTTTTGAAAATGCCAGCCTTTTCAGCATATTTGATATTTTATAATATTTTCTTAAATTTAACACTGATTTTAAAATGACTTGAAAAACCTCACTTACTCATTTACTCACTTGCTCAAAAACTACGTATATCCAAGCGTGGCATGTAACCCCGCGCTATTACTGTTGCGTGCCGAGCCGAGAGAAAGAGTTCCTCTTAATAAGCGGCTTATGTACAATAATAGCGGTCCTGCAATGTTGACGCACACTATTTATATACCGCTGACCTACCGACACGTTGACATTTCTTCATTTATAAATATTTAAAGCGGCGTTCCAAATTCAAGTTTTATTTCGAATTTAGAGCTGTGGGAAACAAAAGTGATCGATGTTCATTAAATAAAAACTAATATTGAATTTAGAATAGATGTGCCTATGACGAACAGCAAATATCTAGCGGAGACTGCAAAACTCTTCCAGTTTTACTTACTAACTGTAAACAAGTCAGACTGGAATTTTTGTATGCGACAAATAAAAATATTCTTCTAATACATTTACTATAGGACTATAATTGGCCTTTTGAAGCTATCATTTATTGCGACAAAGCTTTTAGATTAATATGCTCTGTGACGTTTTCGTACATAGACAGACGCGTAGACGGGACAAACAGAATCACGTATTTAAATATTCGTGTACATTAATCCGAGAGAGTGACCAGGCTCGCAGAGCGCGGAGGTGCCTATAATTTATCGACGCGGCGACGCGGCTAATGCAGCGGGCGACGCTGAGTGATAGCGCTGCAGCGCGATATGATACGAGTGACGCGGTTAAGTGCGATCGCTTGTACGTTGATACCGCATGGGATTCGCCCGGCCTACATGCTTGACACCGCCTAACGCTCATGCGAGCCGGGTACATCTGCTGCGAAGTACAAGGCTTGCTCATTATTTTCCAATTCTTTTGGGACATGGATAATGGTCCTTTGAGGGGTATATTTACATTGGCAGTTTGAGAGAATCACTACCCTAAGTAAATAATCTATATGTCAGTTACATATATAATATACATAACATACCGTTATCCAAACGGTAGACATAAAAACAAAAGATATCCTCAAAAGTCCACATCTGTGCGTATCTTTTATCATTTCCATTGTTAGATCCGCGAGCAAATCCCCGTATCCCGGCTCCGTCGGCTCGGTAATCCCGGTTAATAACGCCGTGCGATCCCGCTCCAGACGGCTGATAATGGCGCATTATTTAGTTACACTTGTAATTGAGTAGTTATTGTATTGAGACTTGATTGGTATTGCTCATTACGACATCCATTGTTGCTGTTAACTATTCATCACTGAAGAGCAAGATATTCAATATATTGGTTAAATTGATCGTTGTTATAGCCTGCACAGGAGAACAAGGTCTCTAATTTATTTCACGTATTTCGCGTACTTTTTCGCTACACTGACTTATTTCTCTGAACAAACAAAAATAAGAGAGAAGGGGAGGAAAAATAATAAAAATAAAGAAGAAAATCCCGGAAAATTCGCCGATAGTTCCCCGAGCGTACCAGGGCCTCATACAGCCGAGAGGATTGCGGGGCTAATGATTGCGCGCTCTACAAATCCCGCCAATATGGAGTGCGGAAAATACCTGGAAAATGGGAATGTTATTCCCCTTCCCTCACGTGCTACATTAAGCGGGAATATACGGCGCGTAACGAGAAAGAAAATACTCCCCAAACGTCAGTTTGGGCTACTAAGTTGTTACTTTTAATTCACATTAAGTTTTTTTTATCACCGCACAGTCTTTTGATCTCGGTCCATCTGTTCAGATTTCGTCGTAAGGACTGGCCACACACGATCGTTTACGATTCCTAACAGTTTTACAGACAAACAAACATTCGGTTCCCGGCAACGCTGTAGCTTGTATCAAAGTCGAGCCGAATTTCTCGATTCCGAGTAACTACCGAGTGAACGTCTTTTGAAAATAGAACAATGATTCTTTCCGCGCGTCACTAGCTGTCACCTCGGACATCACACAGCGCAGCTACTTGAAAATTCTAGTGCATTAATAAATCTGAATTTATTAACTAACATTATTGTAAATGCATTTGAGCGTTTTGAGTCTGCAAAGATAATGGTTTGACGCGTTGTCTCTGTACAAAGCTCAGTGATTTACATTTAAAACTCGGGTAATAAAACGAAAATGCCGCCATTTCGCCTGGCGGTTGAACATGAAATTTTCTATTCGAGCGGACAAAGGGCACCAATTAACGCGCTCATTGTTCGCAGGGCGGCGGCTCTCGGCGCGATTACTTCATTATTATTTCATTTCGTGTGAACGCTTGTGCTTTCCTGCGCTCCTGGTACTGCTGGACTTAGATGGACTAGTTGGCAGTCAATTAATCTAGCCATAAATTATTCCAGAGCTGTCTGAAACTTAGCTCTCCTTTGAGACAAACGTATCTTAACAAAAATATTAAAATCAAGTTTTCATGAAAACAGCGCAGATGCCATACTTAAATAAACCCTATTGACACTCACAAATAAAATATTTTCTTTCTTCATACCTTCCCAAAAGGGTCCCCGTAGGGGTAGACAACACCCACTTTCCACCGAAGATAATTTGGTGCCAACGTGACTGATGGTGAGTCCGGCGCCGTCTCTTAGGCACTACATACGTCTTGGATTTCTTCTCAGACGTATGCAGGTTCCCTCACGATGTTTTTCTTCACCGTAAAGCTCGTGGTGTGACTAATCACTGCACTTAAGTTAGAAAAACTTATTGGTACAGACCGGTGGGATTCGAACTTGCTTCGCTAGAATAGCAGACAACGCTTGATACCATAAGGCCACATCTTTTCTATCACATCTTTTGTATCATATTATGTTAAAATCCAACTAGCCGTTTAGACTACCTACGGAGTCGAGCGCGCCAAAGAAATAGTGGCACCTATTTAAGTAGATTCATATATACCTATAGATAATAATGGCAATACGGTAAAAAGAGTTCGTATGTTTCAACTTACGTAGTTCTGTCAGTTCCAATGTTAAACAAGACCTGTTTTATCCTTCCCCGCTAAACACTTTAAAGGTCGGCAACGCGCGAGTGATACCCCTGGTGTTGCAAGCGTCCATAGGCTACGGTGACCGCGTACCATCGGGTTCAACTATGTCCATATCGTACTCGATGTTACCATATTTCTTCCTACAGCAATAACATTTTCAAAGATTACAAAAGACGTGTGCAAGTCTAGTGAAATAGCGCTCTATACTCTATGCCTAACGCGTGAAGGACTTGGCGTAAAGATACACAAAGGAGACCATAACACAACTATGATAAAAAATCTAGAAGCGACACCGAGTAAGACCTAATCAAATATTTACATGGCTACGCGTTATCTAGTCTAGCAATGTTTATAGGTAATTATGAGAGAACACGCGTTACCACTTTAATCCGCGTTCAGTTTTTGTAGCAGCATTGTTTCAGAGAAGCGGACGGAAGCGAGTCTATAGTATATTTATTGTTTCAGCTATATCAAAGGACGGGGTTCCACGAAACTATTCCGGTTCAGACTCTTTGTTCCGTAAAACGTTAGCATGTAATGCTACTATTTACGTATTGGTTGGCATTAAAAAAGTATCCGTAATTTGTTCTTCTCTATTCCCAATTTAATTTCGTCGGATATTGTTGTTGACGCAATCACGGTTAGTTTTCCGATTATCAAATCAATTTTCTAGATTATAACAATTTTCTCAAGTATGTGCTATTTCAAATATGTATTCACGAATTATCAATGTAAGGCAAACTGCTTATTTTGGCAAAATGCATCCTAGTCCCCTAGCTAGAAGCTCTATTCAATTAATTTGGATTAAAACTCTTTCAAGTTAACTTGGTAATAACTAATAACCAATCTTTGTAATAGACTTACCAAAATCTTTCACGAAGTTTTGATACCTTCAAAACGCAGATCAAAATATCATAATCGGGATTTCCACCATGCAGCGTTAAATTTAATATATTTAGATGACCTAATGATAATTTTAAGAACAGCATCTACATGTACGCCACAGATTTTGATCTCCTCGGCCATAACGCCCGCTAATTACTGTAGGACACACTAATGTTTGATATAAATGCAAATATATATAATCTGTAGATTACCCGAGCGCAGATAACGTGGCACTACTTGTTTTTAGAAGGCAAATGTTTAACATTAGAGATACGTCTGATAAGATCGTTTTTGGGTTAGTATAGGTTAAGTTTTTCGTAGAAGATAAACAAATTCCTTAGATAAATTTAATTCAACGGTTGATGACAACTCACTTTCATGTAATGTGTGCGCTGTGAGTAAGGCTCTCCTATCCTTAAGTACTTTAAGTATTGTAGTAAGGGCATCTATTATGGCATATGATTTACTCGTGTGTTATTTGGACCTGCTCAATCAACATGAGGTTGACAATACACAAGTGACGCAATCTTGTTAATGATCAATGATCCAAAGCGCAACACAACTATTTTGTATTTGAAGACTTGTCTTTAGTGAAATTCTGGAAATAAGGCGCCTGAATTATCGATCGACTGTATTTCGATAAAAGATTTCAAAATCACTAGTCTCACTGGACCGTTCAAGCACGATGGAAACATTTTAATATTTACATTTACAACTTTATTGTCTCCGTCCTATCTCACTAGCACGTAACGATAGCTTTTGACATTAGCCATCAACAGTAGGTAATTCCGTGACGGATTTCTGATTTCAAAAGCATAATTACAATCAACATAGCAGTTCAATTTTTCAAAGCCTAGATTTAGATTAAGAGGTAATTTAATTAACTTCTGTAATTTAATTCCCAACAACAAAAAGCACAGATTACTCGGTAAGTCAGTCACCAGCATCGTATAGGCCATCAAACAGCGGGGCTGTCCACGCAATTACCAGGCAAGCATCGCTGACGTGGTGTTGTTTATCTCGCTCTTTGATCTGGGACCTAATTAATATATCAGCTCTGCTCTCTGGTGCCCTGGTATGCGGCTCCGTGTCGCACTTTGATGAGAACGTGCTGACATTATTGATTTTACTGTATTCACCGTGAGCTCTTCGCAGACAACATATTGACACCTAACATTGTACTAGCTATGGCTCGTGCTCTTGCTAAAATTGGCAAAGGAATTTAATTAACTACGCAGATGTTTATTTTTGAGATTTTATCACACCAAATTGGCATTTTTATTTTGCCAAATTTTTTATACTATTAAGGTGGCACAAAAGCGTACGACCCACCTGATGGTAAGCAGTCACCGCAGCATACAGCCGCTAGCATTTCCAGGAGTATAACTAACTATAACCTTTATCTAATTCGATGAGACACACCTTTTTCCGGGATAAAAATTATCCTATATGTTAATCCAGTATATAATCTACCTGCATTCCAAATATCATACAATTCCATTCAGCCGTTGAGGCGTGAAGAGGGTACAAACACACACAAAAATTTTCGTATTTATAATATTAGTGAGATTACCAAGTGAATTTAGATTTAAAATATATGATAGTTTATGGTCCTATTTCCATTGATATAGTAATGATTAGCGTGCTCGAAGTGATCGCGTTAAGTAATGAAAGTTGTGTAGCATTGATTAATTAGGCATTTCGCGCGGTGTTGTCTGCGCGTGAAGCAATTATTTTGATGCACGCGAAGTGTACAGTCCCCGGATTAGGGTGGCACGCTCGATACTCGAGTGCTCTGTGATTTGATAATTTCGTATTTTAGTAATAATACATATAATCGAATTAATTAGAAACAAGAAGAGAGATAAGTATAATATGTACGAACTTAACCTAGTTTTAGCAATATAGATATTTAGCTAACCTACCATACTTAGAAGGTACAAAAAAAAACAAACTAGAGATGTAATGCATGATGATAAGAACTTTCTAGGCAAAGAAACTTTTGTTGTTTAAAATTATGAGGACACAGTAAAGCGTAAAAGAGAACCTGAAGAGAAACACAGAACACGAAAACCTGCGCGTCTTCACACAGAATATGGGCAAAAACTAGAAGCTTCTCACATGGAAGGTGTCAAATACTAAAAACGTTTGCGATGAAAATAAGTGTATTTTAACTAGCAAATACTAGGAGCCCATAGATTGCAAGTGGGTGCAATGTTAATAAAGACAGCATCGCATGTCCGCGCTAAAACGCGGGGCGTAGCTACCACGCCCTCACTGGCTGCAACCTTTACGACCGACGCTTTGCTATTTTGTTGCGACCCAAATTACTTTCACCATTTACTGGGAATGTGCTTGACTTTTGACCACTGAGAAACATGTATTGTGGCTATAGACGGAAATATCGATAGTTGCTTGCTGAGAGAGAATTTATAGAATTCAAAATCAAGAGTCGTTTATTCAGTTTAAGTCCTAATAAGGCACTTATGAAGGTCTAAATGACTACCGGTTTGGAAATAAAGACACCTGAGAAGAACCGGCAAGAAACTCAGTGCTGTCTTTTTTCATGTAACTATCATGATAATATAACAGTGTTTAACAAAATTCTTCTTCTTTACGAAGTATTAACAAAGATCAAAATGAAAGTTCAAGATGAATTTGTCACTACCTTTATGTATTTAAAAAAAAACTACATATTACTATTACCAGGGGCAGGGAGCCACTTGTAAAAAGTGCATCTATGTTTTTTTTTTTTATATTCCATTCATCATGAAATGCTAATGCATGAAGACTTGGGAGACTATGTAGTTAGAGACTATGTAAAATATGATTTTATTTTCAAGAGATGACCCATTTTAGGTAATTAATTTCCATGTTTCTCAATGCTTCCCTTAAGAGCTGAGCCATCATCAGTAAATCCGAACTTCGTTCGTTCTACAAGTAAATCCCCAAATAAACAAGCCGACTGGAGTTAATAGAAGAATAATGAAACAATTATCGTATTGACGAGGTTTGCGTGTCCCATAGGTGTGAGAGGATCCCACGACCCCACAAACACAAGGGGCGCATAAGAAAAAAAAGGTGACCAATACAAAAATAATTTTGATAGACACTTCGCGTGCGATACGCAATTACGTTATGCCTCCCTGGTTGCACCGAATTACGAATTTAGCACATTATCGGTAATTTATTATTGATTATTTGGACATTATTCGAATATAGTTTTAATGCATTTGCTTTTAACAAGTTTTAGTTAAGCATGTGTCTCATGTTATTGGCAAAATAGGTTATGAAACTGGAACATTTCTTTCCCGCACTATCATGTGTTGACTTCTGTTAGTCTGTGGTCTCTGCAACATCCGCTTTTATCTAATCTGTGGTCAGTGTTTGGAGACTCAAGATTCATGGAACGTCTTACGTACTCACGATAAGTTGGCGCCATGCTATCGCTAGATAAATTTTAGTTAATAAGACGGTTAGATATTGAGCCTCAGGTGTGGTGTCCCAACCCAACTTCAAGGTTTTATACTTCAAATTATACTATAGATTCGGCTACACATTATATTTATTTAATAGCTGTAAATCACACTTTATTTGCTCGTGAATGATTCCCAAGCAGTGATAAAGTAAATATGGACAAATTTAAAAAGGCAAAGAACATATAAAATTTAATAATAATACTATATCTTCACGCCTTCACAAGAGTCCTGGAAGAGGCAGGCAGAGGTTTTACATCACCCACTTTCCATCGAAGATAATTTGATATAAAATGCAATTTTAAAGTTAATTCCTCACAATTTGATGTCAAGTTGTTAACATCACTCAAAACCGACTAATCCTTAGCACCCTTCTAAAGATTTCCAAAGGTTGGCTCCACAGCACCGTAGGTACATACCACAGAGAGGTATTTGTCTCTCCCATTGAGTTACAAGTGCCTCGAGTTGAACAAACAGACAAGCTACCCTTGTCCTGGCAAATACAACAACAATATGTGTTTTGAAAAACTTAATCTCGACTCTTTATCGCTGTATCCGGCGAGCAGCTTATTTCCGTCAAAAAACTAAAGTCACAAGCGTGATAGACTCTCTCACGACGACGGCAAATAAGTGTTTAGAAGTGGCAATGTCAGTCATCGAACACATAAATCCTTGCGTGTCAAGACCGTACCGTAGCCCATACAAATATTTTTGTGTTCTATTAAGAAACACAATATTAATTAACACCGAGACAGGTTCACACGAGTGGTACTATGCTGTATCATTAGTCTTCGCTTCTATTTCCGATACTTGATGTTTTTCACAAAGACGCGGTGCCAAAATGTCGCTCGTATGCGATCGTTAATGAATAACCAGTGACATAAAACACAGTACAGCGAAAGTTGAAATAGAATCCTCCAACATAATTAGATGTATGAATGGTTTGTATGAACTTAAATGAGATTCTCGCTGTAATGTCGGGTTGTCATTTATCAAATGTAACTTTCCAGTTAGTGTTGGGGATATGGGAATGGGTTGCTCATGTCGAGTCTCTCGAAGAGTAGAATTTAACAGACGAGATATTTTTTCCTTATCTGTAATTATGGATAGTTTTGGCTTGTACTTGATCTTCTATCGCTTAGAGAACTAGGCGAATGAAGTTAAAATGACCCCGTCATATAGATTGCAAGTCGATCTCGAAAATGCTAATAATGCTACCAATGTCCACATTGCAGGACTTAAAGCTACTACTATCGACACAAATTAAATTTTAGTAGCAACAATGCATCATAAATAAAACATACAACTAGCGCTATAATTTTGCTAAACTGTCCACACTATTAGTATTCTGGACTCACGTCAAAATATTCAAATTGAATTGTGTCTCGTCATCGGAATACAGAATGAATCGAGTGAGATTCGATTCAACTAGTAAACAGCGTGTTAGCCGCGGGTGTATCGATTTTGGAATCGATTACACTCCATTGTCAGCGGTATTTTTTTTACGCATTTGTGTATTGCGTATCGTAAATTTATGATGTGAATATTAATAGTCGCGAGTGTGTTTTAAATAAGGCTTTGTTTGAGTGTATTTGCATAAGCTGACAATTCTTTGGTTTCAGATCTTACTAACATTTTCAATGTGAAAGTTTGTAACAGCTCATAGGATTTCTATGAAATTTGGCACACGTACAGCTTATATACTGGCATTAACATAGCATACTTTTTATCCCGGAAAAATGTTGTTCTGAGGTCTTAAAAACTATGTAGTTTGAAGATAAACGAATCTCACGATCACCACTATATGTAGTAGTCTTTCTTTTTCCGTATTGTCTGTACGATTCCTGTTATAAAAATCGAATTGTTAAACTGCATTCGTCTCCTTTTAGGGATCGTCAAACAGTTCCACAAACTATAAACTAGTTATATCAAGAGGGTATTTTTGCATAATCGCATCGCAGCATCCCTCAGGCGTTCCCGGCAAAAATCGGCTAACAATGTAACACTCCGCTCAAGTGTCTGCCAAGTGGCGGTCGTCTATTCGATTACTGACTAGTGAGGGTCTCGGCTTGCTCGAGTACTCGATTATTCGATTTACCACCGATTACAATGCGTAAGTGTCGTTCAAACTTTAGAAATGCGGTCAGGGTTTTTTCTAGTGTTGAGATTTGGTTTGACGGAATGTGAGTATTACGCTTAGCATGCGGATTATTAGGAACACGTATTTACCAATTGGACAACGAATGGGATTTTAGATTTTAGTGTCAGAAGTTTATATTGGTATGTGATATTGTGTCGCGGTGACGAGTAGGCAGACATTTGACACATGTGCCATTGGGAGGTGAAAGATTTTTTCAAGATTAATTTTTCATGCTTAAAGATCAATAACATTTTATGAAATGAGCTGCAACGACTTCATTTAGTTTAGGCCTTAAGCACTTGGAAGTCATGGAGTCTTTATTGGTGTAAAAAGCCCTCTGCCCACTTTATCCTGGATAATAGGTAGATAAAGCGCTTTGTCTCAAGTAGATAAGAACATTTTGTCGTATATATCCTACACTGGTTTATTGTGATTCTTTGGATTTATTGATTTTCAAAGCACCATTCATTAGATACTCATACTGGTATCTACTGTAGTAATTTTAAAAAAAAGCTTCGTTAAAGTATACCTACTCAACAGCCAGTCTGTCGTGCATAGGTAATAGTTTTCAAATGATCCGATATTTGTTTCGCCAAACAATTCTACTAGAAAAAGGTGTGGCAGCATCTAATCTCAGAGATTTGAGCTATCTAGACACTTATTCCAGTTAGATCGTGATCAAATATAATCCTACTACATGAACCTACGAAAGCCCCTCGGCTGAAGGGGTCCCACAGCAGTATGGCGTTAAATAAAGCCTGAATGGCCGTAAAATTTTCCTTTACGACGCCATCTTTGTTTAGCGAGAGCGATTAACTCACTGTTGCAAATGTTTTGAGGAAACGTAGGTTTATGTCTATGGCTGACGGATGGAGAGGCAAAGAGTTTGTAGCTACACTTTTTTCTAATGAAAACAATGTATGTTCCTTTATTTTTCATTTTATGTTACCTTGTCTTTATATCCACAAGCATTGGTCTAGATACATATGCGTTTAACTATGTAGTTTCTATACTAGTCTGGATAATATTATTACTTCTAGTAATATAAGCTTCTTGGTTCATATTAGATATGAGAAGCTTATTACCCTTGTTTATTCGAATTAGGTCATGTAATCTTGAGACTTTACCATTTTTACATATTGCTTCTTTATACATACACTGTATTACAATGCAATCATCATTATCTTGTTTCTGATTATATTTATCTATATGAAATCTGCAATAACCCTAATATATCTTGGAATACGTGCTACTGATATTAATACAATTAAAATATACAATGGATGTTTGGGAGCTTGCTAAAAATCATCGTATTATAAGTCACTATATGACACTGGACATTGTAGATTGGACTTTTATTTCATGTTTTCCATACAAATTGTAAGCGAATGATCTTAAAATAGAAAATCTTGTACAAATTGAAAATGTTTGTGAAAAAAACCACAAGGAGCACTATTTACAAAAACCAGAAACGATGCAATATTTTTTTAAATTATTAGACGTAAATAAATTAGCCATGAATTTCTAAACCGCTGTACCAAGACATCATAAGCAGTAAGAGCTACCAGGCCGTCTCAATAACGTTCTACCATCTCCGTCCACGGGCTGACTGACAAATTCGCACGCCCTGATCGTCGCCAAATGCGCACTTAACTTACCCTTCCGGCTTCACCCTTGGACGCCTTTCTTTTTATATAAACTTTATTAACGCGTAAAGGTCTGTTGATGGCTCCTAAAGATGCGTCCGGGACGCAGTCGGCCAGAACAAATGGAGTGGCTGCCCTTCCCGCAATTAAATCTACTGTTATCACGTTGTTCAGCATCGCGACTGCTTTTCTTTCTATGCTGATAAAGTGTCTGTTTAGCGATTCTGTTAAAATAACCAATGAGGGATCATCAACTGGTACCTTCAATTCACCAATGTCAAAAACACTACTGTGATTTGTGTGTAAATTAACATCTTTACAATTGATGTGATGTGTTTCTGCGGTGAGTTAGGTTGCCAGTGCTCCCCCACGAGGATACGCTGCGCTAGTTGTAATGCTGTTAGCAGAGTGAGTCCTCATCAACAACAGGTTTTGCAACTAGGCTATAGGCTAAGGTGACCGCTTACCATCTGGTTGACTTAGTGGAATAAAAATAACAGTGTTTTTCTGTCACTTTGTTTTTCACTCGCTTATTCAAGTGGCATAGTAATTTTGACACTCTTATTTTTATATTCCTCTAACACCTTACACTATGAAGGTTGCAAGCAAATGTATGGCCTGCTGTTAAGCGGTCACCGTAGCCTATAGACTTTTGCAATAGTGATACTGTTGGACAGCTCTTTAGGAGTTGTTTTACTAAATTATTCTGTTGGGTTATTACACGATTTCCTCACTCCTACCAGAGGTTCAGTTGATAGATGCTCAAGCATTCGATCAGGTCGTCGTTGCTCTTATGTTAAATTATCATACATTGGAAGCTTTGAGAATTCTTTATGTTTTAACTATTTTGATTCTATTTGAACTGACATATCTTCACGCCTTCCTACAAGGGTACCCGAAGGGGTAGGCAGAGGTGTTACAACACCCACTGTCCACGGAAGATAATCTGGTGCCAACGAGACAGATGGTGAATCCGTCGACGTCTCTTTGGCACTACATACGTCCTTGAATTTCTTCTCAGACGTATGCTCACAATGTTGTGCTGTGTCTAATCACTGCACTTAAGTTCTTAGAAAAACTCATTAGTGCAACTTGCATCGCCAGAATAGCAGTCACCGCGTGATACGGCTTTTCTTGAACTGACTTACACAGGCTTTTGGCATTATCATGGTAAGCTGGCAGGTGATGCAATAACACATTGACGTATCTATTTAACTTTTTGAATCCCCCATTCTGGAACAAGGGGAAGGGTTTTCCATTACGAATGTAAAACACCGCATAACGACGGAGGACGCCGATTTCAATACGAGTATCGACGTGAACCAATCCGATTTACATGTCTACAGCGCGGTACTAAAACGAAATCATGAATGGAGCCCAGTGTACGAAACCCAAAACATAATCCTTATGCTTCCATTTTACGACCTTTACCCCCATCGAGTAGAAAGGGTCACAGCAGTACGACACGGTGTAAAATCCTCCATCCCTCTCCCCCGTGCAGAGGGCTCGTAAACCCGAAAGAGATAATCACTAAGATGAGTCGAAAATTATTTTTTTTATTATCACCAACGGCGGTACTCTTTTATTTCCTTTTTACGGTCCGAGTACCTCATAAAACGACAATAAACTTACTATTTACAGACCATCAGGAAATTGTTAGCCGAAGAGGTCTCTTTACGACACATGTCGGCTGGTGGAGCTCTAGTGATGTACTCTTTACGATTGGCGCGCCGTAAACGAGAGGAATGATACACTCTATCCCCATTCTCTATCACGCCGTCGAATCAACCGCAACATTTTATTGCATCTGTATTGCCTCTTAAACAAATGGATATATCGCTCCTTAAACGATCAAACGACAATTATTATCACAGAATGCATCAAATAGCACCTGCTTGTCTGAGACTGCAGGCAAACAAAACTGGAGGCAATGCCACTAAAATTAACTAATCTGTTTATTATACCACTAAGGTGGCACACAAGCATATGGCCCACCAGATTGTAAGCACTCATCGTAGCCTATAGCCGCTAGCATACCAGGTGTATCACTAACGCGTTGCCAACCCTTTTGTTGATGAGGACTCACTGTGCTAGCAGCATTACTATCGCAGTGTGGCCTCGTAGAGCACTGGAAACCTTACTTACCGCAGAAACACAACACTACATCAAGTGTGTTATTTGTTATTTGACTGCGGTCTTCTGTAAGGTTGAGGGAAAACCCAGGGGTGATCCGAATTTGTCCTAGCTCTCTAATTTAAGCTCATAGTTTGATTAATCGCTATACTTAAGCTTAGAAATAACTCATTGGTACCGGCCGGGGCAAATCAGATGACAGGCCGTCCCTTCAACCACAAGGCCACCACGGCTATAATCTCGAATTTGAACGGTGTATACCGTTCTGTCCTCCTTTAAAAACGCTTAAAGGTAACAAAACAAATACGCCGATGATGGCAATGCCGCTTCTATAAACACGGATGGCGATAACACAACTTAAATAACTCTAGCACAACAAATAACCAACACACTGTAAAGTAGCGTACATAAACCAGCATTAGTCGGCTCCCGATCCTTAGTTTTATTATTGGGGAATTTCGTCAAGAGTTTTAATAATAGTTATTAAACCGCCGCGTTAGCTAATACATCAGTTAAATGTTCTTTTATGATTTAACACTGATTCCACGCGATATAACTGGCTATAAATTATGGACGGGATTACTGGCTAAATTGTTTTATGATATGTTTTCATTGTTTACGAGTACGTAACGTTACTGATCGGTTATATCGATGACGTAATTATGCTCCGCGGATCGCTCGCTGTAAAGTGGACGATTTACTTACTCGTGTTAGTTTGCAATAATAGCTGGCTTTTGGAATACCGCTGAGTACGGGTTTGGGGGGTGGGGGGTGAGATAGGGAGGAGGGCTGAGGATTTCAATATTGTGAATTCCGTGGATGTTCTCGCAGTGCGTGTAATGAATTTCGGGATTGTCTTGTGGTTTTTCGGTTTTACCCCTAGCCCCTCGAGTATGTACTCTCGCTCCATGGGCCGCGGCCCACATTATGTACAAGCCTCCACATCTAACTTTTAATAATAACGATCTGGCTAAATTGTTGGCGGTTTTTTCGTGAGGAAGACTGCAGAGGTGCGCGGCGCGGCCTGGCACCGCTCGCCAATATATGGTAATAGGGGTGGTATTATTTAGGTCCGGCCATTCGTATGATAAAATTGAACCACTGATATTTGCCCGCAGACAATTTCTATGGAGATTTCGGTCTTGTTCTGGGGTTAAATCTGTGCGTGGGGATGATATATCGCCGGCCGGCCCGCGTAAATACTCGGCGGGCACGGAGGAATACGGTCTCGCATTATAATGCGGACAAATCGAGTCGTTCCTATGCGGATGCTCCGAAGATATCATCATATCTAATCAAAGTAGTCGGCAGCCCTAATAAACATAGATTTTTTACAACTTGCAAAATGCTACGGCTAAATTGGCTGCTGAGAATATTATGATAAATATTGCACGTAATAAATGAGGAATGATTCATTTGGACCGTTTGGGACCGAGGTCGGGGACCATAAATTAGAAGCACGAGTACTTAATTACCAGGGCAGCATGAGTATTAGGAGCTGCCAAACTTAAAAAGTCGAAGGATGAAATTTTAAAAATAGAACGCGAGTTAATTTTTGAATGTAGTGAGCGGTGGGCTCGAGTTTACGGCTGCGGTCGCGCCCGAGGCTGCTCGGTTCTAATTAAAATCGCTACGTTTTCTGTGGTATTCATTTTCATCGTTTAAAACGCTTTTTGTTGTGCCCTTCCCGTTTACGTTACGTTATTGTTGTGGGCTGTAACTAATTTACATGTTAATTAGTTGTTAGCCGTATTTATGCCTTCGATAGTTGGCTGAATAGTTTTTGCCTTGTCTAATAACACTAATACACTTTCTGGGATTAGCATTCCTATTAGCAGAGTCGATAATATATTGCGTATTGTTTTTTATTTGCTATATGTTGCTATTTACATTGTAGATATAAAATTGTATAGAATCAAAGAGTTTTTAATAAAAAAAAACATAATTTACAATTCCTCAGTTCCATAATGAATAAAAAACTTTTGTCACAAGTCAAAAGACTAGGTAGCAATTTAACATTTAAAAACCAAAACAAGACAGTGCAAGTTCACTGGCTTCCTTAAAAAAAGAATCCTTGGTGTGTTTTAAACATTCCTAATATTCATTAGCATTTATTACAATGGTGACCAGGGAGGCAGAAGCGCGGTTGCGTACAGCCGGCCCGAGCGCGCCTTTGTCTCGACTATTATGTATGTAAATGACTACTAGTACACCTGTGCTACTTTATGTGAGCCTGGTAAACAATCGCAGATGGAAATGGGAATACTCTTTTTTTCAAGCCTCTTACTGCTTTGCTACTGGGTATTTTTGACGCATCGCGCATGCCCAAACAATAGACGTGAACAATACAAAAAAAAAATTGAATAATTACTCCAGTTAAAAAATCTTCGTACATACATATTTCCCTTATCTTACGCCGTTTGTCTTACAAGCATTGTTAGATTAATTACTCAAAAAATGCGGTTTGTTTTGAGATACACACGCTGATATCATATCGAGTTTAATGATTTAATGCACACATTAATTACTGACTTTAACTGCCGTTAAGTAGCTCGCACACATCCACGGCTCGTAAATTTAATAGTAATCTAACTACGGATAAAATTCAAAAATCTCGCGCGCTTTTGTAAGCCATAAGGCAGAATGCACTCACACTGCTCCCGATACAGAAATAAAAAAAAACTAACGCCGCAGTTCCGTAAATGTCAAAGCGAAAATGGCGGGCTTGGAGAACACTTTATAAATTAAGGTTTCACTGAGAAAATATTTTAGCAAATGCGAAAATCGTTCCGTATATTTATGGACGCTGTAGCGCTTTTAATTTTTTTTTAGTTATAGACATGCCTTTACAAGCTTCACCTGTGTGAATGCCTGAATGTATTAAGTATGTACGTACCAATGTACGGGTGTCTTTTTCAACGTCATTTTCCCCAACATAAAGACATCTAATCAAAGTCTAATCATTATGACTCAGGACCGATGACAATACAATAATTACATAACGGCCCTAATTCAGTATCATCAGTATTATTTTTATTTTTTAAATGTGATTTTCTTATATGACTGAAGCAGAAATATGTTATTTTGTCTGTACTTTGCATAGATTAAAGAAAGATGCGTAGATTGCGTGTTTCGTATACTAGCGAATTAATTTTCAATGACTAAAAAGGGTAATGAATGTAGAAGAAGCAAAAGAGGTGTGCAAGTCAAGAGTGAAATGGCGCTATATACTCTCTGCCTACACGTGAGGGACTTGGGTATGTTTTTCAATTACTCATCTAAGCACTTGCCATAGACAAACCTCTAAAAATAAAGTTCTGAGTGGTGTTTTACGCGCGAACGACAATCGTTTCGACGTTCGACGTAGTGCGAGGAAACGGGTAAGCTTCTTACTTTAAAAGTTATTATCTTCTAAGTTAGAAACAACGGGCGCGTCTAATTTGGTACGGTTCGCCTTAAGATAATTAAATGTATTTTTAGACCGTGTTACTCGGTCCTAATGATGATTTTAGCACTTATCTTCCGAGAACTTTAGAAAGTTATTTCGAATATCTCGTGTTTTGTTTCTTAGCTTCATTTACTGCAATAGGCTATAATTGCAGGGCATTTGAAATGGATTTTGGGGTTGGTAAAGATTTTTTTTTAAATCACCAACGTTAAAAAAAACTGTATGTGGTATACAAGCAAGATTAGGTAGCCTATGGACGTTTGTAAAATAAAATTATTCAGGCCATGTTGCGACTACAAGACAGTTTTTAAATGTAACAATGTGTTGATGACACATTTGAAGTACCAGGGCGGCATAAACAGTAGGAATCATCATCTAATAAACAGACCACCGAGAAGCAAGCGAGTTTGAATTTGGAACGCCAAGACAAAAAAAACTACATCCACAATGGCGTCTCGACTTGATTTGCAAACAGTGAGATAGCGTGACGATTGTATGGTGATCGTAGCACACTTTAAATGTCTATCTATACCTAAGTATGTGTGTAAGTGTGCCTACCCACGTATTAAAGTTTTGTAAACACAATGCTTCGTTTTGGAAACATATTCGTACACAAAATGTGGCTTTGTAATTAAGCTTAGATCAAGGTACGAATTTGGAACAAAAGTTTTTACTAGTGAGATCCAATCAAACGGTCTTTGACAAGATAAAAAAGAAGTATTTGCGTTATGATTATTTTGTATTATAACATTAACCTAACTATTTAACGTTAAAAATATTCCCACACTAAACTGCTCACCCGCAAAGGCCAAATAATATTTTCTTATTTCAAAAACAGAAGACGCGTTCTATATTTGAATACGTCGCGGGAACGGTCCCCCTCGCGGCGTGAACGAACGAACGAATGAAAAAAGAACGAAAAATGTATAAATATCGATCGGCACGCTCCTGCCGCGCCGAAACATCGCAACGTGATAAATTACCTTCGGGAAATTAAAAACTGTCTTTAAAACAATGCCTTATTTTCCCTGCATCTCACTGGCGCCCCTAACGCGCCATATCGCTCTAACATTAGAGCTTTTTATATTTCCCTCTCCCTCTTAATGAAAACATATATCTTCATACAAATATTTTTGATCAATATTCATCATGATAATTTTATTCTAATTGTTAGTAATGCTTGGTCAATAACGTAATTGATTAAAGAATTTGGACAGATGGACAGGCAGATAAGATGCAGACAGAGCTAAACTAGAAACAGTTTTTTTTTATAATCCCTGTTTTCACTTCATAATGTTAAATTTATAACCAACAAATTGAAAATATTATGTTGGATAATCTACTGGTCTCGTAAGCTCATAATTTTAATTTTAATTTCCTTTTTTATCGTCTTTCAATGCAATATTAATGTTTAAATAAAAACAATAAGACCACAGATCAAATTAAGCCGATAAACCTCAAGCAAATTTATTCATTCGCCACACTGCCGCACAATCTTCTAATTAAGTACATCACTATTTACTGAACGCACCGTTTCCAATCTCATTTCTGACAAAACAAAAAAGGAACTTAATTACTTTTTCTGGCTATCGCGCGAGATAAGGCCTATTTGAATCCTCGTTATCACCGCCTCGGCCGACTGCCACCCTGGTACTCGCGCCCTTCAATCCTGTCTTTTTTCCCAACCCCCCTATTCCTATCAGACGTAATTTAGAGATAAGTAATGCCTCCAGTCATTATGGGAAAGAAAACTTCAGAAAAATGCAGCCAAATGCATTTTTAATAATATTCCTTTGACAGGACCTGCTGGCTGATAACGATATTATTGTTGAACGAAACGCGTTATTTTTTCTTAATGGGAGACTTTTAGAAATTCGAACTAGGAATGACTTTATTATCATGTCCCACTTTTTAAATTTCGAATTAGAAAATGTTCTATGGCCAAATACTGAAAGGCCCGTCAAATCTAAGTCAGCACATGCGAAATTGTATTTTAATGACGCTTCAAACATTTACATGGGCCTTCAAACTTTGAATGTACTGCGTTCGGCAGTTCATATGTCACTTTTTGTAAATTTCTAACTAGGAATAGGCATGTTGTACGGATTCAGGATTATTTTTTCCCTCACCCTTAACGATGTCACTGTCTTGTCTACAACATCGGCACGTAAAATATATTTATTACAATTAAACATTTAACGACCCTATAAAATCGTAGATGAAAAAAACCTTGCGGCCATTGTAAGAATAGTTCTAATTGACCCTAAGATTTTCAAGACTCGGACTTTTAACGATCGGACAAAAAAAAATAGTGAAAACCGCCGTCGCGACATGGTGTAGACTTTTTTCAAGGTAAAAATGTAATAATATTACGGCTGTAAAATACATCGGACTTTTACGACAAATTCACACAAGACCTACTTAATAAATCTGACAAAATCCAAAATTTATGCTCGCGAACGCGTCCGTCGGTGAAAAAAAAAAGATTATTTTACGACGCACTAAAGCTGCTTAGAATGCGGCCCTGGGAGCAGGATAATCGAGGAAATTAATTTTAATTAGCCATTTTTACGATGATTGCGATGAAAAATAAATATTACACTAATTTTACATTGAAACGGGAGAAATTTATGAGATCAAAATTAATAATTTCATAAAAACAACATAGATTTATAACAAAAACGATAAAATTCAAAATGCTTAGTCGACCAATCTAGAGGAACAAGGAAATGGTGAAGCATATTTTTTATTTATTTTTTCATGTCCACGTTTAGGAAAAATATGGCGGCGATGCCCGAAGAATGTTAAAGAGTGGTGCTGATTAAATAAAATGTCGCCATTCTCCCTTAGCGGCTACGTGTTACGAATTAAGAATTCAACGTAACGTTAGTAATGATTTCCAAGTTTTAAAAGTAATTAAAACAAGTGAGAAAATTAAGGGTACCCAGAGTCTTAAAGAACCTACCTTGCTGCCCACGAATCAATAGGAGTCCCAGCAGTGGGCATTGAAGATCCAAAATAGCTTACCATAGTTATCAAATTCGCTTACCTGGAAAAAAAGAAAAAAAATAAGTAGGTATATAAAAGTTCCAAGCGTCGCAAGTACCAGGCTCGCATGATATGCAAAGGGGATAACTTGCCTCGTATATTTGTTGTGACAAAAGCTGTAGGAATCACAATTTGGGCTTTTTTCATATAAATAAGGCCAGAAAAGGTCTGTTTGCGGACGCAAGGACGGACATTCGCCCGCTATTGCCCTATATATCTAACGCAAAATGACCTCAACTTTTCCTATTTAAATAGTTTCCTTCGGAGCGTCAGCTCTACCAGGAAAATCTCAGGAAAACAGATCGCAAATTAATGAATCACTGTTGACCGTTGCCATTGTTGAAAATAAAAAGTGTAATTTTATTTTACAAAGAATAACATCAGTATTTATTCCATATTTGTTGCAAGCGTCTATATGCTATGGTTACCGCTTACCATCAGGCGGGCCAAATGCTTGTATACCCCCTTAGTGGTATTCTATAATAAAAATGAATCGCTGAATGTGTTGCTAAGCGCAAATCTCGAGAGCAGCTGAACCGATTTCGCTAATTACTATTTTAAAATATTCCTTGAGGTACCAGGATGGTTCTTACGGAGAGAAAAAAATAAAAAAAAACCTGAAAAAGGAAAGAAACGGACAAAATATTTGATAAATATGCCGTGCGAAGGCGGGGCGGGGCTGGCGGCTAGAAAAAAATTATTTCAAGACTTTTATTACGTCTCAATAATTCTTCACAGTTCATTTAATAAGTAAAAGACATCTTAATGGTTCTGTACATCACGTTTCGCGTAGGGCGTACCAGTTTGGTGTATGAGAAATATGTGCGGCACCCATAAATGAGTAGTGTAAAAGTTCGAACTACTTACTACCATTCAATTCTGTATACGTATCATTTGAAACGGGATCCAAAAAAGCTTCCCCTAAAACACCACAACCAGAAAATGGTCCGACGCATCCCCTATACAATGGATGACAATAGCTACATTTTCCGTCACTACAGCGCGCGTTATTGTATAGCCCGAGCCCCACAGACAGACAATATTATAAATATTTATACGTGTGTACATGTCAGCAACAATTACGTCTGTAATACATCCAATTGAGTACACCGTGATAATGCATCCGTAAATTCTAGATGAGTAGATAATGCTATAGAATTTCCATAATTCATACTTTGATTTGTTGGGATATGTATAAAATTACATACTACATAGTTTTTACGCGTGGTGCTACTATCCCTCGGGAAGCATACAAAAAAAGTATCCTATATGTTAATCCAGTCTAAAAGGTACCTCCATTCCAAATTTCATACAAATCCTTTCAGCTGTTGATGCGTGAAGATGGTCAAAACACACACAATCTTTCACAATTATAAAATTAGTCTACATACTACTATACTAATATTATAAATAGGAAAGATTTGTATGTTTGTATGGAATAGCCTCCGAAACTACTGGACCGATTTCAAAAATTCTTACTTCGTTAGAAAGCTACATTATCACTGAGTAGCATATGCTATATATTATACTAGCTACCAGCCCCGGCTTCGCACAGGTAACAATATATTTGATAAATGTCTACCCGTGCGAAGCCGGGGCGGGCCGCTAGTAGTTAATAAATTGACAATGTGAAGAAAATATAGTGGCCTATAGGCAAGTGAGAGGTAATCAGTATTGGTGCCAATTATTTTGGGACTAAAAGTATTGACATCCTTATTTAACCCCGCACATGAGAATGAGATACCAAGACAGTTTAATCCTGTCAGAATTTAAACTAATTAGTTTCGTTTTTATGTACGTTTAAATTTAATATGCGTGAATAGCATTATCTGCTTCTCTGTCTGTCTATTACCATTTCTCAACCGATATTTTCGTACGATATAACATTATTTTGATTTCCTGAAACAGATTTAATTGAATCTCAGACGAAACGGCTGTACTGAACCGATCTTGATAAATTTAAGAACCAAGGTTTCTTGAAACATTGAGAAGGAAGTTTAACTCTTCATTTCTCGCAAGCATCAGTCGCGGAAAGCTTGTGAAAAGATACAAATTTATTTGTATCACAAGACACATCTTCACAAAACATTTAACACCATAAACTAAACATAGATAATCCGGCCAAAAAAACCATGACTATTCTACCATCCCCTACTGATTCACACGTAGGATTGACATCTGTCATGTCCCTAGCACGGTACATTTTGACCCCATATTTTTGGCTGGTAGAATAAATTTTTAATCAAAACATTTTTGCGGCCCCCTAGTAAATGCATGATAATTTCTGTATTGTCAGTTAACGCATCAGCTTGACTTTAGAATGAATAATATTATGTTCGTCGTTAATAAATAGAGGTTTACGTTTTATTGTTTTGTTCTTGACTTGTTACATATTGTTATCATCACGCCATCACGGGGTAGGCAGAGAGTATAGAGCGCCATTTCACTCTTGACTTGAACACATATTTTGCTTCTTCTACATTCATCAATCTCTACATAAATATTGTTATTGTTACAACTTGTATACGATACGTATACCTACTTTGTCTGTCCGTCTGTCGAGTCCTTTTTGTGACACAATAACTGAACTGGATGAAATTTGTAAGACAATCGTTTGATAATTTACAATGAGTGGTATCGTTTCTTCAGGAAATATTATCAATTATACGAAGACAGTTGCTATAAAGCTAGTGTTAAGTATTGAGATCAAATGTTATTTAATATTCTCAGAGGAATCCTACTAATATTATAAATGCCGTTTGCATGGATGTTTGTTACTCTTTCACGCAAAAACTATTGAACGGATTCGGATGAATTTTGGAACAGAGATAGTACTACTAAACTTTCGCGATTTAAAAACATAGTAATGACATGAAAACGGGTCTTATAGGCGATATTAAATTGAAACGTCGGGAGGTGAATAAACAATTTATTATCGCGTATAAGACCCGTTTTAATGTCATTACTAATAGATAGTACCTATTAACATATTTATCCCTGGTAAATGTACGGTTCCTCTGCGATTCTAAGCTCAACGCGGACGAAGTTGTGGGCAGAAGCTAGTAATAATATACTTACTTAAATGAGAAAGTAAATAATATATATGCCGTCTTGCAGCTAAAACTGAGTCGCTACTCGTCATTGTCTACGATATACAAGTAAATTTCTATAAACCAATTGGTCGCGGTTCGTGGTACAAATGCTACTAGTTACAATGGTTAAACCAACCGACTTTAGTCAAAAAGGAAAATTAAGACAATATACTGCAATTTATACTAAAATGTTCAACAAAAGGTTTTCTTTCAAACCACAATCGGCAACCCGATAAGCGGTTATGAACCGTGAAAATTATATACATATGTAAAGCTTCGCATATATTTAAAGTCTATAGTCAAAAACAAGCGGTAATTGACGTCTGTTCGTCACGGCAATCCGGTCGGAAGATTTGTGAATGACGAAAATACATATTCATAGAGGTACGTCCGAATTTAATGTAGACTAGAAAAACGATTGTTGTTTTTTTCTGTTACAGTTTTCACTGCAGCGTTTGACTATGCGGTAATCAAACTTTTAGTATGAAATTTTCATGTTATTACAGGCTTTGAACAGCTGTCTTGTGGTTCTGCGGTCGGCTAATGTGTCTTGTACTTTGGAATTATTTTTCTTAAATTCGGACTTGTATAAATTTATGTAAAAATGACTTTGATTGTAAACCGGAATTTCCTTGTACTAAAATTAAACGGATGATTTCGCGATTAATGTGATACCCCTGGTATTTATGGCGTCGATACGGTTACCGCTTACCATCAGACCGTAAGCTTGTTTACCACCATTATAGTGAAAAAATAAATGTTACATTACTTACATTCTAGCTAAATGCTTATTGATTTTTTTTTACAGTTAACTAGGAGTGCATTTTTAATGAGACAGAAAGTTCTCGAATACACATGCGTCTTTTACAAAAAACAAAAGTCTCAGCTACTGTACTTTCTCGGTCACCATTGTCACCAAATCCAACTTAACCGGACCCCCGTTTACAACATTTAGAAGGAGATTCCATAGAAAACTTAGTAACCGACTGGTCTCCATACATGGTCGGTAAAAATTATAATTTTTAACCAATGAAATATTTATTTAAGTAGCGTATTTTTGACTGCCTGTCTGTCTGTCTAAAGGGCCGCAAATTAGAGCATTTTATCTTGGCAGTGCTTTGTCCATATTGAACGTTGACATTTTAAGTTGAAGTGCGTTGTTTGGAGTGTTGGAACTGTCAGTCAAGAGGTCGCAGGTTCGATTATGGGAACCAACAAAAAAATATTCAACACAAGGAGGTACGTAGGCGTATATAAACAACTAGCCTATCTTTGAAACCATTTGAAATCGCTGAAAACTGACTAACTAATGAAGAAATGCAATTCTACATAAATACCATCAAGCTTCCAATTGGTTTTTAGTTTGGCAGAGGTGTTACAACACCCACTGTCCACTGAAGATAATTTGGTGCCAACGTGACAGATGGTGAGTCCGTCGCCGTCTCTTAGGCACTACATACGTCCTGGAATTTTTACTCAGACGTAAGCATGTTTCCTCACGATGTTTTCCTTCACCGTAAAGCTCGTGGTGTGACTAATCACTGAACTTCAGTTAAGTTATTTTAAAAACAAAGGTGGTCAACAAACGAGCGGTTCAGATATATACTTTACTTACTCTTTAAGTATATTACGGACCTACTTCTAGGTGCATGCATTTATCGCAGCAAAGAGTACACATAAAATCCAATACGTTGGTATATATATGGAATTTCTCTTCGCAGTAGTGCACAGGAATCTAATTTTCTTCAGCATTAGAAACATCTAGACAGTTTGCATACCAGCTTTGTGTGAATGCCACTGTATTACCTACTTTCTAGTTTTAATGTTCCCTACCTACAAAACTTTGATACCTATTTAAGACATGAAGTATAAGCGGGTTTCTTTTATTTTTTAATTGTTTACCATTACTAACAAAAATAACCCAGAATAAGCCTTGAAAAATTCGTGGATGCATGCCAAAATTTAATTTTACAAAATATATTATGTATTTTGATGAGTGACTGAAATGTAGTGTTGGGTGGCCGAACACTGCGCGTGTCTCAGGTGGGTAAACTGTCCAATAATAAACTAACAAAGAGCTCTTCAAATTGGACTAAACTTTTAATTTTGTAGAACAACAAATAAGCGAAATACAAACAATTAAAAAATAGTACTAGAAACGATTTTTTTAGATTGCTCAGTCTTAATAATGGCAACAAGTAGACGCTTGAAATGCTTGTAGAGTGTGTATTGCTATATTTTCTTAAAAAATGAGAATTATATTACAAACATAGTATTTTTCATTTAAACTTTGTTTTAGCACGGAACCCCCGTTATACGAATCCAACTCGCACTTGGCCTATTTTCTACTTTATAGTGTCTGAAGTCGGTAGTTTTGTAACAATTTTTGTTTAAATATGAATAAACGTATGAATATAAAAATCCATCTTTTCATCTGCGCCTGGTCACCCTCGCAGCTGTCACTGTATGACGAATCACTCTGTCAATGTGACAGTTGCTTACGTCACGTGTAATTGTCACCCTTTATGTCATGTAGTGATTATTATTATCCGTTGGATTTGACTTATCTGTGGGGAGAGATATTAACAAAGAGAGCTTTGTTTTAGACGTGTTATTAAACCATTCGTTGCAGTTTGCTACTTCATCCGCATATGCATATAAAAGGATAGTCTAGATTTTCATTCGAGAAACTATTTTTAAAATGTTTTCAGAAATTTCTAATAATTACCCCGATATCATTTTTTATTATATCATTAAGGTGGCAAACATACATTAAGCCTGCTGGTAAGCGGTTACCGTTGACACCAGCAAAATCTCTTTACAAATTTTACCTCTTCATTATTTTAGTGTGGATTAATTTTAAATTAAGAAGGCCCTAATAAAAAAATTAGAGGAGAAAGTTGGATCTTTAAACTATACTAATTTGACAGGACTTATAGTATTGCCATCCTTATCTAACCCCGCACATAAGAAAGGAATTGCGCGACTTTTAGTCCTGTCAAATTAGTTTAGTTTTGTGATTTTGTACAACAGAATAGACACTGGAAGGCAAAATGCTAGAAAAACAAGTGCAGAACGATCTCATTAATAGGTCTAGATAGTTAATTTGAATCCATATATGAAAAATATCATTATTTTGCACTCATAATTCCGTATATAGCTCATTCATTACACACCGCTGTGTACGAAATGAATATAGACAGACAGACAAGTAAAAAGTGGCACGTCTCAATAATAACAGAATGCACAGCTACCAGGGAACCAGCAAAAAACAGGAGTCTCACTATTCAATAAAATTAAATTACTCGTAACGCTTCCGAAGAATTATAAATGCCGGCCATATTTGTTTTCATTGTGATAAATTACAATGGAATTATGTAAGTGTGCGATTGTATTGGACTACCCCTTTCTGGATTAAGTCTGATTATTGTAAGGATAACAGTTATACGAAAGAATGAATGGTTGAAATTTACGAATAAATTGGTTACAGCTGTAAACGTTTTGGGGGAATCTAACAAAACTCATGTAATATTTTGTTTAAAACAATTAGTAATATTTTTAAGGACATGGCATCTAGTCCTTTGAGCCTTCGCGCTTTAGTTTATGCATGTCACTGGCCACTTTATTATTGCGAGTGGCAGCACTACACATTTGTTCAGCAACTTTTCCAAGCGTCCATTTCAAACTAAGGTATCAAGACCAAACTGGCGTAGTTATAATTAAATATATTAAATATATACCTTAACTTTAATTGTACCAATCTAAAACTAAAAAAAAAAAAAAAAACACTTTTCCCAAATCGCTGTCACGCGGGAGGGTGCCAAGAAGGCTGGCAGGAGTTTTTGGCGGGAATCAGGCGGAGCGGTTGAGATTTTTTCCAGTGTGTCGTAAATTGTGTTATAGTGATCTTTCATGTGTATTTTTGGTGTCGATATGTGCAGTAAAGTTTCATTTAGTGACTGATTTATAGGAGCATTGGAAATAATGCCATAATACGACTTTTGGGTTAAGTGATTTATCATTTTGGTCAATAGGTTACCTCTAATCTAAAGGCGTGTTACGATCTGCTACTGCCGTGGGTTGTCTCCAGAAACTCCATTGGGCGTTAGAATGCATGACACTAGGCATTTTAATGCGGCAAACACGAGAAATTTTGCAACATGAAAATTCTCTAACACTCGACACTGGCAAAAATAGTCCCTGAAGGGATTGATTGCCATACTTAGGAATAAGAAGAAGAAGAAGAAGAAGAAGAAGAAGGCTGGCAGCATTGCCCCGCTGTATGGCAATGCTGATCCTTTGCGCAAAATATGTTCCAGCCTTCTTGTCACCGGAGGCCTCAATCAATCGTCGCGAGACCTCCTTGTACAGCAGATGAGCCTCTGGACCCCATGGCCCCAGGGTCTCCACCGCAAACACATTATATATTCTAAGTGCAATCAATATTCATGGTGATAATGGTGTTTAGATGGAATCTCAATACGACCGTATAATTCCCATAAAGGTAAGTAGATCTGACCCGGCGGGCATGTATGAAGAGATTGATGAATGTAGGAGGATCAAGAGGTGTGCAAGTCAATAGTGAAATAGCGCTCTATACTCTCTGTAACACTGGTTTTGCAAAGTCCATAGGCTTCGGTGACCGCTCGCTATCACGCTCAAAAATATTTCTCTATGTTGTTAAAGAAAAATATTTTGTGTTTTTATTATATGAACTAATCGATGCAAAATCATACAAGTGTCTTCGTATCAGAGTTCCTTTTTCCATAAACCGTTTAAATGTTAACGTTTAAACTTCAAGCGAACCTCCCAAAGACAGCAGGATTACAAAGCGTAAGCTTCAATGTAAACAAGTTGAAACACGAGAAGCGACAAGGCTTCTTTATTTCCCGCCAGTCCGTTCAAATTTGTGGTTATACGGACACTTGCACACTGAGTTACTTCAAACCATAAAACGCGGAAATAAAAAAAAAAACAATGTGATACTTATATCCTACTTTACTTTACTTATATGGTGGTAAAAGCATACGGCCCACCTGATGGTAAGCAGCCATCGTAGCCTATACCAGGGATATCCCTAGTAGCCAACAATGTTGTTGATGAGGACTTTGATAGCAGCAATACTACTAGTGCAGCGTATCCTCGTGGAGCACTGGCATTACTTACCACAGAAACACAACATTACATCAAAGTAGTGTTATTTGTCTGCGGTCTTCTGTATTTAGTCTTCTGTAATTTAAACTATAGGGTCGGCAACGCGGGAGATACCCCTGGAGTTTCAAGTGTCCATCTACGGTAACCGTTTACCATTAGGCGGGCCGTATGCTTATTTGCCACCTTGGTGGTATAAAAACAACTTACATGAATACTTTTTTCAATATGATTTTATCATAGTTCATTTACGTGTCTATACGTTCCCATCGCAATTAGAATTCAGGTAGAGGTGCCTACTAGGAGTCTAAACACACATTTTTATGACAAAGTCTTCACTCATTGTAATACCTAGAAGCCTCAGCGGCGTCTACTTAACCCCAACTTAGTTATTCTTCACGCGACGTCCGAAGGAACTAAACGCAGCAATCATTGCTAACACGTCACACTGTGACAGTTTTATTGCTGTTTATTGTCATTTTAAAACGTTGCAATCCTTGAAATTTAAATTATATATCCGCTGAAAGTGTTTCATGTGTGATTTTAAAGAAATACGGAACGCGATTACAATTGACAGATAATTTTAGGGTTGCAGTATTGGTTATAATACTTTTGACTAAATACTTCATTGCTGATAGGTAAAGAGTATTCGGAACCGATTAGCATGTATGGAGATATGATGGATTCAGAAGAAGCAATAGTAGTTTGGAATGCCATGGTGCTAATTCTGTACGAAATCTAATTTGACAGGACTTAAAGCTTTGCCATCTTTATTTAACCCCGCACAAGAGAAATGGATAGTAAGTCTTTTAGTCCTGTCAAATTAATGATTTTGTACAACAGAATCGTCAATAAAATTCAAGTCAAGTAAAAGAAATTTTAGCTTAAAAGCTTTATTTCCAATCACAGACTTCAAGTTAGGATGCCTGAAGGCTGACTAAGTCTTCAAGTAGGTAGGTCTAGTGTTTTCCTGTGCCTTTAAACCAAAAGACGAACCAGCAATTACAATATGAAGTGTAACCATCCACCAATCAAATGTGAGGGCGCTTTGCAAGGCGTGGCGCCGGGGATGCCGGGCCGAGCCCGATAATCTAATATTAAACACATTCGGATATTAGATACAAAGTGAGCATTCACAGAATTTAATAATCCCGCTCCCATCTCCCCTCTCCCCTCCCCCCCTCGCCCCCACACCCTCTCCACCGTGAATTATTAACAACAATTTTATGATTACATTTAGCATTGAGTGTGCCCGTAAGTGCGGCTCGGACTGGGACGTGATATGAAAGACGAAACAGTGGGTGAAAAATTGCGGGCACAGTCACTTAATATTTTATTGGATTCGATAGGTTTGAGTTATGTTGGTCCGATAGGCACCCGAGGCCCGTGTGCGGTAATTTTCAATTTTGTGCCTGAAATATTGATAAGGTTCCGTCCCTCGGTTAGGTATTTTACTGAAGAATAAGACGAAGGTGGTACCCTAAATGTAGGGCAACAATTCCTACTCAACTCCAAGTTATTAAATGTATGCCGTGGTATTAAATTTCATGGTTTTCGTTTTAACATGATAGAGTAGAAGTTTTAACTACTGTGTTGTGGACGAAGACACTATTGCGTCAGTTAATCTATGCTTCATTAAGCTTAGTTTAAACTTCACGTGCTAATTTAGTGCTTTTAATTATGAAGCTATGTAAAAAATGCCATAGTTCGAATCCCACCGATCTATACAAATGAGGTTTTCTAACTGCAGTGACTAGTCACACGAGTTTTACGGTAAAGGATAACATCGTGAGGAAACCTGCAAACGTCTGAGAAGAAATTCAAAGACGTATGTAGTGCCTAAGAGACGGCGACGGCTCACCATCTGTCACGTTGGCACCAAATTATCTTAGGTAGAAAGTGAGTGTTGTAACACCTCTGCCTACATCTTCGGAGACCCTTGTAGGTTCTCCGAAGATGTAGGTGAAGATATGTAAGTAAGTTTATCAACGACCAAATGTTTGAATGAACGGCTCGACTGATATAGTACTTTTTTATTGTGGTCGTAATTTTAAGGAAATGTTTTTATAGCAGGAAATTTGGCAAATGCACCGCAAAATTAAACAATAAAGCAATTTCTTAGAAATCTGAATTCATAACAGAAACAGCGTGTAGTTACGGACTTCATATTGACGTGACGGAACCATCCTTAATCAATCTAATTTGAACGCTTGTCTGATTCGCGTATTTTTATTAACCTTTATAACTGAAATTCTATGCGATGTACAATCATAATTTGGTTCCGCTAAAACAAAAATTGTTTTAACAAATTTTCTCACTGTAATTGTTTTAATTTGGTATTTATCATCACGCTGATTCCTTTTCGCTGTAGGCAGAGAGTATAGATCATAATATCACTTTAGACACGTTTTGCTTCTTCTACATCCATACAATCTTATCATACCTTCTAATTTCCAATGTACGTTCCCATCATCTTTATCAGTTTGTCTACTTTCAAAAGAGTTAGTACAACTTTTTCCCACTTAACTACTGACTGTTACGTCTCTCCAACATTGGGGTTATTCATACTAATATTTTAAATGCGAAAGTAACTCTGTTTGTTTGTTTGCTACCTTTTCTCGACTAAACGGGTGAATATGGGATAGATTTGGTGAAATGAGATAGATTTTAACGTCGGGAAGGATAAAGGAATTTGTCTCAAAACATAATCCTTAAGGCGTTAAACAGGGGTTGAATGTTTGTATACAGTCTTAATCAGCTCAGTCAGTGCTCTTACATAATTACGTTTTTTTCTCCAAGCCCACGCGGGCGAAGACTCGCGAAGCTCTACATAATTCAATTCAATCCTCATTTACCAAGTATATTGCTAATTGAGTACAAAATCAATTCGATTCAAATCTCGAATGCCATGATATCGTACTAACACGAGTCGCACGCGCATATTATTATTAGAAACTCAAAAATCAGGTGCGTACGAGACTAGAACAGAACTGGATGCAAATTAATCAACCCGGATGGGGGAGTCGTTGCGAGAATCACAATTCCTAGCGGTCAGTCCGCCGTGAGGTGCATGCCAAAGAGAGATAACTCGCTTGTCTTGAATTATGACGAAAATGGGACCGAACAAGTTGCCGAGGATAATTTTATTTAGGCCCCCTGGTTCGCTCGCCGCCCCCCATCGGGGCCTAATAAGATAATCGTCATATTTTGTACGATTATTCCGTTACGAGTTTCGGGTTTCGTTGCCAATATTTTAGTTGGGTTTTACTTTGTTTTAATGATGGTAATTGATATAAAGTTGATGTTCTTCAGAATTGGATTCGGAAGAGCATTTTGTTACAGTATTATTTTTAAGTCTTCAAATTAATTATAGAGCAAGTGAGAAATGAAAAAGAGGTAATTAACATTTTAAGAGGTAGGGCGAATTGCAGGTTCTCCCGTGGGTTGTTCCATTAAAATTGGAGCCTGGCTGGGGACTGTATCCCACCTTACAGAAGACCGCAGTCAACAATACTTGATGTAGTGTTGTGTTTCTGAGGTAAGTAAGGTTACAGTGCTCCATGAGGATATGCTACGCTAGTAGTAATGCTGCTAGCACAGTGAGTCCTCATCAACAACAGGGTTGGCAACTCGTTAGTGATACCCCTGGTATTGCTAGCGGCTATACGCTAATGTGACTGCTTACCATCAGATGGGCCGTATGCTGTGCCACTTTAGTGGTACAAAAATTAATGAAAGGGTTATCTAAGACGAGACTGCAAATAATTCTTCATTAAGATCTTCTCTCTCACGCTCCTCTTCCGTAATATCACTATCATTAGTCTTTATAACCGCTTATTGGTAATCGACTTTTATTCCACTCGATTGGCAAACAATCATATAATTGATTTTGCATTCATAATTTCCACTGCGCGAAATTGGTCTCATTTCGAACCATCTGAAAATAATGGAAATCTGCAATGCAGTGAGACGAGCCACTCGTCGCGACTGACAAATATATATTATCATATATCTCACCACGCGTCATCCAACCCGTACTATAATTGTCATCTGTAATTGAAAAACGCAATTACTCCGCGTCGCGTCGGTTAATTAATATTAAATTTGGAAATAATCGGCCCCCTTCGCCCCGCATCGCTCTCCCTCGGGGGCCTGATTGAATTATAGCGGAATTTGGAATTTTGAATAATTCAGAGTTAGCCCTTTATGGTTCGCGGGAGCCGTCATTGAGTTTGTGATGAGGTTTCATTATGGTATGTTCATTTGCCTTCACCATAGAGTAACTATAGGCAATTATATCTTCTGCTCTCCGCACACACAAAGAGAAGGCTATATACGGTACTAGTTTACAAGAAAAGGACAGCTATACTATTTTCTGTCCCTTACCGCCTGCAGGGTTTTTTCACATTTCGTAAAATACTTTATGTAATTTAACCTAAATTTTGGTTTAGCTAAGCGGGAGAAGTCACTTGTGCGTCACTTTACGCACACATTGTAACTATCTCTATCCCTTTCTAGGGCTCGCGGTACATTCGTTGATTAGCTCCTCAGTTAACGGCCTTCACAGTTGCCTTCGTGTGTTCTTCGGTAGAATTCGGTGGTCTTTGGTTTATTACTTTCTTTGAAAAAAAACTTTATTTAGGTTTTTTTCCTATACGACAAATTGCCCATTTCATTTTTTTTTATATCCATTTTGTGATCATTAGCAATCGGTGTGGTTAATTACATACAAAGAATGCGTGTACATGCGTGAATTTTGTGTTTCATTTGCAATTGGAAGCTCAAAGGTACAAGAGCCAACTCACAGTGGCCAGAAAAAAACACTTCCTAGTTAATCAGTGCGTCGCGGCTCACCGAAATTCAATTTCGCCCCCATCGACCACGTGGCCGACACCGACCGACAAACCAAACAATTACACACGTGCGTCGACTGAAAACATTATATTTCCACAAAAAAAAGAACAAGTATCGTATGGAAATGTTGAAAAAACTCTCGCCTGACACTTTGTTAGTTTTTCGCGCCAACGCGTCCGTCCGTCGGCCATTTTTGACAGCTGTCAAACGCTACTGCGCCAGTGATTGCGTCTTTTGTCCTCGCGCCATTTTTGAGACAGCGTTGTTTTTCAACACTTTGATTTATTGGAAACTACTAAAGTACTTTTTTTTTAATGTAAAATTTAAATAAATACACATCGTAAAGGCATAGTTGGTACGATAACCGTCTGAGATGCAGAACCGATACTATAATCACAAGCCCGCCGACTGATTTCAATAGGCATTGTCACAACATAAGTGATGCAAAACGTCGTAAGTCCGCGTCGTGTGAACACCCATCAGTCATTTTATGAATGAATACATGACAATCGAAGTGGAGTCGTAAGGTAACACGTGATGGGCCGGCGGCGAGTGATTCCCGCGCTCGCGACGGATATCCGAACGTTGACAAACGCGCGAGCTGAGGTGTTCTTTTTTCAAAAGTTTAGAATAAGGTGACAGCGATAGTGATGTGACGATGTAGGCCTGTCAGTATTGTATTGGCTCTTGAAGGGTGTTGACGTATCGCGTCGGATCTAGATCCGAGTGCGGACATGTTAATTGTCAAGTAAGAAATGCGTAGGAGTTGACGTAATCTATTATGCTTAAAGCGGCAATGATTCAGAGACCCTTTAGGGCTGTGATCTATCAAAATATTAAATAACCGTAATTTGCCAATTTACCTATTAAATATTGAGTAAGAAATTAATACTGTGGAATGAGCTCCCCGCCGTTGTTTTCCCAAAGAAGTAGGTACAGGCATGGGAATCTTCAAGAAGGGTATGAAAAGATTTCAGCAGAGTCGCCATAGGCTACGTTAACTGCTTACCATCAGGCGGGCCTGCTTGTTTGCCACCTTAGTGGTACAAAAAAATAAAAAGAACTGTACGTGTAGCCATATACGATCTATAATCAATAACACTATAGAAAACGAAAGAAATGAATTGAAATTAAAAACTTGACCACGTGACATAACGTAAAAGTTTTTAATTCCCATACATTTATTACTTTTTCTATTGAATTAACGGTTGTGATAGTAAGCATGGCTAAGCCTGCTGGTATCTATGAAATCTATGTATAAGATATTCAAATTTAACAAAACTGCAAAATGCAACCACAATTCTGATGTCAATTGTCATTCCCATCATTACCTGGCTGTATATCATTGCCCTCAGTATCTAGAAATCCCTATTACAGAAGTCATTTAGTTGAAATAAGATACGCGATGAACGATTAATGCAAATTTTATTTGCCCGGTACGATTCGATTGATATTGAAATACACAAAGTTGCATCACGATCGGTCGTGTATCGATACAAGCGGTTTGCGCGAAACTCAATTGAATATAAATTATTCGATTACTGCGGATAGCTACGAGTCACAACACTCGGTGTTCTTAATTTGAAATGTTTTTTTTTTATTATGGTCGCCCAGTAGTTTAATGATGAACTAAAATATAATTTACCTACTTAAACCAGAAAATATAACTTGTTCTCAATCAAGGAAATATATAGCTGGTGCAATAACTGAGCAAAAGAGACCATAGCACGTTTCGAAGTGTGGAGCTATGTGAAGCAATAGAGAAGAAGAAAGAACGTGGAGGAAAACAAGAAGTGAAATTAGCTTCATACTTCTTAAGAAAATGCCTCAGCTTGAAGTAGCTAATAAGTTCTATTATGTTTTTTTTTAAGGATTTGCCTTAAGCAGCCGTGCTGGCCTTGTAGTATGAAGCGTTGCCCGCTATTCTAGCGACGCAACTTCAAATTCCACCGGTCTGTACCAATGAGTTTTTCTAACTTAAGTGTAGTGATTAGTCACACCACGAGCTTTACAGTGAAGGAAAACATAGTGAGGAAACCTGCATACGTCTGAGAAGAAATTCAAGGACGTAGTGCCTAAGAGACGGCGACGGACTCAACATCTGTCACAATGGCAAAATTATCTTCGGTGGAAAGTGGGTGTTGTACCCCTTCAGGGACCCTTGTGGGAAGACGTAAAGTTATACATATTGTTTAAAATTGCCAAACGTTCGATTTCAATCGCCATTTCCAGAAGTAATAAAGTTAACCATATTATGATGTAATGTGTATTAATTGATTGACAGCAGAAATGCAACAATGAGTTCCATTAATTAATTATAAACGCTTCGCCTAAACAGTTTACGCGCTTGGCTAAACGTTCTAATACCACTAATTTTTAACCGGAATTACTGGATTAACATTTCGTGAGCTTGGTGTGCTAAAAAGTAAACGATATGCTTCCTGCATTCGTTTATATCTAACGCTGAAAACTATTTTAATTGGTATTGCAAGTTAATGATTAAGAATCACGAAACGTGCATTGAAATATGCTGCTACTAAAGATATTTTCTTTAGCAGTCTAAGAATGATACGTTTTAGTGGAGGATTGGTTAACAAAGATCCTGATCTAATTTGAGAAAAAACACAGGTATTTTACCAAAATGCTGGACACTACTAGAGGACTAGCTCCTGGATACATTTACTTTTGTTGGATTCTTTTTCACTGGAGTATCATTGTTTCTAAGCTGAGTGGACTTGTGGCAGATATGTATGGCAAACTCTTATTCTCTATTATTGTATGGATTGTCATGTGCTTTTGTATCATAAAAATGGTGTACTGTAACTAATTCCATCCTGATCCATTAACCACTATCATTGAATGAATATCACCAATTTACTGTTGTGTTAGTTTAACTTTCTAGTTTAAAAACTAATGTTCAATAAACAAGTTTTCACTGTGTGAAGACGAATATAGTATATTTTAACATTTTGTTTCAGAGTACCTGTCAATATTTTCACTGGCAGTTTTATTATCCTCCAGCCATATTTCATCACTCAAAAGATACGCCAGAACTACTACTAAGTAGCAATTAAAAGTCCTTTTGATTACTAAATCATTTTTCATGATCTCTTGATAACCTTAACTCAACAGTTCTGGATAACAAGTACATACCTGGATCCGTGGCGTCGAGGGTCTGCGGCGGAGGTTGGCTGAGAGGACCAGGAGTCCCTCCAGAGCCAGGTGATCGGACGTCGTCGTTCACCGCACCCCCATAAGATAGGGATGATGATGGTGGTCTCTGTAACAACACAATACATAAACTTATAGATGAATTCCAAAGACGTTATCTGTAGCCTCAGTTGTATGCTGTAGTGAAGATGTGGTCGAAAGTGGAGCTCGCTTGTCCGTTAGTAGCTTATTCACTCTAGTCTTAAAGAGTCCCAGGTTGTAAGATTCAGGGAACACTGACGAGGGGAGAGAATACCAGTCCTTTGCTGTACGCATTATGAAAGATGCAAAACGCTTAGTGCGTATTGGTGGTCTCCACAACGTAAGGGTGAAAGTGGCATCGCACAACGACACATAATATTGTCGGTATGTGTTATTGTATATGGATGATCTATTCTTAGCGTAAGTCCTTCTGAGTCTTTTCGTAACGTGTGACATTGTGCGTGATATATTATGTCCGTAATGAAAATCATATCCTTTCATTCATTTAGTTAGAGCATAGTGTGGAGATGATTAGATATTTTCATTTATTATTATGTATTTATCCATCTGCATAAATTCGTACTTACTTTTTATGTAGAAAGTATTTATGAAGCAAATATAAAATATTTCTATTTCACGTAACTCAGATTATATAGAAATACCAGACCTTGAGAACCATAATTGGGTAAGACTAAATAAAATTGAAAATGCTTGATTCAATTCACACACTTTCAAGCTATAAGACATGTCGTATAAAATAATGAGAATTTTAGAGATATGGCCTACTCTAGATGATTTTGGCTATTAGCCCTTGATAACAATTCTTCTTCACCATTCATATATACAGGAAACTACAACAAGGATAATAGAATACACCTGCTTTAGACTGAGCCTGTTTGATCAGACATTGCTAAAGCACTTTCCTAATCAGGTATTAAAGGACATGGATACATCTCTTTCAGCATAATAGTTAATCGCTTACCTACCGCATGCTTGTTTGCCACCTCAGTTGTATGTATTAAAAGTACACAAATAGTATTTTTATTGAATTTTAATGAGCTCTGTAAATTATAGCTGCATATCCGATGGTGTGTGAAATGGCAGTTGCAGCTAACCAGGCGTGCCCAAATAAATAATACTTGACAAAATATCAGATATTAATCAATAGATTTCTATTTGAATGAGAATTTGTTTCTCCGTACATTAACAAATATTGCCTGACATAAAAACTGTAAAGAAATTTAAATATCTAATATGTGGTTTCCATAAATACTATTGTTAAAAAAAAAACGTTAATTTTGACGATAGCTGACGTTAAGGATGGAATAAAACAGTTTTACAATACTTTTAGTATCTTCATACTGACAATGAAGTACAGACCGAGTGATAGTCAAAACATTAGACATACACAAAGAATCTTAAATGTTTCAGGTCGCTAACAAGACCAAGAAAGTAGATTCGCAACAAAAATCCGATATTCGGCAAAAATATTAAAAAAAAACACGCTTTTTAATGATATTATGTGAGTACTATAGCTATTGACATGTAGCAGTGCAGTCAGTACTATTAGGTATTTAGGTAAAATATTACATGGAATATTTTAGTACCAGTTTTTTTGATCAATAATACACGCCATAGCTCCATTCCCATCGTCAAATTAAATTAAGTCATTGAAGCGATTACGAAAATTCAAATTTGGAAAGAGCTGTTCGTACGTTTTCGCAACAGTTCGGAAGCGTTCGGGCGGTAATGAGCCGGCGCGCACGCCAATCCCCCATTAGACCTCACACTAGCACCTGCCCTTTCGCCGTAACGAGCCACTTGTGAAACTAGAAACTGCTAAATTAGATCATCGACGTATGTTTTTGCTAGATGTTGCTCTAGAATATCATGATTACTTCTAAAAGCAACCATATTGACGGTTTAATCTTCACAAACATACCTGATACGTTTGTAAGTAATGAGTGCTAATTCTGGTGTACCAAATCACTAAATTAATTTAACAGGACAAAGTATTATCACCATTTACCATCCTTATTTAACCCCGCACATGATAAACGGATAGCAAGACTTTTGGTTCTGTCAAATTAGTTATTTTAAGTAATTTATTGAGAATTGGTCCCAATCTCTTAATCAATACAGTGGGGCCTTACGGGTGAATGTTCAAAACTGAAAATTGATTATCAGCAAAAAATTCGGCGTCCTCATTTTAAAACTTTGCTTATATACTTCATATGATCAAAGTTTTAAACTTAACTCAAATAAGTACACTCCTTTTGGTTGACCTTTATCATTTACCACTTTACAGTATTTCAATTACTCTATCAAAAAAAAATTAAACGTATATTTTTGCGAGTTTTCGACCATGTCATAGCCACGGGCAGACTGATGCAGCGACGCTTACTCCGTTTGTGAGGTAGAAATTTCTTCATCTACCCCCAATGTTTCGTTATAAAATTTTCGCGTACCGTCACACTACACGTATCCGCATACTGTAGTAGTGTTATTTCACTGCGGTCTTCTGTAAGGTGAGGTACAGTCCCAAATTGGGCGGCTCAAATTTTAATGGGAAAACGCACAAACTTCTTTATAAGCTGACCTTTTAAATTTTATTCCCTTAATACGTGGTACCTACTTTAAGATTCAGCGAATCACACCTCGCTAGCATCTCATATTCCAACATACATACAATGATTAATTACAGTACATTCGCCTTACGAACGGTAATCACCGAAAAATTACCAGCATAATTGCTGCGAGCAGCGAATTGATTGGCTACCTAACGATCGTTAGTTTTGACATGACATTACTGTTTTAGTTTTTAATTTGGATCGTAATGGCCGACGGGCAGACTTGATTGAAAAAATCTAGTGTATTGAATACATTAGCATTGTTGTACAAAATTATATGCCTGAGGGTTTAAAACTACATATTATATTTAAAACAGCCTACACAGATAGAATAAGGTATTTTGAACATTACCAAGGTGACAAGCAAGCGTATGGCCTGCTTGATGGTAAGTCATCTATAGAGGCTTGGAATACCAGGTATCATAAGCGCATGAACAACCTTAGCGTTGGTTGAGACGACTTAGTCCAAACAACATAAATAGTCTCATCGCTAGCACAGTGCATCCCAAAAGGACCTTTACATAAAAAACAACAGAGTAAAACATTATTGTATAGCCGTGAATTTTATGATAAAATGACTTAGACTTCCAACATTGGCATAAATGACACCAAAGAATTGAAACCTAAAATTAACACAATTTTAGCTCGTAACGTGATCTTTATTGAAGTCGTTACGATCTTTATTAAATAATGAAAGATTATAATCCCAGATAGGGTAACCGGGCACCCTTAAAAGCTAAACTGTGTGCGTTTGAAGCACATAAAGTTAAAAACAAAGTAAATGAGCGAATTAAGACGTCAGGTTTTAAGAAACACAGTTCGCTATCTCCTGTAGAGATCTGAATGACAATCTGATTGGAGAACATGATAACATATTAATTGGTGTGCAAGATATTTGTTTAACGCAACCGGTTGCTATAAGAATACTTGAGGATAGAATTAGAATGGCATTTCGCAATACCTAATTAGAACCTTAAGATGGTTGTACATAGGACGCAGTTTATCAAAATACATTTTTATATTCAATTAATTTTCAGAACAGCAAGTTTGGAATCGATTTTTGAAATAATTATTAAATCGAGGTTATAATTTGAAAAACCATTTTTTTATTGAGTTTAATTATTAGTGAGGACGATTAAGGATCAAATAAGAAGCAGAGCTACGGAATTCGTATGGTTATGTTATTATCAAACTTTATTAATCAAAACTACAGACAGAGCCCAATGCTCTGCCGATTAATAATCAATTTGAAGCAGTATGTAATTAGATACTTAAAAAAATTGCCAGCTTAAGTGTAAGGCTAGAGTTGCCATCATACACGGAACAATCTAGCTTCATACAACAAATGGTTCGAGATACTAAGGTAGTCAATATCAGCGCAGCCCTAAGGTGTAGACTTGCCTCACCACGAACATGTAGATTGGCCTTTAGTGAGGTATGCGCAGAAATAGAACGCGCATAATACAAGGCGATTTCAATAATCATTAAAGAAATCGATTCAAACAGACGGCGGATTCGATTTTGTATTTAGAACAGATGTCCGCGCGCGCCACTCTCGATTACTGATTTGGGTCTGACGCGCAGCACTAGTCTCCGTTTGAATTTTGAATGTCGAACACATGCTTTTAAGGTTAATCCTTTGGGCAATGGTTGATTCTAAATTTAAATCTAAAACGAATTTTCGTGTAGCTGTCTGACAAATTCAAACCACATATTTTGTTATTTACTAACTTAGTTTTAAGGCATAATTTCGTTTGTCGGGACAATCCTTGATAATAACAGCTTCGTTAGATATAATAGATGTTTGTGGTCACAACTCGTTAACCAAATAGGACTTTATTTTTAGCAAAAAGACATATCAACATATCCAAATTAAACTAAAACCACAAGATTTTCTAAACAAAAAACATTAAATTTCGTATTGGAAACTCCATGGCCCGTTCGAAATAAATTTTTTTAAACCCATTCTCTAGTCACGCTGATGTCTAGCCTTAGTAAGTTTAGAATAAGGTATAAATTGCCTTCAATCAATCGAGCATTTTGATTTTGAGCTCGTTCCATATTCAATTTACGATCTAGTGGTGTGTGATGAATGAGTTTGCATTAATCTACTAATTTACTAAAATTGGTTTATCGAATTATGTCAGTTAGGAATTTCGATTCGAATGATCAGTATCAAAATTATATAATTTTAGTACCTTATTTAAAAGAGATATAGATTTATTATTTGATAATTTCTTATAATTTTCTCACGAAATCGTCTAGTCAACTTTAGAAATAGTATAATGGAACTCATTAAAGACTAATGCCTACCATAAATTATTCCCCGTACGTGGAACAGTTTGACGTTTGTTTTTTTAAAAGGTCCTTTTTTGTGGCAGGAAACGCGACCGCTAATGCGTTCCGTTCACACCATATGCGTGAATCAAAAATGACTTACTCCATTCGCAAGTTCATCATTACGGTTAGTTTTATTGTTATAATTTTGTTTGTACACGTCAATGGGCGAGGTCGGGGGATAATTTTGTATCGTTAGCGAATATCTGTTATTGTACATTTGGTTAACGATTGTAACACCTTTCAATTGTAATTGTCTATTTTAATGACGACACTTATGGCATGGCATTCTGTTATTAAAGTTACTAGTTTTATTACAGCTAACGGACATTGTGTTTTAATATCTAGACTTTTAGGATGAAATTAGGTTAGTAGGAAATGGTCTGAGTAACCGTTTTGAAGTTTCCTTTAGTCCTCTTTGTAGGTATCTATCAAATATCTAAGTTGAATATTCGTCCATTTAAGATCCACTTTTAAAATAACTATCTCACTGTTCATAATTGGTACAGCTACAGACAGACGCGTCGTCTCGATATCCCATATTTCCATTCCAATCATGTCAAAATGACCCGAGTGGAGATACCGAGGCGTGGCCGGGTAACTGGTAATTTCGCATTGTGACCACATTGTCGGGTCGCAGGTTCGATTCCTGGAAGGGGCGTGGCAGCTCATGATTCGAGTTAACATTTTTTCTGGTTTAAGAATACAAGACATGTGGGAATGAATCTTGAGCCATCTATAAACACGTGTGAATTGAGACGTACTTTTGGATTTTTTTTCCCTGTTGAAGGCTCAGGATTAGTCGGTGACTGTGGGACTTAACGAACAGTAAAATTTCCCTTCATCTTGTAATAAATGAGGGTAGTTATGATTAATTTCAGACGCTGCGGCCAAAGTGGAAAGTTAAGACGTTGAACCGCAAAAAGTTCACATCCAATACATAATATAATCGACTAAAGTGAATCGATAAATTATTCGACTAAGTTTTTCATAGCTGATCTAATTACACCGGATCCATCCCCGAGTGAGTGTTTATTACGCGCGGCAGTTACTTGTGTTATTGCAAAAAGTACATTGTTGTGTTTCACACGACACGACGCGTGCCGAGTGTCGGGTGACGTGAGAATCACCCTTGAGACCGAGGGCGTACCATCATCGCTAATTTAATACTACGTCAATTTCTGTTTGAATCGCCAGTTTTCCCATTAAATGCTAATCAATCAAAATTGTTACTATTTTCTTAATCCTTCTTTGTATTGGGAGTCGGATCTGTAGCAATTCGCATGATCTATAAGAACAAAGAGGTAATGGTGAGGTAAGAGGTAAGGCTTTTACAGTACATAAAGAAATATATTATGTAGTATTATTATGTTTAATTATTTGACTAGAGATAACTTTGCCTCTTCTCCCTCAGACTCCTCCTCTTCTTATGTAATATTATGTTCATTAAAAGCATGTCAATGTTCGTTTGATAAAATTAAAATATCTTCATTTTAACCAACTTAAGAAAATGATGTGGTGCCTGCAGTAATTATTCCAAAACGAAGAGTTGTACCGATGAAATTACTTTTGAGTATTCCAGCAATTTGAACTGATAAAGATACACATCTTCTCGACTATGAACGAGTGACCGGTCCCCCTAGCGGTGGGGAGGGAGGGGTAGGGGGGGACGAGGAAGGGAGAACAACCCGACTTTTCCATTACCATTAATTTGGCCAAATGAGAGTTTACTATTGTGTCATCTTGAGAGGGGTCATACGTCTTAATGTGCGACTTTCTTTTGTTTTTGTTAGCCGAGGACACTTCTCGATATTCTGAAGTGCCAGCTTTATTAGCTTTATTAGCGACTTTATTAGTCGACGATAATATATGTTAGTATTAAACAAATAAATATATCAGTATCAAATTTTACCATAAAAGGCTTAAACGAGCATTCACTAGTCGACTATTCACTAATTCGATTTGAATTTACCGGCGCGCATTTCACCATTACCGTTCCTTATTCGAAATTCGAATCCTGCAACGATTCCACCTGGTACAAGTAACCCGATCGTGTGCACGCGTCGCGTTCCATATTCCAAATTCAAAAATTTTATTCTAAAACAACCCTCCATTATTGTTCTTTTTATGATTTGTTTTCAATTATATTCATTGCGGAGCGTGCGTTTGACGGTTAACAGCGGGGGTCTATTTGTCCCGCTTTGTTTTCTTAACCAAACTTTAACCCTCTCCTGTGTTTATTGATTTTGTTTGTCGAATGCAGTTTTAAATGTTAAGAGGTACTTGTGGTAATATGTTTAACGCATGAATATGTTTTTACAATTAAGAGTCTGTATTTAATACAGCTACTTAGAATTACGTGCACAGTGTTGATTCTCGTTATGTTTATTTTAGTCTGTTTACCATTATTTAAAAGTTTTCAAAATAAATCAGGGTCGGTGAGTTTATTGTCATTTGAATTTAAAAAATGGAACATTAGAATGTTTTCATAACACTATGAGATTTTTTTTTATCGCACCACCACAATTTCTGGTTAGTCGATTAATCGTTTATACAAATCGAGTACAATATTTAAACAATAGGACAAATTAGTATTCTTTCACCAGCAACGGTACCGAATAAGGCCCAACGGACATTGTCAGACAATAAATCTATCTTTTACTACGTTGACCACAATGAAACGCAGTAACAGTGCACAAAGTTCCCAGTAACAGTTCGGTTAGAACGAGATCAGTGCCGGTAGCAGGAATATTGTCGACAAAGTTTTCATATCGCCTTCGACTATTTTTGTATTGGAAAATGAACAGCGCTGCGGCGGTGAAAAGTGGAACTAAAAAATAGTATGACAATTTTGACATTTCGCGAGTTACGTTTTCGAATACGTTGTCGACAATGTTCCTGCTACCGGCACAGAAGAAATTAAGGAACTCCAAACATCACTATCGATTTTAATGTTTTTTTTTGTTGAAAGTTATTTTTACTTTTATTCATTGAGCTATTTACACTTGTAACTTCTATGTACTTGTATTTTTTTTAATACTAACCTCTAAACTATTTTTTAGGAACGTAGTCGCTCTGCGACTATGTAATTAAATAAAAATCAACAATGCAACTTACTTACACAGTGAAGATAATTTTACCTTGAAGTAGTGTTTTTTGCAGAATCTCGGTAGGGCTAGAAGCTTGAAATTCTGACAGTATTTTCATGATGTAGGATAAAAGTTGTTATGAAAATTCGTGAAATTTTCAGGGTTATGAAAATTGGTATTTCGACTTAAAAAAAGGGAAGGTATGTAGGATTTTTGAAAATTCCATTACGGCCTAATACTGGAAGCATCGTCAAAACAAAAATCGCATGTAAAATCCGAGGCCACTCAATTTTCTTTGTATTCGTCCATAAGTTTGTTAAGTAGGTAAAAGCTTGGACGATAAATAGTTAGTTTTGATAACTTGTGATATTGCTTGTGCGTATGTACTGTGGTGAAACTGTTAATCGTGGTGTTGCAGTATTACATAATTGATCAATTACTAGGTACGTCGGCCCAAGGTCGAGTTTTATGGGCGTTTAATCTATGCCCGCGATGTCACCGATTTATGGTCAGCGTGTTGACCATATAAATACCATGGCGCCTCCTTGTGACGTGGTTCGGTCTCATATTGCTAGGTACAAAAGTAGCCATGCGTTTAAAATGCTAGTGCAAGTAGTTTTATAGATATTGATGTAGACTGTACCTCCACCTTACAGAAGACCGCAGTGAAATAACACTACTTGATGTAGTGTTGTGTTTCTGCGGTAAGTAAGGCTGCCAGTGCTCCACGAGTGCATGCTAGCACAGTGAGTCCTCATCAACAAAATGTGTTGGCAACCCGTTAGTGATACCCCTGGTATTGCTCGGCTATAGGCTGCGGTGACTGCTTACCATCAGGTGGGCCGTATGCTTGTGTGCCACCTTAGTGGTATAAAAAAAACTTGAATTAAATTCTTTGGAAGCCTTTGTTTTTCAGAGACAAATATTAGCCCAGTGAAAAACACGACGTTAGCCATAAATCGAAATTATTTCATCAGGGGAAGAGCTACGATGCCACAGACGGACACACAGATAGACACGTTGTAACACCCCTCTTTTTGTCGGGGGTTAAAAATCGGTTCAGCAGCTACCAACCGATAGACAGACAAACACTTTAGAAACCCGTGTTTGGCTAATAAGCTCAAGAAACCTCATTTAGAAATAAAGATAGACAGACACTTCAGCTAGATTTAATTGTTTGTATGCACTTATATATATTAATGATTTGTGGGTACTTACATTTTCAAAAATAGAACAAATTATTTTGGTACGAGACCCAAGTGATCCGGTGACAGTTCGTGTCAGTGACCCCCTATGGGAAAGGCGCCATAGCTTCTCCGAAACGTGATGCCGCGCACTTCGCGATAACATCTAAACACACTGTGATACACCTAGGAGCTGATAGTGTGAGACTGTATCACTTTGCGTATTTTTTTATTTGGCAATTTTTATACTTTCAACTTATACAAGCATTAGGCAGACAAGTTCGGGATTTTTCCAGAGTCTCGTAAATTGTTTTATAGTGATATTTAGTGTATATTTTCTGTGACTGATTTATAGGAACATTGTAAATAATGCTGCAATATTGCTATTGGGTGAAGTGATCTATCATTTTGGTCAATAGGTTACCTCTGACCTAAAGGCGTGTTACGATGGGCTACTGCCGTAGATTGTCTCCAGAAACTCCTTAAGCATTAGAATGCATGACACTTGGCATTTTAATTCAACAAAACATAATATTGAGATACTTGATAATTCTCAAAAATTGTCCTTGAAGAGAATTGATTGCCATAGGTAGAGAACGGAAGTGTACGGCCCACAGTCAACGTAGCATATAAACGCTTGCAATACCAGAGGTATCAATTACTATAGCGTTATCATAATTTTGAAAGGACAAACTGCACTACCAGCATATTGTGATCTTTTGGCCTCACCTGTACCTTACTTGCCGCAGAAACACAACCCTACATCAGAGTAGTGTTTTTTGCACCTTCTGTAAGGAGGTTCAGTCGCCAGTCGTGCTCCAATTTTTCAATAGGAAAACTCATTACTCCCTTCCTCAATTTTTTAATAATTTTTACATTGTCATTTTATAGACGTAATAAAAATGCTATGTTAGCAGTGACGTTAATAACAGTATAATATAGTATGTTTCCACGCCACTAAACATTCAAATAGGTAATTAAAATTACATAAAATTATCTTCATACAAGTTAATTTAAAGACGCACCCTTTGTTTTTTGATATAATTATAAATATGTAAAGTAGTTAGTTTAATTGCGAACTAACCCGCATGGACAGACAGACGTAATTAAACTAATATATGCAAAATAAACTGCGTGGATGCGTCAGGTGTTTGTACCAGGAGCGCAGCGGAATAAAGGAGGTTAGTTAGCAGCCGCGATTATAGAGCTCCTATGCATTTTAATCAGAAACGACGTCACTGGCGCAAAAACTGCAATCTCTTCGACTTAATCGATTGTATAAATTACAGTAAATTAAATTGTATGCATATACATATTAGTTATAATTTACCTTGAACGCCGTGCTATGATTACCCACTGAAACTGTTTTTCAAATTATTTAAAATTTAGATGCGTTCTTTATTCCAATCCCACACATCGATAAGTTGAATGAACTTCTTCAAAAATAAAGTGAATAGCGTATGTACTTTTTGTCATTATAAATTGGCTTCAATAGCAAGTCACTCTAAAATCGAAAATGCAAGACGTAGTCGCTAGAAAATTAATAAAAGCTCATTTAATATGCAAATAGCTGGACTCTTATCGTCGTTGTCCGGTCCGTTCAATCAATGTGTCCTTTAGCGCTATCTCTGGATCTACCTCCTCGGCTCTCTGCCGCCCTGGTACATAAATTTATTGCAGGCCGATATCATTAACTTGTTTGTTAGTCTATTTTGTCTGTTTCTGCTAACGGCCGATAGTTTCGCCTATCTACAGACTGATAGGCGAAAATATCGAGCGAAAATAACCGTTCAATCTGACAACATTATTATATTCATAGTATAACTTTATATAATATGTGGCCTGTTGATCTGAGCGATCGGTTCATTAGCTATGGAAGCTGTAATGAAACTAATATTTGTATAGGAAATACACAATATAGACCAGACAACTTATGACCCAAAAGAGACACAAATTCAAAATCACATTCTAAACCCTTTCCAAGAGACATAAAGACCAATGATAATCGTACTTATTAAGATCTTAAGAAACCAACAGCAATAGAAGCTTTAATTGAAAGCTATTCACAACTTAACTCTTCCCGCAAACAATATTATCTAGTAGTACAACAAGTAAAAATTAGGTCAAGAGTCTCAATAGCTAATCAAGGGTGATTGTGTTCTAATGGTAGGGAGGGTAGCCCCATTGTGTTGGGTGTAACCAGACCCAGCGCGCCCCCAGCCATCGTCAGGGTCTTCGATGTGGGAATATGGGAAAGCGATCGATTTGATTTTAAGATAGGTACTGTATATATCGCAATGCCTTCCTAATATGAACCACGTGAAATTTCCGTCCAGGGAAATTTGATTTCTAAGTAGCTGTTAGTCTTTATGACATACAGATCTAGCTAGTATGACTACTGAACTGAATTTTGTTTTGTACTATGAAAGTAACTAAGCATACGACCCTGATGGTAAGCAGTCACCGTAGCCTATAGACACTTGCAATTTCAATAGTATCACTAGTGCCAGCCTCATTGTTGCGATGACTCCCTATATTAACAACGGTATCTCAACCTCGAGGAGCTTTGGAAACCAACCAAACCAATACATATCACCAGAGTATTCTTATCTGTCTGTGTTCTTCTGTAAGACCAAGAACTTTTCCATCAGTCAGACGCATCCATGTTCTATCGCAAAGCTAATTACTCCTTGTCTCTTTTTAAATTATGATCAGACGAGAGACTAATCGTTGATCCAAGTGGAGCTAACGTTATGAAGGTTCAACATGCTGTTGCATCAGTAGTCTAGGGCCTTCTGTCGAAGTACCAGTGTTCCATAAAGAAGAGGAACTAACATGGATAGGATATCATACAGATAACATAATCCAAATAATTCTAATGGCTTTGGATCAAGAAAATTATAATAACGATTAGCTTTTGTGTTGACCTCACCAGACATAGTACAATTAGCATCGCCGGAAATGTGTTAGGAAGCCTATCACAAGTCGAGCGCAGAGCCTGAATAATGCATGTGTGCCGTTACATCGAATGTGACGACGGATATTTACTCATAATATTAATGTGGTAGGCAGCGTGGCTGGACTGTTAAACGGCAACGTCTACCGCTGGTCTGTGGGTTTAATATATTATAGCCTTTTAAATAGATGTATGCATGTCTGAATGAGCATGTTTAATTAGCATATTTAATTATATATTCTTTGTAATTCCCAGCGACATTGATTTGTCATGATAGATTTTAGTGCGTTTTATTTATTCAACAATTCATTAAGTCGCTGTTATTACTTCATCAGCGCTGTTCATAGGTAATGGTTTCATATTGTAATGGGATCAGTATAAGAACTGAATTGTACCCTTGTCTCTTATACCCTGACTTTATCCTTCAAACACGTCACCGCTAAATAATTGAATGCCGTGCTTTATTTGCATGTACAGTGAAAATAAGTGGCCCTAGTTCGTGCCTTTAGGACTTAATACAAATTTGTTTTTAATTTGTTCTATAACTGAATTAAAATATACTTTGAATTTTTTTTTCCACCTAACCAGAAGCTATAATTATAATTTCACATGAAGCATTTGTTCTAAAATGTATATACATTGTTTTAATAATCTAGGCCAACCTTATCAACATAAAACAGATTAAAATATTTTCATAAAACCGAACTTAAAGCATCTACTTATAAATAACAGATCTTTATCGTAAGCCAATTGTCAATACCTTGGTATGGACTGTAAGCATAGCAGTAACGATGGTCACCCATCCGACTATTAGCCGAAGTGATCCTTCCTTTAACCGTAGATAAATCAATATGCACAGAGCCACGAGCCCTCGACACGTGCGCCTGGGCTTAGAGTTCAACATTAAGCCCTGGTTAATTAAACCCGACCTATTGAGCCCTTTTGAAAAGAAAAAGCCCATTGAGGTGGCTTTCATAGATGGCGAGTGAAATTTTAATTTAGACGTTTTGTGTGACGGCTGCAAATAGGATTTGGTCGGATCGTGTGGGAGCTTCCGGCGTACATTGTTAAATCTTTTTTTAACGCTACAAACTTTTGTAAGACTTAAGCTTATATTAACATAATTAATACATAGAAAAACAAACCTAGCGTCTATTAAACAGTACTCGAAACCGGAGGGCATGTATGAGGTACTGAATGTAGAAGATGTAAAGGTAATAGGAACTCGACGTGACAATATGACTCTTATCCAGATATTGCAATCGACAACACTATACTACTTCTATTTAAGTTCAATCATCAGATTACTTTCTTCTCACCACTCTTACATGGGAAAACGTAGTAAACAAAAGTACTAATAAAATTGCTATAATGTGAAATTCAAGTACCCACAAATAATGTTGAAAATTTAGAGGAAAGACCCCAAAAACTATTCACCGTGGACAGACCAAGTGCAATGCCAACCACTCACAAAGACGACCACATCTGAACAATGCTCATACCGCGAGCAATTTGCAGGGAAACCAAACAACAATTATCGAACAAAAACAAATAGAAGGAAAAATCATTAGGGGAGTACTAGGGGATGATCACAATGGGGTACACGCGTTGGAGTGCGCATTGTGGCTCGAGGGTACCGGGTTCGACAATGGTGGTGAGATTACAGCAGTCGGCCTGTTTACCTTGGGGCACTGTTTGTGTTTCCACTAACATATTGTAGGTTTGGTGCGATGCGTGTGAATATCAATTTATGGAAATTTCTTTACAATCAATACGTGATTTTGGTACATGTATCGCTGTTTTTATGCTCATTAGTAATTTTAAACTATTCGAGCCCATTCATTGGTTTTGATTGTTTAGAGTTATTACTATATGTAATTAATCACTGTACCTAAGCTTAAAAAAGCTCTTGGTACAGGCCGGGATTTGAATCTGGGCCCATCAAATGACAGGCCGTTGCTTCAACCACAAGACCACCGTGGCGAACAAAAAGTGATATACATTTCGGAAATGTGATTTTATAATTATCTTGTAACATATTTCACTATGCCGCATAGTTGGTCTATCATTTAAAGTAAATGGATATTCATCATTCAGATGTGTTTGAATGAAACTAATATAATATATAGTTAAAGTATAATTAAATACAAATAAAAATACTAATGAGAAAAACATGTTTAATGTCAGAATCTTTTTATCAAATAACTTCCGATTTAACTTGCGAAATATTTTTTTCATAACACACTATCATAGGCTTTATTAAGAATTGCATGTTTTTTATTCCCCTAAGGTGGCACGTACGGCCCACCTGATGGTAAGCAGTATCCGTAGCCTAAGCTGCTATCTATAGGGGTATCACTAACGCGTTCCCAACAATGTTGTTGAAGAGGACTCACTGTGCCAGCAGTACCTACTAATACCTAGCGCAGCGTATCATCTGTAGCACTGGCAACCTTACTCACCGCATGTTTGTCAGAATGTATCATATTTCTCAGAAAGTGTCTTTTAATAGTACCTTATATTCCGTTGTTATCAACGTTCTAAGAATTGTTACTCTCGACATCACCGTGAAACAGATCTCCATCCAGTCGCATGTCAAATTTTGCTCCAGTATTGTTCTTCTCCAAACCTACCCCCTTGGTTGAACAAGTAACCTGACACTCCATTGTCCCTCCGCCCTCTACATTATCCCTCAACTGTAGGGTTTGTTAGACTATATTTACTCTTTGTTTTTATTCATCGACGTATGCTTTAATGATTGGCGAATTTGTTTAAATTTCTGCACAATTAAGTATGGGAATTAAATGTTTTACTTCATTCTGAGCTTCAATATACTGCTTTTCTTTATGATTTTTGTTCTTTTCTTTTTTTACTTTTTGTTGTATACAATCTTATACGTTTTTAGCTTTTTAGTCCTGTTAAATTAAAATAGTAATTTCTTTTAGTATTGTTCTATTTCTGTATTCCCGTATTATTTTACTTTTTTGTTTTGTGACCTTTGTGTCCGTAGTGACGTCACAGTCCAGTCCAGAAGGAAGATCAGCGTTGGTTTTCCGTTACAGCACATGCAAGCACCGTGAAATATAAGTGCATCTTTCTTCAAGCCTTCTATAGTCAAGTTCATCTGAACGTAGCCTTTTTAAAATCTAAGCAAATACATTGTATACCTATATAACAAGTACGCCGAAATTAAGAACATAACACATTGCAATTTATATTATGAAAATGATCACGCTAAAGGGAATTCCGTGTACCTTTTAATCCCAATAATTGAACCGCGACACAAAGATGGAAGTAATATGACATACAACCAAACTCAAACCCTTAAAGGAACTTGGGGAAAATGTTACCGAAGTAACCATATCAAACAGACAAACGAAACAAAACCAACATAATGAAATGTGAAAACGTTGTCGCTAGAAAGCTTCCACGTCCTTATAAGAAGAAAAACTTAAAGTTTCCACAACTCCCGGGATAGATGATTGAAACAAACGGGGAAGTTCAAGACACGTCCCTAAGTGTATTAAGGCGGGCAAGTTTAAGTAAAAAGTGAAAACGTTGCCGCCTGAAATAATATAAATACTTTCAATAATAAAAAGTTGGTATTCGAAGAAGTTTCTTTGAATATGATGTAAGTTTGAGAGGTGGGGAGATGCCATGGTTTTAAGAGTAGCTTTTCCCCGCAACATCGCCCGCGTAGCAGTAGATTATAAAATAGAAATCTATTTTGTAAAGGATTTGCTCAAACCCGTTCTTAATGGGGTAAGGTGAGAAAGGAGTAAACTACGCCAATTTTCAAGTCTGTGGAGATCTCGTGGTGAGTCGGTCAGTCAGTGGTTTTTCTCTTATATATCTATAGAATTACTTTTCAGAAGTCGACAAGATATGGTAATGTCTCTTGAATGTTTGTCTAAAGTTGCGTCATAAATATTGTATGTATGTAGACACATTTTATGTTCTGATAAAAGTATCTGAGCTATCGTAGTTTTCGGTAAGATGGAGAAACGGTCTCCAAGCAATATGTTTTTGATAGAGTGTATTGTATTTTTTTACGTAAAATGTCCAACGAAATCTATGTTGACTAAAATTTTGCATCTTTATGACTCAACAATGGTCCATAAAAAAATACATTTCCTGCAATACCTTCAGGTAACATATTTGTCACGAAAAGAACTTTTCTGAAACTTCAGGAGGGTCGACAAGAATGAATAAATCATTTTGTCCCATGATCGACAGGTTTTATTTTGTATTGACAAAATTGTATTCTTTATTTCTTTAACTACTTCTGAAGTACTTTCAGTATTTTTGTCGTTTTAGTTAAGAATTTAGGGGAACATGTTTTCAGCATCCGATTCGCCATGATTACTTTTGATACTGTTATATTAGAGTAACACTGCTGTTTTGACAGATATTACCAAGACAATCAGCATTTGAATAAACTAATTCTTTGATGAATACGACTCGTAAAACATTTCAGTATTGAAGCTACAAAATTTGCAGCTAGATCTTAGTATGCTTCAAGCTTCATGCTTTTTATAACGATTTTCTTGCTTGCCACCTCATTTCAGCTTTTAAGAAAGTATCCTATGGCATTGCCAAGACAATTTGAGCCATCGATAAAGTTTTTGCAACTTTTTTATACTTCGCACATTCATAAATCCATGATATGTTCACACGTCTCCAAATTTTATTATCTTATAACCTCTGTGTTATCGGTCACAGTAATTTCAACATGATCCCTTATCGGGTCATCTTTATCGACGATATCATATTCCCATGTTACACTAAGATATAGTGTACGGAACATGTCAAGCATTTTTGTGTTAGCTCTTTGTTGGTGCTTGATTTACGATCTAGTTTTTATTAGTTTTGATTGTATTACCATAAAGATTCAAACTCTCAGCTTTATGTGGGAATAGATGGTTGTCAAATCTCGCAGTACTAGGGATGTAATGCTACTGAATTTCTTATTATTAATCAGGGCACAATTATAAAAGCGACAAGTCTTTCTATAGACTTTGTAACCTGCACAGCTACATCAAGCGTGTAGTTATGATACAGAGGTTACATAGAATCCGTGACATGACAACTGGAGCGCGCCAAACAAAACCGGTGTATTAATGACAATCGCGCCCTGAGCCGACATTGGTTGCTTCTAATAACTGCACCCACCCTTACGCCACCCTTTAAGAGTTCTCCACTAATAGAAACTGGATAGACAGACAGACGATCCATCACGGCACCCCTTCGATGTATTATTTATAGGGACTAGCGACCCACTGCTAATCTTTCAATATCTTAAGAATTTCGGGTACATGCACTTGGGGATCAGAATCCTGACACCCCAAAAGCATCCGATGACGACCTTAGCGCACCACATTTAGAAGCTATTTCTGATCGTATTAATGATATAAAATTTGGAGAAGTGACTTCCGTGGAATTCGCTGCAGATGTAGAAAGGATTTAAGACTTTAAGTCTGGAGTTGTAGAGATTTTATTTGTTTGGTTGATAAGATTCTCTTGGAATAATTGTAGGATTTGTTTGTTTTGCTATGGAATGAGAGTAATGGAATAGCATCGGTCTCGGAATGGAATTAATGGTGCTTCGTTAATGAATTTTCGTTATGGAAGTCACAGAGTGGTAACGGAATTGTTTTTATTGCAAATGGATGTTCGTTTTGTTATTGTTTTTATGAGATTTAATGTTATATTTAACTGCGTTGCATCCAAAAACATTATGCAAGCTCATAGTAGACTTGGACAGGCGAAGAGTTTGTTTAAATACAGCCAAGTTCTATTAAGATGAAATAAATTACCCATATTTATCTAATTGGTTTTGATTTAGTGTATATTCAAGTTGTAATGAGATAACGTAAAAGTAATAAAAGAAAAAATCTAATAATTTAGAAAAATCTGATTTAAGCAGACTAACAACTATTACATGTATTTACTAAACTGTCGTTTTAGAGTGATCCCTTCCAATGCCCCGAAAAAATCCTCTGATTTATTTACTAAAAACCAAATTCAAATCAAACCAGCTTTCTATTTCTATTAATACATCACTAAGTAGGAGATGAGGAGTAAAAAAAATATCAGAGGGCTGAGAATAGCTCCCTGCGGGACTCCTTATGTTGAAACCGGAGAGAGCTTGTTTGGTTCGCCGCTCCGTGGCGTTTCCACTTTTGTACGTTCATTTAGTTTAGTTTTAGTTAGTAAGATAATAATTTCCGATGTATTTGTGGGGTTTTTGATGCAGCTCCGTGAAGGGAACGTTGTCGAAAGCTGTTTTGAAGTATCTTGTTTGATGTGCTGGAGTTGGACGTGAACGATGCGCTAAGGATATGCTTTCCTAATTAATAGCTTAAGAATTTCACCTTTATATGAACAAGATTTTTTAAACCAAATTTATATTAATTAGTTTTTGTTTTACAGCTCCATATTTCGTGATCAAATTACAACAAAATCAGCCCTGAAAAGTCACCCTGTACGTTGGTGATGTGCCCACAAAGAATATGTCCATCACTTTTCTATACCTCATGTATCCATTAAATTCTATAAGATACAAGACAATGCAATGTGACAGAAAGACTGCCGTAGAATACACACTAGCGCTTTATAATTATTATTATATGTAATAATATATAATATATATATATATATATATATTATATATAATAACAGTATTTTCGCTATAGTGTATATTTAAAGAATAGAAACAATGTCAAAAAAGATAAAAATGCATTTGAGACTGATTTAAGTTAGCAACTTTAGTAAAACAAAATAATTATATCAATCTTGTACACTAATTGGTCTTTTGACTTCACCGTTTTAGCATATTAATAATATGGACAAAATTAATCATCATCATTTTCTCCTAATAAATAATAATATAGGGTAATTATATAATTAACAACAATGTATTTATTTTGTTTTTAGATCGGCTACATCTGAAAAATTATGAGCATCTTGAGAAGATGATTAAGGGAAAGCGGACTCCTAATGTTTTCAAAACGTAAATAACACTCTTATTTAAATATTCTTAAGAAGTAATTACAATTTCTAAAATAAACGAGACAGTTCCTCAATCATTCCTGACAATAGGACGGCTAAAAATAGCTCATTATCAAAGCATTGGTAATGAACGCACGCGCATAACGATGTACGTAAATCATTCCTCGCACCCAGAGGCGACCGTCGCATTCGAATGCAGAATCGATTCGCGAACGTCGATCCTAATCGTTTTGCAAACATCGTTTTTAGATTCGTAACATTTTATTGTTAGACTTTATGATTTTAGAATGATTCATGGTTGTTTGTAAGTGGCTCTTTTTATTAGATAAATTGGACTGTGTTAGGTCGTTTATGTCTGAGCCACTTTCATTAATTTTAGTGCAGTTGTGTTTTTGATGTTTTCACCAATTCTTAAAGAAATAAAAAGAAACAATATGTTTCTTTATTTTTTAAGGAGCTTACTCCCTTTAATTAATGTGCTTATAGCACTCACCTCCATTATATTTTCAATACTATAGATATCCAAATTTTTCAAAATTAATTGACTAATTACTACTAATTGTCATTCAGAACTATCGTGCGCCATTGAATTTCAACCGTATTCGCATATAGTAAAAGTTCCAACGAGCTTGACTCCGTGGCCGAAGAGACAAATGCCTGATCTTGGCCATTGTGACCCAGAATGTACGGTGTAGCTGCCAAAATAATTCACAAAGCCGATGTCATCGCTGCTCAAATGTATTAGTGGTGCCAGATCAAATATGTCGCAATTATATCGTCTAAATATACACGCGATAACAGACAACAGCAGATATCACCATTCCAGGCTTTTATAACAAATAGCTCCCCATTCAAATCGTATATTTGGACGGCTACGATAAAAATAATAAAATATCTCTCATAAAATCCAAGTATCTACCGTCAAGAACCCATTTAACACTTAAGCCCATTACCTCGAGAAGTTTATTTGGTATTTATCTGTATCGAGATTGACTAGTCCTTGAGCGATTGCTTGATATATTGCTGTATTTAGAGAAAAGTATTTTAATTAAATAATGCTATTGTAGCCTCTTAAACGTGTTGGCGACGAACTCCAAAATTATCCAATAGATTCAAACCCGCATGTTCAAATTAATGTCGCCATTTAAGAAAACAATTGCGACGATCGTGCGTGGTTCGTTCAACTCGTTCGTGAATCATCGGGTTGTTTCGGGTTGGCGTCGGGCCTAATCGCGGGCACGGGCGGGCATATATCTCCACCGTCATTCCCGTCAGCAGGGTCCATTCCTGGCTTGCTGAGTGACGGGGTGGTGGCGCGACGTGACAAATTGACGCTCCGTCAGCGGTCATGCTGAACTTTCATTCAGTACCCGGTGCCACATCTGGCACCTGTGGACCAAAGTAATCGTTCTTTTGTTGTTACTCATTGCTGGTCATATCTATTGACATGATCAGAAGTAGATTATTAAAGCTAACCGATGTTTGACGTAGCAAACTCATTATTTTTGGAAACAAATTTTGAAATATAAACAGATCCACAGATAAATCCAAACGAGCTATAAGTGGAAAATACCAAGAGATAATAATCAAGAGGAGGCGACGTCATCGCTAACGAGGAGTAACATGAGCCGGTAACCGAGCCGTTCATTAGCCGAACCTCCTTACCCATTCACCGCGCCTGGTACCACGAACGTGGATTTACTCTGTTTATCCTCAATTCCGATACCGAAGAGTATGAAAATAGGGTTGTAATCTGATACAATAAGACAAGTATTGATCCTGTAAAACTATATTCAGGGATAATAGATTCTATCCTCTTCTCAAAAGGTGCAAAGTTAAATGTAACCGAATGAGAGATAAATCATGAATGTACATAAGATTTAGCAAAAAACGAGACAATTGTCAAATTAATTGTTAAATTGAAACACTGATCATGATGACTCAATGCTAAGGACCGAGCTTTATGGTGCTATAAACCATCTTAATGTACTAACTGTCACCTTTTATGATACAGATTGTGACGGAAAAAAAATGGGTACGACAGCTCAACCACGAACATTTAAGGGTTCCGTTGAATGAAAATTGAAGATGCAAGTGATGATAAGTGTATGTTTTTCTACTAATCATGAATTCAACCTCTGAACACCAGAAGAACAAGTGACAAGAAAATATTTTTATACTGTCGGTCGATAATATTACTTAAAAATTGTTAATCTCAGTACAGCTATGGGTTTCAAGCCAAATGGTCCCCAAACAACTAATTAGTGACGTGAAATAATTAAAAGCGAGATATCGGTCGGTCTCACCGCAAAAACTGATCCGGCGTTCTGATTTCACAAGTCGTATTTTGAAAATCGTCGCCCGACCATCTTTCCAGTCAAATTCTTTACACGTACAGACTAAAAGGGCATATGTACATAAACATGGAAATTCGGAAATTCTACTCTGTTCACTTATTAATACGTTTCATATTGTTTTGGATGCACTGTGTGCATGGGATGTAGTTACTATGGTACGTGGACAAAAGCGCTCAACTTCACGCGAGTAAATAATTCCCAGGATATTTCTCAAGATAACCGTGGTTATGTGTTGCGAACAAAACTAATTGAAACAGAAACAAATTGAGCTTTCCAATGCGTTTGCATTTTTATTAACATTGGTTTAATCTTTTTAGCAGACACGCGAGCTGGGTAGGGCTGAATTCATTAACTTAGATTTTTGTTAAAAGCTACATTCTCGTACATGTTTTCGTTCTATTTCAAAGATAATTCTAGTAATTTTAGTACTTTTTCAATTATATAACAATTTAGTGTATAATTCTGAGCTTCGACTGTGGATATTATTTGCAGAGGAAATGTTTTCTTATCATCATTATTTAAATTATTTTTCAATTGTTTCTACTTATCTTAAGTAATTCTCAATGTTCTAGTCAGCAAGCTCCTCTCCGACATGACATAGGCCACTGACACTTAAAACTTGATTCAGCTTCGTCCTGTCCTTCGTACTATGTTGCAAATGACACCCAATGAAGGAACTTCAGTCTCCATTAAAACATTTATATTCACTGTTTTCTTTCTTATCTCATCAATCATATAAACCGTTTATGTTAGTCTTCTTGTATGTTCATCCTCTTTAATTTTCACTCTTTTTGTTTTCAAAATGAGTGCATTTAAATTAGACAATAAAAAAGAGCACTTTGAACTTTTTAAAGTCTAAAAGTGCGAACGCGTTGCTCATTTTAAGCTTCAATAAAGCATTCGAGTGTATGTAAAAATTTGAAAGTGTAATATCAGCCAGTAATATTTGAAATTTAATAAACGTCGCGGTCGGCTCTTATACTTTTTAATTTTATATCGGCTGACCTTCGGTGGCTGCTGCGATGCGACGCTTTTTACTTTCCCAATTCGAGTTTGTTTTTTATTTTCACTCGCATGTAGTCGAGTAACGGTGTTTTGGTCGAATACTATTTGTATTTTGTTTTGGTTGTTTGGTATTTTGATAATACACTAAAGAATATTTCATATGCGTCTGTGCCCACTGTTGGACAGCACTATCAAAGCTGGACTTACTCTTGCACATGGGCCTTAATGATAGAAACAGATCTCCCATTCCATAGACTAAATATTTTTTTTCAGGCGTCCAAGTAAGTAAGTGGCTACATGTGTGTATTCGATTCCCGGTTAAATTTAGAACGGAGAAGGGTTGGGGGGTGCGGGGTGGTTGAGTCTTTTTATAGAAGCCGCTATCTCGTAAACACTCGCGGCATGACGTACCAGCTAACGAGGTTAACTTAAATATTATTTTTATCTGGTCTTGTCGTCTGGATAAGTATTTGTCGATGTTCAGTAATCATACGCAGCCAGACAGCAGATCAGACCAGATACAAAAAGCTGATCTTCCAACCAAGTGTTATGCTTGGAACCACTCCGACTGTAGGAAATGATGCTGATATTGCTGAGACTGCATCTGAAGCGTCAATCCATGCCGATAACATAGCAAGTAGTTCCAAATTTACTAATAATATCGTAAAAGCACTAAGCACTAAGAGCTTAAACACCTCTGTTAAAAGATTATTATTATTAATATCAATTTGACAGTTTATAAGAGAAGGTTCCAAGTTATCACAAGTATTTGAAAAGTTGTCTATGGACGTGTGGAGGAATGAAGATAACGATGCAAATAATGGAATTAAGGTTTTGTGTATGAATCTGAGTGGAGGCATATGGCCTGTGGCAGAAGGCAGGTGGACTGTGTTAAAGATACCAAAAGATACATGAAAATAAAGGATTCTTGTGATAAGCTGACTTTTATTGATGATGAAAATGAAGATAAAGATAATAACGCTCATAATTACGAGTATTTTTCATATTACGGTGTCAACAGGAATAAAAGCAACATGATGATAGTGGTAATGGTCATATAAATAGCCATCGGCAGCTACTTTTTATCCGGAAATCAACTCAAATAGTTCCAAAACCGGTAGGTCATTAAGTGTTAAGCTAAGCTATGAGAATGTTTTAATTCATTCAGAGAACATGTCCAATAAAACTCCACAACATGAAGACTCTAAAACGAAAATCAATTGACACTAAATAGTTCACATATTTTTATATTAAATTCGACCGCTGATATTCTGAACGCGTCACAGTCCTCACGACCATAGACAAATATTGTTTTTTAAGAATCCGCGAAAATTAACCTCATGGGAACCGCCAATCGGCGGGCGCGTGTGGAATAAAAATGGCGTATTTTTACATGATTCCACAGTAAAACCTGCGAGAGACGTAGCCAGCCAGCTGCATAGTTGCCACTTGAATACAAAATACATTATAAGTGCACCATATTTGCATTTTGAATTACGCGCCCGAGTATTGGCGCCTCCTTCAGTGGAATTGGTGGAGCTGAGCGCAGTACTGGGGTCAATGCTACACCAACATATTCATGCTGAGAATTAAAAATACATACAACCACACATACATTTCAATCAAACGCACACACATCAACATCAAACTAAAAAAAAACCCCTGCCGTTAAATTCTAAATGCGCAAAAAGGAGACATCTTTGCAGAATTACTGCAAAAGTATTTAAATATTTATCTACATTTATCACTTTGTTAAACGGAAACTTAAAGTATATTTATTTTTTACTTTAAATTTTGATCACATTAGCGCTGACAGCATTCTGAATTATCATCATGATCACACTATTGACTTTGTCCCATAGCATTTGTGGTCACTTCAAAACAATTGTAGCATGTCGCAATATCTTTGTCTTCCATTTTGTATCAGCCATCGTCACTGTATGCATCGCCTTTCTTCACATTTAATAATTCTTACTTTCACAATATCCTAAATAATTCATCGGGAATCTTAAAATTTAAACTCAACTTTTAACTTGTCTACTATTAGCCTCCATTCAGTGACCTATGGCAAAATTACACGAGCCGATGCTTATGTAGAAAAAGTAGATCGTAATCTCTGATTGATAGACATTAGGTAGGCGGGACGCAGCACACATTGATATGCCAGTAGCGGTGTCACTGATTAAATATACACTGTTGTTAAAAACAGGAGCATTGTATAAAAGGCTACATACATCGTTTTATAAATCCACCATTAAAGATTTAGCTTAATTAGAATATGCCTGGAATTTGTTTGCGAAATGTTTTGTTATAAATAGTGTACGAATAGCCTCCTCCACCGCCGTGTAAGCATTATTGGTTAAAAGACACCAATTTTCGTATTATATTAATATTATCCATTAGTATCTTTAACTTTGATGTTTCGAGTATTTATAGTAATATGTTTATGGTTATGTATAAGCATTTTGCATAGTACTGAAGAAAACAGATTTCTTGTTAATGTCAAAATCAGGTGATAAGCCAAATCTGGTTAGATCTAATATGAAAATAAAGGTTTCTTGTGATAAATTAATGGACTGCACTTTTAATAATGATGTTGAAACAGATGATATGGATAAAGGTAACAAAGTTCGCAATGAGAAGTAATTTCAAATAAAGCTCCTGATTTTGTTTAAGCCTATATTCCATTAAATTTAATATTAAAACAACGATGCTTATGATTCCTTAGCTTCGAATCATCTATCTTGCAACGTGCGAATGATACCCCTGGTGTTGCAAGGGTCCATAGGCTGCGGTGACCGCTTGCCAGCAGGTGGACCGTATGCTTGTTTGCCACTTTGGTGGTATAAAAAATACTGCTATATTATTTAAAGGATTTGATCAAAATTTGCTTCTTCATTTATTTAGACCTTTTTTTGATAATTTAAGTAAATTCAAAAGTTATATTAGATATAATGTGGTTCTATTGTACCCATTATATGTATCCATAAGTTCTTGTCTGTTTGATCATTGCATCATTCTTATTAGCTATACATAAGAAACAGGAAAAGCTTATCAAATAAAATAAATCTTTACCAAATAAATCAAAAAGCATATATTTTTAATCAACCTGCTAATATTTAAACACTTTAATAATAACGGAATTAAAACATCCTATTTGACTAGACTTTAGGTATGCAATGCTACTGAATTAATCGCAAGGATTATGATTGGAAAACATATAAACGAAACGGTTTTCATTAGTAAAATAGGCATTTCCAATGCCATGGGAATGAAGTGAAGTGTTCAAAGTAAAATTATCCATTATGTATTTAGAATATGCGCGTACGCATGACTTGCGCGTAGAGAAGCCATGGCTTTTGGATTTTATACTACTACAATATGTTTTTTTTTAAGAAATCCAGTGACTTTGGGTAGAGACTGAAGTGGCTCTATAATCAAAGCTACTTCTTCTAATAAGCTAAAATTGTCACTTGTAGAATTTTAAAGGATTTCAGAGAAAAACTACAATAATATAATTGATCTTTTTTACAATCTATATAAGTAGGTAAGTTTGCAAGTTATCATATACAACTAAGATTACATATTTGTCTTTTATGACAAATGTAAAAATTATATGTTAACATTCTGGTTTAATCTGATTCTTAAATCAAATTCTACTATTTTATAATTGCCGTATATCAACATGTACAATGAATAGTCCCGAAAAATGTCAATTCACATGGTTTTGCTACATCGTAAGTGAATGCTGCGCACGAGTCGATCGAAATCTCGCGCGGAACCCTCGCGCGAAGCATGCCAATGCATTCACCTTACACAGGACTATTTCTACTACACCTGTCATCCAATCTAAATATCCAAAATCTAGGCTTAGGCAAAAAGATTATCTATCCCAATATCAACTAAGAATAATTAGAAAACACAAAGTACGCCATAGACAATAAAAATCCTTTATTTTTTAATGCAAATCAACTTTAAAGCATTTTAATATTGACAACAAAACATTTTTTCATCTTTATCTCGCTATCTCATTCACTGCGGATATTAAGAAACAATAAAAAAGAATTGAATATGTCCATAAATTACAAACGAATACAGGAAATAGGAAATTATCATGATTGATCTTAACTAAATGGAAAAACATTACCAAAAGCATAGCCATTTTGGCGGTGGCTCGGCTACTTGTGTTTTTCGGTCGGCTCCTCACTAATCGTGTTACAGACTTATTTGGGGACACACGAACGATCACAATGGCCACTAAACGAGTTTAAATCGCAGCCAGTTCCTACGCGACCAGCATATCATTAAATTACAAATGTATAATTTACACGTGGACAACTGAGCGGCAATTAAGATATACTTTTATAACGATAGCATTAAGACGCATATTTCTATTGCTTAATAGTTTCCGAGTGTAAAGTTGAGTTGTCAATTTGTTTAAGGCTATTGACATATCGGCGGATCTAGGTTTTTTAGTTTTGGAACACTGGTGCGTGTGTCTCGGCATAATTGTTTAGTTTTTAGACACAGGTCGCGTTGCTGACAGGCTTGCCTTGTTTTATTGCTTTATCATCGATTGGGAATGAGTGTGGAGGAATAAATCTGTGTTTTCACTTTCGGTATGGCCATCGAAAATGCGCGCTTGAATTTATAAATCGAACTCCGGTATTAAACTTTTGTAAGATAATAATTTATGAATTATTTAATAAAGCGAATGTCTGAATTGTATTCTAATAACAATTATTATTAATCTTTTTAAGATCTAGAGAATTATTGTTGAAGAGAAAAAAAAAAATGACGTATTGATTTGACATTCTAAAATTAAAATGATTCTAATCAGTTCTTAATGTTTTGTATTTTATCGCAGGACACTACGATGTCATCTAAATAAATTTCAGTCAAACAATCTTGGTCCTACACGGCGAGCTAGGCCCACGTCGTCTGTCACTTGTCGCTTATTATAGCCCGCTAATTCACCGGGAGGATATCTTGCTCCTTGTGGATTGCATAGCTATGAACCGTTCGTACTTAACCATGCATTAAGATGAGATTTATCAAACCACTTAATTTACGCCTTCATCCTATAAGCCCTATCTTTACAATCATGGTAGCTAATGATGAACGAAAAAAATATTACCAGGTCACAAGCTTCCTAGATGAAGTAAAAAAAAAGAACTAAACTACTCAATGATAGAAAGGTAAAGAGTATGAATAGATTGATGAATGTAGAAGAAGCAAAAGTGTGTAAGTCAAGAGTGAAATGGCGCTCTATACACTCTGCCTACCCTTAAAAGACTCGTCGTCATGATGTTTGTGTCCAAATATCACGAATGTGTCATGATGACATTTTATGATCATGTTCCTCAGAATGAAACGTATCATTAGTGTAACAAGCCGATGAAAAACGGCACTTAACGTGTCTTTTTGTATTTCTTGTATGTTTATGACACTACTCTTAATCTTCTAGATCTTGAGGTATGATTTATCTTGCTTCTGCCACCCATTCAGCACGTCACTCATGTTTTATTTTAACATTTACAAAAATAATATCTCCTCAGTATAATATGTCAACAAAAGCGACATTTAATTTAAATCAATATAATTATTAATGAACTCGAGTAGGTAGTGCGTTGAACTCTCATCCTTCATGATGCAATTTGCGTAAAATACCCTAAATCCTGACAAATAAATAGAAACGTCATAATTAGACGACGGCTGATGATAAACTGCACTCGATCATGATACAACTGAACAACGAGTGGGACAGGAATATCATGTCAAGCATGCGAGAGAGAGACACATTATCACGCGTGAAGTATAAAAACCGGGGACGTTGAATTTATAATTTATTTGTTACACATTTGTCGTTCCGTGAAGATCGGCTGAGATACATGAGCTTTTTGTGGCCGACAGGGAAATGCGCATCAGATGTGATTTGAGGCATAATTTATAGTGTTTGTATGCCGTTGTCGCCGGGTGTGACGTAGTAAACAAGACGCTTGTTTATTCCCGCGAGATTGCGCGATAAACAACCTGTGGAGCGTTAATTTGGCTGCCATTTTGTGTTTTAAGTTTAGAATGTGTTCCACCCTCAGCAGTTGGATGTGGAATCAATCATGTGCGTATTAGCAGTTTTGGTTCGCGCCAACTGGCTGTCCAGTGTGACGCGGCGGCCATATTTCAACTCACTTTGAGATATACCCTCGTTTTATCAATGCATCGTCGGACCGATGAAATATATCTAATTATTGTTCTGGTTAATGTTATTTTCACGGCACATTCTCATGCGTGTCCGGGACCATTTGTAAGTTGAATTCACGCTGCAATTTCAGTAGTAAATAATGATCATTCTGTTGAATGAAGTTCTAGCGAGGACATAATTGAGATGGGAAAACTAATCAACCATGTAAACTATCGGGTGTATCTGTTGGATAGCTTGACTTGTAGACTACTGACATGTATGAAAATTATAATTTAATGATTACGCTGCAGGACACAATATTGCCATTACTTTACCCATCAAAACACCAGAAATACAACAAACCACGGTAGACCAGCCCATTGGAGCACTAATTACAAACATGGAAATCCAAACGCCCTCAAAAGTTGAACGTCCCGAATGTATGCGAGATGATTCTGACAGTTTACGTTCAACCCAACTTCAGATAAAATATAGCCCATGTTCAGACGGATACGAGGCGGGGACGGGACGGGGGAAGACGTCCGCAAATAGCGACCATCGTCCACGAACAAAACAATACCGGTATGATATTACTGAGCAGAGCAATGGCAGACAGAGGTAGCTAATACTAATGCTTATTGAGAAGACTGGATTTAACAAACCAGCAATCGATTAGATGTGAGGTGGATTTATAAAACTCGAAGAGTTGCTTATGATTTATGAGCCATTTATTACATAATAACCAGTTACTAAAATTGCGCTTAATGCAGTAGATGAGGTTGCAGCTAAAACTGCGCTGGAAAATGAAGGTGACATCCGAAACGACTCAGCCTTAACTGAGAATAATGATGAATTTATAAATGCAGATGACAACAGCAAAATTATTAAATATGTACTACAGGATATTATCGTGATGTAATTATAACCAACCAACGCACCCATTAGTAAACCTTGTGCTAAGTACCACAAACCCAATCCGTCAAAATTACAAGCGAAGTAAATTTCACGGTGATCAATTTAACAAAACATAAAACATTTCCTAACAAAGATCAGCTCCAACTCAAGCCAACTCTTATAAATGTATATAATAAGAGCGTAGGGACAGACGGACGAACGGACGACAGCCGCGAGACAGACTATAAATAAATAATGCGACAACATTTTATTATTATCATAGCGAGGCACGTGCGGTGACATTCCTAACGCAAAACTGGCAGCTTATAACGCACTAAAATAAACCACACTCACTCGGTTCAACTGAAACAATCACGTTTCACATCACTTTACTTATTTATTCCTCAACATTTGGCGTTCAAATTAAGTAGTAGTAATTAAGTAAAGTAAAGGTATGTTCGTACAAATTAAGACTTGCCATAAAAACGGTTTAGTACTGAGAGTTCTAATGTTGAATTTGAAATCGGATTTTTTTCTGTTTTATCGTTCGAATTTGGAAACTGGCATTTTAAAAGCTGGCATTCTGTCAGGTTTCGACGTCAAAACTTGTACGGTGTAATTTGGTATTGAGTATGTGCATTTTTAGTCATTCTGGCAGTCTCGTCTCGTGTTAATTAACCGGGTGCCCACCAGCGCCATTGGTATCTTTCTGATCGAAATACGGAGACTATAAAGGAAGATACTATAATCTATGTCAGACTACATCGTAAGATGGAACGAAACATAATTGACACTATAAAAAATCTGAGCGTAGATAAAGACAAAATGGGTTCCACAGTACATATTGATTAAGTCGCAATAGTATTAGAGCAATTAACTTGAAAAACACATCTTTTACAATCCATTGATTGTAAAAAGGTTTAATGTGCCGCAACAACACCACAAGCAAACACATTAATCATAAAAGATTATTGCTGTAACGGAACGCAGCATCGATTCCCAATTAGCGCTATAAAGCACCTACATTCGGAATATGCATTTGAAATTCGACGAGACCGCTGTTCTAGTGGTTAGTATACCTGACTGCTGCGCTAGAAGTCTCGGGTTCGATTCATTTATGTGCAAACAAAGCCTAGCGTCTTTAGTACGAATAAAAAAAAAAGTATTGTATCGGCTACTGGTTCTCATAGTACAAGCTAAGCTTAGTTTGGGGCCACGTGATAATATCCAAGCATTATTATAATAATATATTATAATAAAATTGACGTAGGCACCGAATTAGTTCTATTCGCGACCCGTAATGGCGCTCTAGCAGTCGCCTCATTGATTATAATTTTAACGCACAATTAAAATTTGATGGCCTCTCTACTTCGTTCATCTTCTAGTTGGTTCTTATTAGTACTGGATGCGTTTCGGCCAGTGATGGCACTAGAAACTCAATTACAACTTTACAACGGTCCAACAGGGCTTAATTTCCTACAGCCTACTTTGGGATTCTACGATCTTTTCAAATGCTTTCGCCGAGCGAGTGTCGGAGCTAAGCGTCAATAAAAATAGTAGTAAAATACTTGAGCTACCGCTCGGAATGATGTCTTAGATGAAAGGACTTAAGGTTGATTTTGATAAGCCTCTGCTTCGTTACCAATACGGTACACTACGGTCGTGTGAAATAAAATCATGCGTACTTACACATTCGTTAAGAATTGACACTTATTAAAGGGGATATTTTTTTTTAATTGGCATGACGACATCACTTTGTTTGATATTCGCCATTTAAGCATAACTAACAGTGCTTGATTTGGCATTCCTTTTGCTTCTTGTTGATTGTATATTTCTTGCTCTGTTTTTAAATCTTATAGCTTTCTTAATGTTAATTTGTTGTAATCGTTAAGGGTCGTAGTTTTAAATATAGAGATAAGATGTAAAAAAACAATTGACAATATTATGTTTATGGTGCATTCTTGAGTAACAGGCTCGAGTGGATGGTAGCGCAACCGTTCCAAATTCAAATTGTTCATTCCGATTGGCCGCCGAGCGCGTGACCAATCGCTAATTAGTAAATGTGTTCGACGTGTGCTTTTACGGAAGCCGATCTGTTCCTTAATTAAACTTTTAAAATATTAATTCGAATTTTTGATTTCGAACACGCCATTTTCACTCCTAGTGTTACTGTATCGGGTCTCATTCGTTTATTGTTATTTTTTAATCGGTAGCCGGATAACGGATTACAGAAATGGCCTCCAAAATTATATTTTGAAATAATAAACTTAATAACGTTCAGTTCACACGCATTAAAACGAAATTGTTATTAACGGTGTCACTATTTGAAATTATAAAAGTAGTCAAACTTTTTCTTATACGTTCTATTAATTTTTATTGAACTGAGATATGTTATACTAGTTTCCGGGAGATAACTTTGGGACTTGATAATTGCAACCTGGAGTCTGGGAAAATTATTGATGGTCTTGAGCATTAACGAAAGGTAAGTATGTCTTAACCATTCGTTGATACTCAAGATCATCAATAGTCATCAAGTAGTCTCTGGCACACTTATCGTCTTACGATTATCATCAAATTATAAACAATTAAAACTTTAACTTAAAAATGAAGGAAACTTCAAAAGAAAAATTTGTAATCTACTTTGACTACAAAATGCTCCATATGCAGTCGTCAAACACCACGATATCATCCATATAGTTTTCACCCCAAAAACCACGATAATATCATCTAAATAGTTTTTTCGCCTCCAAACTTTCAAACCGTATTCCATTCCAATTCCCAACCTCCTCACAAACCCAAGAAAATAAAAACAAATCATACGTCACCCCTGTCCGCCTGTACGTATATCTAGCTACACGCAAGTCTGTCTGTATGTAACGGGGCGGAAACCTCTGGTTTTTCGTACAAATAGCGCAGCGGGGCTGCCCCACGGTAAGGTTTAGCGAATAATGCCCCGAACAGGAAATATTGCCGGGTTTTCTCCATGGACTCAATTTCCGGGTGCTTGGATGTATGTATGTAGTATTGAGGATGGAAGTTTGGTGGCAAAAATATGGTGTTTTCTATATTGTAGATCTCAACTTATTTTTTCTGCCTTTTATTAATATAGTCAAGCAAAAGTACAATCTGACTGATAGTCAGTGGTCACCACAGTCTATGAACGTCCGCAACACTATCATCTCTAGTGAATTGTCGAAAGTTGTTTTTTTTTTTATACCACTTTGGTGGCACGTAACCATACAGCCCATCTGATCTGTTGTTGATGAGGACTCACTTTGCTAGCAGCATTACTACTAGCCCAGCGTATCCTCGTGGAGCACTGGCAACTATACTTACCGCAGAAACACAACACTACATCAAGTAGTGTTATTTGTCTGCGGTCTTCTGTTAGGCTCTGGCGTTACATTGAAAGGAATGACTAGTAGCTTTGCACCCAGCAGACCTCCATATTGACTATATCTTTAACCTTACAACGGAAATACACACGGCGATCAAATCAATTTTTTTTGTCTTCATTTAGTAACGATCTCAAGACTTTTGAATTTAACATTTCAGTCTTATGGTAGCGACGTAATACAAACAATGTACTTATATCGTTCATAATTGAATAGGCTTTAATGACTAGTTTATTTATTTATTTAATAACTGCACGTAGTATATATTAAATGAAAATTTGACAAAATTCACGACACTTTACTCTTTCAGACATATTATTTGTGCTAATACTTCCAGAGAAATACTAGTATAATCTGTGATGTTAGCTACAACTTTACATCTATTCATTGATCTCAGTACAGTTGTCATCATCACTGAAGATCGACAGATTTTAAACACTTTCAAAATTCATCAAAACTTTAAAAAATATATGAATAATTACGATAAGAAAATTGTTGCATAGTGAATTTCTTTTATAACCATGTGGGTTGCAATTTGTTCAGCGATGACATCAGATCAAACCTCTTTCGTTAGCCATTAAATAAACGAGACCCCGACAGCGTTATAAAAACGCATATTAAACTGTCAAATGTCAAAAAGGATTATGCATAAAATTATATTTATCAGATCGTAACACTGGAAATTGCGGAAATGCTTATTTTGTTACTCGTGTTTTAATATTAAAGTGCTAATAATCATTTTTATGACTGTTGTCGTTGCGCTACACATTGATATAATAGTAAATGAAAGTCAAGTTCTTGAGAGCCAAACTGTCATTCAGGCAAAGTTTTAAGTGTGCTTGAAATAAGAACCAAAGAACTACGGTTCAAGTGTCTGGACTCTAGTCTCGGTTAAAATGACAGGAGATTAGTCAGGAGCGCTCGAAGCTGGATGTTAGAAAACAGACAAAAGGTTAGCTTAGAGAAGATAATGCTGCTCATAATAATAATTTAAGTCTTAAGATCAAGAAGTCTTAAGATTAAGATCAAGAATCAGAACGTATTGGACACTTAATAAATCCTCCATAAACGGTCTATTCCCGGTTCACTTGTCCAGTTCAGTTGACTGAACTAGTCGTCTAGAAAACTTGTATTTCACAAAAATATGATAAACTCACATTTCGTAATAACCAAAGGTCCCATAAAAATACGACATACTTTCGCAGTCGATCTTCATGGAATCAAGAGGGTACCTTTTTAAAAGGACGTCAATTTAAGATTTTTTCCCGAGCAATAATAGGTTTATGTCCCGCTGTGCGATGATGGAAGTTTGGGAGCAAATGTCTTCATTATTGATTTAGACCGTCATCAATGCGATATGGTTGAGTGAAATTAGATTTGCTAATGGAAATTAAAGAGGGAACAAGGCACAAATTAAACCGTTATTGCTGCGTTTGTAGGTTCTTCTCAGAGGACTTTTCAAGCGGTTACCAGACTTCCACATTAATAATTTTCACAATTTTCATGAACATCTTCATTTCCAAGTAAATCTTTGTAGTGGATTTAACGCGGAGATCAAATAAAAGTATTCGTATGGCGCGTTAAGAGATTGGTAGTTTGCAATCCCAAACATAAAGCTGAACACTAAATATACCTTTGGTTTGTTGAAAATTTTATGAAACATAAAACGTTGGCCATTTAAACAACATTCCAAAATTACAAACAGTCTTTTTCAACTAACATGCACAGGAATAATGATGTTATTCTTATAAAGGAAATAATTACAGAATACGCAATGATAATAAATTACCCGGCATTTACGACTAATTTATTAATAGAAATTTCGCGAGGAAACCTAAGGAGTGTCGTAAATGAGTAACCGCGCCGAGCCCAATGGAAAGCCATTAAATTTGTCTGCGTTTGCAGATTGGTCAGCTTTTAGCCAATGGACGCGCCTTCCACATTTGAAAGCGACGGTTTACGACCTGCAGGCGGCGTCCTTTTACTGTTTTGGCGCCAAAATTGACATGTTTAAGTCTGGTGTTTTGTCGGAAATTCTGCAAATCTTTACGTTACTACATCGTCTGACTAGGGAAAATACCTTACTGATCAACATGGCTATATATTTCAGCAATGCTACCAGCAATCTTGACACGCTCCCGCGAGATTCTGATTTGGGTCTGATTTTTTATCTATACGTTGGTAACTGAAGCTCTGTTTTTTTTAAATAATTTTAATTGTTTGATGATAATAAAATATCACTGATAGTGGTCAAAGGTTGTGGATAAATGGCCTTTTCTCTTTCCCTTTGTGGTCCTAGATTGTCCAGACAGTGGTGCCAATTCTGTTGTTCAAAATTACTAAACTTAACTAATTTGGCAGGTCTAAAAATATTGCCATCCTTATTTAACTCCGCACATGAGAAAGGGATAGCAAGACTTTTTAGATCTGTTAAATTAGTTAAGTTTAGTAATTTTGAACAACAGAATTGGCACCATCATAGATGTTCGGACCGTATATACAAACCTAGGTATATGTACATAGGTAAATATCAACCAGAACGCTGATCTAGTGGTTAGTATAACTGACTGCTACACTTGGGGTCGCGGGTTCGATTTCAGCTGGGGCAAACATTTATGAGACAAAAACATGTGTGCCTTGCGTCTGGGTGTGTGGTATGTATAACTTGTATCAGCAGCAGTACCTATTGAATTGTATCAGCTACTGGTCGTTCCCATACTACAAACATTGCTTAGTTTTGGGACCAGATGGCGCTGTGTGATAATGTCCAAGCATTATTATTATTAAATACTTGCAATGGCATGCGTACCCACGTAACTGTTTGCAGGGTCGTCAAAATAAAATTTCGTATGTCAAATAGCGGGCCACTCAAAACTAATGGCATTAGATTTTACTGGCATTTCAGTATTTGGCCATAAGTCTAATGTCCCAATAATACATTATTTTTAATGTCTATATTTTACGAGGAACAATAATGGTTATCAGGTTTTATAGACTGTGGGAGTGATAAAGACATTTCTAATTAAATTACATGGCAATCTTATTTTCCACCATGTGGTCTTTGTTTTTCTTATGCGGAAGGAGTTACATTATAATCTATATAAAAAACATATTTTTCACAGAAGAGACTAAGCTTTATGAAAGTAATTCATCTATTGTGATGTAAGCATGTTTTTTTTTATACCACTAAGGTGGTACACAATCATACAGCCCACCTGATGGTAAGCAGTCACCGTACCCTATAGCCGCTAGCAATACCAGGGGTATCACCAACGGGGTGCCAACCATGTTGTTGATGAGGACTCACTGTGCTAGCAGCAATACTACTAGCCCAGCGTATCCTCGTGGAGCACTGGCAACCTTACTTACCGCAGAGACAGAACTGGTATGGTAATTATGATATGTACATAGATATGAAATTACTCAAATAATGGTGTCAATTTTCTCGTCACGCACAAGCACAAATGACACATTTTTTTTGCTTAGTGCTGCCAAATGAAATTAAGCCCTGCTGTAAAAACGATGAATATTTTTGTGTGAATAGGGTAAGTGCTGTAATTTTACAAGTTTGTTAGTCTCAAGAACAAGAAAATAGGTACCAACATTCTGGAGTATCTACTAGTCTACTCCATAGTTTTGTGTCGTTCTTGCTACATGTGTAAAGCTATACCAATAATTCACTTACCTAATCCAGAATTTCTTGAAACAACGCCACTGCTGCCTAAGTCATATTTAACCAACTTAATTTAATTCTGGATTAATTACAGAGATTTATAAGACAATCCCGGACGCTTACCGTTTTATGTAAAGATGTTGGCTGCATAGAATTTACAATGTCATAAACCAGTCAGGCGGACAGACGCTGAGACGTCGGGTCCTAATGAGCATGCGTTCGCCGCGCGGGGGCGCCACTCCGCATAGCAATCACTTTATAACCTCAAATATTCTTGTAAGTGCTGTGATGGGTAATTTTAGTATCAATCAGTTCATCGTATGTTTTATTTCATCTGGTCACCGACACTTCCAGACCTTAATTTTAATTTACTTCTCTTCAAAATATTTCTGACGGAAATCTTACTATTGTTAATTTTCGTAGTGAGAGTTTAATAAAAAGAGATCCAAATATGCTATTAACGTTAAGCATACATGACCCTAGGGTCGTAGTACCGGCTAAACCACCCCTAATTCCGCCAAGCAGCGAACCGGCGATAGTTGCAAAATATCGTGCGTCACACGCTCCGTGACGGATCCGTGACGAATGTCCCAAATCCTGGCTTTGTCCCTTATTTTATTATTACATCGCCCTTCGTACCGATGCATTATTCATTGCGCATTGCTCGACACGATGCAAGAGTATCACCAAATTTTACTCGATTACATATTTCTACAGTAGGATGGTTCAAATATTGACGACATAAAAACAAAAAAATAAATGTCTATAAGCAAAAACTTTGTTTTATTCAAGTGCATGAAAATATAACATGAATAGACAAATCCATCACTTTATGATCCAATCTAAACTATAGCCTATACAGATGATAGCATTGTAACCAGAAAGTAGACGTATCATGTTTATCCTAAGTTATTTCGAGAGCACCTTGATTTTTAAATTTGCGCCAATTATTCCCGACGGAGCGCACCCCACCAATTGGCATCCATCAAACGTCAATGGCAGACTGTAAAAACTAAATAAAATATCAGATTGTCGAGAAAAATGCCTCGTGAAAAGATTCCAGCGGTACTTTCGGTTGCGAGTGGCGCACAAAAGATTAGCGCGCGGGGTGCCGTAAAGAAACAATTTTCCGGGATCGTACGCGCCAGGGGAGCCCACAACACTTTATAGAATACGCGGCAACATGATAAAATAGCCTTATTACTTTTACAGCCTCCCTCCCTTAACCTTCAAAGCGATCTCACTGAAACAACTTGTAATTTCAAACAAAACATTTTATTGTTTAAATCCGTTCATTAAAAATTAAAAATTATAAAATTAATCACATTGACATACAAGATGGACGTACACCAAATAGCATTATTAATATACATTTACGAGTTAGATTTAATGAAAAAAAATTATGTTTCCAACATAAGTGACCTACCACAGTTACGCTAAAACCTAACTTAGAGTCAACTACAAAAAATTTAGTTAAAGAAACTCATATACAGACAATAACTAATCTTCAGAATAGGATTAATAAAGTTAATCGTACCCCACGAGGTCTCGATGAGGATATGGAGCGAAGGCCCGTCAACAAGGGAAATAATTATAATATTATAGTACAAACAAAACAATCAGTCTCAACGCCCAAAAAAACCCCTTAAATATTAAAACAAACGGCGGGTCCTCAGGTGAAGGCGGGACCCGGCCTCTGACGAAAAAAATCACAAAAAATCAACCTTCCCAGGATTTCGTATACGAAATGATTTTAATAAACCATCAAAAATATTAAAACATTCACGACGTATAAAAATACAGCGTTAAAATTAATCACTTCTTTTATTAATTTTTAAGTTGCAAGAGTTAAAATTTACCAAGAGGGGGAATATTGTACAATTGAACGACATAACGTGGCAACACAGGAATTTCACGCGACTTTTTAAATATTCTGTATTTATAAGCAACTAGATCACTATTTTAATTATTAATTCACATACATTTATATATTAACCGTTTAATGAGAATTGCTCTTTGATTTGTCTATCGAGTAATGTGGAGAGCTTCATGAAGCCCTCCTAGTAACACAGATGGTAAGCAACCACACAGAATTACACCTAGCGTATACTGCATACGTATCTCTTCACTAACTAAATAGTTATCGATCGTGCCTCTAATACCATCGATACTCAAAGGAATAACTATTTACGTATCTTCTTGTAATTTACTAGCCAAAACAATAACACTAGCCACTACCACCTTTAAATCAATTACAATAATTTATAAATCCCTTAACTTTATGCTTATTATCTCACTTAGGCAAGTTAGTTTGTATTTTACGTATACTTCGTTTTCCAATAGTGTTACTTTATCTAATTTTTAGTCTAAGCTCCGAACGCAGCTGCCTTGTGGCATTAAAATGGAACCGAGTGCCTCTCGTGACGGATCTTTCATCGATATTAACTTAATTATAGTTATTAGTATACACATATTACAATCAACGTTATACGTATGTACTTTTCAATCGTATACATAAATTTCGGTGCAAAACAACACATTGGGAACACAGACGTGTTCGTAGCGATGATAGTTCTTGCATCAAATCGTTTAGGATCGACCGTCGCGCGCTTGGCGCAAACGGTTAAAATATTTTCTCATGGCGTCAATTTTTCGCACCCATTGTTACCCCTTCACTGTATCGTAATAGTGAATTTTGAGTCATAGTTCTTTCGTTTTAAAGTTTGATTTGAATCGTACAGTGTTAAGAGGTTGGCCAATTGCAAAAACGAAGATTTGTTCTAAGTTACTTAAACTAGCGACTGGTTCCTTGGACTTTAGTCGAGTGATTAAAGTCTTCGGAGGGCCGACAGCGTTGCTGCGTCCCGTCGTACTCTGCCGCTTTACTTGCGAGACGATCATCAGATACATTCTCAGCACAGTAAAGCGCCATAGAAGTACAACGGAACACACCATTACAAGCGAGGGAGGCGGGAATTTAGATTCTAAAATGCGAGCACCCCCTTTTCATACTTCGTTTTTGCAATGGCCAGACTAAGAGCAGGGGTGCACGAGGTAGCTCGTGGTAGAATTGGGTGCTAGTTGGGGATCACGCCTCTGTATGAGATGGGACTTGGTGTAGGGGGTACTCACGACGTCAGGGGTGGAGGCGCCGTCGTGGGAGCTGTCGGGGGCGGAGCGCTCGCCGTTCGCGTCGGGCGGCCGCGCTGACTCCCGCTCGTCGATCACCAGGTCGATCGGCATCTTGCCCTTCAGGCAGCTGATGTAGCGGTGGCAGAAGTTGTCGCATAGTTCGTGTACCTGGACACATCAGCTCTATTAGTTGGTGGACCTTCGAGCAGTCCAAATCTGGACACTAAGGTAAGTTGCTATAAAAAAACTATCTATAACCTAAAACCTCAGGACATAGCCTCAAATTGTACTACAACATGCTATTGTCAGCAGTATCTTAAAAGTGAAGATTTCCTTGGACTAATACTAGCAAACCTTCTAGAAGATCACAGACAAATAATGCTATTTATCCAGTGTGGTGTTCCTTTCGTCAGATATCCAGACCTTCTCCAGTATACGCTAGGCTGGCAATTTCTTACGTTGTAAGAATTCTTCTCAACCTTTCATTAGCAATGTGCGAGTGATACTCTTAGTGTTGAAGGCAATACGCTACGATGACTGCTCACCACCAGGCGGGCCGTATGCTTATAATAGTTGTAGCTATTGTGAACTAGCTTCGGTCCGCGACCACGTCCGCGTTGAGCTAAGAATCTCAGAGGAACCTAAATATTCCCGGGATAAAAAGGATCCTATATTTTAGTCCAGGTTATAAATTATCTGTGTTCAAAATTTCATCCAAATCCGTTGAGTAGTTTTTGCGTGAAAGAGTAACAAACATCCATCGTTCCATACTCACAAACCTTCGCAGAGGTAGGATTACACCATTAAAAAGAAGACAGTAAATTTTTATTTGTTATTAACTAAATATTTCTTTCTTCACACCCATAGGTAGATACTATTAGGTGCATTAATCGATTGCTTTAATCTAAAGGGACAAAGAAACAAAAGGGCATTACATTTGGGCCGCTCACCAACTGTTTCCTCGCATACAAGCAGAGTCGTAAAAACGGCACAAGACTCATTTTTTCCAACGACGTTTTTGTTCGATAAAATACGGGCACCAACGCGTATTAATTTTGGGCCTCTCTTATAAATTTTCATAGGCATAATTAGCTTAGAAATTAACATAAGGCCATAAAAACAGTAACGAAATTTTTAGATAGCATTTACACGGCGCAGCGCAATAAAACGGCAGGTGGGTGCAAGGGAGGAACGGAACGCGAGGACGCCAAGGATTCCAAAATAGAACACCACGACGGAACCGGAAACCCGCCGTTGACAGCTCATTATGTCCTCGGGATACTAATTTCCCAATCGACAGGTTTTTCTTACTCGGGTGCAGCGCACGCGCCGCCAGCTCCCAAATATTACCCACTGTCTATCATCATTTGAATTTTACAACCTGGCCGTTGAAATTCATATTTACGACTGTGTGAATTTTATTGACACTAGAGCGGATAAACGCCGCCGTGCGATAATCGCGGTTGGCGAGCTCTCCATGTCAAAATCTTGATTGAGAGCGCTTCTCTATCGACAATGTAGGTACATATATCTCGATACTATTTTTTAATTTAGAAACGGAGGAGATTTGACATCGTAACTTGCAGAGGATTCAAATTTGGAACTGTCCCCGCCGCTAAGTCGGAAAGGACCCGACGTTCCCGCCCCACGACAACATAAGCCGTCCGTCCTGCATACAAAGACTTATAGTCCTCCACGGAGATAATCTTTGATGCGACGTTTATTTAGTAACCGGTAATACCTTAATGAGATATTACGGCATTCCGGGACGACTCCAGCTCGATTAACATTTCGAACATCAAACTCTTTCCAGAAATTTAAATTTGGAATGGCTGCGACTCACAGATTGAGATATGGTGTGTTTCTGGACAAATACTTTTTAAATTTGGAATGAAATGTGATATAATGGCTGTCCGTTGACGTATAGACGTTGACTATGCGAGCTCTTTAAATTTGGAATCGGAGAGCGTTCTTTTAAAATAAGCTTTTTTTGTCCCGGGCAGCATCGCATCAGTTTGTTGATTCATCGTGACCAATATACAGGTAGGTATAAATTATTTGAGATGTTTTAAATTTAATTTGGTGTAGTATCGGGCGGGTGCCAGGAGTGTGGGTGCGATGTGTGCCACGGTCGGTTCACGACTAAAAGGGTTTTTCTCGTAATGCGGCACTTCCTCCGAGTTAATGCGACATGTGGGTGTCGGTAGATGCATAAATTGGTGCTGTTTTTGAATTGATCTCTCTTTGTTTGGCAGCTGAGAGTGAGCGGACGTACACCACTGCTAAGTATCCTATTTACTGAAGTTGTACCAAATGAAACGAGTGTGAACTAGATTTGAGTTTGTGCCGACAAATATTAGCTTTACGCCTTCCCACTAGGGTCCCCGAAGAGGTACAACATCCACTTTCCACTGAAGATAATTTGGTGACTACGTACGTCCTTGAATTTCTTTTCAGACGTATGAAGGTTTAACGTTGTGCTCCTTCACCGTAAAGCTCGTGGTGTGACTAATAACTGCACTTAAGTTAGAAAAACTCATTGGTACGAACCGATGGGATTCAAACTGGCGTCGCTCGAATGGCAGGCAACGCTTCATACCACAGGGCCTCGGTCTATCTCTAAGTTACCCTGAATCATATATACATCGTACATAAGTGTTATGTAAATGAGTGACCGCAGTGCTACATAACTGTAGGTAGGTTAGCTTGCCGCATATTTGGCCGACTTTTTTGATCGGACAGCGTCAGTCCGGATTCTTTCTTTTTTTAGCTGGATTTCAACAAAAAAAAAACGTCAACCGGTCGCCCATCCCATTCAAATGAGACCTCGATTACTTCGCGCCTCACTTCACATCGTTGTTATATTCCGACTGACATTCGCATTTTTTAATTAAAAATAAAAAACATGGCCAATTAAAAGTGAGAAGTCAATAAAAGAGAATAAATAACGGTCGAACATGAAGCGTAACGTAATATAGTAATTCAGTCACAGAATTAGTGGTGTGTTTTATATAAGTTGTAAAAGTGCGGCCGGGCGTCGTAAACGCAGGGTCGCAGGCCCGAGACTCGCCCCGTAAACCAACAAATCTGACCTACATCGTAAATCACTTAGCCACGTTGTTACAGATAACGTTTACGAGTTAGGAACAAAATATGGAAAAAACAAAACAAAACACGAACGCATTTTTATTTGTAACTTTTTAATAACCCGTGTTCGCATTAACTGCTCTATGGCGTTTGATTGCATTCTAAAACCAAACTCATTTCAAATATTATTCTGAATTTAAATTTAACGTGGGTGTTTAAATTTAATGCGAAATTCGAATACCGGTTGGCTTGAAGTACTAGAACTACTGTTCGTTCTAATGTTTGAGTTTAAAAAAGGAACGAGTCTATCACTGACATTACCTGCCAGTACAGGGCTCCACATCACATAACGTAATTAGGGAACGGACTGTGACCGAATAAAAAAAGCTAACCAGTGACGTCCAATCACGGGCCGGCTCGAAGGAGTACGGCCGATGTGACCGCCGCGAGCCATATTTAATGTAAAAACATAAATCAAAAACGGTATTAGGTATTCTACAATAACATATTCTTTCGTTCAATTTCTGGGAGTTCATTAAAGCAGACGCGCCTTAGTAATATTAAACAAAGCTTTTTATTTTTTTTCTCTATTGCAATGTCATTACATTTCATTACAGCGATTAGATAAATTTCTGACAAAAAAGAAACGCTCTTTGTGCGGTACTTTTTGTTATTATCTTTATTAAACTTACTTTTATGAAAAACGCACTTTATTGAAAGATAGTAAAAAAAATCCATTGCACTTAACGAGATGTTATTGTAAAAGCGGAGAAGGCCGGGCGGAATATTTTTTATTTTTAATTATTATAAAAGCTTAAAAAACGCATCACCTGTGAACGGTGTGTAGTGAAGCGGAAATGGATCGAACTAACGGCAACTTTTTTCTTTGCTTTTGTTGGACAAAAACCGTGGACGAGATACGACTCGACGTGTATACCTACGATATGAGCAGCAAAAAATACATCGTGTGTCCGAAACTCACCAGTTGCATCAACGTCTGCTAAGCCCGAACTTCCACAAAAAGTTCACAATTAATATAAACTATCTAATTATACCTCACAGAAATAGAACAAAAGCCAAATCGATTATTCGAATGGTTGAAACGATTTATTTCGGAGCGAGTGAGCGGCCCTCGGGCCGATATTTTGAATTTCGAACGAGGCATTATGTATTTTTTTAAATGGGCTTTATCTCGCCCTCCGGCCAGCGATTCGTACGGCGGTATCGCATTACAGGTTATCTCGTTACACCGCTGTATTAGTGAGTAAGGTTTTTTTACCGAATTTACCGGTTCCTAACGCTCTCGCGACGGATCAATGCGGCGGATATTTTATGGAATCCGCTGTGGGAGCGACCGCTGGTGAGGTATCTCGTTTCTCGAGATCATTCCTCTTGATATAGACGTTAGTCAAACTAGTTTCGTTGAAACGTGACCATAATATTGACAAGTCAAATTAATTCGCTGGTCGGCGACACCGCTCATACGTCGTAAAATCTTCGAGATTTGAATTTTATACGCCTAATTAATGCCACCGCGCGCAAATTGTTCGATCTGATTGTGAATAGCAAAAAGCTTCCCGCAGTGTTACCGTTACAGGCCGGCGGCGCGACGGCGCGAATTGGCGATGCGACACACGCAACCAACCGGTCCGCACAGAACGCGCCCAAATGGGAGATGAGAGAAAAACAAAAAGCTCTCAAAATGCGGCCCATTCACCCACCACACCTGACCGCTGCACCACCGAATAGTTCCCGAAACCCGGAGCGGTCTCCGGGACCGGTCGGATCGGCCAAACAAACATGTGCGTGTGCGTTCGAAATTCGAACCGATATCTCGATTGAGAATCGTGCCGTCAGATAATCAAAAGGTGTTATTTTTTTTCGAAACTGGTTTAAATATCGAACTGTCCAAATGTATTCCCGTTAAATGAGTTATAATACTTACTTTTTCTAATTCTAATAGGTGAAACCGTAGTACTTGTATTGCCTGCACCATCTGTAAAGAAGAAACGTTGACAATTAGTACATGGTATGAACTCAAATCAAATAAAGAAGGTAGATGGAACTTTGCGAACAACGAATTGAAGCCGGTTAAAACAACGCCTTGTAGTGTACTTACACGCACAAACCTACAACGAATACAACTAAACTAAGCCTTGCCTACGCACTACATACATGTTTTAAAACCGATGTCACTTCGTTTTCCTCAAAACTCCATCTATCTTTTTTATTTGATGCTGTGACGTTCCTTACAATCCTACCGGCTCAATCTGACATAACCAACTGAACAACAAAGACTGGACTGAGTACCCTGCAGCGCGTAGTGATGTGAGCGCTCAATTGTTATCGATATTGTATTAAATCGATTGTTGACTTTTGAAGATTTATATCGATGCTTATTTAAGTCGCACAAATGGTTTTTTCAGTATTAATCTGTTTAAGGATGTACCAACACAATCTAATCCAACCATGTGTCCCTTTCTTAGTACATATATAAATAGTTATATATTGTAATAATATCATCTTTATGGTCATCATTCAACGCTCCAGGATTTTTTAAATTAAATACTGCCCTTTTTAGTATACCAATAGTGGTATATATATATATATATATATATATATTTAATGATGTTACGCGTCCCTCTGACAGTGGTCCAGAGCCTTTTTTCAACATTATTTTCTTTATTATTCTCCAAGTTCTTGAGTTATTTGTATTTTTGGGTTATGTCTGTGTTCGTCATTAGTGGTATTGATAGTCGTACGGCCCACCTGATGGTAAGCAGTCACCGTAATCTATAGGTGGAGGAACCGTCCCCAGCCGGGGGGCTCACGGGAGATCCCATTTCGCCCCTTTTTAAGATCCTGGTGTGCTTAATCAGTGTACTTAAGAAAAACTCATTGGTACAGGCCGGGGTTTCAACCTGGGCCCCATCAGATGCCCGTTGCTTCAACCACAAAGCCACTACAATTTACATCGCTTATATAATTTCCTTCAACATTCCCTGCAGCCTTTTTATCTAAGTACATTGACTTCGTACAACGATAGTATCGCGCGTATTGTTTGATTCTGAAGATGTAATCGGTAAGTTTTTTCAAATCGATACCTATCTAAAAGCTGACGGTTAATGCCGTTTTAATAGCGCCTTGATTTGATTCTGATTGCCACCCGAAGATGAGGCTTGAATTTTCAAACACTTCTTAGCCTATTACGGTTTTTGATTGATGGTATGAAGTGTTGGGTTCAAATTTGGGAATTTGTAAGCAATAGGTGCTTCCACCGTGAGATTCTTAGCTCTTACACGAACGGGCAACGTTACAAAATGTAATTTACTGTGTAATTACTAGAATTGTGCTGTCTTACTGCTTTCATTGAGTGAGAATAGTTTTATTTAGTTCGCTTCCTCTTAGTATGAATAAATGCAAGTTCAATGTCGAGTTTACGTTTTACATTTGTGGGGAGTAACTAGCATTTTGTTACTACCTATTCAGCTTAAGTTAAAAAAGGGCTAAAAGGATACTTGTATTATTAGCACACTTTAAGCAACAATGTTTGAAGAAACCCTTTCTATCCAAACAGTGAATTTAAAATAGGGAGAGACAACGAATAAGAAAACGTACACGGATCATGTTTAATAATATTTACGACCAATAAATGCAGTGCGAAGCGCAAACAATCCGCTAGCGAGTCATCCCCATGTTCCCCAAGTACCAGGAGAGCATAACATCTGCGGAGCTGTAATATCAATTAAATCTATAGCAGCGGAGCGCCACCCTCGCGTGTTTGTACAGACGGAGCCGTTGACACAGGCGCAGATAAAAATGTGTTTGACTTGTTTAACTTTTGCCACCGAGCTCCTGTTTGTACAAGAGCTATCACAGATCTATGCGAGCCTGGTGTTATCTAAAGATTAACTCTCCTCACTAAAATGGCTTCTGTGTTTTTATACAGTTCCAAATTTGAATATTTTAAAATGAATAAAATTTGAATTTCGATTGCTATTGGAATGTCTATGTACTCTAGCTAGTGGGTATGCAGTATGCACTTTAATTGTGAAAATTATTATTCGATTTTAAATTGAATCGATTTTCTCTCATTTGAATTAAGAACAGAACCAGTAATCACCAATCAAGGATTACATTTAAGTGTGATGTGAATTCCTATTTTATTCTAAAAATTTTAAGGCAGATTATTGTTAATTTCATGCCCTCCTGAGTGTCTTTTCTAATTACCTGACAATTTATTGTAGTAAACGTGCCATTAAGAGCCGTATCGCCCGCAGTGACCCGTGGCGTCGCTCGTGATATTTGTCGACTACTGCTCGCTTGTTTGAGGAAGCTTAAGTCCTCAAAAGGCTGTGACAGACCAAACACAGATGTGACGGGCGCAAACAGACTCCGTGGGTCGCTGTGAGCCGTAACCAATCGGGCCCCGACCAAATGGGTCAATAAAACATTCAATGTTGGTTTTTTAAAACTATGAAAACTATCGTTTGTTTACTAGCGATACGTTAAGCGCCTCTCTCACTTGTAAAACGTCATTTATGACCGCTATAACAACACGAAGGACCAAATTTTAAATTTGGAACGTAATACAAACTTTTTATAAGGTGATAAAACTTTTATACTAACAACGTTTATTTGTTCCTTTTTCATAAAATACCGATTTTGGAGACTTGCTTGCCGCTCAACATTTACCAATTTACATTTGGAATTGACAGTATGTAGTTCTGCAGAAAAAAAACAATTTGGAATTATTATTTATTTGCCTATTTATTTTGTAAAGTCAATTAAACGAATTAATTTGATAATCGAATCAATTATTTTACAGAAAATTATGTCTCATTCCATCAAAATTTGGCATCGATCGTTTTCTGTTTGACAGTCATTTTGTATTTAGAATAATATGATTCAGCCAATACGAAATTCAAAAGGTTTTCAATGCTACCTATTTTATACAAGTACTCCATAGTCAATTTGTATTAAGAATATCAAGCAATTCGAAATTTAAATGTTTTTCAATGCTACCAATTTATAAATCGTTTAGAGATGTTCTTTTTCTGAACAATGGTACGAACTATAACTGATTTCACAAGAAAAAAGCTTAACTACTCGAACTAAGTAATTTAAGTAATCTAAGTAATTTATCGTATTGCAGAATGACGTAAGATGTATCAACACGTTGCAGGCGTGTTGCAGGGCCTTAATAATGGCCGTGTTGAATGTTCCCCGGCACAATGAGTGGGCAAATATGATGGAACTGGCTCGGCTGTCAGATGGCCGCATAAAAACAACAGCTTCGGGGGAAAAAAATGTTTTTGACTCGCTTTGAAGAACCACTAAACAGTATTGACTGGTGCACTAAATTTGAGACGTGTCCGCGTGTACGTATTGAATAAAGTAAATACGGTTGTTTTTACATATTTTCGAGATTTTGTTGGCTCATAGCAACTTATAACAGTTTTTAAAGATTTTTTTTCATTTCATTTGCTTGCGTCTCTATCGAAAATATAATACGATATTTTTAAAGTTACATCATTATCCCAGAAATATGTTTTTAAACAAACATATTCTTTTTCTTTTCTCCACCAAGTTCAAGACAGCTCATTGCATCCCTATCTCCAATTCCTTACCAACATTTTATATAAAAACAAGTGGAGCCACGTGTAAAAACAGTGTCGGGCCCAAACGGCTGTGGTATCGTTTAGCGAGCCCTGTCATCTGGCTCCAATGAACACCACAAAAGCGTATAAGTAATTTTAATTGAAACCGACTCAAATTACACCAAATGAGCCACTTCGTGTGTCTTCAAAAGGCATTTGAGGTATTGAAACATCATGTTCTGTTTTGTTTAACAACTGTACCTGTAATTTACGGGTCTTAATGACGTTACCGCAAGTTTTTGCAAGAGGTACTTGTTGTCTTGTAAAAGTATCATCGTTCTTACAAACAACCTTCACTTTGGTACAAAGGGCTTTGACCAAAACATGAAGTAAACAAAAACCAAAAAAATGTTTCTAGTAGGGGGCTCTCTTTATTTTTATTATTTGTTGTTAAAGCGCGAAATACAGATTCTGTGAAAAATTCAAGTATCTATCTATTACGGATCAAGAGATACAGCCCGCTGACAGACAGACAGACGGACAGACAGCGGAATCTTAGTTATAGGCTTCCGTTGGTTACGGGACCCTAAAAACATGGTATATATTATTCTCAAAGCTGTAAGTCACGCCTGAGTAGCTTTGAAAGTAATCAAATTAGATACAGCATTTTTCAATGTTTTCAATTATTGCGAAGACCCAGAAGCTTTTTACGACCATGGACATGAAGATCTTCGTTTTTTTATATGTATATAGGTTTTAAATGACGAGTCAATGAATATTTGTTCGTTTGTTCGACTTCAATACTCTTCTGTACAAACGCATTTGATTATAATTAAGCTTTCGTGAAAGTTCCTCGCAAAGAAATCTCACGAAGCTTCTATAATTTAAACTTGATTGTTAATATTGTCATATATATTATTATTGATTACATTATGTTCTTCAATTTACCCTCTAAGCTATGCTCATAGTTCATATTATCCTACTTCTGCTACTGATTCTCTTGTCATGTTAAATTTACTGGTAGAAAATACTTCATTGTTCTTTAGTTATGCTTGGTTTAGACTCAGATCAAATAAAATAGGTAGATGGATCTTTGCGAACAGCGAAGTGACGCAGGTTTGTAGTGCGTGGGCAAGGCGTAGTTACGTTGTATACGTTATAGAAGGCGTAGTTTTAACCGGCGTCATTTCAACTGAGGATTCATATGAATTAATCGGTAGCTTGTCCAAAACTTTAAGACCCGACATGACACTGACAGAGCCCGGTGATCTAATTATATAAGGACCAGTTCCGAGATAAGATAAGGAGGAAACCTTCTGTCTTAGACAAACACATGGTGTAGCTGGCACAGTGGCACCACATGCCACATACGCGGGACAAAAACAACGAAAATTTTACCTATTTTTTCGTCTGAGTTTGCTCTAGGCGGATGTGGCTCGGTATGTTTGGCTTCCTTATCTGGTGTAGGCTCGTTTATACTTGGTGTGGTGCATGAATGACGGTTATCAGCCGTGCAGGTAACGTTGACATTTTGCTTTATGGCCTCACCGTCGCGCTACCGTTTCCACCAGCGTTATTTTAATTATAGACTGATTTATGTCGCTTTCGACACCACTTAACCGTTACACTATGAACAAAGTGATCGGCGTAATTACTTTTATCCTTTACTTTAAATAAACTGTTCGTGATAATATTTTATACGTCGACACCGCTGGTCTACTGCTACGCTAAGGGTCGCGGGTTTGATTCCCGCCGGGGCAAACATGTTTGCCTAGCGTCTGGGTGTTTGTTGTGTATTATAAGTATATATTTCCAAAAAAATATACAAGTATTATATCAGCTACTGGTTCTTATAGTACCTACAAAGTTTTAAAGCCGTGATGGCCATGTGGTTGAAGCAACCGCTTTTCATCTGATGGGCCCAGGTTCAATCCCCGGTCTGTACCAGTGAGTTTTTCTAAGCTTAAGTACTGTGAATTTATGCAGTACAAGCTAAAAAAGAGAGATAGGGCGAATTAGGATCTCCCATGAGTTTTCACATTCTATGGTGACTCCTTACCATCAGGTGGGCCGTATGCTTGTGTGCCACCTTAGTGGTATAAAAAAAATCTTTGCTTAGTTTGGGGCTAGATGGCGCTGTATAATAATAATTATTATTATTATTTGGTACGGAACATTGATATCATCAAGCCCGCCTGCGATAGCATGCCTTTACTCAATTTTGAGCTCTGCAGGCTACATGTCGCACTTGCGTTTGGCAAGAAATTTAAATAAGTAAACAGTTTGTATAATGCCACTTCTAGAAAAAAAGTAGTGCCATTGGTCATGCCATGGAGCGCACTTGGAGAATGGAGAGCCATAAGGCACCAACTCTCGTGATAACAAATAATTGTTGAAAATTATCGTCGATTCCGTGCGTGACAGAGCGAGTTGATAAAATAAATTTTCTTTAACAAAGTTAAAGTATAACGGGGTCGCCCCCGCCGCCCGCGATTCGTAATGCCTAAGATTTTATTTGTTAAAAATCGGTTAAGTACCCGTGTCGAACGCCGAGTGGGTGGCCATCTTGGTTTTATTATTTCACTTTTTGTCCGACGCTAGCCGCGGGAGGCGCACGGTGCGATTCAGTTTTTTATGAGTGACAATATAATATGTTTTCGTGTTTTTTTTTCGAGTTATTTCCCGTTTTTGTTATTCCAAGAACATAATCCCCGTTTACCTGGTGGTTAATTTTGGAATTTAACTAATCAAATCGTAAATTATTTGGTACGCTGTAAAGTGTACTCTATTTTATGGCGTATTAAAACGATCCCACGTAAATATTTTATTTGTTTCTTTTTGTGTTTGTAAAATTAAATTATGTGGGCAATAGCACTGTTAAAGTTTGTTTACGAATATTTTTCTTGTTTTGATAAAAAAACAGTGATGATTTCAAACAAGAAAAAACTATGAAAGCCAAGAGTCTGAAGCAGCTCTTGAGACGTTCTCAATTTGATGATATCCCTATTCATTGTTGACCCGACTGGCGATGGCCTGTCTTAGCTATGAATTCATATGACAAATACACCATAGCAAAAAATACCTTTAGTTTATCGCGAAATTGAACAGGTTCCGGTTTTTTTTCTTTTCATAACAAACACAAATAAAAAAGAATTAGCGAAATCGGTCCAGCCGTTCACGCGTGATGCCGTGACCAAGGGAAATAGGGAATCATTTTTATATATAGAGATTATTTGAATTCAATACTTACTAATGAATCAACCTCTGGATCTGCTATGTAATATGGTTTTTCTTGTCGTATCTGTGGAAAAGAGAAAGAACATTTAATCATTTCATGTAAATGACAGTCAACATTAAATTGTAATTTATAGTCCTTTAATTAGCAGCCGTGGTGGCCCTATGGTACGTTGCCTGCTATTCTAGGGACGCAATTTCGAATAACCGATCTGTACCAAGTGCAGTGATTAGTCACACCACGAGCTTTACGGTGAAGGAAAACACCGTGAGGAAACCTGCATACGTCTGAGAAGAAATTCAGGGACGTATGTAGTGCCTTAGAGGCGGCGACGGACTCACCAACTGTCACGTTGACACCAAATTATCTGCGGTGGAAAGTGGGTGTTGTAACACCTCTGTCCACCTCTTCGGGGACCCTTGTGGGAAGGCGTGAAGATAGCATACTATATAATTGTATTTTGTAAATTCTTACATAATAAATCTTGACGTTTAGAAACAATGTAAGCGAATCTTGTAAACACCTTCGTATCTAAATTATTAAGTATTTACAATAGTTGGTTACCAGATGGATTAATGGCGGGCGTCGTCGGGTCGTGACGTATGTATAGCAATAAAATGCTCGCGCGGTTGGCTGCGCGCGAGCCACAGATTAAAATAATTATTAACAGAGTTGACAGTTTGTTGAATTTTTTTTAAATGACTTACATTTCGTGAATGATTTTTTTACATACATATTGGTAAGAGGAATAATAATTTTATAGAATCGACATTTATTCTTAGATGAATGAAATTAAAAATAATGGTGTTAAAACAGATTTTTTTGATGACAGTGAAATATTCTTCAACTAAAACATTTTCACCCTAAGTGTACGGCCCACCCGATGGTATGGTATGGTGGCGGTTACCGTAACATGGGTGCTTGCAACACCAGGGGTATCACTCGCGCGTTGCCCCTGGTATTTCTATCGGCTATAGGCTACGGTGACTGCTTACCATCAGGTGGGCCGTATGCTTGTGTGCCAACTCAGTGGTAAAAAAATAAGTTTTTTAACGCATGTCACATCTACAACTTAACTAATCTATGTACTTAAGAAACACTTTTTTCGACATTTAAAGTCGAGTTGACCGGAAATGCGATACTATCATGCATACTACGCTGTGGTTGTTTTTTTTTTTCGGCCATAACGCCGAGCAAGCGCTACTCGGACAATTATTAAAATTTTTGTGTTAACCTACTTTTTACTAGCATTAATTACTGAATATAATGTTGTTCTAATTAAAATTACATGACATAACATTTTTGAATATGGAATCCATTAAGTCATAAATGAGTATACGGCTTGGAAACCCGCTAAATTAGTCTCTCAAGCGCCAAATGGAATTAGTTCCCATTTTTTGCTTTCGTGTGTGTTAATTGCGAAAGTTATTTTGCAGTGAATGGCAGTATTTATAGCATTTCCTTGAGTGCGAATTAACGTTTGATTCCAAATTAAAAATATATAAAATTTCATCTTTTATTAGCTGAGTATGAAAATGTCGTAAAATATTATACACACCAATACTTTTTTATTATTATATAAATCTAATAATTACCAACATCAATATTGTGCTCACTTCACTTTATTTACATCTAATACTAGCTATCTCCCACGACTTCTCTCGCTTTGCTTTATGAAGCCCGTGTAACTCACTACAGCATTCTAGTGGTGAAAGACTTTTTTAAATAGTACCTCTTTATTGAGTATATTTTGTCTACCCGTGCAAAGCCAAGGCGGGCAGCTAGCCTATGTTACTCAGTGATAGTGTAGCTTTCTAACGTTGAAAGAATTTTTGAAATCGGTTCAGCTGTTTTTGAGTTTATTCGTTACATACAAAAATACAAATCTTTCCTATTTATAATATTAGTGTAGATGTAGATATAAACTATATTAAATAAGTGTGTATAGACTCAATGAAAACAATCTATTTTTAAATAGGAACAATTTATTAAACTTCCATTTGCAAGGAGAAATAATTCAATTTTTCTTTAAATAATTCCAACCGTGTTTAATGGCGAAACAAATTGAATTAACAAAGATGGCCGTGTAAAACCATTTGAAATTAGAACCGACCGACAGTACAATGGAAATTAACATAGAGCTTCACTTATGTGTGGACACGTCAAATGTGTATGTTTTTGATACCTACTTGGTACTTTAATTTTTTTTTCAAAAACCTTCATGGTTCCCACAAGGGTCCCCGACGAGGTAAGCAGAGTTACAACACCCACTTTCCACCGAAGATGATTTGGTGCCAACGTGACTGATGGTGAGTCCGTCGCCGTCTCTTAGGCACTACATACGTCTTGGATTTCTTCTCAGACGTATGCAGGTTTCTTCACGATGTTTTCCTTCACCGTAAAGCTCGTCGTGTGACTAATCTTGTTGTGATGTAATCGTGGTGTGAATAAAACTTATTTTTTAATTTTTATTTTGATCATTCGAAATTTTAAAAAGCCGTAGTTTTCTTAATATTTTTTTTATAAATCGTATACATTAGTAAAAATCAATAGCATTCCTAAAAACAAAGGTTAATTGCCTATTTTCGGAACTATCATTCCTAAACAAAAAATAACCAGTTTTGGCGTGATCATAAACTTAGTGGACATTAAAATAAATACCAATTTATCTCAATCACGAGTTTTATCATACTTTCACCATTATAAAGCAATAAAATGGCGGCAAACGGACTCTAATCGAGAACACTTCAGTTTATCATGGAGTTATCTCAAATAATGTAGATAACCCTTTGTTTTAAGTGAAAATTAAAACCTAATTATCTTACGGTACATCCATGTTAATATAATCGTGTGACTGTCTGTTGTCTGTAGAATTTTGCATATAACATAGCAGGCCATTTAAAATTTATATGGCATACGATTTGACTGACCAGCCATAAGTTTAATTTTTATACCACTAAGGTGGCACACAAGCATACGGCCCATCTGGAAGTAAGCAGTCACCGTAGCCTATAGCCGCTGGCAACACCAGGGGTATCACTAACGGGTTGCCAACCATGTTGTTGATGAGGACTCACTGTGCTAGCAGCATTACTACTAGCCCAGCGTATCCTCGTGGAGCACACAGCCTTACTTACCGCAGAAACACAACACTACATCCAGTAGTGTTATTTCACTGCGGTCTTCTGTAAGGAGGTACAGTCGCCAATCGGGCGGCTCCAATTTATATGGGAAACCCACGGGTAATCCTAAATCGCCCTACCTCTCTTTAAATCGCCCTACTTCTTTTTAAATCGCCCTACCTCTCTTTTAAGTTAGTAAGTTTATAGATTACAGCATATTGTATCGTGTAAAGCGAAGTAAGTCAAGAATCCAATCAACACAACCCGCACGGCTTTGTCTTATGTCATTACCGGTGTGGGTCGGCACTACGGTACTATCCGCCTCGGGGCGCAATCACCTGTAATTGTCCAAATTGATGGCGAAAATTACCCCCTAGCGTCTGGCCAATCGCAATTGGCCCCACCCCCACTTTGGGGCACGGAAGTCCCACATTTTTGGGGCCAGCGACCCGTGAAACTTTAGAGCTCGTATTAAATGCTAATCAAGCGATCTGAAGATAGCGTTGCTTTGAGAATTGTTTCGAAGAACGGTTAAGCCATATAGTTTTATGTCCGTGTGAGTCGTAAATGAGGTGTTAGGAAAACTGTTACTAAGTACTGTCCTTGACCTTCTACTTAGTCCTTGACTTTCAAAAAGATTTCTTTGACCTATGTTCTTGTTAAAATTAGTCGCTAATCAACTGATAAAAAGGAGAATTGACGTATTCAAAGCTCAGTCAATCTTTAAAGACAATTTTGATGAAGCTTATTAGATAAGTTACAGCCTTAATAATTTTGATTTTAATTCAGGGTCGGCAACGCGCGAGTGATACCGCTGCTGTTGCAAGCGTCCATAGGCTACGGTGACCGCTTACCATCAGGTTGACCGAATGATTGTTTGCTAAGTTAGTGGTAAAAAAAATAGAGTCTGATATTATCTGTCACGTCGATTGAAGCCATTCTTAAAACATAAAAGCACCAGTGTTTGCAACAATGTCTAGATAACTTTTGACCTTACGATAATGGTGTAAATTTTCTTCGTTTCATCTGTTTAGTTAGACTAAAACTATACTGTAATATTTACCATATTCTATAAGTCATTGGAAGTAAATAATATATTCATTATTTTGACAGGACATGTCATTTTGACAACAATAAAATAAAGTTTTGTATACTGAACTAAAATCACATATCATCACGCCACGTCCCTCACGGGGTAGGCAGAGAGTATTGAGCGCCATTTCTCTCTTGACTTGCACACCTCTTTGGCTTCTACATTCATCAATCTCTTCATACATGCCCGCCGGTTCCGAGTACTCTTTACCTTTCCAGCTAAGAGTACTTTGATCTAGAAATATGGAAGTTGGTCTTCCACGGCTTCTTCTCGGTCTATCATTCGTATTGGATATACTTTTTGTGAGATTTTCTTTTTCATCTCGTCATCAAATTCTGTTTTAATTGTGGCTAACGAATGTGTGACCAGAGAATTAGCACCAATAGCTGTTACAGAATGATTTATTTCTTAAATTAGTTAAAACAACGAACCTTTTATCTATTGGAGACGAATTAACATAGCTTAAATCTTCTTTTAAACTTTCAACTGATTGTCTACACTCTACCCCAACCTTCTCATACCTCACTGAAAAAAAACTTTGCTCAAATTCTAAGGCGTCCTTTATTACCAATAATAGTCCCCGTACTTGTTCAATTAAACAAATAATAGAATTTTACCAGCAAATGGACAAAAGCAGGTAAACGAACAATGAATTGTCTTCGACAATGTGAGCTGCGAGTCAAAAGTTATACTTCGCCTGGCATTGCTGGTGTAAAAACTCCTTTGTAGTTTTTAAATGGTAGACTTTATTATTCATTGGTTCCTTTTCGTTGTGTGTTGTCTATGTATTGGTTAGTGTCAGAATATTTTGGCTCCAAATCACGTTATTTTGACTTTCGAATCCAGTGTCTTTTGGGATTACATTTAAGTTTTAGATCGAATTGACAAAGTACTCAATAATGGAAAGGTAAAGAGTACTCTGATTAAGCAAGAATGTTTTAAGATATTGATGAATGTAGAAGCAAAAGAGGTGGTGCAAGTCAAGAGTGAAATGGCGCTCTATACTCTCTGCCTACCCTAGGAGGGACTTGGGAGTGAAATAAATGTACATGTAAATTTTTAACTACTTGCAGTAAAGCCTATGGGTGTTACAGCCTTAAAAGAAATAATAGTTAGTCCCGTAAGTCTGTAGTGAAAACTGGTAGCGTTGGTAAACTTTCGGTACACTGATTGTGACTGAGATTGCTACCTGACCAGCCAAAAAACCACGGAACTCATTAAATTCGTATTCAGCACTGCCATCGGACATTTAACTCTATTTTTACACAAATTAAAGTGTATAATCACTTGACAACTCAAGGGTGGTTATTACCATATGTGGTGAGCAAGCGGACGGCATCAGAATCGCTACCAAACGTGGTACCCTGTAATTTGTAATAAAAAATCTATTTATAAGATAAAATAAAGGTCCAAGAGCTACGCCGCCCGATCGCTCCTCCGTATTATTTAATAAATCATCGGTTACAAGCCATTTTGACACTTGTCATAGGCCGCCAAGGCTTAGATTCCTGCGCGCTTGCGCATCCAAACTGGACGGTGAATTATTTTATAATGCTCTGTTACAGTTTTGTAATTTAGTTAAGTCGCCTCCTGTTTAATTTTATCGGACGCCAAGAAGCGGCGGCAGGTGATTTTTTTTTAATTTTTTTGACCTAAAAAATGCCGTCCGGCCCGCTACTGAAGTAGTTGGTCAAATTATAGTTTATTAATAACGGCGCGTTCCTGTTACGAAACTTTTATTTATAGCGAGCGCGTGGAGCGCTTTTTGACAGATTTGATTTACCGCCATATTTTGACAGATCCTCACTTTGACATATTGATTTTAATCACGATTAAAAAGTTATCAGCCACTTATTACTGGCTAGAACGTTTCAATTAGGGTCCCAAACAATCGTATTGAGTTATCCTAACAAATCAAGACAGATAGTTGGGCCGGCACCGCGCGAGTGATACTGGTACATATTGCAAGCGTCGATAGGCTACGGTAACCGCTTACTATCAGAGGCCGCATGTTTGTTTGCCAACTTAGTGGTATAAACAAGGCAGAAGCTATATAGTTTTACAGACTAGTGACAACAAAATAATTACTGATTGCTCGTGAGGTGTGAAAAAGTTTAAATACATTAACAACGATATTTAAAAGACTCGTATCCAAAGTTAAAAAAAGTGCAAGGCTATAGCTCAGAGTAGATAATATACTTCGTACGCTATAGTGTTTGTTCCGAAGCACTAAGACTTCCATAGATGTCTTGGGAGATGTTATTATTACGCGTTTATTTCATGGTGTACTTGTAAACGTCAAAATATCAGCCATTTCGCCTCGCTAGCTACAAAAAATGGCCATAAATATTCTTAACAAAATGCTCCTACTGAATATGGCTGCCATAAACCATAGCTCTATAAAATAACGCCGGTTGTTTATGTTTTATTTGTCTCTAGTGTTAGACGTTTGTCTGTGAAGTGTTATGCAAATTAGTTATTTATAATTAACAGGAAATCATGTAGCAGAGTTATTGTAAGTTAACTTTTAACCTTAAAACACGCATTTTGTTTAACAATTTACTAAGTTCAATGGCAATATGTCAACGATATGGTAATTGTTGAAATTTACATTATTATAGTCAAAACACTGTGTTTACGAGGACACAAACAACAAGAGAAGAAGAACCGAAAGATTATTAAAAAAATAACGCTTACAAGCATTATCTCTATCCAAAAGCTGATCCTAAGCCAGCATCCAAAACAGACATTAACTGTAGCGTCCCTTTTAGAACGAGAGAGCACACAACAGAAAGAGACGAAGAGAGAAAGAAACTTTTTCTTGCGTTTTTTGTATTGAAATCCGTGCGTTCAAAAATTTAATACAAGAACCCTATTCAAAGGAGCTTCGCAGGTAGACGCAGCCTATTTGCTTTGGCCCATTTTTTGCCCGTTGATTTATAGCCCCACTCTGTGACGATTTGTGACCTGTAGGATGCCAGTTTTGTCACTAGGACCTCGTTTGATTTATTAATTCTAATCCACGTCCGGCAAAAGGGCGGGGTTCCATTTTGACAGTTTGACGTTTCGTACTTTTGAGGTTAGCTGCCATTTTTTGGGAATTAACACGTTGATTGACTCTGATGATAGGTCTCTGTTCGGGACGTGTCATTTGTGATGATTGGTCGTTTGGGCCGCGGTACTTTTTGGTATAATAAATATGTCATCGTAATCCGTTAAGGATAATAACTTTTGTTCCAGGTGTGTTATGTCATTAGGTCTTCAACAAATCTCATCGACATTTTTTTTGTAACAATACGGCTCTGTGATGGTAAGCAGTCACCGTAGCCTATAGCCGCAAGCAATATCAGCGATATCACTCACGAGTTGCCAACCATGTTGTTGATGAGGAGTGTGCTAGCAGCATTATTACTATTACTACTAGGGCAGCGTATCCTCGTGGAGCACTGGCAACCTTACTTACCGCAGAAACAACACTACATCAAGTAGTGCTATTTCACTGCGGTTTTCTGTAAGGTGGAGGTACAGTCCCTAGTTGGGCGGCTCCAATATTAATAGGAAAACCAACGGGAGATCTCAATTCTCCTTACTTGTAAATTGTAGATTCTTTCTTGTCTTTGGTGTCAAATATTGCAGACTCTATTAATTGGGTTTCTCAATCAAAACAATGCAATCTGCGCGTCGGTAGCAATAGTTATACCCTGGGGGGTCACCGGAAGGTTTTTCGGCTATTACGAGGGTCATTCGGATTAGCGGGGGACAATAAAGGTGACGTAATGACCCACCGGTGGCTCGTCAGGGGGGATAAATCTTATTAATTGTTATTTGTTTATCCCGATAGTTTTGCCATGTCTATACACATGCAGAACTTTAGCTGTCCTCAGCAGTTAATACAAACATATCATCGAGTACAGCAGGCAATGGTGAACCCTATAGAAAGATAAATGTAAGGGAATAAACTTTGACGTTATGTCACGTGGTCAAGTTTTTAATTCCCATACAATTCTTTCGATTTCTGTAGTGTTAACGGTTATAATATGAGCATGGCTATAGGTACACCGTTAATTTTGAACAGTCTAGTTTTTGTATCATAAAAATCGTTAAAGCAATATTTTCCCATCGATAACATAATAATATTATAAATGCGAAAGAAACTCTGTTTGTTACCTTTTCACGACCAAATGGCTCAACGGATGGTAATGAAGTTTGGCAATGAGATAGATTTTAACCTCGGCAAGGACATAAGCTATCTGTGTCTAGAACCACATGGACGAAACCGCTGGTAAATGCTAGTCTATACCAATATTATAAAGAGGAAAGATTTGTATTTTTGTGGGTTTGTATTGAATAGGCTCCGAAATTATTGGACCGATTTCAAAAATTCTTTCACCGTTGGAAAGTTACATTATCACTGAGTAACATAGGCTACATATTATACTAGCTGCCCACCCCGGCTTCGCACGGTTGGACAAAATATTTGATAAATGTCTATGCTCCGAAACTAATGTTTACCCGTGCGAAGCCTGGGCGGGCAGCTAGTATGTAATATGAACTTAATATAACTTTAATAACATACTTTAATATTAACATTTCCATATTAACTAACGTTATTAAATTTAGATCCCCTTTAATACTGTATAAAAAAATATTCACAAGCAATTATGTACTTCATACTGAACTGAATTTAGATCGCAATAGATTGCCTTGTAGTTTTATAGCCTTTTTTAATGGAGTAATCGACCTATACTTGATGATAAAGTCATTAAAAGTGATAAAAATAATAGTTTTACGACATTTTATGCGTATTCATTTAATATATGGGATGAAACCTGACTAGCCACTTCCCTGACTTTTATTAGACGCGTGGAGTCGTAGGCAGAAGTAAGTAAGGTAGGTAATAGAAAAAAAAAACATGTTTTTTTAAACCACTAAGGTAAGCATACAGCCCGCCTGATGGAAAGCGTTCACCGTAGCCTATGGACGCTTACAACACCAGGGGTATCACTAGCGCGTTGTTTGCATCAGGTGGGTCGTAAGCTTGTGTGCCACCATAGTGCTATATATTTTTTTAAGTTGCAAAAATGGCAGCCCAGAATACGGGCAACAAGATTCTGGCTATACCCATAAAAAATGCAATATGTAGGAGGAAATTTGGATATTTTCACAAGAGGTTTTACTTCCCAAGTCCCATCACTCTATATGTTTAATAAAAACAAAATTATTTTAAAAAGTATGCAATATTACATCTTTTTAAACACAAGATCGTATTAAGGCCCCAGTTTTGAACGATAGTATTTACAATGAATAACTATTAGCTTACCATCCCTTTATGATGTTTTTTAATTTTATACCCTCGCGCACCCCTGGGGCCGAATTAAAGCGCAATGGTGCGATGGTTAATAACTTATCTGCGGGTTCTGTACGGGCCGTTGTTAATGTGATTTTTAAAGTTAATGCTTTAGGGTTCTGTAACCGAAGAAACAACAGCTATCGACTACGTATTTGTATCACTTTCGACTGTTTTTATGTGGAAACATTAACAGCGCTGCGCCGGTGAAAAGTGGAACTAAAAATTTTTATCAAAATTTTGACATTTCGTTACTTTGAATTTGGATCAACTTCTAAACGCGTCAACACTTTTGTTGCTACAGTTCACATTTCTTTTAAAAAGCTGTATTTGAATTTGGAATTTTAATTTTAATTATTGTTAGTGATTGTAGCATCACAAATAAAAAAACCAGCATAATTTTTTATGAACCACAGATTTCCAAAATGACGCCTAACCATAAGCATTTGTCTATAGTTCGTAACACTAGCGACATCTTGTTCCCTTCAATCCTTATTGATTGTTGAAGAACCCCATATTGAGGGTTTGGGTTTTTGATTTTAAGTCTAAGTTCATATTTCAGGGAGATTCTTTGAAACTACAGTGCGATAGTTAGATCTTAAAATCATTGAATACGTGTTTAAAGAGGAACATTGGCTTGACAGTTGCAACCTTCTTATCACCATATTATCTATATCACTATATTGTAATGTGAATCCTACGATTATTACGCACTCAGATGATATAATCATTTTGTCAAAAATTTCAATTCAGTAATTGTAACTTCGATTTTTATGACAAACAGAATGCTCTAACTCCAAACTAATTACACGAGAATTTCCCGAATTAACCCCCTAATCATCGACACATTGACGAAACAATCGGCCGGGAGAGGGTTAGACGCATTACTGGACGTAATCTTGATTGATCTGCTACTAATAACGTTGGTTTTACCGCGGGTCGGACAGACCCCCGCTGTTTTCTTTGTGTCGCCGTTTCGCTCGCTGCATTTAGAGGGTTTGGCATTTTCTTATATTTTTATTGAGAGGAGGTAGTTTTCGAAGAGCAAGTTTGAGAGGGTTCTGAGATAATTGATATTGTATTAATATTTTGGAATCAAAATTAGCTGACGTTTGGTAACTGAGATTTGTTAGTGGTGCCAATTCTCTTGTCACAAAAGCCCAAATTACCCAAAATATTAGCTTGGATAGTTATATTAAGTTTTAGTGCTGTCAAATCATATTAAGTACTGGCAAACGAGGAATAATTCAGTTTCACTGAACAACAGAAATAGGTTAGATATTTTAGTTTAGTTTTAGTCTAGTCATATGAACAAAGGAATATGAGACATTTTTAACTAAGTTTACACATAAAACCAACATCATGTAATCCATACAGACATGACAAATTTCAATTAAATTATTTCATTTCGTGCCATTACCCGTCTAAGGAGAATGTAAAAGAAGCAACCTAACTACAAAAGTGGTATAACCCTATAATTCACAATTCTTGAATTTAATTAAAATTTAACTCGATATAGCCCCTGATATCGTGGTATCCCTGTCTAACATAATTACCGGTAGTACAGCCATAATTACTAGTCTAGGTAGCCTATGGGAAGTATCATTCCATACCTTGGGGTTAAATTACGTGAAAAACGGAAAATTGTCGAGGGTTGGTTTAACTTAACCTGCCATAAATGTGTTTCAAATATGCAAAGCGAAAATTGCAGTAAAATGATGATAGCTCCTCCATAGGGAAATGATAATTGCAGGTTATTACACCTTACATATTTTTTATGAAGAAGTTTTTATTGCACTTTGCAATATTTTTACTGCATTTAACATGACGCGTTGTAGCGTAGACTTGGAATACGACATGATAAAGCAGTAATGCTTGAACGTTATCACACAGCGCCAACTGGCCCAAACTAAGCAAAGCTTATACTATGGGAATCAGCAGCTGATTATACTTTAGTACAAAACACCCAGACGCAACCCAAATGTTTATGAAACAAAATGTTCGCCCCGACGGGAATTGAACCCGCGACCTCTTGCGTAGCAGTCAGGTATTCTAACCACTTGACCTACGGTCTTGTAAATCGTCCCCTTTCCACCATTCCTAGAGCTCATCCTGATACACTGGAACCAAAATGGTCTCTTACTATATGGTTTCTAACATGGGCTGAATAAATCTCATGTTTTTCTAACACATTCACAAATAATAAATAATTGCTCACAAATATGTGATACATTTTCAAATATAAAAACTAGCGTTAAATCATTTTATCATTCAAGACCATTACTTGTAAAACAAACAGTTTAAATCCCGCGTTTTGAAAATATTTAATAAGAGGTGAGTTTTTTCATTACGTATTATCAAGTTATTTTTCAAACATAAGTATTTTTTAATCTTGATGCTTTTAAATCATCCGTATATAGTCTTTTGACATTCACAAAGGAACATTTAAAACCAGGGATAAAAGGACATGTATCCAAAAAAATATTCATAACATTTTTTAAAGTTAAAAATAAAATACCAATAGCAGATGTTGGCTAATCCCTGTTTAACGAATACAAGCGAAATTGAACTATATCTCTTGAGCAGGAAGACATAAACCATGACGCGAGGTATTGTGATCTTTATTTTTTTTCACAAAGTGCTTGTTTGCGTATATGCTTGCGCCTGCGCATAAGAGATTATAAATATTATTATAATATGTTAACAGCGTGATTCATGGGTCGGATTAGAGTGCACTTATATAACAGATACGTACCAATGTGACTTGCTTGTTTTAACAGCGTATGAAGCAATTTTAATAATTTCAAGGTTCATCATCACATCTTGTCTGTGGAGCAATCGCCGAACCGTTATATCTCTACTCAAAATCAACATTATTTCAAATTTTGTTTAACCATCCTGTGTTCATTTCAAGCAAACAGAGCGCTACTTCTTTTCAACTAGTTTGGGGCAAGAGACTTTGTAGATCTTGAATTATATTATTTGACAGTAAAGAACTAATTGATTGATTGATTTTGTAGGGAAAATCAATACACATATTTAAAAGAGTAATTACTGAATTTCTTGCCGGATTCTTCTCAGCAAAATAAATTCTGGATCTGGCTGTGATTCTGACGATTTGAATGTACTTCTTTGTAAAGTCTACGCAAATTAAGTTGACTAGGATTTTAATTGTGACATCTTCATGGTTTCAATAAAATCTCTAAGTATATTCTACAAATGGTTCGTACATCCCCCACACCCTATAACTTCCCATAGGGATGTAAAACACGAGGCGACCATAAAGCGACCAGTCATGGTCCACCTATTTATATTAATAAAACTAAGGAGGGTTGTCTAAGGACGGTAAATGAGTTGACAGTTCTAGTTTTTAAAATTGCTAGTTGTGTTCTGAATAAATATTGCCGAGGGCCGAGATTTTGACCAACGTCGTGAAAGACTGACAAAACAGAAATACTGTAAAATTCAAGAACGTTTTTCACGTCAACACGATTGGTTAGTTACACTTCTGGTATATCAAGCGTTATGTAAGCTTACGGTGACCGCTTACCATCAGATGAGCTGTAAACGTTTCATCCTATAAAACTGTACTAATATGAAATTGCTAGATTTTCATTAATATATGTGTTTCCTAGTACTGTAATTAATACCTACCTACTTTTTATTACATTCAGTAATAACATCTAAGAGATTTTAACTATATTTGTTAGAAAAAAACACTTAAAGCAAACCATTATATATTTCCGATAATTTGTAATTTTAAGTTAACTGTTTTTTTACACAGGTCCTCAACACGTAGATATCTATGAGTAAGCATTAATAAATACCTACACACAATGTAGGTACTTTGGTACGACCCGAAGCCCCCCTCGTAGGTAAAAACGACCTAATCCACGTCAGCTGGTTATGACTGGTCGGCTCGCCCCTTATTTACAGCGAAACTCACGAAGGCCTACGAACACGTTGCGTCCTCTCGTAAACAGAGCTCAGCTTACACTGGTCGTTCGCCCGCACGACCAATAAAGGTTGCACTTTCAAAAAGTACTGACGTCCAACTTTTTTCGCGAGACGAGGATGTCAAGTCAATCTGGCGTTGGATACAGGGGCTTTTGCCCTCCTGTCAAATACATAATGAGTGATTTTTTTTCTGTTAAATGTGTAGGTTTAGCGATCGATGGACTACAGAAATACCTATTATAGTATCGGGGTGTGTGTATTTTATGATAATTTGATTATTTTGATACTGGGGACACATCCTAGTAAAATGTCAGATTAATTATTTATTCGCTATTTTAATTTCTTTTTTTTCATTCAAAGTCAAAGTCAAATTTACTGTTTATTAGTTAAAGTTTGTACTTTAATGTAGATTAATTTATTATCATTATAAATTTAAAAGCTGTGTCGAAACAGATGCAACTCCTTCCTTTCAAAAAGTTTACGTTAAATTACAACAATACATAAAGAATTTGTATCAATTGTGTACGTACAACTGAGATGTATGTAAAGCATACGGCCTGCCTGATGGTAACCGGTCACCATAGCCTATGGACGCTGGCGACGCCTAGTGGTAACACTAGCAACGATGCTCTCTCAAAATAAATCTTATTTTATTATGTAATTACATGATTTTAAATTTCTATAATTGACACTTACGCGCCTGAAACAATCGTAGCTACAGAAATATGATTATTATGTAAATTAACACTTGTATATATAGGCCTAAGGTGCATTACACTTCAATGATTACATATATCGTTGTATATATGTATAAATAAACGGTTTATAATTACACTACTCTAGTGAAATTCTTCGTCGTGTTATGAAGAATGCTACTCAAGCTTATTTCGTATACAGGTTGTTTGGTAATTAATCAACCGTCTTCAAAAAAGGAGGATGTTCTCAATTCGATAAAGTCATAAATGGAGATTCCAAGGACCTTTGGAAAATATACTCAATAATATAAAGTTTTCGTGAAGTGAGGTGAAATTATAAAGGCAACATCAAAAACTTCAAATTAAAATGGTTTATTCAGCTTAGACCCCAACAAGTGTACTACCAGAGATGTTTAAGAAGCGCTATGTCGTTTTTCTTATTTTTTAGGCCCAAGGAAATGTAATGAATATGAATCTATGTTTAAATATGAATGTTTGTTACACGATAACTCCGCCAATTGTAAATTGATTTAGATGTTACCTTTTTCGTTTGGTGGGTCACACTTCGGACGTGGTCTTAGCAAGAAGTAAGAAGAAGTAGTACTTAGAAGTAAACGAAATTGCGATTCTACTTTTTTCTAGTTAAAAATTCTACATACATATAATAAAGTACAGACTAGAAGTCGAGTTTTTATTTTTTATTTTAGTTTAATTTTCATCATAATACATACATACCATTACGCCAAGCCCCTCTCGAGGTAGGCTTTGGTTACATAAAGTATTTTACGAAACGTGAAAAAGCGGTAAGGCACAAACAATAGTATAGCTGTGTCCTCGTCTTTTACATTATTACCGTATACAGCCTTCTCTTTGTGTGTGAGGAGAGCAGAAGATATTATTGAATCTATTAGTGACGGCCGCACAGCTTCTGTCTAAAGCGTTTTGTTTCTTCAATCTTTATTTTATCATCCTGTACGTCAATCCGGCACCTAGTATATTTATGTCATTATTAACCCGAGTGAATTAATACTCATTTGACGTGCCCGTTCCTGCTGGATTCCTGACGCGAAGGCAAAAACTTGTCGGGAACCAGGTCTTTTTGTCGACCGGCTCGACTGCCCGAAAAGGACCGCTAATCGAATACCTTTTAATGCTTAAGATGTATGGAACAGTATTTTGAGGCTTTTTGATGGTTTGAAATTCATTTCCCAGTTGCAAGAAATGTTTACGTAAGTGGAAAAAGTAAGTATCTACTTCTGTTGCACTCAATCTATCTTTAATTGAACAGAATTAAGATAATTTAAAAATAATTCCAATCGAAAAATATTATCAAACAATCAACCTACCTGTACATTTAAAAAAACTTGACAACCGACCAATCACATCACTCCGGACCACGATTGGCGTATTCAAATATCGAACCCTCCGACAAATTCTAATTTCAAACGTGTTCCCACTGCATTCGTAATTTTCAAAATCTTTCCCGACGCGCTGACCTTGTCAAAACGGCCTAGCTCTGGAAGATACCTACGTCACAGGTCACTACGATGAAAGAGCATAATGCTTAGTTCGTCGGCATATTAATGTTGGTTTAAACGGACAAAAACTGAACGCTAGTCGGTCGACGCGGCGTGTCAGCCACTAATTGACTGGCGCACGCTATCGCATGGAGCAACCAGGCCTCAATCAGTAAGCAAAGGTTAGGGAAAAATTCTTTTTAATAACATGCCTTCATTTGTATCTGCCATTGACCCCAACATACCGGACAAATGAATACCTTAATGAAGTTTCCTATTTAAAAAGTTAACAGTTTAGAGATACATATCGTCACGGAAATAAAATTCCAAGTAATCTTTTCCAGTTTTTAATATCTTCACCTTACTGGGTTAAGTTTTCTAAGTCGTATTGGAAAGAGAATTGCCTATACAAAAGCAGATAATCGATAGAGCATCGGCACGGGTGTCATGACATATTCATTAGACACGTCTTCGAACGCGACACAATATTAATTTAATCGCGTTTGTAATCAAGTTTTATGCGCGGAAAGCATATTTTGTTAATAGCAATCTCCATGGAGAAAGCGTCTCGAAGATTCCACAATAATAAGAGAAAATTCTAATGAACATAACCTTGTAGCGAAGTGCAGCTACATTGAAATCGTTATCGATTTCTATATTTGAATAAATAATTTGAATGATTTCTATTTTAGCTAAGATTTGAATGGCGTCCATTCTTGCATTATAAGTTAAACGCAAATAGGCTACTAGCTGCCTCTTATTAATAGACTTATAAAAATTGACGTTTTTAACGTAACTTAACCCGCCATCGCGTGCATGCATATATAAACAGATATATTCTCCATTTTGTTAAAGCATTCCTTTTTCATAGATTGTTGTTTTTTTCAAACAAAAACAAAGTGCGTTTAAACATTGCAGGGACTGAAGCCGAACCGTTCCCACATAAGAAAAGTCAAGAGCTTCTAAGCAACAATTTCGGTGAACAAAACGAACCCGAAACAAGATGCGTAAGGAATGCCAAACTGCAAAAACCACTCGATGGGGACGATAAAACGAAATCGCCGATGCGTTGTCGAAAAAAAAATGCAAGTGCTGCGTGCGAGCGAGAGACAAAAAACGTATCGTATCGCGGTTCCACTCTAGCGCGCGCGGCTAATGAATATAGTGGTGCGCGGGCGCAGCTGCGCGAGACAACCACGGATCGATCCACCATTATTTATTTTATTCCGGCGCGAAACCCTGAATTGGATCATGGCGACAAAGAGGTTAAATTGCGCGTCCAAATCCCATGACAATTGACAATTATAGTGTTAAACGAAACGCGGACAGATGTAAACAAAACTCAGTGTCGAACGCCATTGATGCTGTTATACATAAAAGAGCAGTATCTGTCGCAGCTTGACGTGTTTTTTTCAATAACACACCACGTTTGCGTCCACAACAAGTTAAGGCGGAGATTTAGATCTCTAGATTATCTACAGACAAGAGTCTTTGAGTTGAAGAAAAAGTCGGCTATGATGGATGCATGCACGGATTCACATCATTATAATCAACTCTTTTTCTAACGTTACTCACCTCACAAAGTCTAAGTTGCTAAACACTAGGTAAGCACGCAACGTGAGGCGATATTGTTTATCGCGTTTTGGTCTGCTTTTAGAGGAACTGGCATTACCATGATGATGACAGACAGAGGGAATATAATCTGAGGAGATATTGACAGACACGTACAAGGAAAGTGATTTGAGAACAATATTGAATACATTTCAAACACAACTTTCGACGTTGGAACGAAATGAGAAAAACCACGTTGGTGGGAGCGAGTCGTTACGCGACGCGACACATTACAATGCACAATATTCCGATCGATGCGTTTTTGCGACGAGATTTCATCACAAAACCATAATAAAGGCAGAAATTTACATGAGATGTCATTAAGGTAAAGCCTGTATGAACTTAATTACAGTGAGAAGAATAATTTTGTGAGAACTGAACTAAAAACAGAGTCTGATAAGGTGTAAGATGAGCTCACGCCACCCGCGCATGTGCTGTGTGTGATGCATCGAACAATAAACAGAATGATATGCAATTGTCGCCACTTGGTGTGACGTCAGACCTGCATGGCCTTTTGATTCTAAGACCTAAAGACAAGAAGCACTAGCATTTTAATTATAAAGTCAAACAGTTTAAGGGCAAGATAAATATGGCCCATAATTTAAGTGGTAAAACTAAGATAGGTCATATAGTTGTAGAGTTACTTTTTATGAACGAAAGAGTACTGAGGGCAGTGATCCAGCCTCAGTTGTGTATAATTATATACAAAAAATATGAATATAATTGTGTACCTTTTAACTGTGAAATGAAAAAAGTTATTACGTATCGATCCCCGATCACCGCTCCCTATCGATTATCGATATAAATTCTTTACAATTATCATTTTAATTAATACTCGTTATCCATCCTCCTCTATAATTCATTTTACCCATAATATTCATAGACCAGTTTCTTGTAATTCATAAATTAACAATGGTTTTATTATAAGCGATCACAGTAAGATCTTAATTTAAAATTCAGTAAGACTCAGTGCCGTACAATCAATGTGGAAATATTAATCGGTACACCTGTTGATGTATTTCATTTATTGTGATTGAACCAGACACGATCCGTGAACAGTGTCACCATTCTATGGCCGTTCTATTTTCCTGTTAGCATTGTGCGAACGTCCGCCTAAGTTAATAGCACGTTTACAATTGACACATCGTTAACTAAAACATTTGCTAGTAAAAAACGTCATTCTGAACTCGATTAATGCCAACAAAAAGAGCGAACTAATTCACTGAGAGTCAACGTACTCGAATTCCTCAACAGTCACTCCATCGCATCACCGTATCGATGACAGCTAGGGATGACAGTATAGTATCACAACTAAACTGATCACTTGCCTCGCAGAGCACTATATCAATCAGCCACGCCACAATCGCACCGCATGCCACTTAAATAAATTTATAACATATTAAGTACGTTGAAAATAAACACTTTATGATTTATTTCGTGGTGGAATGAATTATGGACGTCACTTATTAAAGAGGTATGTTAGAGTGGGACGTCCGAATTTTTATCTTCTTTTTCACATGCTACCGGTGCCGATAAACGTTTTATTGGAGTAATTAACACAACCGATTAGCCTTTGTATGTGTTACATGTCCAAACACATGATAAATGTGACATTCTACAGGGTAATCCTTGTGATAAGTTTTATAACAGTGGCATTTGTCTATATCGTTACAGATTTGATGAAAAGCAAGTGTGCTTGTAATAAAATCACGCAGCGCCAGTCGGACCTTACCCAATACGAAAATAAGTGGTCAATGGTCGGTTCCATGACACTGAGGAGTTTATCACTGTTATCTGTGACAGGGGACTGGGGTCAGGCCGCTGGTGCCCACAATATTGCTGCTATAAATACGATTTAATTTTGTATTACAACGACTCTTTGACTGATCAATTCAATACATGACTGTTAGCGAAAGTACGTCTTCGCAAAGTCACGGCGCCGGGAAAATCGGATGAGTGAAGTGAAGACGTACATATAATATGGCTTGTTTTTTTTTAAATTGCATATCACCGCAGCATGTCAGCGCCTTTTGTGTGCGTAAAAAAGGTACAATCCACCGAAGAAAGAAACTGCGGTATTATAAATTTGTAAAATAAATTACACGGCCGTTGATTGTCGGTTCTGTCCAGATTACCTGTTTAACGAACTCGAATTGTTATGAAATGGCTCCATTTGTGAAGGTTTTTTATTTTGTCGTGTAATAATACGTGTTAGTATGTCAATTTCGCTTGTCATGTTATTAAGGGATATTGAAATTTTATTTTTTTACGCCACTTTCTACTGTGGAAGACACCAGGTGGTGTTATTTCAAGAGAGTATTACCGCGACCCAAGATTTTCTATCATCAAGCACTAGTTTGCATACATTGTCGCATGTGTTCCAATTTAGGCTGTAGCTAGCGACATTTCTGGCCAAAGAAGACTTATGAACTCCCCACCGTGGTTTTCCCAAAGGAGTACAGCATGGGGTTCTTCAAGAAGGGTGTGAAGAGATTTCTGAAGGGTCGGCAACGCGCGAGTGCTACCCCTGGTGTTGCAAGCGTCCATAGGCTGCGGTAGGCCGTATGCATGTTTGCCACATTAGGGGTATAAGAAAGGTGTCGACGTGACGAGCGCAGTGCAGCCACGCGGGTCTATACGATTAAAGATCCTGGATGGAATTGCATCTGTTGCATGGGTAAGAATGACGTTTACCATCAGACGGACGACAACGGCTTGTACTAGTTAAAAAAAATGCCCTTCCGAGAAGAATTTTGGGACGGATTTTTTGTTGCGTCTCAGAATTATGATCCGCAATCAGTTGGTCCCTTTCGAAGCATAAATCAATTATAACTTCCAAAAATAATTTTCTCTTGGGAATAGTTTCTGCATTTCACTTAGGTATAATTAAGTCCTTTGTTAGACTTATTTCAAGAGGGATTTAGTTATATTGGCCCTAAGAATAAGAACGGTCAGCCCCGACACATGCCTCACACCTCGACCATCGTTATCGATTTGTTTTAGTGTACTTTACAAAATCGAATCGAATCGATTAGGAATTCGATACGGAAATTAATATACAAATAACCAGCAGCCTAGATTGAATGGGTGACGGTAATGTAAATCGGACGGCGAGACGGACAAGCGAACAATCGATTGTGCACGAGCGAAAACCATTTCGTAGTGCTGTAACTAATTATTCGTAGTTACGAGTAAGAAAGTAATGCGCATTAAGATTTACGGCATTTTAAAAATCGATAACCTTTTTTTTTTGAAATTATATTTCTAGCCTGTTCTTTTTAGCTGGTTCTCGCAATTTAAATTTAGAACGATACTGCATAAACTTAATTAGTACCGTTCCAAGATTTATTTTAAATTTAATACGCGACTGAAGTTCCTGTATCGATCGATGTAATAAATAAATGATAAAAATTGTCCACTTACTTGTTTACTGAAGACAGCAATGTCTTCATTGAAGGACTCTGAGGAACAGACGTCACCACCTGCCACTCCGGGGTCACGTGGTGTGCACGTGGCCAGCTCACACTTCTCGAATATTAGGGCCAGCAGTGGGAACAGGGGGTGCCTGCAAAGATACACACTTTTATACAGCCTTCATAAAGAGACAAAAAGAACAGCCCGTATTAGAAGAATTCGTTTTTTTAAACCACTAAAGTGGACACAAGCATACACGGCCCACCTTTTTTTTTATACCACTAAGGTGGCACGCAAGCATACGGCCCACCTGATGGTAAGCAGTCACCGTAGCCTATAGCCGCTGGCAATACCAGGGGTATCACTAACGAGTTGCCAACCATGTTGTTGATGAGGACCCACTGTGCTATAATTTGTCGTATTTATTATACAAGTTAATATGTTTTGAAATGAAAAGATAATAACTTTTTTTTATTATTCTTGAATACATGATTTATCCTCAACATAAACTAAAAAAGTTAATAAAACCACAGCTTTTAGAAGTAAAGAGGTGTAATGGCTCAGATCCCAGATTAGATGGGCATCGTCGGGACGTGAGTTCGATACCATCTCTAAAACAATAGAGGTGGGGCTTTAGTGTGAGCGGGATATGGGATATAGCAATATGGGATATATATAAAAAAGAGGATAAAATCATAGGACTTTGTTATACGAAAACGGGTCCATTAATTAAAGAATGATGATACAATATACTTGCTAATTTATTTTTTTGTTAATAACCGTAGCATAGGTTTTATTTCGACTGTCTTTGACAACCCATTTAACCTATTGGTTGTAGAGTTCTCAATGAAAAAAATATCCTATGTCATTACCCAAAATATGACACATTTTCGTGTCAAATTTCATCAAAATCCATTCAGCCATTTTATCTCGAATGAGTAACATACATACGAAGATGCAATTTTTGCATTTAAATATCGCATCGCATAGCAGGACAAGATTAAAAAGGTTCAGCTGTGAGTAACTAATATACCATAACCTCCTATTTCTTGGAGTTATTAATGATATAAGAATCGTAAATTGCATTAATCAACAATTCTTTGAAATAGTATGACATAAAGAAAAAAAATCTCCTATCCTCAAGAAGTTAAAAAAGTGCACCGAATGCACCTGCACCTATGCAGGAATTAATTTATAATGGGCATTATAAGTTTTTACTTGTTTTGCGTATTCTCGTTTTATTAGACTCAGGGTCAACGCTCGTGTGATACCCTGGCGTTGCAGTCCATAGGCTATGGTAACCACTTACCATCAGACGGGCCGGAAGGCAGGCTTGCCGGTTGCAGGTTAGTTGTATAAAAAATACCCTAACAAAATTAAGACTGGTATAAATGTATTGCTAAGTTTCTCAGGAAATACGACAGAAACGTTTTCGATGTAAGTAAATAAATTTGATTATTTTTTTTATACGATACCTAATATATAAATACGTGGGTATACGAATATGGTTGTACAAAAAACACAAAAAACGGAGAAATTTATTAAGATTCTTTAAAAAAAACAAATTTCCTAGCTCTTAAAAAAATATCACAAGCGTCTTTTACATTGCAACGCCTTAAGAATCGCAGCTTCGATAGATCTATTCATATTTATTAACCATTATATATAATGGCATATACTGCAACATACATAAATACATATATAACATAGAGCCACAGAATAAATGATAGCACTTACGATAGAACAGACAACCCGCTCGGGTGTGACGTTTGAACGGTTCGCTTCGTTTGACTACGGCCCTTAATGTATGTAAGTAATATTG